>CM076850.1:70313540-71513540 GCA_039519185.1 Astragalus membranaceus
TCGAATTAAAACTGTTGCTAAGGCCGTCCGAGTTGATGTGGGCGATATCAACAATAAAAGACCCAATGAGAAAACGCCTGAAGGGATACCAAGGGTGCGTATGGAAGAGCTAATGAACAAATTGGTGGGGTGCAAGGACTGGGAAACCCTCATAGATGTGTTGGCCCTCGCAATTTATGACTTGGTCTTATTTCCAAGTAGTGGAGACTTTGTGGGCCCTGCTGCAATTGATGTGTTTATGGCGCGCAAGTGTCGGGGGAAAACTCGGCATTCCCAATTTTGGCGGATGTGTACCATACTCTGAGTCTCTGCCACGAGGAGAAGAAGAATAGGATTATTTGCTGCCTACCAATACTATATATATGGTGCCCTATTGTTGATTTGCACAAGCTGGGCGCAAGAACTATAGTGCTCAGGAATGGAAACAGAAATTCATTCAGCTCACAGAGGATACAGTACGTTGGTTTCCGTTAGCAGCAGGTACAAAAGGTTATCGTCAGTTGTGGTGATTTCCCAAATGTGCCACTGGTGGGAACATCAGGTTGCATCAACTACAATCCCATTTTGGCGTTAAGACAGATGCGTTACCCGATGAGGGGCCCGCCCGCTCAGGCATCCTTACTTGACTTCAGGACGGTTCTGACAGACAAGCTATGTTGGACAGAATTGGTAAGGCATGGAAGAAAATCACCTATGCAGGGAGCAAAGAGTTAGGAGGCACAGGTTGTGGAGCCATAGACAGTTACAAAGAATGGGTGCGAAACAGGGTAGAGGTGGTCAAGTTGCCTTCCCAAGTTCGACACCTAGTCCACAACAAGAGACCGATACGGTGCTGGAGAAAGTGATGAAATGAAAGCGATGAAAGATCGATTGGCTAGGTCGGAAGTGGAGAAGGAGGCATTGGAGATCCAACTGAAAGAATCTCGCGTCGCTCTCGGGGATCTAAAAAGAGAGTGCGACGAGAAATCTCATTCGTTGGCGCAAGCCAACAAAAAGGCCCGAACCGAGAAAGTTCCAGGAGTCTTATAAGTGCCACGAATCAAGATCTGAGAGAGCAAGTTGCCAAGGCGGTAGAAGAAAATGGGCAGCTGAGAAAGGCCCTTAGGGAGAGGAAACAACAACTGGCCACTCTTCAGAGCCAAATAACGAAGCAAGCGGCCCACCTCGAGGAAGATCGGCGGTTCGAGGAACAAACCTACACTGATATAATTAAAGACTATCAGAAACACTTGGAAGAGAAGCACTTAGAAATACAAAGAACCTCCAAGACCATAGAAGCTGTGGTTAAGGAGAATCGGCAATTGAATGAAGGGCGAGTTAGTGAATCTTCAAGCCACCCAAGCAGAGAATCAGCAACGCATCCTTCACCATGACCGAGAGCTCAAGGAAATCATTGCTCAATACGAAGAGAGAATCCGGAAAGATCGGTTAGAGGTGAAGAGCGCAATCGGCATGTATAGGGCCACCATTGAAAGGAAGAATGAGGAACTGAGGAACTTAGAGCACTGGGCTGGGGAAAGGAGCCACTTCATGAGACTGATCAAAGCAGTACAGGTGAATTTTGTAGACACTTGGTATGAGGTCGGGCGTTGGACCCACAAGTTAGAGGATGTCAGAAGAATCCCCAAGCTAGTCCGCAAGGCAGAAGCTATGGTCAACCCGCTCACCACCCCCGAGAGGCGATCGAGCTGATAGAAGTATGCAAGAGGCTCGTGGAGGACTTCGAGGAGTTGGTCAAACAGGCCAAGAAGGATGTTGTTGTGACGGAGGTCAACATGAACGATGCTTGAATGATTTCCCCTTTTGTTATTTTGGTTATGTATTTTGAGGAACCCGTTTGTTGGGGTTTTGGATTTTGGATTTTGTATTTTGGATGTTGGATGTTGGATTTTGGACTCATTGTCTTGAATGTTATCGTTAATGAAGATGTTCGTTTGTTTTGATTCTCCATAAGTTCCATGTCTACGATTTATTTGAAATCTCGAACCCAAGATACTCACTTCGGATCCCAAGAACGATCCATAATGATTCCTCGGCAAATAACTGGTAACTTATTCATTTTCGCATTAAAATAACAAAACAAATTTTCTTCTTTGTTAAATCAGGAACTTAGCAACCATTGCGCGAGCTAATCGAAAAAAGACCAATCCAACCCGAGTCTACTTCACCAGAGCAAGAGCAAGAATGGCCGAACCGATAGAGATGTCCGGAAGGAATTTGTCCCAAGAGGTAGATGAAGTCAGGGAAAGAATGGGAGAAATGGCCGCCACCCAAACCCGAATGGAAGAGACTCTGCAGACTATAAGGGACACTATCACCCTGCTGTCAACACGGGTAATGAACACCATAGTGAGTGAAGGGGAAGGGGTCAATAACCCGCTGAATGTAGAGATTCCCCAAAGCAGGGCTTTTGACGGTCTCATTGGGATCGGGTATGAACCTGTCGGCCACAATGAGCCAGGTGGAGGAGTATTCAACGTTTATAATGGGGCAAATGAAGGATGCGCATCTGTGCCGAGAGACAAGGTGAATCAATCATGGATGGACAAAATGGAGGAAAAGATCAAGGCTCTCCAGGGATCTGGCTCCTTCGGGTCCTTGGGGGTGAATGAACTCTGCCCTACTACGGATGTGGTGATCCCTCGGGACTTTAAAGTGCCAGATTTCACAAAATATGATGGGAGCACCAATCCCCTTCTGCATTTGAGGACATATTGCACCAAAATGTCAATATGGTCCAAAGATGAAAACTTTCTCATCAGTTTTTTCCACGAGAGTTTGACTGGGCCAGCATTAGAATGGTACATCCAAATGGATCACTCCAAGATTGGTTGTTGGAGGGACCTTGCTGATATCTTCATGAATCAGTACAAATTCAACATGGATATGGCTCCGACACGTGAACAACTGGGGATATTGCAGAAGAAGAACGATGAGACATTCAAACAGTATGCCCAGAGGTGGAGGACTCTTGCTGCACAAGTTCAACCACCGCTCACCATCTCAGAGATGTGCTCATACTTCTTGGGAACCTTAGGGTCTCCCTATGTGGCGGCAATGGCTGGAGCGGCGTATAGAGACTTTGCTGATCTAATAGCTGCGGGGGAAAGAGTTGAGATGCTGATAAGAGCTGGAAAACTCCAAACGGAGCAATCAGAAGGCGGGCAATCTAAAAAGAACTTCCCTCAAAAGAAGAAGGACCCCGAGATCAGCTTTATTCGAGCCTCACCAAATATCACTCACCAACAGCCACAATATAACCAGCCACGGCCAAATATAACCTACCCCATGAACTCAAACACAAACCCTTCACCTACACAATCTTTTCCCGTAAACAATATCCCAGGTGCATTCCCCCCGCCACGTCCAAACTACCAACAGACTCGTCCAAATTACCAACAAAATCGTTCGAATTATCGCCAAACACAACCCGACTTCCCACCATTCCCCAAACTCTCCATTACCAATGCAGAACTATTCCAACAATTGGCAGATGCTCGTTTGATCGCAGGAGTCCCTGTGAAAGATTGGGAGCCTCCATTTCCAGCTTGGTACAACCCAAATTTAACCTGTAAGTTCCATATGGGGGCCGCAGGACACTCAATCGAGGATTGTGAGGCATTCAAATTGGCCGTAAGGAGGTTGCTAGCCCACGGGAAGCTTGACATTCAGGAAGAGGCAGGACCAAATATCAGCAACAACCCTCTTCATAATCACGATGGAAACAGAACCGTGAGTATGATAGAAGAAGATCGGATGCCTATAAAGAAGGTCCTGAAACTTCGAACCCCCATGATGGAAATATGGCAAGGATTGCACAAAGCTGGCTATGAGGTGTTGGCACCGACAAAGGAGGGCGTGAAATATGCCATGTATGATGAAGGGAGCAAATGTGTGTACCACCATGGTTGTGCAGGACACAATATTGAAGATTGTTGGGACTTCAAAGCCCGCGTTCAAAGCCTGATGTCACTGGGGGTGGTGCAAGCTAGAGGATCAATGCTTCAAGAGGAGATAAATGTCTTGGAACGTTTTGTGCTAAAAGTTCCTCCACTCAACCGGCCTGTAGCACCAGAGAAGGTTGTAATGACTATAAAGAAGCCCACACCTTTCGTTTGCAAGAACACTCATGCGGTCCCCTGGAGCTATGAGACTCGAGTGGAAATTGTGGGAGGTTTTGCTGAAAGTGAAAAGGGCAAGGACCAAGAAGTTGAGGAGTCCGTTAGCAATATTGTGAGTGTGGGCGGAATAACAAGGAGCGGGCGATACTTCGGCCCTGAAGAGTCTGAAAAGCAAAAGAAAAGCAAAGAGGTTGAAAGGGAAGAACCCTCAGAGGAGGAGTTCCTGAAAATCATGAAGCAGAGTGAGTATGACGTGACTGAGCAATTAAAAAGACTCCAGCTCGGATCTCAATTTTGTCCCTCATCCTCTCCTCAGAAGTGCATAGGAAAGCCTTATTGAGAACATTGGAAGAATCCTTTGTAAACCGGATGTGACACCCCAAAACGTGGTGAACATGGTAGATCCAATGCAACGAGTCAACTGATCACATTCGCTGATAATGAGGTGCACCCCCAGGCAAGTAGAGAGCACCGAGCACTGCACATCACTTTGAAGTGTCGGGAGTTCGTGATAGCCAAAGTACTAATCGATGGTGGATCAGCTCTTAATGTCCTGCCTATGACTACTTTAGCTGCATTAGGATTAGGGGAGGGGGATTTGACGCCCCAGACCTTAATGGTTCGAGCTTTCGACGGTTCTTAAAGGAGTGTTTTGGGCGAAGTAATGCTCCTGCTCGAAATCGGTCCAAGTGTCTTTCGTGTGTTATTCCAAGTCATGACTATCGATTCAGCGTATACCATGTTGTTGGGGCGTCCATGGATTCATGAAGCCGGAGCAGTACCTTCTACTCTCCACCAAAGGGTCAAGTTTGTTGAGAATAGAAACATCATCACGATTCGTGGTGAGGAGGAGATGTTGGTCTCAAAACCTATGTCTCTACCTTATGTGGATAACACCGAAGAAGAAGTAACAAATATGTGCCATAGTTTTGAGATGGATAAGCCAGGAGTTATAGGGAAGTTTGTCAAGGCGCAGTGTGAATCAAGTGGTGGCTCGAATAATGAGTAAAAATGGCTATGAAGAAGGGAAAGGTTTGGGTCGAAACTTACAAGGAGTTTGCATTCCCATACCCGTGAAGCAGAAGTCGGATACTTTTGGGATTGGTTATGAGGAAGACCTTGGGACAAAGCTGAAGACACCGACAACTGGTAGAGAGAAGGCTCAGACAATTCCACATTTGAGTGACAGTTTCACTGAGCCAGCAGAAGTGATCTCGCCTGAAGACGCAGTTGGCGCCATGTGCCGCCTTGTGATCAATATGATGGATAAGGAGGATTCAACAGCAACTGGCGTTATCCTCCCCGACACCAATCAGGAGTCACTGAGCAATTGGCATGCAGAACCAGTTATTGATGTTGTTACTTTCATGTAATCGTCTTTTATTTTGCTAATTTAGCCGAATAAGGCTATCAGACTTATGTTATTTTGCTTGAGACAACAATTAAATGAATTTGCATGCATTTCCATTCATTTGTGTTTGCTTCCTCTCTTTTCCTTTCTCAATCTCTCATCCCACTCCCTTTATTTTTCTCTTTTTGTCATTTATTGCTGTTATGTCCCCTCCAACTTCGTTAAAACTACTCTCCAGGGATACTAATCAACGCTAGAGTTTTGCCTCATTGTGAGAACGTCGAGAACCTATCATCTGATCCCCTTACGACTTCTGGTGAAGACTATTTTGAGTCGGAAGACGATGAAGAAATGGTTGATAGACTTTCTGACTTTCTGGGGCACACCGAAAAGGAGTTTGGTCTGAGCGATGAGGTGGTGGAAATCATCAATATGGGGTCCGAGGAAGAGAAGAAAGAGTTGAAGTTGGTAGACAACCCTGAACGAGAAGAGATGATCGCCTTGTTCAAAGAATATCTCGATGTTTTCGCTTGGTCCTACAAAGATATGCCCGGGATTGACCCCAAAATAGCAGCACATAATATTCCTCTCTTCCCAGATGTAAAGCCAAAGAAACAAAAGTTGAGGAAGATGCACCCTGACATGTCCTTAAAAATCAAGGAAGAAGTGACCAAACAATGGGAGGCAGGATTCTTAGAGGTCTCATTGCATCCAGAATGGGTGGCTAACATGTCCCAGTACCCAAAAAGGATGGAAAGGTTAGGATGTGTGTGGATTATCGAGATCTGAATCAGGCTAGTCCAAAGGACAACTTCCCGCTCCCTCACATTGATCTACTGGTTGATAACACTGCTAAGAACCACCGATTCTCATTTATGGATGGTTACTCTGGATACAATCAAATTCCCATGAATGCTGAGGATAAAGAGAAGACAACGTTTATCACCTCATGGGGGACATTTTGTTATAGGGTGATGCCTTTTGGTTTAAAGAATGCTGGGGCAACGTACCAGCGCGCTATGGTTGCACTTTTCCATGATATGATGCACAAGAGATTGAGGTGTATGTGGACGACATGGTCGCAAAGTCTCAAGAGAAAGAAAGCCATGTGGAGTGCTGCAGAATTTGAAAGACTCAGGAAATATAAGGTGCGACTGAACCCCAACAAATGCGTATTTGGGGCATCTTCAGGGAAACTACTTGGATTCATTGTAAGTAGAGATGGTATAAGGGTGGACCCAGACAAGATAAAATCCATTCAGGAGATGCCTGCTCCCAAAAGCGAGCGTGAAGTGAGAAGCTTTCTGGGGAGGCTCAACTACATTGCTAGGTTCATAGCCAATTTGACCAGCACATGTGAGCCCATATTCAAGTTGCTAAGAAAGAACCAGCCTGGAAAGTGGGATGAAAAGTGTCAAGAAGCTTTTGATAAGATAAAGAATTACTTGTCAAACCCTCCTATCCTAGCACACCAACACCTGGTCGGCCATTAATTTTGTACTTGACCGTGCTACCATCATCCATTGGGGCAATGCTAGGACAACATGATGCATCAGGAAGGGAGCAGGCCATCTACTATTTGAGTAAAAAGTTCAATGATTGTGAAACTCGCTACACAACGATTGAAAAGACGTGTTGTGCCCTAGTTTGGACCGCTAGAAGACTCCGTCAATACATGTTGTACTACACTACATGTTTGATTTCACGATTTGATCCATTAAAGTATATATTTGAAAGCCCTCATGTGTCCTTACGAGTGTCAAAATGGCAAGTGATCTTATCAGAGTACGACATCAAGTATGTGTCGCGAAAGTCAATCAAAGGAAGCACCATCGCTGACCATCTGGCTGAAAACCCTCTTGAAGAAGGACAATCGTTTGACCCAGGCAACGTGGATAGAGGGATAATGACTACCGACCATGTTGAAGAAACCAGAAACACGTGGAAGATGTATTTTGACGGAGCAGTCAATATGTATGGAAACGGTGTGGGAGCAGTAGTGATTTCACCAGAGGGAAAACAATATCCGGTTGCCATCAAGTTGAACTTTGAATGTACCAACAATATTGCTGAGTATGAGGCGTGTGCAAATGGCTTACAGGTGGCAATTGACCTGGGGTGAAAAGATTAGATGTGTTCGGAGATTCAGCCCTCATCATTTACCAAGTAAAGGGTGAATGGCAAACCAAAGACTCAAAATTAGTGCCTTATCAAAAACATCTAACCCAACTGGTGGGAAATTTTAAGAGATAACATTCACTCATCTGGCACGAGATAAGAACCAATTTGCCGATGCATTAGCTACCCTAGCAGCGATGTTTAAGCTAAATGTCAATGCTGAGGTCCAACCCATTTGCATAGAGGTCGAGGATGAACCAGCTTATTGCGCTAACATGGAAGAAGAAGGGCCAGACAGCGAACCATGGTTTTATGACATAAAGCGGTTCATTCAGCATGGGGAGTACCCGACAGGTGCGAGTGAAGTAAACAAGAAAATCATTAGAAAGCTAGCGAAGAATTTCTTTTTGAGTGGTGAAATACTCTATAAGCGAAGTCAAGATGGTACTTTATTGAGATGCGTAAATGCTCAAGAGGCCCAAAAAATCATGATTGAGGTGCATGAGGGGATCTGTGGAACGCATGCAAATGGACACATGATGACCCGCAAAGTTATGAGAAGCGGTTTTTACTGGACCACCATGGAGGCAGATTGCATAGCACATGTGAGAAAATGCCTCAAATGTCAGTTGTACGCTGATAGGATCAACGCACCTCCTTTTCCTCTGCATAACCTAACGAGCCCTTGGCCGTTTTCCATGTGGGGAATCGACGTGATTGGACCGATAAATCCAAAAGCATCAAATGGGCATCGGTTCATACTAGTAGCAATCGACTATTTCACTAAGTGGGTAGAAGCATCCTCATACGTTAGCATCTCCCAAAAGGCGTTTGCTAAGTTCCTGAAGAGAGACATCGTCTGCCGGTATGGGATCCCCGAAAGGATAATCACAGACAATGCTCCTAACCTCAATGGCACTGAGATACAAAGAATATGCGAAAACTTCAAGATCAAACATCACAATTCCACCCCATATAGGCCCCAAATGAATGGTGCAGTAGAGGCAGCGAATAAAAACATCAAGAAAATCGTTGCCAAGATGGTGGTTAACTACAAGGATTGGCATGAGATGTTGCCTTATGCTCTACATGCTTATCGTACTAACATACGATCTAGCACTGGGGCAACACCATTTTCTTTGGTATACGGGATGGAAGCCGTGTCTCCGGTCGAAGTTGAAATACCGTCCCTAAGGGTGTTGATGGAGGCAGGATTGGAGGAGTCGGAATGGGTAAAAGCTCGATTTGAACAGTTGAATATGATTGAAGAAAAGAGATTGGCAG
Source organism: Astragalus membranaceus (assembly GCA_039519185.1). Lineage (NCBI taxonomy): Eukaryota > Viridiplantae > Streptophyta > Magnoliopsida > Fabales > Fabaceae > Astragalus > Astragalus membranaceus. Next base: position 70,322,415 of record CM076850.1, read on the forward strand.
CTATTTGTCATGGGCAGTTGTACCAAAGTAGAATGGCCAGAGCGTTCAACAAGAAAGTTCGCCCGAGAGAATTTCAACCTGGAGACCTGGTTCTGAAGAAATTACTGCCACATCAAGAAGACGCCCGTGGTAAGTGGGCACCCAACTATGATGGCCCTTACGTGGTCAAGCATGCGTTTCCTGGTGGAGCCCTGGTATTACTCGACCTGGAAGGACATGAACTTCCCAGGCCAATAAACTCAGACGCTGTCAAGAAATTTTATGCCTAAAAAAAAAAAAAAAATCCCGCTAGATTGAAAACCCGAAAGGGCGGTCTAGGCAAAAGTTAGGGAACCAAAAGCCTGCTAGAGTGAAAACCCAAAAGGGCAGTCTAGGCAAAAATTAAGGCGAAATGAAGGAAAGGCATAAATGGCAGAAGAACCCACGAGCGCGCTTACACTGGGACAACATGGTCCCATAGCTGCATCAGAATCCACTCTAGTAGTTGCATTATGGTCTTTCAAGGGGGTCAGCAAATGGTGGATCGGCCACTCATAATGGGGCAAAATTTATGTGAAAGTTTCCTACTCATGACCACATTTCTTATTTCTGCTCCTAGTCAATGCCAAATCAGTATTGTTTATTGTTTGTTTCTTTCTGCATTCATGCCTTTGTGCATTCGTGACCGACTCACTTAGCTTGCTTGTTCGTTCTTGCATTCATGTTTAATTTGTTAACTTACATCTCAAGTAAAATGGCTAAGTCTGGCAAATTTCAAGACGAGTATGTCAGTAACATTTTAATAATTGGTAAAAAAAAAAAAAAAATAAAATAAAATAAAAAAAAGAGAACAATAATAAGAGCTCAGTTGACTATTGATTGGGGAGGGGGAACCCATGTCTCTCACTACAAAGGCGAGGAAACTCAAGGTTGTCTCAAGTAACTTCGCACAAGGTTCAAGAGAGTGCATTCGGTCAAAGGGACCAATGTTATGAAAGTCCGACATTGTTTGCAAAAGCAGGGGAGGTAGGCAAAAGGTTGATTGGTCAAAGATTGTTAGCTCGCAAGCAATGATTCTAGTACGAAATAAAGGCATTCACAAGTAAGCACGCATTTTGTATTTCATGCTATTGATTCAGCTCTGACACTGTTTTTACTTTCTTGCTATCGGTCTCGCCCTGGCATTGTCTTTAATTTTATGCTATCGGCCTCGCCCTGGCATTTGTTTTTAAATTTTGTGCTATCGGTCTCGCCCTGGCATCCTCTTTAATTTTCATGCTATCGGTCTCGCCCTGGCATTGTCTTTAATTTTCTTGCTATCGGTCTCGCCCTGGCATTGTCTTTATTTTCTTGCTATCGGTCTCGCCCTGGCATTGTTTTAATTTTCATGCTATCGGTCTCGCCCTGGCATTGTCTTTAATTTTCTTGCTATCGGTCTCGCCCTGGCATTGTTTTAATTTTCTTGCTATCGGTCTCGCCCTGGCATTGTTTTAATTTTCTTGCTATCGGTCTCGCCATGGCATTGTTTTAATTTTCATGCTATCGGTCTCGCCCTGGCATTGTCTTTAATTTTCTTGCTATCGGTCTCGCCCTGGCATTGTTTTAATTTTCTTGCTATCGGTCTCGCCCTGGCATTGTTTTAATTTTCTTGCTATCGGTCTCGCCCTGGCATTGTCTTTAATTTTCTTGCTATCGGTCTCGCCCTGGCATCCTCTTTAATTTTCATGCTATCGGTCTCGCCCTGGCATTGTCTTTAATTTTCTTGCTATCGGTCTCGCCCTGGCATTGTCTATAGTTTTCTTGCTATCGGTCTCGCCCTGGCATTGTTTTAATTTTCATGCTATCGGTCTCGCCCTGGCATTGTCTTTAATTTTCTTGCTATCGGTCTCGCCCTGGCATTGTTTTTAATTTTCTTGCTATCGGTCTTGCCCTGGCACTGTTTTAATTTTCTTGCTATCGGTCTCGCCCTGGCATTGTCTTTAATTTTCTGCTATCGGTCTCACCCTGGCATCGTCTCCATTGTAATATAGCCCTTACATCGTACTTTTTAAATTTTATGGTTTTCTATTTGCCTCGACAATCGCATATTTCACCGGTTAAAATTGAGGTTCATATTCGTACTTATCTCTTACTTTGATAATACAACAAAACATGGAGAACATGGTCTTGTGTATTATATCGTAAGAGAGTAAGCACGGAGGGGCAACTGTGAACACTCAATTTTTAACGGCCTTTTCTTGTTCTCCAAAATAATAATAATAATAATCACAATAATAATATAATGAATAATAAACGTGTGGGGGATGCACGCACACTATTGCATACGCGCATTTAGTCTTTTACGATCTCGCACCTTATTATTCTCGTGAGTATGCGTGTTACTTTTAACAATGTACACATGTCATTATTAATCGCGTGTATGTGTCGTTTAATTGAGTGCGGGTGTTTAGCTTCCAGTCGAGTCTGAGTGTCATTTGATTGTCGTTAGTAGCCTTGTTTTATTTCATTAGCGCTAATAAAAAGGGAGCGAATAGCACAGGAAAAAAAAGTAACACGATAGTCAAATTTACTAGCTTGCAACTTTAAGGTCCCACTTGGAGAAGTGCTTCACCACCACACAGAGTAACTTTTCTCTATGTATAAATCCAAGTAACACTCAGAATAGAAAAAGCTCCTCAAAGGAATGAAAAATTAATATAACCGGAGGTACATTTACATTGAAAGAAATCATTTTTTTTACAAAAAAAAAAACAGGAGATGTAGCTTTGAGCTACATACACTGTGCGCAGGCATACACCAACGGCCAAAAGGAAAAAACAAGGGTAGTAGCCTCAGTCAGGCAACAGCAGGTAAAACAAGGAGAAGAAGCCAAATTTGTTGCAGCAATAGGCCTCAGCTTCAAAGCTTCAAATGGAGGGTCTCATTCTCTATGTACATCTGCCCTGAACAAGTAACCACAAATAAAGTTTAGGCACTCAGATGGTAGTCAAACAAGTCTATTTTTGGAATGCAACAGAGGCTTGGGTGAAGAAATTTTCTGCAGGGAAAGGTTTAAGCATCAAAACATGTTTTTTTGAGAAAATACATAATCAGAGTTTTTAAAAAAAATTGACCTTTCAGTACATCTATCTATGCAAGTTTCGCTATAAATACTTCTTCAAAATAGTGAAAATTGGGAGAAAAAGTTTTGGAAAACCACCAAAGAAAGATTAGGGTTTTCTCACTGGAATCCTAATCAGTTTAGAAATACACAAAAGATAAAACAGTTTCAAAATAGAGAGCACAAAGGGCTTTAGTTCAAAAAAGGAGAGAAGTAGTTTATTTTGAACGAGGTTAGTTCCTAAATCTATTCAGTCATTTTCGTGTCCTCTATTTACTCGTTATTTATTCATATGATGTAGATGATATATATTTTAGTTGCAAAAAAATCATTCATCGAGGCATTTATGTTAAGTCTCTGTTTAGTTTTATGCTTCAACATATACAAGTTTTTTTATTATTATATAAAGTATATATACTGTTTTCAAAGAAGAAAGGAAGAATGAGAAGAAGAAGCAACAATAAGAGTGTAAATGAGAAGAAGAAGGGATGGAACCGAAAAAAAAAAAAAAAAATCGTAGAGCTCACCTCATAAACTCCGGCCGCCGCGAACAACCACCTACCACCGTCCACCTCCCAAACGGCCTCCGCCACCATCACCCAGATCGCACCATCCTCTCTCTCCCTTCGGTTCTCTCTCTCTCACCATCCCATGGCCACCACCGCCGCGAACAACCACCTACCACCGTCCACCTCCCAAACGGCCACCACCACCCACCACCGGAAAATCGCACCTCCACCACCATCACCCAGATCGCACCATCCTCTCTCCTTCGGTTCTCTCTCTCTCACCACCCCCAAAACGCCGTGAACCGTCGCAACAACCACCATCGAAACCACCCCACAACCGCCACCTCCATCACCGTCACCACCGCGTAACCACCGTCGGTTTCCATCTCTCTCTCTCTTTCTCTCTCTCTCCGGCGACCCTTCCTCTCCTCCTTTCTCTTTACGTTTTCCTTCTTTCTCTCATTCTCTCTCCAAACTTCATTTTTTTCCTCTTTTGATATGTGTGGTGCGGCTGTGTTAAAATTAGGTTTTCACTGAGTAAACTTATATATACTGTTATTTATGTTGTCTATTCATTTTAACTTGTTGTTTTTTTTCTCAGATTCTTTCTTACACCCATACCCTTAATGATAGTGCCCCCCCCCCCTTTCTAAAGAATGCAACGGTTTTTGTTATCATTTTTAGTGTAGATTTATTCTTGCACCTCCAGTATTCCTATGATACAGCCCTTTCTATTCTTAAAACATTAAATAATCAGTTTGTTTTCCTTTCCTTCTGCATTATGCCCCCTCCCTCAACTTCCCTACCTCTGTTTTTTACGTGTACTTTTTTATCTTATTTTGCTTGGATATTTGTTTATTTCAATAAAGTGACTTTCTCTTGTCTATTAGAAAAACAAAAAAAATGTGGGATAGGTTGAGATGTGACATTTCGTCGATTCCCGTTTTAAGACGTCTGAGTTGTACAACTTGGCGATCTAAAACCCTTTTAAAAAATTTAAAATCAACAAAACGCACAAAATATTTTTCTGGAAGAACTACGTGGCCTTTGATTCTCCATTTCGCAGATACGTAGGAGCGGGGCTTCCCCGTCAAGCCAAATTAATTTTTTTTTTCTTTTTTTCAATGAATAATCAGTTTTTCTTTCCTTTTAACACCTATTTTCATAAAAATACAAAAAAAATAGATTCGATTTGGATGTACATCCTGTCAATCCGGTTTAAGAGTCTTTAGTTGTACAACTTGGATCTTAAACCCCTATAAAATTAAAATCAACCAACCAACAAACTTTTTCCGGAAGAACTACGTGACTCTTGAGTTCCTCATTGCACCCGAGGATACGTAGGAGCGGGGCTTCCCCGTCAAGTCAAAAATTAAATTTTCTTAAATTAGTCCCTAGTCCTAAATAATTCTTTTTTTTTTACATTATTTATTTTTTTGGGTAAACAAATTGTCTAAACTCATTAATATGTTGCACAATCTGATTTAGGGTAGCTGTCTTAGGACAGATGTATTAGGGGTGTAGTGGAATTAAGTTTTTACCCTTCCCTATGCATAACCGACTCCCGAATCCAATCTAGCTTACGCAGACCATAAATTAAATGTAGGTTTTTCTCAATTTTCCCAATTTAATAAATTGAGTGGCGACTCCTAAAATAACCAATTTTTGAGCCGTCTGCGTCGGGACCCCGGTCACGACAGTGACTATCACTCAAAGCCTTGGCTTGTTTGATTGTCATGAACGCCATCAAGGGCTATTAGTAATGATCACTCAAAGCCTTTGCTTGCTTGATCATTATGAAAGCTTTTCCTTTTTCCAAACCCTTTCAAAAGCATTCTCATTTTCAATTTAGAACTACGTCGCTTTGATTCCCATTTGGGATACGTAGGAGCGAGTCACGTTCTCGTCAAGCGCAACAAATAAAAATCCTTTTCGCAACCCTAAACCAATCATTTTCACAAAACAAACCAAAAAGTCATTTTCAAACCCATTGTTATTAGTGACTATCACTCAAAGCCTTGGCTTGTTTGATTGTCATGAACACTATCCAGAGTCATTAGTAATGATCACTCAAAGCCTTTGCTTGCTTGATCATTATGAAAGCTCTTCCCCTTTTCAAACATTTTCAAAACCAAAACACCAAGAACTACGTAGCTTTGAATTCTCCATCGCACCGGGAGATACGTAGGAGCGGGCCATGTCCCGTCAAGCACTTTTTTTAAAAACCCTTTTTTTCCCCCCTTTCTCGCCAAAAATAAATTTTTTATTAAGTTTTCCTATTCATTCTTCAAATAAATAGGCAAATCTAGATATTTTTCAAATCAAACGTTAAAACCACACATTTAATTAGAGGTTCCATTTCGGTAGAAAGGACGTGCGCGGTGCTAACACCTTCCTCGCACGTAATCGACCCCCGAACCGATATCTCTAGTTTTCAAAAGACCATCCGCCTTGTTCAAAAGACCTTTTTTCAAAGTTTTGGTCTTAAAATTAAAATATTGGTGGCGGCTTCAAAATTTTTCCACGTTGTACATTGAGAAACCCAAACCGGGATTTTTCGGGGTACAACAGCTGGCGACTTCACTGGGGACACTTTTTAAAAGACGAGGGTCAAGCCTAACTAATTTAAATGTGTGGTTTAATGTATTGTTGATTTGATTAAAACCTTGTTTGCCTTTCTTTCTTATCATTGATTGTAGGCATATGCATTTGTCTTCTTCTATGTTGTTCCCTATCTCATCTTTTATTCCATTTCTTTTATTGCTTATGCCCATGCATTCTTCCAATCCCCATGATCCCTTCTTCTTCGCTCCATTTCTTCGGTAAGTTCATGCATCTTTCCCCCTATTCTATCATGTCCCCTCTTCTTGGCTCCTCTTCTTAAGGTAAGCAATATCCTTGTTTATAGATATTCCAGGTATTGAACCCTAGGGTAGATAACTTGTTATTGCTTGCTATTGTCTGGACTGCTTTGGTTTTCATTTCAGGTGGGGGTAGTGCTAGGGAAAATGCCCTTGACACACACTACACTTATACCCTGTGACTATGTGTTTTGAGTGGGACCACAACCCAGGTCTGCAAAAACTTAGGAGAGTGGATTCGAGTAGTGAGAGCCCATCAGGACCTTTGTCCGTTTGGCTACTTGCGAAAGTTTCAACCAGAGTTGTGCTCTTTCATGATGCCTCACACCTAGCAGTTTGCTGCATTTGTGGGGAGTTTTGTGAAAGGGACTGTAGCTCTGGTGGCCTTGTGAGGGAGTGAATAGAGCTACATGGGAAGATTACCCTTTAAATTGCCCTAGATCGTAGGTCTCACCTCTTCTTAGGTCACAAGGGCTTTTCCAAAATTGTGTGTTGCATTATTACATCTAGTTTAGTTCTTTTCCTTCAACGATTTTCGAAAAAACAACAAAATCAAAAAGAATATATTTTTCCTTCTCTTTCATAAATACCAATATGAGGTGGCATATAGGGTATACTGCCCTAAATTTTCAAATCCCCACCTGTAAATATCTTTCTTTATGTAAATAACATGAAAAAGCATCCTCATCATCCGCACTTTGCATCATGGCATCATGCATTACATAAAACAAAATTTTGGAAAAAAACAATTATCATCCCTATGGTATTTCATTTGTTCATAATCATGAAAAGTCATCAAGTGATGCAATTTACGGTATCCTCATTCAAAATGCACATTCGTTCATTCATTCACCCACTCATTCCGTCGTCCATCCATATCACATCATCGCATTAATACTTTTATGTGTCGCAAATCAAAAATAAGCATTAACGTCTCATCTCACATGCACCTTCATTCAATATCTCTCATGCATTAGGAAAGTAATTGCAAGCATCACGCATTTCATTTCATTGCATAAGAAAAATGAAAACCCGAAGCAGCTATCATCCATATCGCATTTCATTCATCCTTGATTATGCAAAAGCTGTCATCAAATAAAGGTGGGCATCACATCAATATTGCATGCATATATCATTCCGCTATTCATATAGCCTTAGCTCAAATGCACCATTTTCTGCATGCATTATTATTTTTCTCTTTCATATCATAACAAATAAACAAAAATCAAAAAATGTATGTTTTCTACTAGAATTTAGAAAATGCATCGCATGTACCCCTTTTCCCTTTTTTCATGGCATAAAAAATAAACACTTGAACGTTTCATTTTGCATGCATTTACACGCGTTAAAAATAATTGTGAGTATCATGCATTTCATTTCATTGCATAAAAACAAAATAAAACAGGAAGCAATTATCATCCGCATTGCATAAGCATCACATTCATCCGGGTGCATGTACAAAAAATCATCATCAAATAATACGGACATCGCGTCAATGTGGCACTCATGCATCATTTCATTAGCCTCATCACTTTGTTCGAATACATCATTTCTCCCTGCATGCATCCTTTCGAAACAAAGAAAAATTTCTCATGTGATGGCTTAATGGATAGAAGTGCACCTTTGAACGACGAAGGGTAATGTCTCAAATTTGTTTGTCGACTACAAATTTGAGATGTTACTCTACGATGTCAGAGCACTTTGACCTAGTCGCACGTGTTTTAATTTCAAGTAGGAAATTAAATTGGGTCAACTAATTGTCAAAACGTTTCAGTACATTGTGTGAAGTATTGAGTCAGGATCCACTCAATGTTTCAGGCAAGTTACTCAGGGTAACGACAATCAGTTGCCTCATATCACCATTCTTGCATCTCTCATCATTCAAAAAAGGGGCATTGGCATTTCGCATCTTGTCTCGCCTCTAAAAAAATAAAAAATAAATCAAAAATCATTTTGAAAAAAAGGGGGGCATCATTCTTGCATCATTCGCATTGGTATTCCATATTTTGTCTTGCATTAAAAACAACAAAATAATTTAGAATAAGCCACACTTTTCGAGTAGTCGTTCTCCACGCATTTGCATCATACTTGCATATCATAATTTGTTCATTCATTCATTGCATAAAATAAAAGTTGTGATGAGAAGCGAGACGTTCTTGCAAAACAATCATCCTTTTTTGAAAAAGTTTATCCTTACTTGGTTGGCCATCCAAAAGTTTATCCTTTTGCAAAAACAATCGGAATTTGAAATGAAGTTTGGCCATCCAAAAGTTCCCTTTCCTACCCACCTTAAGCCAAGAAAAACCAAAATCCAAAAATCACCCTAGACAAGGATCACCTCAAATATCCAAAAAAAAAAAGGTGCATCACTTTTTATCAGCTCACCCGAGTCAAAGAAGGAAAAGAATCATAAAAAAAAAAAGAGAGAGAAAATCAAAAAAGGGATTCAAAAATGAAAATCCCAAAACAAAAGAAAATACAAAAATGTAAGTGGTGAGTTGGTACATGTTACCACAAAACACAAGAGATCATTGTCTCAATAACCTTCAAACACTTCATCATTCCCATACACCCCTCCTTCCATAAACCGCAAACACTTCCCTTTGACCTCGGTAACCCGCCCTCCACAAACCCTTAGCCAAGAATAAAACTTCCAAACACCTCATCAAGCCAATTAACCATCATAAATCATCGATTGTCAGCCAACGCCGAATAAAAATCATCCTACCATTAGCCCCCAAGCTCTTCATTAAGCCCAATCATCCCTCCTCCACAAATCACCACAATCCCGAAAAGTCCATTCCGATCAATGACCGAATGCTGTTGTTTTCTCAAATTTTAAATCTTAGGACCACTAAGTTTATCTGTCTACAATGTGTTTGCTCAAAAGAAAAAAAAACAAACGAAGAAAAGAGAAAGCTGATCAAGGAAAAACAAACCCTCAGGAAAAAGAGATGAGGGAACAAAAATAAACAGTCGGAAAAAAGAAAGCTGACGAAAAAAGGAAGACTTGCACTTCAAACGCATTCAAGTTGCATTAAAACAAGGTTTAGTGATCACCAAGTGAGGCTTCTTTCATACTAAAAGTCAAAACTTTCATTGCATTTGAGTTTTTCTTAAAGAGAATCAAAGATGTGTACTAGGGGACATTTCCTTCACCTCTCACTCCACTCAACCATGGGGAAATTTGTTCATCGTCTATCCCATTCACATACCACCCTCCGTTCATAACCGTCACTATAACTTGTCACCTTTCACAACCTCACTCAAAGAAACTGTTGAAATGTCATTCCAAAGTGGGGCAAGTGCATTCCCATTCCTTCACCTCATTCATTCCCATAAAAACCTCACCGGGGCAATCTCTCAACTCACTATCCTAAATAAGGCCTTGTCATTCTAATTGGGGCAACTTTGTCTCGTCATGACTGGGGCAACACCAAACTCTGTGGGTTGAAACAAAACCCCCTTTCATTCCACCTTTCATCCCAAGAGCCGAAGTGTTCCCAATTCATCATCTCCTACACCCCTAGTCATTATCACCACCAGGCAGAGGCAAGCTTATTCACTCATCAAAAGCCCGAACGGGGCAGTCTTGCATCCCTTGGTCCCTCATGAGCGCCGGCAATAATCTTGTCTGTCATCCCTTCACTTGTCATACATGTTCTAAACCAATCTCAAGTTAACGGACTCACTCATTCACATTTGCACTCCTATGCATGCTTACTAGACAATGCTTCAAAGAGAGAGAACACAAGTTAGTCATGCGATATCTAAGATTCAGTCGTCATTGGAAGGAAGAGAAAACAAGTGAGCTTGTTTGTAAATAAAAACCTTGAGAACACCGGAGTTTGAATCAAATTCAATTTTTTTTAACAGAATGGTCAATAATCATCTCAATTCCTTGCATTCAAAGTCTTGCATCTCATCATCACAAAAATGTTCAAGTACCCCAATCATTCATATCTTATTTTTCGCCTCATGCATTTAGGCGTTCCATTTTGTTTATCATAGTGTCCCATTTGCATCGTGCCAACATCATCATTTCATGAAAGGCAACAAAAAAGAAGCAACGGATAAAAGCAAAAATCTTCCATTTCATTCCATCAAGCATCAAAGCATTGCATCATAAAGAAAGAAAAAGCAAAAACACAAGCACTCCATAATATTTCAACATCATTATATCGAACATCAAATCCTTTTCAATAAATGGGGGGCTAAGTCGAATACACAGTCAGGATAGTCATCGGGACGTTTGAATTGATCACTCAAGAATCCGAAAGTCCCTATGCCAAAAAAAGCAAAAACACGTCATCCCATGTCATTGCATTTGCATCATATTAATGTTTGCATTTCATAAAAGGGAAAGAACCAAAGTCCTTGCATCAAAGCATTACATGTGTATCATGCAAGGCAACACAAAGGCTCCCCATGTCATTCGTCATTCTATTATCGTTCATTTCTTCATGCCACTCATCGACACATTGCATTCGCATGCCCGCATTTCATGAAAAGAGAAATAAATGAGCAGAAAATAAAACAAAGAGCATTCTATTCATCAAAACATGAATCACTGTCATTGCATCGCACACTTGCATTACAAGTATCAATCTTTGCATCAAACATCAAAGCACTACATTTGCATATTCGCATTTCATAAAGAGCAAAAGAAAACAAGCAAAGAAAAGCAGATGATTAGAAAAAGAAAGCTGATCAGGCAAAATCATTCAAGAAAAAAACAACAAACAAAGAAAAACAAACGATAGAAAAAAGAAAGCTGGTCAAAAGAAGAAAAAAAAAACCAAGAAAAGCAAACAGTCAGAAAGGAGAAAGCTGACAAAAGAGATGAAGAATCAGGAATAGCATTTCACCACATTCATCATCACACCAAAATCATAGCATTGTATGCACATGCATAACATGCCCTTGCATAACATGCACCCATACTCCATGCACTATTCCTTGCATAAACTGACGTATGCAGGTACCTCAATCCAGTGCGGCAGCATTGGTCATTTCAATCAATCAATCAACAGGATTCGTGAATCCCTTCAGGACCCAAGTGTCCCTTCAAAAGCAGACTTCACCTCGTATTCGAGCTGCGGGTAAGTCCTTCAGACCCCGAGTGGTCCTTCAGACTAGTTGTGTCAGCCTAAGACACAGTGGACGTCCTTCATGGTCAACATATCAGTTCCGGATCTGATCTTGACCCATCATGGCCGCTCGAATACAAAGGCCCCCTCAGACCGTTTTACTAGTACCATAGCTAGTAGCGCTCCTTCAGACCACGATGGTCCTTCAATTAAGGCCTAGGCAGCCTTCCAGACCCTGAGTGGTCCTTCAGAGCCTTAGTTCTCCTTCAGACCCTGAGTGGTCCTTCAGAGCCTTAGTGCTCCTTAGATCCCGAGTGGTCCGTCATTTTCTCTCTCGGTTAATGCGCCAAGTGTTAACCGTTCCCCGTTTGTTCTCAAGCCCGTCTATTCAAAAAATAGAAAAAGAAAAAGAGGAAAATTCGGGTTTCCCCAAGTAGAAAAAATCGGTATAATTTCTGAATTCTTTATCTTCATTTTGCCTTGGAATATGTTTCGGCCAATTCATATTCCTCGTTAAAATTCAGATAAAGAGGGGCAGCTGTCATACCCCAATTTTGTCCGGCTTAGGTCAAAACCCTAATTTTCCCCAAAAAATAAATAAATTGAAGAGTGAAGAGCATCATGCATTACATTTTGGGTCCTAGAAGTCATTCCAAGGTCTTTAAAATCATTTTTAGGATTGGAATGCACTTTTTAGGCAAATTAGGGTTTTAGGGTCAAAAAGGGCATTTTGGTCATTTTTCGCAAAAAGATGATTTTCTCGCCAAAAATGCACATCCTCAAAAAGTACATTTTTATTCTATCAAGGATAATTTTGTACAATTTTTTAGAGAGAAAACCCTAGTCAAAATAATTAAAAATGTATTTTCCCATTTTTAGTGCATAGAAAAATAAAAAGGGACCATTAAATATTCCTCAATTCTTAAGTGACAATTTTTATTGTCATGGGTGACTAGAGAGAATATCTTATGGTGCCCAAAAAAACATGTAACACATTTTCAATAGTTGCATTCCCATTATTTTCCCATGCCCAAAAATTTCAAATTCAAAAAACTCAAAAAAGGGAAGTGTCCTCAATAAGACAAAAGACCAAAAAAACAAGTTTTTTTTTCTTCCTCCCCCCACCTACGAATCCTCTCTCTCTCTCTCTCCAATTTCTTCCACACTCTTCCATTATACCCTCTTTGGTAAATTACTCCACTCACTTACACTAACCTATTCATAAGAAAACCCAAAGTTCCCTCTTTGGTAACAATTCTCCCCTAAAATGCCCTTAACCCTACTTCACATAAAATATCTCTTCCAAAATAAGAAAATTCATTTTTCTTTTCCTTTTTCTTTCCTCTAACTTTCGCCCCCACTCTCATTCCCTCTCATTTTGTGTTTCTTCAATACCCTTAATCCATGAGAGGATTAATCTCAACCCTCCATTCAAAATCAAAGTTCAATCCTAGAGCACCTCTCAAGAACAATGGCCAAAGTGACCCCTTTGCTTGGTGCCCAAGTTCAATTATTTTATTTTCAGCTGAATATTAATTCCCTTTTATTGTTTAATTACCATTTTAACCCTAGCTCTTCACCAATCCTATAAATACCCTTTCATTTTCCACACATCACAACTTTTTGCTCATTCTCTCCTACACTAAAATTAGCACACCACTCTCCTCTCCTTCCTCCTAGCTTGGCCGTAGCCTTCATCCCCTCCCTCTCCTCCATTTATTTCATTTTTCTTCATCCAAACACCACCAATCCATCTCCCCTTCATCCTTCTCTCACATACTACTTCCATTCTCCACTAAAACTCAAGAACTTTGATCAAGTGATCTTCATTTTGGGGTGTGGTTTCTTTGTTGGTGTCCTTGGTTGATTTGTGTTCTTGATCTCCATTCCTTGCATAATCTAGCTAGGATCTAAGGTATACTCTAAAACCTTTGCATCATCTTCAACATTTTTGCATTAAAACCCATTTTCCTCTTCACTCTCCATTTCGCATATCACCATTATTTTGTTTAAAATGTAGTTTGTTGTTGTTGGTGAGAGGAGCCTTAAACACTATTGACAAGCACTTAGGGAGGCTTGGGTGTTTAAGGTGCCTCTCACCCTTGAATAATTGGTTTCACGTTGTTTTGTGTTAATTTCTTGTTTTTTTTGTAAAATAAAATGTGAATCCATGCTTGTGCTAATTTTGTTGTTCCTCTTTGCTTGATGATGTACAACCTTGGCATTGGTATTTGATTTTGGTGTTAAATGTTATTTTCAACATATTTCACTTGCAAATAATTTGTTGATGATCTAGCAAGTTGATTCTCACTAGTGCCTAGTGCACATTTCTTCAAGTGAGAAGATTGCTAGATGTGATTCAACTTTGTTTATGTGCCCTTTTATTTAGTCCTATTTTAATGTGCTTATTGTTAATTTGTTGATGATCTAGCAAGTTGATTCTCACTAGTGCCTAGTGCACTTTTCTTCAAGTGAGAAGATTGCTAGATGTGATTCAACTTTGTTTTGTGTCCTTTTATTTAGTCCTATTTTAATGTGCTTATTGTTAATTTGTTGATGATCTAGCAAGTTGATTCTCACTAGTGCCTAGTGCACTTTTCTTCAAGTGAGAAGATTGCTAGATGTGATTCAACTTTGTTTATGTGTCCTATTATCTAGTCTTGTTTTAATGTGCTTATTATTAATTTGTTGATGATCTAGCAATATGATTCCCACTAGTGCCTAGTGCACCTTGATCTAAGTGGTGAAGATTGCTAGAAAGGACTCAATTTAGTTTATGTGTTCACTTACCTTTGTGTCTTAGTTTGATTATTGTAAATTGTTGATGATAGGCAAGTTGATTCTCACTAGTGCCTAGTGCACTTTTCTCAAAGTGAGAGGATTGCTCTATGTGATTCAATTTAGTTATGTGTTTATTTAATCTTTGTATTTTTATTTGCTTATTGTTAGTGGTTGATGATAGGCAAGTTGATTCTCACTAGTGCCTAGTGCACTTTTCTCAAAGTGAGAGGATTGCTCTATGTGATTCAACTTAGTTACGTGTTTAGTTAATCTTTGCATTTTAATTTGCTTATTGTTCATTGTTGATGATAGGCAAGTTGATTCTCACTAGTGCCTAGTGCACTTTTCTCAAAGTGAGAAGATTGCCCTATGTGATTCAACTTAGCTTTAGTGTTTATTTACTTATTCTTGTATATTATTGTCCATTGTTGATGATGAATCATATGATTCCCACTTATGCCTAGTGCATCATGTTCTAAGTGGTGAAGATGGTTTTAGATGATTCAACCTTCCCCTTTTAACTTCTTAATGAATAAAAGATGAGATAGTTAGGTTTATGGTTTAAGGTCCAAGGGGTATCGCAAAGGATAGGTTACCCAAAACCTTGATGCTCCCTCCTCTTTGATTGTGTTATTAGCCTTTGCGCACTTATTCATGAATGCAAAGGATAGGCTTACCTTAGCCTTGATGCAATTTCCCCTTTTGTTCATGTTATTGAGAAATCGTTGCTCATATGTTCCTTAGTTTAATTAAGATCATTCTATGCCTATGATCAATTGCTTGCTTGTTTTTGATGCATTTTAAATGTCTTGATTCAATTATACGCCATTCCATCCATGTGTATGACCTCCTAATGAAGACGTAAGTCTACATGCATGTTGTAGCACAGAGTCATTAGGGTAAATACACTCCTTCCCACACACACACATTTGCTTTGAGAACTTTATCTTGCGTCCTTGATAAGTGGGTCCTTTGATCATATTGGCATGTTTATTCTTAATTAATGTTCAACATATGCATGATTCCGTGATTATTGAATGTGCTTGAACTTTGTAACCAATCATCGATAATAACTTCACCCTTTTACCAAAAATCTTTCAAACTCTTTTCCATTTAATGCAAGTTATTAGTGACTATCACTCAAAGCCTTGGCTTGTTTGATTGTCATGAACGCCATCAAGGGCTATTAGTAATGATCACTCAAAGCCTTTGCTTGCTTGATCATTACGAAAGCTTTTCCTTTTTCCAAACCCTTTCAAAAGCATTCTCATTTTCAAATTAGAACTACGTCGCTTTGATTCCCATTTGGGATACGTTGGAGCGAGTCACGTTCTCGTCAAGCGCAACAAATAAAAATCCTTTTCGCAACCCTAAACCAATCATTTTCACAAAACAAACCAAAAAGTCATTTTCAAACACATTGTTATTAGTGACTATCACTCAAAGCCTTGGCTTGTTTGATTGTCATGAACACTATCCAGAGTCATTAGTAATGATCACTCAAAGCCTTTGCTTGCTTGATCATTATGAAAGCTCTTCCCCTTTTCAAACATTTTCAAAACCAAAACACCAAGAACTACGTAGCTTTGAATTCTCCATCGCACCGGGAGATACGTAGGAGCGGGCCATGTCCCGTCAAGCACTTTTTTTAAAAACCCTTTTTTCCCCCTTTCTCGCCAAAAATAAATTTTTTATTAAGTTTTCCCATTCATTCTTCAAATAAATAGGCAAATCTAGATATTTTTCAAATCAAACGTTAAAACCACACATTTAATTAGAGGTTCCCTTTCGGTAGAAAGGACGTGCGCGGTGCTAACACCTTCCTCGCACGTAATCGACCCCCGAACCGATATCTCTAGTTTTCAAAAGACCATCTGCCTTGTTCAAAAGACCTTTTTTCAATGTTTTGGTCTTAAAATTAAAATATTGGTGGCGACTTCAAAAATTTTCCACGTTGTACATTGAGAAACCCAAACCGGGATTTTTCGGGGTACAACACATGGCATCAAGAACAAGTGAATACAATTGATTGTAAACATAGAGTATTCTAAGTTAAATGATTGAATATGTAAGCAAGGATGCATGAGTGTGTCACATAAACTAAGTATGAATGAAGATGCATGAATGTGAAAATGTTTTGGGTATTTTTGCAAGTTGATAAGTTGTAAAACTTTAAGTAAAAAGTTAGTGAAAAGTAAAGTAAAAATGCATGAAGTAAATGGTAATTATTTAATGAGATGGTAAAGTAAAAATGCATGAGGTAAATGGGAAGTGGTAAAATATTTTTATGTTTTAGTAAAAAGTTAATGAATGGTAAAGTAAAATGGTAAAAAGTAAATAAACACTAAAACCAAATTGAATCACATAGAGCAATCCTCTCACTTTGAGAAAAGTGCACTAGGCACTAGTGAGAATCAACTTGCCTTTCATCAACAATTTACAATAAGCAAACTAAGACACAAGAATAAGTGGACACACAAACTAAATTGAGTCATTTCTAGCAATCTTCACCACTTAGGTCAAGGTGCACTAGGCACTAGTGGGAATCATATTGCTAGATCATCAACCAACAACAAAAAAATAACATCTAACACTAAAATAAAATATTAACAACAAGATTAAACATCATCAAGCAAAGAACAACAACAAAATCAACTTGGAAATATTTTTAGATCTATAAGCATGCGAACCAAAGGAAACATAGATCCACATTTTATTTAATAAAAAAAACACCAAAATTAACACAAAGCAACATAGATCTATTTTTTGCAAGGATTCATATGATTAAGCAAGGAAGTGCAACAAAATCATATCAACCCTAACTTTTTATGATATGTGAAATGCTAAAGCCCATAAACAACAATTTTATTTATGAAATCTAGTGCAAAATATGTAAAGATGCAAGGGAAATTATTCAAGTAGAAGAATAACTCCTTCAAGGACAAGGACCCATCTCAAACACCCAAAGCTCCCGAAGTCTTTGTCAAAATGTTTGAAATGGATCCTCAAAGCAAACAAACAATCAAGAAGGAGTTTGGAGTAGAGGAGAGATTATGCAAGAAAATTAAATATAAGGTGCAAAGCTTCAAGGATTACCTCAAAACTACAAAGAAATGAAGAAGGAGATGATAAGCTCAAAAATTGCTAGCTCTTACCAATTTGATGATGCAACCTTGAAGAGAATGGAAGGAATGATGGTGATTAACAAGAAATGGAGGATTTGATGGTTGATTTTTGAAGAAAAATGGGTGAGGGAGAAGAGGATGGTTTCGCAAGAAGAGAGGAAGGGGGAAGCTTTGGTGTGCTAGGGTTTTGTGTAGGAGAATGAGAGGCTAAAGGATCAAATGAGAAGCCAAAAAAAAGGATCCTTAGGTGTGGGAATGAGGGAGTATTTATAGAGTTATTTTAGGTTTAGGGGCAATTGGGTCATTGGCCTTACTAAGTGCTCTAGGATTGAGTTTTAAAATTAAATGGAGGGTTAGGATTAAAGGTCACTTGGATTGAGGGTATTGAGAAAACACAAAAGGTGAGAGTGAGAGAGTGGGGGCGAAAATGAGGGGAGGGAGTGAGAGTTTTTGTAAAAAAAAAAACTTGTCTTATTTTAGGAATAATATGAGGCAAAAATAGGGTTAGGGGTATGATTGGGATGGAATGTTACCAAAGAGGAAAATTTGTGTTTTCTTATGAAGAGGTTAGTGTAAGTGAGTGAGGTAATTTACCAAAGAGGGCATGAATCTTCATGAGAGTGAGTGAGAATTGGTGATATGCACCAAAGGAGAAGGTTTAAGGATGGTACAAGGCATATTCCTTCAAGATAAGGAATAATAGTACAATAGAAGAGTGTGGAAGAATTTTGTGAGAAGGAGAGAGAGAGAGGGGATTTCGAAATTGTGGGGGAGAGAGAGAGAGAGAGAATTTCGAAATTGTGAGAGAGAGAGAGAGAGAGAGAGAGAGAGAGAGAGAAAAAAATCTTGTTTTTGGTCTTTTGTCTTATTGAGGACACTTTGCATTTTCTTTTCGAGTTTTAAATTTTTGGGCATGGGAAATAATGGGAATGCAACTATTGAAAATGTGCTACATGTTTTTGGGCACCATAAAATATTCTCTCTAGTCACCCATGACAATAAAAATTGTCACTTAAGAATTGAGGAATATTTAATGGTCCTTTTTTATTTTTCTATGCACTAAAAATGGAAAAATACATTTTTAATTATTTTTGACTAGGGTTTTCTTTCTAAAAAATTGTACAAAAATTATCCTTGATAGAATAAAAATGTACTTTTTGTGGATGTGCATTTTTGGCGAGAAAATCATCTTTTTGCGAAAAATGACCAAAATGTCCTTTTTTACCCTAAAACCCTAATTTGCCTAAAAAGTGCATTCCAACCCTAAAAATGATTTTAAAGACCTTGGAATGACTTCTAGGACCCAAAATGCATTGCATGATGCTCTTCATTATTCAATTTATTTATTTTTTGTGGAAAATTAGGGTTTTGACCTAAGCCGGACAAAATTAGGGTATGACATGGTCCCTACATTTTTTTTCTTTTTTGTTTTCATTAATAGTTCCTGTCGTTAAATCCATCTGATTAGGCAACCCAAATGTGATGTGGCTTTGACACGTGTAATTTTTTAATCTACGTGGCACAATTAAATTAGGTGTCATCCATTTTTTATCCCCGTGGCTTTTTTCTTTTTATTAAACCAAAATTTTATGTTTTTTTTTCCAAAAAAAATAATCATCTTCTTCCTTGCGCTGATCTCTCTCTCTCAGATCTCTCACCCTCCCCTTCCTTGTGCTGGATCTCTCTCTCTCTCTCAAATCTCTCACCTTCCAGAAACAGATTCCATCGCATAATACTTGTGTGGCTGAATTCGATTCTCAGAGCATCAACAACAACAACCCAATTTTTCTTTCTCGCTTCAATGGATGAGCAATTTCCCAGACTCACTTCACAGAACCCAAATCAAAGAGCAACACACGCGAACAACAACCCAGTCTTCTTCTTAGTGTGCGTTTCTGTGCGATTGTGAGGAAGCGGGGAGAAGAAACGAACCAGAATCTGATTGAAGAAAAGAGAAAACAACGAACCAAAAAATGGGTTTCTGGGTTTTGGGTTCTGTGTGCGTTTCTGGAACTTGAAAACAAGATCGGAAATGGGTTTCTCGCTTCGGCCACCACACCCTTCTCACCTCCCTCTATGGTTCTCCGGCCACCACACCACGCCACCTGAACTCCCTAATTCGAATTTGATTTCTGAATCTAGAACGAAATTGATTTCTCACATCACAAAGCCTAAATCTCTAATTCGGATTTCTCACATCACAAACCATCAAATCTAGAACAGAAGATGATGAGATCGAGGGAGAGAGTGTGTGATGCAAGAGCGAGAGAGGGAGAGGAAGAAGAAGATGTGCGATGGAAGAGTTGAAATTAATAATAATAATAATAATAATAAAACAAAAAGGCCACATGGAAAGCCACATCATTTAAAATACCACCTAGGCGATGCCATGTCAGCATTCCGTTTGCCTATTTAGCACTATTTAAAGTCGGGGACTAATAGTGAAAATGGAAAAATAAGATGGGGACCAAAATGCCTATTTCGTTAATGTAGAGACTAAACTTAGAAGGACCCGATTGTGTAGGGACTAAAAACATATTTTACCCTTCTTTGAACATTCCTCCAAGAATGGTAGAATATTCAGTTTTTTTTTTCAAGTTCTTCAAGAACTATCACAAATCTTCACATTCTAATCCTACAAGGATACTCGGATATTTTTTTTCCAGTTTTTCGAGAACTATATAACAAATAATCACAAAAAAAAAATTTAAGCAATCCTACAGGGATTCTTGAACTTTTTTTTTCAGTTCTTCAAGAACTATATCACAAACTTCCATACTTTGAGCAATCCTATAGGATGCTTCAATATTTAGTTATTTGTGCAATCCTTCCGGGACGCTTGAATGATGAATTCTTCTGGAATTCATCAAGAATATAGACAAACACGATATGCTTCAATATTAAGTTTTTTTTTGTGCAATCCTTTTAGGATGCCTAAATGATGAATTCTTCTAGAATTTATCAGGAATAGATAAACATGATACTTGTCACTATGTAGGGATGCTTGAATATTGAATTCTTCAAGAATTCATCAAGAATAGACAAACATGCTAATTGTCTTTATTCAAGAATTCATCAAGAATAGACAAACATGATAAAATAAAAGCTATAAGAAACAAAACATGATAATATGAGTTAGATTAACTATAAGATAGTAGAAGAAAACATATCTTTGCCAAACAGCCTCCAAGCTTATTAAGCCGTCATTTTGGTAGAGCTTCGTGCTGATAACGTGTTATGAAATTGACCAAAACAAGAGTATTATAATAGACTAAAGATGAAGAAGAAATAGAAGAAGAGAATGAGAGAAGAAAAGAGCATTTGCATTCTACTCTTGAAGGTGTATTCTTTACAATGTCATGAGTCCTATATGTAGGACATAAGTCTTGTAACCTACAAATGAATTAAGGCCTACCCTAATGTGCCTTTAACATATACAATGAAGAGCAATTACAAGGAATAATAATATATATAAATGAGTGTCTTCTAATATTCCTATACTAAGTAACACTTGTAACTCATGGACATCCACATTACTATTATTCATAACAAAGATAAAGTTGTAGTATTTTTCCTTGTGTTTTATCCTTTGTTGATCCATGCTACTTGTGACGACTTTAATATTAATTTAATTGACAATCCCATAGATATAAAATACTAAAAATAATTGGAGAATCGAAGAAGACAAAGGATAAATGCTAATATTAAAAAATTGAATGAGCCATTGTTGATGAAGGAGCCATTGTTGTTAAATATTAAATGCTAATCCTTAGTTAAAAGTAAATTGAATATAATGTTAAAAAAAAAAGTAAATTGAATGTCAATTAAATATTTAAATATTTTAATTCATGACACTAGATAATATTAAAGGTAACTGAATGTCAATGGATAGCACCCTATTCGATATATATCTTTTGACTTACAAAAATCTATAACTTTTCTTTTGTATGAATCAGATATCATTTGCGCGCAACTGCGGAGACTAGTTCTCGAGCCGGGTAGGACAATAATCTATAACAAATTAAACAATTTCTTTTTTTTTAACAAAAATAAAAAATTTGATTGCAGAACGTGTAAAATAATTTGCACATAATATTGCTATGATGAGGAAACTTAAAAAATTTATGATGAAGGAGCCATTGTTGTTAAATATTAACACCGGATGATGTTAAAAAATCAAAAAAAAAAATTATAGTACTGGTAATACCCAAAGTAATTAAATGCTACTTTGGATATTATATAATTATTTCTTGAAATTGCATGATGTATTTTGAATTGTAGTTACTTGAATTAATATGAGTTATGTGATGATTATGATAGCTTTAGTGTAAAACAGGGGGTGGTATTAGAAATTCTGTGACACACCTACCTTTGGACTGGCCATTCCCTAAGCCCACTTCTAGTTCTCAGCTGAAACCAAACAACACACACTTCTCATTTTTAAAAAAACAGAAAAAAGAGAGAGAACTAGAGAGAAGGGAGGGTGAGGGTCGAAAGGAGGGAGAAGAGGCCAGAAACGTAGAGAAATGAAGTCCATTACCTACATTGTGCTAAATTCCATTAATCTTCACCACCTTCTAGGAATTTGGAGTGTTAGTACTTGCATGTGTGTTTTGGGAGCTGAGGGTGGAACCTAGAAGCTCATTTCAGTAGAAGAACATTCAAGTGAGGGCTTTAGTAGCTGCATTTCAAAGTTGGGGTTGTAGGGAAACCATCTTCGAGTTTGAAGGAAGAACAATAGCCTTTTTGGTTCAAAGTTTCAGCTTGCAAGTGAGTTCTTCACTTTCATTTAGCTCACTCATAGTTTAAATTCACCCCTAGTGTGTTTGTATTCTTGAATTTGAAATGCATGTTTGTTTTACCCTCTCAACGTGATGTTGAAATGTGAAGCAGGATGACTCATAACTATGAATTTGATTGTTGATAATTATGTTGATAATTTAATTGAAGTTGGGACATTAAATGGTCGTGTTTTAAAATCATGAGTGCCAGTGTTTTCTTCTGTGTGGCGCGGATTTTTTAAAAAACAGCAACACGACCGTGTTGCTAAAACACGAGTGGTCGTGTTTCCTTCTCTCTGTAGAGTTGTTTCTTTAATGTTTTACCTTTAATTGAATTGTTTAGTGTTCTGGACTGGGCCGAAGCCCAATCCGACGCAAGGTCGACCGTAACCGGCCCAATAGTAAGACAGAAAGGAATGGCCTAAATCCACTAAGATCAGCGGCTCAGATCAACCCTCGCTGCATCTCGCATGATCAACGGTCGAGATCGACCACGATGATCCAATGGCCAGCGCTGTCCTCTAACTCTATATAAAGAGGCATTGTTCCCACTGAGAAGGTTAAGTAATTTTTACCCATATTGTTACTCTGCTCGCACTCTTATTCCACTGACTTAGGCGTCAAAGTGTCATTGCAGGTACCACCACCCGGAAGGACTCTTAGCACGACCAGATATCACTCACCCAATCAATTCATACATTCGGACTTAGGACTCGACTTCTCTTGCCCCTCTAAGGTCGAGCACCTCAGTTCATCGGCGCGCCAGATAGGGGGACCACTCCAGGCGTTATCCCACCCCCGTTCCTATGGCTCCGTGAGGTAGACCACCCCACCAGAGGAACCCGCTCTTGCAGAGCGTGTTTGGTATCCCTGACCAACCACAACCAACCCCAGAGGGTGTCCCGGTTACAACTGAGAACTTTGTTCAAGGCACACCTCTGGACCGGCCACTCAAGCAAACATCGTACTACCAGCAAACGCCGTACAGCAGATTCTGGAAATGTTATCTCAAGTGACTTCGGGGCGGGAGTACATCGCACCTGAACAATACCGGTAAGACAATCAATCTCTGGTCGAAAGAAGGAATCCATCTAGGCGACATAGATCACCTCCTAGAAGGCATCTCGTCCACCGGTCCCCACCTCGACGAAGGAATCAAGGAGGGGATCTGACGCCACATAGAACACCACCCTCCTCGACCGATCCAACTTATTGGCCAGAAGAGCCCACTTACCAAGAATCTTCATACGACTCGTCTGGGTCGCCCGCCCGAACAAGAATCAGATCAGGTGATCAGTATGCCCGTCCTCATTACGAGAATCAAGATTTTGGGATTATGGGTGAATAGTGATTCAAGAGGTTAGGGATGATGAATAGTGATTCTTAACGATTGATGATTTATGAATGATTAGGAACGAAGCTAAGGAGGATGAACGCGAATTGGAGCTCGAATCGAAGTTTGAAGCGGATTGGTGATTAGGGTTCGAACGGCGGGATTTCGAGGAATTCAGTATTTCGGTCAAAACGATGTCTTGTGACTGAATGGAAAGCTTTGGAAGAGGATTTGGGCGCCGTCGGAACGTAAAGTTGATTAGGGGAACGTTCGTGAGGTTACTTGGATAATTGTGTTTTTGCGGAAAGTCTCGGGAAATTCGGTTCGGTATCGGCTCTCGCTTCAAGGGTGAGTTTTACTCACGTTTAGGTTTATTTCGTTTTTGAAATGAATTTATGTGATTTGGTTTCGAAAGATTTTGAGTCGAAAACGTTATTTTGAAATATATCGCGTTTTGACGAAATTCGTAATTGTTGGGTTTTTGATTGAATTGCTTGAATGTTTGATGTTGATTGGACTGGAATATTGCCTGGTATAATCTCTTTTCGAGATAGGAATCGATCGGAGCGAGTTTCGGATTAATCGGAAAGCGAATTTTCGTAAAAAGGGTTATTTTTGCAATGCTGTCAAATGAGCATGATCCGTGCGTCCCAGGGGCACGATCCGTGCACATGGTTCTGTCCAAATTTTTCAAAGTGCCCTAAATGATTCCGTTTCGATTCCAATCCTCTCCTAATCCTTTCCTAACCCTTCTATAATGATAATAGGCTTATAATGCCATGATTTTGGGTATGTTTCAAAAGGGTTTTATAAAATACTTTTGATGTTCAAATCGTTTCGAAAAACCGAATGATAGTATACGGGTGCGGACATGTTTTATTGATAACAAGGCGGACTATGAGTCCTACGTGTAAAGCATAATCTAAATGAATTATGGGTTCATATGATTGTAGATATATGTTTATATATCGAGTTGGGTGACGACCCATTGTTCGACATACTAGGCGGGGCAGTCATGATCCCCCACCCTAGGCTCCGTGCCAATAGGAGAATGTACTATTGGTAAGGGGGTTCACCGGGTATATAGCACTGGATTGCAGTCGGTGTTATGTCATGAGTTTGTTGTACGTACACCGGGGTTAGCACTGTATTGCAGTCGGTGTTGTACTGTGCGATACACCGGGGTTAGCACTGTATTGCAGTCGGTGCCGCACTTTGTTTGTTCACGTTCACCGGGGTTAGCACTGGATTGCAGTCGGTGTCGTGTTAATTTAAAAAGGATTATTAATTGTGCCGAGAGAGTTAGTAGGGTCTCGGTAGAACTCACTGAGATTGTATCCCACTGTTTTAATGTTGTTATTTTAGAGAGACACAGGGATAGAGGAAATCCAAGAGGCACGAGCAGGTTGGGCTCGGGCGACTACTGATAACTTAGCATTATGCTTAAGTTTACATTTCTTTTTGTTGTCTATGTACCGCAACACTACGACTTTAGTGTAATATCATTTTATTTCCGCTTTCTTGTATGATACTGAGCACAATAGATCGCTGAATTTTTAGGTCTTATGTGTATTAAGACTGCTTGGTGGTTGTCTAGTGAAAACTATTTTGCAGTGTTCAGTATTTATGCAGGAATTTTATATCTCTAATGTGTTACTAATGTGCACTTGGGTATTTTTAGTCAATGAAAATAGCGGGGTGTTACATGAATATTATTTTTAGATAGAATAAATTAATATTATCTAGTGTCGTGAATTTAAATATTTAATTGACATTAAATTACCTTTTAACTAAGCTAAGAAAGTTTTTTGTCTTCTTCGATTCTCAAATTATTTTTAGTATTTTATATCTATGGGCATGTCAATTAAATTAATATTGAAGTCGTCACAAGTTTTTGACAAATTGTTGTTATTTTCTTTGGCCGGTAGCACGACTTTGCGATGGTGGATGGAGTCGCGGCGCCAGATGTCTGGGGGTGTGCTGTCGGTGGGTGCTGATTCGATAGTTTGTACCTTGTCGGACGCCAGATTGCAGTTTGCAGATCGCCGGGCTCCTCCCCCTTTGCCTTCTGCTTCTTTGCCCCCTCCCAATCGTCTTCGGGCCTCCACCTCTAACCTCGATGCTTTGTGATGTGCTTAATGTGAGGATAGCGAGGTGATGCAGGCTGTTGTGGTTTGGAGTGTGAGTTCAGGAGGTGGTGGGTGGAGGTTGTGTGGGGACTCTCAGGTGTTGCCCTCTCCTTTCGGGTTTTCTGTTCGCCTTAGAATTTCTTCCATTAGAGTTCTATGGTTGTTTATTTTAGAGGCCTTGTTGGGCATTCTAGTATTGTCCTTATTACCGAGGGTTTTGGTCTAGTCCCCCCTTGTGCTTTTATATCTCTATTTATTTTATTAATAAATTCGGGCTGACTGCCTGTTTGATTAAAAAAAAAATTATAGTTTAATATATTCTTACCTGAGTAATTTATTAAACAATTATTTGAAAAATATCATTGGTATTAAAAATATTATATTATATTATATTATATTATATTATATTATATTATATAATACTTTAACTATTTTTAGTTGTTATTACAACTTCTATTTTAATTTGAAAATATAATCATTTTAATGTAAATATAAAATATTTATTTGATATTCCACTAAGATAATCATTTAATAAGTTAGTGGCAATTATTAGCTTTCACTAAAATTAAATTCCTCTTCATGTATAAATTATAAATAAATATTTTAATACACAAAAATATTGAGATTCATTGTGGAGGCTCCATTGAGTTCTCCTTTACATATATATATATATAGATAGATTAGTTATTTATTAATCAATATGTAAATAAAGTAAATATTAACTTGCAAAATATGAATTACTCCATAACGATTTTTCAATCACGTAGCTACACTCGTGCATGACAGGGGTCAACTATTCTAGTATAGTATAAATAAAGAAAAACTTATAGTTAAATATACAGTTTTGAAGGTAATAAGTTGAAAAATTTATGACAGTCAAAAAGAAAAGTTGACGAATTTATTCTCATCAATTGCTGACTCTGATACATATCATATCATTTTATCCCATTCTATATAAATATGAAGAACCTGAGTTTATCCAAGTAGTGAAGGAAGATTTGATAAATATAAAAATATCAATATTAATGAGCAAAAAGTATGATAGGTAACATTCAAGAAGAAGGTGCCCACAACCATGATCTGACTTAGATCTTAAAAAAAACTATCGATCGATGTAAGTAAAGCAAAACAACTTATTTATCTCATTTTTGCTGATACTTTTTTTAATTCATCATTTTGTTGATCTATTTTAATTAAGTAAAGATTTATCCTGAAGAAAAAATTACATCTATCTTGTTACATAATTACATAGCAACCAGTCAAAATGTATAGAGATGAGCTTCGATTAAAGATGGCCAAAAATACAACTCTCCCCCAATACTGATATTATATTCTTAATTTATCTCAGGCTAATTTCTTATACACATCATTGTTATAAGGCGGTGTTTTATTCTATACTCAAAATTATCAATAAATAGTTTAAGATTTTCATATTTTATTTATAAAGATTGTATTGTGCAATAAGTTTGTGTTGTTAACAGGAACCATAAAAAAGGGAGAAACCTAAAGACAATTTTGTGTGAAGAAAGAAGTTGTTTCCTTCACTTTTCAAGAAAATACGATATGTCACGTTTACAAAACATACATCTGGACTTATCCAAGCTTAAGGATTGGATGGTAAAAAGCAGGCAGCGTACGTAACACAAAACGTGTGTTATACGTGAGTAATAAGACCATAGAAACTTGATTATTTACACAAATGCTTTGAGTAAATAAAATATCCAAACATATCAGTTTCTATGGTCTTATTTACTTACTGTATAACACATTTTTGTGTTACGCTGTCTGTTTTTTACCGTCCATTCCTTAATCTTGGATAAGTCCAGATTTATGTATTCAAAACGTGACATATCGTAATTTTCATGAAAAGTGAAGGAAACAACTTCTTTCTTCACCAAAATTGTCTTTAGATTTCTCCCTTTTTTTGGTTCCCGTTAACAACACAAACATATTACACAATACAATTTATATAAATGAAAATTAAACTCTTAAAGTATTTATTGATAATTTTGAGTAAAGAATAACAACACCGTCTTATAAAAATGATGTGTATAAGAAATTAGTCTGAGATAAATTA
Source organism: Astragalus membranaceus (assembly GCA_039519185.1). Lineage (NCBI taxonomy): Eukaryota > Viridiplantae > Streptophyta > Magnoliopsida > Fabales > Fabaceae > Astragalus > Astragalus membranaceus. Next base: position 70,350,180 of record CM076850.1, read on the forward strand.
AGAATTTAATACCAGTAGAGTTGTATTTTTGGTCATCTTTAATCGAAGCTCTTCTCTATACATTTTGAGTGATTGCTGTGTAATTATGTAAAAAGATAGACGTAATTTTGTTATCATGACAAATCTGTACTTAATTAAAAAATAGATCAACAACAATGATGTGTGTCAAAAAGAAATATCAACAAAAATGAAAGAAATAAGTTGTTTTGCTTTACTTACTTCGATAGTTTCTTTTGAGATCTGAGCGAGATAATGGTTGTGGGCACCTTCTTCTTGAATGTTATCCATCATACCTTTTGCTCAATAATATTGGTATTTTTATATATATCAAATCTTCCTTCACTACTACTTGGATGAATTCATGTTTCTTCATGTTTATATAGAATGGGATAAAATGATAAGATATGTATCACAGTCAGCAATCGATAGGAATAAATTCGTCAACTTTTCTTTTTGACTGTCATAAATTCGTCAACTTATTACCTTCAAAACGGTATATTTAATTATAAATTATTTCTTTGTTTATACTATACTAGAAAAGTTGACCCGTTATCATGCATGGGTGTAGTTACGCGACTGAAAAATTGTTATAGAGTAATTTATATTTTGCAAGTTAATATTATATATATGGGATAATAAGTAACTAATGATTAGTCTTTTGCATAATTTGAATATTAAATTTTAAACTATTGAAATTTTGTATTGATTTGTTGTCTTTATGTAATACCCAAAGTAATTATTTAAAATTACTTTGAGTATTACCTAGTTGTTGCTCCATTTAAATTACATATTTTCGGTGTATGAACGGATTTAGATATTTCACATGTTCGATTGATTTTGTAATCGAGATTTTTATGTGATTGAATTGTTTTTTGAGATAATAAGTGTAACATCCTCAAAATAATTAGTAGCATTATTTGGGTGTTAACCCAATTAAATTAATTTAGTACTTAACTGGTAAATTTATTGAGTGCTAAAATTATTTATTGGTTGTCATCGGATTGTTAACCGGATAATACGGATCAAAGACGATTTAGAATCAAAATAAGAAATTAAGGACAATATGGTAATTTTACCACATTACCACTTATATATTAAGTAAATAATATATATATATATATATATATATATATATATATATATATATATCTGTGTGTGTGTGTGAGAGTTAAAGAAAGAAAAGAAAGGAAATAAGAAAGAAAAGAAAGGAAGCTCGAGAGAGATACAGAGAAGAGAAGAAAGAAAAGAAGAAAAGAGAGAAGAATGGGTAAGAGGAAAGAAGAGGAAAAAGGAGAGACCAAGGTTCTTCAAAACGTCTTCCCTCCAACACGAAAAATGTTCAGCGTTCCTTCCTCTTCGAATTGGTACCAAAATCATCATCATCAACTCACTCTCTCTCACTTTGCCATTTTCGAAAATTTGAAGGGGATGGAGGTTTTTGATGGTTCAAGCCCAAGGGTAGCTTGGGATGGTGTTTGGCGCGAACCCAGGGATGATGGATCGTTGATTGAAGTTCGATTGAAAGATTGGAAGCTAGTTGGGTGATTTGGGGTTAAAAATCAAGATATGGGGTTTTTGTGTGAATAGTGATTGAGGTTGAAGATGATGAATAGTGTTTGATGATTCAAGGATGATTAGGAGCGAACCCGAAGCGTATTGAGTGCGGAACGAAGATCAATTTCGCGAATTGGAAGTTGGTTGGTGATTTGGGTTCAAATGGGGGATTTCGAGGAATTCGGTATTTCGGTCAAAGAGATGTCTCGTGATTGAGCGGAAAGATTGGAAGCGGATTTGGGCGTCGTCGGAGCGTGGAGGTGATGAGGGGAACGTTCGTGTGGCTATTCGGTGATTTCGGCTCGGTATCGGCTCTCGCTTCAAGGGTGAGTTTTACTCACGCTTAGGATGTTTTCGTTTTACAAAGAATTTTACGTGAGTTGACTTCGATAGATTTTGACTTAAAAATCGTTATTTGGAAATATGTCGTATTTTGATAAACTTCGTTTTGATTGGGATTTTGATTGATTTGATTGATTGTGTGACATTGATTGAATCTATTTTTATGGTTGTTTGAACTGTTTCTAATTGGAAACAAGAATCGGAATTGAGCGGAATAGCGGATTTCGCGAGAAACCGCAAAACCAGCATTTTTCTGCAGACGGTCGCGTCGCGATCCGTCCCCTTCGCGTAGCGACCAAGCTCAGTTTTGCAACGAAAATAATTTCTGACTCTTTTCGCGTCGCGACGGTAGCAGTTCGCGTCGCGACGCTTTGCAGTTTTTCAGCAACTGTACACTGATTTTGTTTTCGCGATAACTTTTGATCCGGGAACCCGATTGAGGTGTTCTAAGATGCGTTTGAAAGCTTATACAGAGGTATAACTGAATATACAATTTAAAAGGTAAAATGAACTGTTTTTGACGTTGAAATTATTTCGAAAAACCGAATAATAGTACACGTGTGCGGATATGTTTTATTAATAATAAAGCGGACTATGAGTCCTACGTGGCATTGTACAACTAACGCGGAACGAATAGTGCATATTCATCCAAACCGGTATATGATTCACGATATATAAATTATATCGAATATAGGAGTTAGCCCTAATGCGGGTGGATATATATATATATATATATATATATATATATATATATATATATATATATATTATATCGAGTTTGGGTGACGACCCATGAGGTTAACATACAAGGCGGGGAAGTCATGATCCCTTACCCTAGGCCCGTATTCCATTAGGGAAAGTACTATTGGTAAGGGGGTTCACCGGGATTACCAAACCTGGGGTCGGTGTTATGTTACAGTTATACAACAGTTCACCGGGATTACCAAAGTTGGGATCGGTGCTATAATAAGTTTATGATACGGTTTACCGGAATTACCAAAGCTGGGGTCGGTACCGTGTTAAAGTTAGAAAGAATGGTCACCGGGATTTCCAAAGCTGGGGTCGGTGTCATTCTAAAGATATCAATAGTATGGTTACCGGGATTACCAAAGTTGGGGCTGGTATCATACTATCTTGACTAGGACGAGTCACCGGGATTACCAAAGCTGGGGTCGGTGTCGTGCTAAATTAAAAGAATGTAGTTTATAAAGTAAACTACGAATGTATAAGTGTAACATCCTCCAAATAATTAGTAGAATTATTTGGGTGTTAACCCAATTAAATTAATTTAGTACTTGACTGGTAAATTTATTGAGTGCTAAAATTAATTATTGGTTGTCATCGGATCGTTAACCGGATAATACGAGTCAAGGAAGTTTTGAAATCGAAATAAGAGATTTAGATCAATATGGTAATTGGACCACGTTACCACGTATATATTAATAAATATATATGTGTGTGTGTGTGTGAGAATTAAAAAGAAAGAAAAGAAAGAAAGGTACACGAGAGAGAGAAGAGAAACAGAGGGAAGAAAGGAGAAAAGAAAGAAGAGGAAAAAAGAAGAAAGAAGAAGAGAAGGAAGAAGAAGGGTGAGGCCCAACTCACCAAAAATCAAGCATCATCATCACCTCACCTCCATGGATGCTTCCCATAAGCTTGGTAAGCTTCTCATCCATTTTTCCCCTATTTTGAGCAATTCAAATTTTAATAGAAAAATGTGATGTTTGAGGTTTGTAACTCAAATGGAAGATTAGGGTATTGATTACTTCTCCTTAAGGGTTAGATTGTTGATTGGGTGACTCAAATCGCTAAAGTTTTCGTTAATTTTAGAGAATCAAGATTTTGGGATTTAGGGTGAATAGTGATTCAAGAGGTTAGGGATGATGAATAGTGATTCTTGACGATTGATGATTTATGAATGATTAGGAACGAAGCTAAGGAGGATTGAACGCGAATTGGAGCTCGAATCGAAGTTTGAAGCGGATTGGTGATTAGGGTTCAAACGGCGGGATTTCGAGGAATTCGGTATTTCGGTCAAAGACATGTCTCGAGATCAAGTGGAAAGATTGGAAGCGGTTTTGAGTGTCGCCGGAACGTGCAATGGATTTGGGGAACGTTCGAGTGGCTACTCGGTGATTTCGGCTCGGTATCGGCTCTCGCTTCAAGGGTGAGTTTTACTCACGCTTAGGATGTTTTTGTATTTCAATGATTTTTACAGTGACTGGTTTCGAGGGTTTTGAGTCGAAAACCGTTATTGCGAAATATATCGTTGTTGAATAAAATTCTTTTTGATTGAGTTTTTGATTGGATTGATTGTTTATGTAGTTTTGATTGGGTCTATTGTGTTGGTTGTCAAATCTGTTTTCAATCGGAACGAGAATCGGAATTGAGCGGAATAGCGTTTTTCGCGCGAAATCGCCAGAATTCTGCACCATCAGATACCCATCGCGTCGCGACCCCCATCCTATCGCGTCGCGACCTGAATTCAATTTGCAACGAAAATGTTTCTGACTGTTTTCGCGTCGCAACGGTTTCGTATCACGTCGCGACGGTTTGCAGATTTTCAACAGTTTTTCACTGATTTTGTTTTCACGATATCTTTTGATCCGGGAACCCGATTGAGGTGTTCTAAGATGCGTTGGAAAGCTTATTCAGAGGCTTAACTGAATATTCTATTTTTAAGGTAAAACTGAACTGTTTTGGAGTTGTAAATTGTGTTCGAAAAGCGGTAGATTAGTACCCGAGAGAGAAGTTAACCTTTTCTTAATCGAAACTGAATGTTCGAGTATTGGTATGAATGTAAACGGACCTTGAGTTCATATGATTGTAGATATATGTTTATATATCGAGTTGGGTGACGACCCATTGTTCGACATACTAGGCGGGGCAGTCATGATCCCCCACCCTAGGCTCCGTGCCAATAGGAGAATGTACTATTGGTAAGGGGGTTCACCGGGATTAGCACTGGATTGCAGTCGGTGTTATGTCATGAGTTTGTTGTACGTACACCGGGGTTAGCACTTTATTGCATTCGGTGTCGTACTGTGCGATACACCAGGGTTAGCACTTTATTGCAGTCGGTGCCGCACTTTGTTTGTTCACGTTCACCGGGGTTAGCACTTTATTGCAGTCAGTGTCGTGTTAATTTAAAAAGGATTATTAATTGAGCCGAGAGAGTTAGTAGGGGTCTCGGTAGAACTCATTGAGATTGTATCTCACTGTTTAAATGTTGTTGTTTTACAGAGACACATGGGCAGCAGAAATCCAAGAGGCACGAGTAGGTTGGGCTCGGGCGACTATTGATGACTTAGCATTTATGCTTAAGTTATTTGTTATTTCCTTTGCTGTCTATGTATCGCAATACCATGACTTTAGTATTATGTTTTCTTCCGCTTTCTTGTATGATGCTGAATACTTTAGTAGCTGACAGTGTATGGTCTGAGTACCGTATGGTCTTGTTTGTAAATAAGACTGTTTTGCTTTTAATCAGCAAAAAATTCATAGTGGTATTCAGTGTCTGAGCAGGAAATAATATCTCTGATGTGTTATTAATGTGCACTTGGGTATTTTTAATAAATAGAAATACCGGGGTGTTACAGTTGGTATCAGAGCAGTTCGACCTAGTTGGACTTAGTTTAGGGTTGAGTCGATTCCTTGTTAGTTCTGGTTGTAATTACACTTGTGGTGCTAAGAGACATTGAGCCTGATCAACTTAATACTTAGTGCATCATAAGCGGAATTATGGTAGGATGATCAAGACGCAGTCCTCGACCAAGACCGGAGTCTCCAACCGGTGCATCCTCAGGAAAGGTGGCATGATGGTGGAAGAATACACCGCTAAGTTTGAGAAGTTGTCTCAGTTTTACCAAGTGGTAAAGTAAGCTTCGGATGACGAATGGAGAATGCAGATGTACAAGAGGGCCATAAGTGCTTTTATGACTTGGGGTCTCAGTTCTTATACTATTACCAATTATGTTGCCTTAGTGCAATCAGCCTATGTCGCCGAGGATGATCTCATAGGGAGTATGGGAAAGGAAGGAAGGTAGTTGAATTATTGTAACATCCGCAAAATAATTAATAGAATTATTTGGGTGTTAACCCAATTAAATTAATTTAGTACTTGACTGGTAAATTTATTGAGTACACAAATTAATTATTGGTCGTTATCGGATCGTTAACCGGATAATATGGATCAAGGAAGTTTCGGAATCGAAATTGGAGATTTAGATCGATATGGTAATTGGATCACGTTACCACTTATATATTAATAAAATATATATGTATGCGTATGTGTGAGTGAGAAGAAGAAGAAAGAATTAAAAAGAAAGAAAGAAAAGAGAGAAGGAAGCGTGAGAAACAGAGAGGAAAAGAGAGAAAAGGGGAGAAAAGAGAAAGAAAGGGTGAGGAGGAAGAAGAAGAAAAAGGGAAGGGTTCGGTTCATCAAAACGACTTCCTTCCAACACAAAAAATGCTCAGCGTTACTTCCTCTTCGATTTGGTACCAAGATCTTCATCATCAACCCTCTCTCTCTCACTTTGCCATTTTCGATTTGAGAGGGAAAAATGGAGGTTTTGTGGTTCAAGCTCAAAGGAAAGCCTAGAATGGTGGTGAGGAGCGAGCTCAAGGTGGAATACGCGAATATTGAAGTCCGATTTGGAGTTTTTGAAGAATTGAAGGTCAGGGTTCAAAATTGGGTTTTGTGTGAATAGTGCTTCATGAGGAAGAAGATGATGAATAGTGCCCATGGAGGATTCCGAGGAATTCGGCATTTCGGTCAAAAGAGGTTTCGTGATCGAGTGGGAAGCTTTGGAAGCGGATTGGGCGTCGCCGGAGCGGGGAATGTTCGTGTGGCTACTCGGTGAATTCGGCTCGATCGTGGTTCACGCTTCAAGGGTGAGTTCTACTCACGTTTAGGATTTTTGTTTTTCGAATTAATTGATAAACTGTTTTATCGCTTTCGCTGGACTGGAATATTATGTGATACTGTCTGATTCGGGTTGGGAATCGATTGGGGCGAGTCTCGGGTTGCGTCGCGTTAAAAATGGAATTTTTGGTGATTTGATTCAAGAGATTTTGGTTTAAAACCGTTATTTGAAAATATGTCGCGTTTTAATACGATTCGTTTTGATTGAGTTTTTGATTGGATTGATTGATTGTTTGATGTTGATTGGGTCTGATTATATGTGTGTGAAAACTGTTTTCAATCGGAACAAAAATCGGAATTGAGCGGAATATCGGATTTCGCGAAAATCGCAAAATTCTGCACTTGACAGGCCCCCCTTACTGCCAGTCCACGCGCCACTTGCGCGCCGCGCGCCACTCGCGCGCCACTGGACAGAACCTTACTGTCAGCTCGCGCGCCGTTTGCGCGCCACGCGCCACTCGCGCGCCAGTTGGCAGAATTTCAGCAACCAAACACTGTTTTTCGTTTCGCGATAACTTTTGATCCGGGAACCCGATTGAGGTGTTCTAAGATGCGTTGGAAAGCTTATTCAGAGGCCTAACTGAATATTCTATTTTTAAGGCTAAATAAACTGTTTTTGGAGTCGTAAATTGTGTCGAAAAGTGACGAATTAGCATACGAGAGTGAATGTGATTTTAACTTGTAATGTTCTTTTTGAAAAGTAAAACGAACTGTTTTCGATATTGAAAACTCTTTTAAAAGCAGTGTTATGTTAAACTGTCTGTAGTACGGTTCACCGGGTATGTAGCGGTAACGCAGTCGGTGCCGTACTGAGTCATAACAGGTTCACCGGGTATGTAGCGGTAACGCAGTCGGTGATCTGTTGAATTGTTTTGTTGTGCGATTCACCGGGTATGTAGCGGTAACGCAGTCGGTGATCTGTTGAATTGTTTTGTTGTGCGATCCACCGGGTATGTAGCGGTAACGCAGTCGGTGTCGTACTGAGTTTGACCTGTGCCGGGTATGTAGCGGGAACGCAGTCGGCAATCGGTTGAAGTTAAACAATAGATTCATCGGGTATGTAGCGGTAACGCAGTCGATGATCTATTATAGGTTAAATGGTGCGGTTCACCGGGTTTGTAGCGGTAACGCAGTCGGTGTCATGTCAAGTTAACCAAGAATTATAATTGGACCGAGAGTGTTAGTAGGGGTCTCGGTAGAACTCACTGAGATTGTATCTCACTGTTTAAATGTTGTTGTTTTACAGAGACACAGGGACAGCGGAAATCCAAGAGGCACGAGTAGGTTGAGCTCGGACTGGTTGCTGATAGCCTAGCTTTATGTTTAAGCTTATTTCCCTTTTGTTGTCTGTATACTAAGACATTATGTATTTAGTGTATATCTTTCTTCCGCTTTCTTGTATGATACTGAATACTATAGATGCTGATGGTACATGGTCTGAGAACCATATTGTCTTGTTGTAAATAAGACTGTTTGGGTTGTATTCAGCGAAAAATTTATAGTGATATTCAGTGTCTAAGCAGGAAATATATCTCTGATGTGTTACTAATGTGCACTTGGGTATTTTCACTAGATAGAAATACCGGGGTGTTATAGTTGGTATCAGAGCAGTTCGACCTAGTCGGACTTAGTTTAGGGTTGAGTCGATTCCTTGTTAGTCCTTTTTGTAATTACACTTGTGATGCTAAGAGACATTGAGCCTGATCAACTTAATACTTAGTGCATCATAAGCGGAATTATGACTGGATGATCAAGATGCAATCCTCGACCACAATCGGAATCTTCAACCGGTGCATCCTCAGGAAAGGTGACATGACGGTGGAAGAATACACCGCTAAGTTTGAGAAGTTGTCTCAGTTTTACCAAGTGGTAAAGTAAGCTCTGGATGACGAATGGAAAATGCAGAAGTATAAGAAGGGCATAAGTGCTTTTATGACTTAGGGTCTCAGTTCTTATACTATTACCAATTATGTTGCCTTAGTGCAATCAGCCTATGTCGCCGAGGATGATCTCATAGGAAATTTAGGAAAAGAAAGAAGGAAGTTGAATTATCAACTCCGAATGCAAGGTCCTAAGATAATTTCATCAAAGGAAAAGCAGATGCAATTCTTTGATTCTTCAAAGGTCAGAAGATGTACTAACTGTGGAAAGCCTCACAGCGGTGATTGCAAGCGAAGATCTAATCGGTGCTATTATAGAAATGTAGAGGGTCACTATGGTAAATAGTGCCCTGTAAGGAAGAGTTTCAAGAAGTTACAAGCAGCTCTAAGGCAAGGACGAGTCAACATTCTGGATGTTTAGACAGTTACGACTGCAGACAATCTACTGAGGAGTATGAGATCAGTTTTTAGTAACTCCGTTAGTATATTACACGATTCGGGTGCAACCCATTGTATAATGGCACAATCATGTGCGGATCGGTTGGGACTAGCATTGTCTCCGCTGTCTGAGCCAATAACTATATTTACTGCTGCTGAAGAACGTGTCCAGACCCAATCCTTGAGTCAGAATTGTCTACTTGTCATAGGAGACAGAAATTTCGTAGTAGAATTTATTGTTTGCCTATGAGAAGAGTGGACACCATGTTGGGTATGAATTGGATGACCGCAAATCATGTTGCAATCGACTGTGTGAATCAACTATCAGCTTCACTTCAGAATCAGTTGAATCGTCTAGGACAAATTCCGAAGCGGTTACCTAGTTCACCTTAGACGGTCAATCTTCATTCCAAGGTGCGGAAGCACATGTTAGTATGTTATCTGCATCCACTGAAACTAGTTTAGATTTGGCGAACATTCAGGTTGTGAATGACTTTCTGGATGTTTTCACGATGAAGTTTCTTCTGAATCTCCTGAGCGAGCGAGAGGTAGAGTTTACGGTAGAATTGGTTCCTGGTACGGGATCAATATCTATTGTTTCTTATTGAATGTTCCTTTAGAATTCAAGGAAATGGAGTCTCAACTTGAAGAGTCGACGTTAAAGAAATTCCTTCGACCGAGTGCTTCTCTAAGGAGTGCTCTGGTGTGGTTAGTCGAAAGGAAAAATGGTAGCATGAGATTGTGTATTGATTACCGACTACTCAACAAAGTGACAATCAAGAACAAATATCCTTTGCCAAGGATACACGAATTGCTGGATCAACTTCGAGGTGCCGTGGTGTCTTCAAAAATTGATCTGATGTCAGGTTATCATCAATTAAAAGTTAGAGCCTTAGATATTTTGAAGACAACTTTCCGTACTAAGTATGGACATTACGAGTTCGTAGTGATGCCCTTCGGTTTGACTAATGCTCCAGCGGTATTCGTGGATTTCAGGAACCGAGTTTTTCATTCGTATTAGGATCAGTTTGAAGTCGTTTTCATCGATGATATCGTGATGTGCTCGAAGACCATTGAGGAGCATGTCCAACATCTCCTCATTGTTCTGAGTGTACTCCGAGAAAAGGAGTTGTACTTGAAACCTTCGAAGTGTGATTTTTGGGTGTCAGAGGTAAAGCCTTTGGGACATGTGATTCCCCAAGTCGGGAGTTTCTGTAGGTCCCAGTGAGAAGGAAGCGGTGTTGAATGGGAGTGACCGACGTCAGTCGCAGAGATCAAAAGTTTCTGGATCTAGCCGGTTACTGTAAGAGGTTCGTTAAAGGGTTCTCACAGTTAGTTGTCCACTTACTCGGTTAACTCGTAAGGGTCATCCGTTTACGTGGGATGCTGATTGTGAAGAATGTTTTCAAGAATTGAAGGTTTGGTTGACTTCTGCTCCATTCCTGATTCTTCCGGATCCGTCATTGGAATTTCAAATTTTCGATGACGCTTCAGGGAAGGGTTTAGGATGTATTCTGATGCAATATCAACCAGTGATAGCTTATGCGTCCAGACAATTAAGGTCTCATGAGAGGATTTATCCGACTCATGAATTGGAGTTAATAACTATTGTGTATGCACTGAAGATTTGGAGACGTTACCTGTATGGGTCTCGTTTCGAAGTCTCTAGTGGTCACAAGAGTTTAAGGTATCTGTTTGATCAGAAAGAACTGAATAGCAGGCAGAGGAGTGTGTAGAATTTCTGAAGGATTATGACTTCGGGTTGAAGTATCATCCAGGAAATTCCAATGTTGTAGCTGATGCGAGTAATAGGAAATCGCTACACACGGCAGTATTATGATGCATTAGATGGAATTATTAGAGTCTGATAGAGACTTAAATCTGAATTCAAGATCAAGGAGAATCCGGTTAGTGTTGAGCCATATGAGGATCTCTAGTTCCCTAAGGGATTCTATACGCTTAGCATAGGAAGTTGATGTGAAGCTACAATCACAAAAGGTATTTCCAGATTTTACCATGGATAGTGATGGAGTCAATTGTTTCAACGGTAGAATCTGTGCGGCCGATGATGAGACAGTATTATGAGATTCTGTTTGACAAGTCGAACGTGAACACGAATATGTAGGTGAGGTAACTGCTGACTGTTTTCACGTTGCGAATAACCATCAAAGGATTAATTGATGGATCTGCTTGTAAGTGACTGAAATTTCCGAAGTGAAGCTTGGCGTGCGGTATAATAGTTTTGAAAAATCGTTGTTGTGAAAACCCGCATGCTAAGGTTAATTTTGGGAACGAATCAAGAGGCTAATAGGACCTGATTGAAGAAAATCATAGGAGGCGCACTTAGGTTGAGGGGAAGCTCTCAACGCTATTGACTAATTCGGAAAGGAGCTCTGAGTTCTGTTTGATAGTTGTTTGGAGAACAACTGAGGTGATTTTCATTACGTTCAATTTACTTGATGTCCCCGTGGTTTATTTCTACGTTTAAGATAAACGTTTCTGGTAAATCCTCACTTCATCTTCCTTCGAGAAGTATTATCTCGAAATCTTGGGGGCGAGTCAAGAAGTTTGACAAGTGACTTTTTCGTCACATTGTCGGTATGTACGAGAACCGTTAAGGATATTAGAAGATTTGTTGAGAAAGTGTTTACACCTTTCGAGGAAATCGTGTTTGTTTTTACATCTACCGAGGAGTACTTTGATTTGGATTAATCAAGTTGGGGAGCAAGTGAGGAATGAAGCTTCGGAAGTGTTTTCGAATGCGGTGCCGAGCCTATATAGGCGAAAGAGGAGTTTCTCGTGTTGATTCGTAACCAGAGAGTTCGTATCAAGGTAGTAGTGGATCATACTTGGAGATTGATGTGCCCACTTGGGAAGAGTTCCTACGCTCATTTCGTTAGTTCGAGATTGTTTTTCAGCAACTTAAGACCTTTCTGAGAATGTCGATTCTCGATTAGTCAGATGAAAGACTCGACGAAATTTTGAGGACAAAATTCTTTTAAGTTGGGGAGAATGTAACATCCGCAAAATAATTAATAGAATTATTTGGGTGTTAACCCAATTAAATTAATTTAGTACTTGACTGGTAAATTTATTGAGTACAAAAATTAATTATTGGTCGTTATCGGATCGTTAACCGGATAATATGGATCAAGGAAGTTTCGGAATCGAAATTGGAGATTTAGATCGATATGGTAATTGGATCACGTTACCACTTATATATTAATAAATATATATATGTATGCGTATGTGTGAGTGAGAAGAAGAAGAAAGAATTAAAAAGAAAGAAAGAAAAGAGAGAAGGAAGCGTGAGAAACAGAGAGGAAAAGAGAGAAAAGGGGAGAAAAGAGAAAGAAAGGGTGAGGAGGAAGAAGAAGAAAAAGGGAAGGGTTCGGTTCCTCAAAACGACTTCCTTCCAACACAAAAAATGCTCAGCGTTACTTCCTCTTCGATTTGGTACCAAGATCTTCATCATCAACCCTCTCTCTCTCACTTTGCCATTTTCGATTTGAGAGGGAAAAATGGAGGTTTTGTGGTTCAAGCTCAAAGGAAAGCCTAGAATGGTGGTGAGGAGCGAGCTCAAGGTGGAATACGCGAATATTGAAGTCCGATTTGGAGTTTTTGAAGAATTGAAGGTCAGGGTTCAAAATTGGGTTTTGTGTGAATAGTGCTTCATGAGGAGGAAGATGATGAATAGTGCCCATGGAGGATTCCGAGGAATTCGGCATTTCGGTCAAAAGAGGTTTCGTGATCGAGTGGGAAGCTTTGGAAGCGGATTGGGCGTCGCCGGAGCGGGGAATGTTCGTGTGGCTACTCGGTGAATTCGGCTCGATCGTAGTCGCGTTAAAAATGGAATTTTTGGTGATTTGATTCAAGAGATTTTGATTTAAAACCGTTATTTGAAAATATGTCGCGTTTTAATACGATTCGTTTTGATTGAGTTTTTGATTGGATTGATTGATTGTTTGATGTTGATTGGGTCTGATTATATGTGTGTGAAAACTGTTTTCAATCGGAACAAAAATCGGAATTGAGCGGAATAGCGGATTTCGCGAAAATCGCAAAATTCTGCACTTGATAGGCCCCCCTTACTGCCAGTCCACGCGCCACTTGCGCGCCGCGCGCCACTCGCGCGCCACTGGACGGAACCTTACTGTCAGCTCGCGCGCCGTTTGCGCGCCACGCGCCACTCGCGCGCCAGTTGGCAGAATTTCAGCAACCAAACACTGTTTTTCGTTTCGCGATAACTTTTGATCTGGGAACCCGATTGAGGTGTTCTAAGATGCGTTGGAAAGCTTATTCAGAGGCCTAACTGAATATTCTATTTTTAAGGCTAAATAAACTGTTTTTGGAGTCGTAAATTGTGTCGAAAAGTGACGAATTAGCATACGAGAGTGAATGTGGTTTTAACTTGTAATGTTCTTTTTGAAAAGTAAAACGAACTGTTTTCGATATTGAAAACTCTTTTAAAAGCAGTGTTATATTAAACTGTCTGTAGTACGGTTCACCGGGTATGTAGCGGTAACGCAGTCGGTGCCGTACTGAGTCATAACAGGTTCACCGGGTATGTAGCGGTAACGCAGTCGGTGATCTGTTGAATTGTTTTGTTGTGCGATTCACCGGGTATGTAGCGGTAACGCAGTCGGTGATCTGTTGGATTGTTTTGTTGTGCGATTCACCGGGTATGTAGCGGTTACGCAGTCGGTGATCTGTTGAATTGTTTTGTTGTGCGATTCACCGAGTATGTAGTGGTAACGCAGTCGGTGATCTGTTGAATTCTTTTGTTGTGCGATCCACCGGGTATGTAGCGGTAACGCAGTCGGTGTCGTACTGAGTTTGACCTGTGCCGGGTATGTAGCGGGAACGCAGTCGGCAATCGGTTGAAGTTAAACAATAGATTCATCCGGTATGTAGCGGTAACGCAGTCGATGATCTATTATAGGTTAAATGGTGCGGTTCACCGGGTTTGTAGCGGTAACGCAGTCGGTGTCGTGTCAAGTTAACCAAGAATTATAATTGGACCGAGAGTGTTAGTAGGGGTCTCGGTAGAACTCAATGAGATTGTATCTCACTGTTTAAATGTTGTTGTTTTACAGAGACACAGGGACAGCGGAAATCCAAGAGGCACGAGTAGGTTGAGCTCGGACTGGTTGCTGATATCCTAGCTTTATGTTTAAGCTTATTTCACTTTTGTTGTCTGTATACTAAGACATTATGTATTTAGTGTATATCTTTCTTCCGCTTTCTTGTATGATACTGAATACTATAGATGCTGATGGTACATGGTCTGAGAACCATATTGTCTTGTTGTAAATAAGACTGTTTGGGTTGTATTCAGCGAAAAATTTATAGTGATATTCAGTGTCTAAGCAGGAAATATATCTCTGATGTGTTACTAATGTGCACTTGGGTATTTTCACTAGATAGAAATACCGGGGTGTTACAATTATCAACTCCGAATGCAAAGTTCTAAGATAATTTCATCCAAGGAAAAGCAGGTGCAATTCTTCGATTCTTCAAAGGTCAGAATATATTCTAACTATGGAAAGCATCACAGTGGTGATTGTCAGCAAAGATCAATCGTTGTTGTTATTGAAATGAAGAGGGTCACTATACAAATAAGTGCCCTGCAAGGAAGATTTCCAAGGAGTTACAAGCAGCTCTAAGGCAAGGACGAGTCAACACTCTAGATGCTTAGACAGTTACAACTGCATACAATTTGACGAGGGGTATGGGATTACTTTTCAATAACTCCGTCAGTATATTATACGATTCGGGTGCGACCCATTGTTTTACAGCACAATCATGTGCGGATCGGTGGGGACTAGCGTTGTCTCCGCTGTCCGAGCCAATAGCTATTTTTACTGCTACTAAAGATCGTGTCCAGACCCAATCCTTCTGTCAGAATTGTCTACTTGTCATAGGAGGCAGAAATTTCATTGTAGAATTTATTGTTTGCCTATGAGAAGTGTGGACACCATTTTGGGTATGGATTGGATGACTGCAAATCATGTTGCCATCGACTGTGTTAATCACTATCAGCTTCGCTTCAGAATCAGTTCAATTGTCTAGGACAAATTCTGAAGCGGTTACCTAGTTCACCTTAGACGGTCAATCTTCATTCCAAGGTGCGGGAGCACATGTTAGTATGTTATCTGCATCCACTGAAACTAGTTTAGATTTGGCGAACATTCAGGTTGTGAATATCTTTCTGGATGTTTTCACGATTAAGTTTCTTATGAACCTCCCGAGCGATAGGTAGAGTTTACAGTAGAATTGGTTCCTGGCACGGGATCAATATCTATTGTTTCTTATTGAATGTTTCTTTCGAATTAAAGGAAATGGAGTCTCAACTTGAAGAGTCGATGTTAAAGAAATTCATTCGACCGAGTGCTTCTCTAAGGAGTGCTCTGGTGTGGTTAGTCGAAAGGAAAAATGGTAGCATGAGATTGTGCATTGATTATCGACAACTCAACAAAGTGACGATCAAGAATAAATATCTCTTACAAAGGATAGACGATTTGCTTGAGCAATTTGAGGTGCTGCAGTGTTTCTAAAAATTGATCTGAGGTCAGGATATCATCAAATAAAAGTTAGAGCCTTAGATATTCCGAAGACAGCCTTCCGTACTAGGTATGGACATTATGTGTTTGTAGTGATGCCCTTCGGTTTGACTAATGCTCCAACGATATTCATGGATTACATGAACCGAGTGTTCCACACTTATCTGGATCAGTTCGTTGTGGTTTTCATTGATGATATCTTGGTGTACTCTAAGACCATTGAGGAGCATGTCCAACATCTCCGCATTGTTCTGAGCGTACTCTGAGAGAAGAAATTGTATGCCAAGCCGTCGAAGTGTGATTTCTGGATGCTTGAGGTAAAGTTTCTGGGATATGCGATTTCCCAATCAGGAGTTGCAGTAGATCCCAGTAAAATAGAAGCTGTGTTGAATTGGGAGCGACCGACCTCAGTCACAGAGATCAGAAGTTTTTGGGTCTAGCCAGTTACTATAAGAGATTTGTTCAAGGGTTCTCACAGTTAGTTTTCCACTTACTCGGTTAACTCGTAAGGGTCATCCGTTTACGTGGGATGCCGATTGTGAAGAATATTTTCAAGAGTTGAAGATTTTGACTTCTGCTCCAATCCTGATTCTTCCGGATCCGTCATTGGAATTTCAAATTTTTGATGACGCTTCAGGGAAGGGTTTAGGATGTGTTCTAATGCAAAATCAACAAATGGTAGCTTATGCGTCCAGGCAATTAAAGTCTCATGAGGAGAATTATCCGACTCATGATTTGCAGTTGGCAGCTATTGTGTATGCACTGAAGATTTGGAGACGTTACCTGTATGGGTCTCGTTTCGATGTCTTTTGTAACATCCCTAATTCATTTAAAGACTCGTATTATGATGCCTAGGACCGATTAATTAATTGTGGGAATAAATGGTCGGGTCTCAGGGATTAATATGTCGAGAAAGTTATCAAGAAAACCTATTCTCCATTAAAGGGTGGCCTATTCATAGTAAAATAAGGAATTGGGGCTGAAGGGCAAATCTGTCTTTTCACACCCTAGTTATTTATTTATAATTATGAAGGTTATAAGTAATTATGAACCGAAGGAATTGAGTAATTCCGGATCGGAACCGAATTTAATCGAGAAGTTTTGTGCCGAAGAGAAAATTTTGACACCTAACCTATGACTTAATGGGCTAGGGGTAGTTTGGTCTTTTCCCCATCATTTAAACCCCCAGCCCATATACCCACCTGACCAGCCTCACCCTCACACTTAGTCACTCTTCATTTCAGCAAGAAAAGAGAAAAAGCTGAAAATAAGAAAGAAAAGAGAAGGAGGAGGCGTAGAGGAGGAGGAAGAGGAGGAAGGAGGGACCCATCTCAAATCCTTGTGCATGTAAGTGGTTTCTCTTCCATCCCACTCCATTTTCAATTCTGAATTCAATGAGCCTATTGTTGAAGCCTGATTCTCACTCTTTCCCTCATCTCCATTGATGCCCATGAAGCTCCAAGTGATGAAAATGGTGGAGCTATGTGTTGATGACTTGCATGTGCAGTCTTGCTGTTAAGAGGAGGAAACATCAAGCTTGCAATTCGATTTGGAAGGGTTGTGAAAGATTAGGTTGCTGTTCCAGTTGCTCTAGTGGTGGAGGTCGCTGTTTTGGAAATCGGTTCGAGCTCTAGCGGGGATCGTTCGTGTACTTTCGTTTCGGTGACTTCGCTCTCGACTCGACTCTCGAATTTCGATATCACGGGTGAGTTCTACTCACGGATTAGGGACATTTTTCATGAATTCTGAAAACTGCAATTGTTTCAAATGATAAGGCAACTATTCGGTTTTCGAAGGACTTAGAATCGAAAAGCGTTTTTGAGTCAAAACGGTGTTTTTACGGTTTAATGAGATTTTGTTCAAATCATTGAAATGAAATGAATTATGTACTGCTGGAAATATATATATGTGTTCTGGAAAATTTCTGAGTTTCAGGTGATCGGAATTAGGAATCGATTTCGGGCGAAAACGGAAAGCGGAATTGAGAAATAAGAGGAATTGTGTAACAGACACAGGTCGCACGGACCGTGCGCCCCTGGGCACGGACCGCGCGCCTGATACGGGTTGGTTCTGTTGGAAATAAAACGGGACGCACGGGTCGTGCGCCCCTGGGCACGGATCGTGCGCTCCTTTCGGTTTGACTGGGTGATTTTAACAAATCACGCACGGGTCGTGCGCCCCTGGGCACGGACCGTGCGTGAGCTTCTGTCACCGATTCCCGATTCCTCGTTCCGGAGCTCCGTTTGATCCCGAACCTTTTCTAATCTCTTTCTCAATCATTTAAAATGAAGTTGCCTTACTAACAACCGTATTTTGAACTTGTTCAACTCATGTTTTTGAAAAGGAATTCGAAAGCATAATTGATTGAAAAACCGAAACCCTAGTATACGTGTGGGTACATCGATTGATGGACTGACTGAATATATATGTTTATATATGTCAAATGAAAATGATTATAATGCCGGAGGTCTAACTTATGAATTCCTCAAAACGGGTTATAGATCAACATGGATATTGTTTATCCGATTATTATGTAATTGATCCATGTGGTGATCGAAAGATATAAATTATCTAACTCTCGAGAACTTGATGCGTATTGTCATACGTATTGCGTTGGGTGACGACCCGACAAGTAGCATACTAGGAAGGGAAGTCATGAGCCCTCACCCTAGGCCCTGAATGTGTTTTGGCGTGGTCAACTCACGGGTTGCCGGGATTAGTGGTTCTTGCACGGCCGGTTTATGCTAAGTTAAAACACACGATTCGCCGGGAGTAGTGGTTCTTGCACGGTCGGCGTTTCGATTAATAATTATGAACACGAATTGCCGGGATTAGTGGTTGTTGCACGGTCGGCATTTCGATTAATAAATAAGACATTGTTATGTCAGCTTTTGTTATAACGGTTTAATAAATTGAACCGAGTGTCAGTGAGGGGGGCACGGTAGGACTCACTGAGATAATGTTATCTCACCCAATCCATATTTGTTGTTTTTCAGAGAAGCAGGGAAAAAGGAAGACTATTACGCACGAGTAGTTGGTATACTCTTGGAGGTGCTGAAGACTTAGTCTTTTGATCCTTTGTTCTTTTGTTGTCTTTTGGTTGTATAATCTTGTATTGATTATGAGTTATATGAACCGTTTATGTTTCTGTTTGGTATTCGGACCTGGATATTGTAATCCATTCGGTATGAAACCGATAAACTTCTAGTTGATGAAGTGATGTTATTCCGATTATGTTTTTATTTCGGAAAAAGTTTGTATGTCCAATACTTAAACAGGAACTGTGTCCTCTGAATTTTCCGCATCTGTGCACTTTTGGTGTCTCTACATGTTAGAAATACCTGGGTGTTACATTTGGTATCAGAGCGGTTCGACCTAGTCGGACTTAGTTGTTAAGAGTCTTTTACGTCTTCTAAGTCTGATTTTCCTTAGTATGCTATTAGACATTGAGCCTGATCAACTTAATACTTTGTGCATACTTCGCAGAATCATGGCTGGAAGAGGTAGAAGAAACCCACCTGTTGATCCTCATCAAGAATGGATGCAGAATGTCATCGAGACTCAGCAAAAGATGATGAATGACATGATGCTGATGCAACAACAACAGATGGCTCAAATGGCTCAAATGCAGCAGATGCATCAGATGCCTCAACCACAACCAGCTGAGCCAGTCAATGTGCCAACACCTGAGGATCCCAACAGGATGTATTTCCGGTTTCTGAAGATGAAACCCCCAACCTTCAAAGGAGGATCCGAGGCAATGAAAGCCCATTTTTGGGTAGATGCCATGGAACGGATCTTTGATACTTTGCAATGCAATGAAGGAGAAAAGGTAATTTGTGCTGCTAACGCTCTGGACGAGGATGCTCACACTTGGTGGGTTAACGCTCGTAGAATGCTTCAAAATCAAGGAACTCCTCTTGAGTGGGATAACTTCAAGGAGTTGTTTTTGGGTCATTATTTCCCCGACTCCCAAAGACTTGACAAGCAGATGGAATTTCTGAGTTTGAAACAGGGAGAGATGACAGTTGGGGAATACGCTGCAAAATTTGAAAGGTTGTCACAGTTCTATGAATTGGGGACCACCGCTACTGATGATAGGTGGAAAATGATAATGTTCAGACAAGGTCTCAGAGGAGATGTGAATCAAGGTCTCAGTTCTTACTCCATGACCACTTATCCTGCTTTGGTTCAACAAGCTCATTCAGCTGAGAGCGATCTTAAAAGAATGTATGCTGAGAGGAAAGAATTCTGGAAGGATAAGAAGAAGGGTAATGAGCCAACTTCTTCAAACCCTAGATATAGAGGGAATAGGGAAAAAGGGAAACAAATTCAGTCAAGTGACTCTGCCAGGCCTAACAAGTGCGACTTCTGCAAGAAATTTCATCGAGGAAAATGTCAAGGGGGACCGAACCAGTGTTACCTCTGTAAAGAAGTGGGCCATTATGCTAATAATTGTCCGTCAAGGAAAGCCTTCTTGGATTCTCCTGATGCTCCGAGACAGGCTCGAGTCAACACTCTGGATGCTAAGACCATCAAACCAGCTGATAATCTTATAAGGGGTACAGGTTCTCTCTTTAATCAAAATGTTAATATTTTGTATGATTCTGGTGCTACTCACTGTTTTATCTCTGAAGCATGTTCTGAACGGTTAGGATTAGAAGTATCTCCTATATCTGAACCAATCACCATTCGTACTGCTGCAAAGGGTCGTGTACGAACCCAATCATTATGCCTTAACTGTCTGCTCACCATAGGAGGCAGGGACTTCGTTGTTGATTTTATCTGTCTGCCTATGAGAGGAATGGAGATCGTTTTGGGAATGAATTGGATGACTTCCAATCACATTACTATTGACTGTTTCAATCGGGCAATTAATTTTCCTTCTGAAGTAGCGGAACATTCACTACCTGCAGATGATGGTGTTATTTCGTTCACTTCGGCCAGCCAGTCTCTATTCCAAGGTGCGGAAGCTTTCGTTGTTATTTTGTCTACCTCAACTGAAACTGAATTGGACTTGTCATCGATTCAAGTTGTTAATGAATTCTTAGATGTATTTCCCGAGGAAATCTCCTCTTTGCCTCCAGAGCGAGAGGTAGAATTCTCTATAGATTTGGCGCCTGGTGCAGGGCCAATATCCATAGCACCGTATAGGATGTCTCCTCTTGAACTGAAGGAATTGAAGTCCCAACTTGAGGAATTAATTTCCAAGAAATTTATTCGACCGAGTGCTTCGCCATGGGGTGCTCCGGTATTGCTAGTCAAGAAGAAGGACGGAAGCATGAGATTGTGCATAGACTACCGTCAGCTGAATAAAATCACTATCAAGAACAAGTATCCATTGCCAAGGATAGATGATCTTCTTGACCAACTACGGAGTGCTAAAGTTTTCTCTAAGATTGATCTAAGGTCAGGGTACCATCAAATCCGGGTAAGAACCTTAGACATTCCGAAGACTGCTTTTCGTACGAGGTACGGACACTACGAGTTCGTGGTGATGCCATTCGGATTGACTAACGCTCCAGCCGTATTCATGGACTATATGAATAGGGTATTTCATTCCTACCTAGATCGGTTTGTGGTCGTCTTTATTGATGACATCTTGGTTTACTCAAAGTCAGTCGAGGAGCATGCTCAGCATCTTCGCTTTGTCCTAGGAGTACTCCGAGAAAAGAAACTTTATGCTAAACCGTCGAAGTGTGATTTTTGGATGTCCGAGGTGAAATTCTTGGGTCATGTGATTTCCCAGGAAGGAGTTGCAGTTGATCCCAGCAAAGTGGAAGCAGTGTTAAAATGGGAACGACCAACGTCAGTGACTGAGATCAGAAGCTTTCTGGGTCTAGCGGGTTACTATAGAAGGTTCATTGAAGGTTTCTCACAATTGGTACTTCCGCTTACTCGATTGACTCGCAAGGGTCAACCGTTTACTTGGGATGCCGATTGTGAAGAGTGTTTTCTTGGATTGAAAGAAAAGTTAACTTCTGCTCCGATTCTAACTCTTCCGGATCCGTCATTGGGATTTCAGATTTACAGTGATGCATCTGGGAAGGGCTTAGGATGCGTTCTCATGCAGAATCAACATGTTGTAGCCTATGCATCAAGGCAATTGAAGACGCATGAACGGAATTACCCAACTCATGACTTAGAGTTGGCGGCTATTGTGTTTGCACTGAAAATTTGGAGGCATTACCTTTACGGTTCTCGTTTCGAGGTTTTTAGTGATCACAAGAGCTTGAAATATCTATTTGACCAAAAGGAGTTGAATAACAGACAGAGAAGGTGGACTGAATTTCTGAAGGACTATGACTTCGAATTGAAATATCACCCTGGGAAAGCCAATGTGGTAGCAGATGCTCTGAGCAGGAAGTCTATCCACACGGCAAGGTTAATGGTTCACGAGATGGCCTTGTGGGAGTCATTCAGAGATTTGAAGCTCAAAGTGGTAAGAAAGAGGGACCGCATAGTGTTGCGGCATATACGAATAGCCAGTGTGCTAAGGGAACAAATCCGTGTAGCTCAAGGAGCCGATAGGAATTTACAGTCTCAGAACGGATCGCCAGATTTTACTAAGGAAAGTGACGGCATGATTTGCTTTAATGGGAGGATTTGTGTTCCCGATGATGATGATATCAAAAGGCAAGTATTGGAAGAAGCTCATAGGAGCCGATACTCCGTACATCCGGGATCCACCAAGATGTACCGAGACTTGATGTTAATGTATTGGTGGCCTGGGATGAAGGCCGATATTGCAGAATTTGTCTCTCGGTGCCTAACTTGTCAGAAGGTTAAGGCAGAACACCGGAGACCAGGCGGTCAGTTACAACCGCTAGATGTGCCAGTTTGGAAATGGGAGGATATCTCCATGGACTTCGTTATGGGTTTACCGAGGTCACAGGCCGGCAATGATTCTATTTGGGTAGTGGTGGACCGATTGACTAAATCCGCTCACTTTATTCCCGTTCGCTCGACTTATAAGGTTTCCAAGTTAGCAGATGAATATGTGAAGAACATTATCAGACTGCATGGAGTTCCGACGAGCATTGTGTCCGACCGGGATCCCAAGTTTACTTCCAGGTTCTGGAAAGCATTGAATGAAGCCTTGGGAACTAGAGTGCTGGTTAGTACTGCTTATCATCCTCAGACTGATGGTCAGACGGAGAGGACTATTCAGACTCTGGAGGACATGCTTCGGGCTTGTGTGCTCGATAGCGGAAGGAGATGGGAGGACCATCTTCCGTTAATAGAATTCTCCTACAACAACAGTTACCACTCCAGCATTGGAATGGCACCGTTTGAAGCACTTTATGGTAGAAAGTGTAGGACTCCGTTGTGCTGGTGGGAGATTGGCGAAGATAAGTTTTTGGGACCCGATATGGTTCGCGAAACTACTGAGAAGATCAAGTTAATTCGAGAAAGGATGAAGGTTGCTCAGAGTCGGCAAAAGAGCTACGCTGACAACCGAAGGAGACCGTTGGAGTTTGAGGTTGGTGATCATGTGTTCTTGAAAGTTTCTCCAACCATTGGCACTGGGAGAGCCTTGCGAGCGAAGAAGCTCAGTCCTCGATATGTTGGACCTTTCCAAATCATCGAGCGGATTGGGCCAGTTGCCTATCGCCTCGCATTGTCTCCGGCCCTATCAAACCTCCATGATGTGTTCCACGTGTCTCAGTTGAGGAAGTATGTTCCCGATTTGCATCAACCGTTGAGTGTTGATACCATTGACCTGCAACCGGATTTGTCATTTCAACCTTATCCTAGCTACATCTTGGAGCGTGGCGAGAAGACGCTACGGTCAAGGACTATCCCTATTATCAAAGTGGTCTGGGATGGATTCTCAATCGAGGAGGCTACCTGGGAACTGGAAGAAGACATGCGCAATCAATATCCATATCTCTTTCAGTAAGGTATGTTTCGTCAATTTTGAGGACAAAATTTTTAAAAGTTGGGGAGATTGTAACATCCCTAATTCATTTAAAGACTCGTATTATGATGCCTAGGACCGATTAATTAATTGTGGGAATAAATGGTCGGGTCTCAGGGATTAATATGTCGAGAAAGTTATCAAGAAAACCTATTCTCCATTAAAGGGTGGCCTATTCATAGTAAAATAAGGAATTGGGGCTGAAGGGCAAATCTGTCTTTTCACACCCTAGTTATTTATTTATAATTATGAAGGTTATAAGTAATTATGAACCGAAGGAATTGAGTAATTCCGGATCGGAACCGAATTTAATCGAGAAGTTTTGTGCCGAAGAGAAAATTTTGACACCTAACCTATGACTTAATGGGCTAGGGGTAGTTTGGTCTTTTCCCCATCATTTAAACCCCCAGCCCATATACCCACCTGACCAGCCTCACCCTCACACTTAGTCACTCTTCATTTCAGCAAGAAAAGAGAAAAAGCTGAAAATAAGAAAGAAAAGAGAAGGAGGAGGCGTAGAGGAGGAGGAAGAGGAGGAAGGAGGGACCCATCTCAAATCCTTGTGCATGTAAGTGGTTTCTCTTCCATCCCACTCCATTTTCAATTCTGAATTCAATGAGCCTATTGTTGAAGCCTGATTCTCACTCTTTCCCTCATCTCCATTGATGCCCATGAAGCTCCAAGTGATGAAAATGGTGGAGCTATGTGTTGATGACTTGCATGTGCAGTCTTGCTGTTAAGAGGAGGAAACATCAAGCTTGCAATTCGATTTGGAAGGGTTGTGAAAGATTAGGTTGCTGTTCCAGTTGCTCTAGTGGTGGAGGTCGCTGTTTTGGAAATCGGTTCGAGCTCTAGCGGGGATCGTTCGTGTACTTTCGTTTCGGTGACTTCGCTCTCGACTCGACTCTCGAATTTCGATATCACGGGTGAGTTCTACTCACGGATTAGGGACATTTTTCATGAATTCTGAAAACTGCAATTGTTTCAAATGATAAGGCAACTATTCGGTTTTCGAAGGACTTAGAATCGAAAAGCGTTTTTGAGTCAAAACGGTGTTTTTACGGTTTAATGAGATTTTGTTCAAATCATTGAAATGAAATGAATTATGTACTACTGGAAATATATATATGTGTTCTGGAAAATTTCTGAGTTTCAGGTGATCGGAATTAGGAATCGATTTCGGGCGAAAACGGAAAGCGGAATTGAGAAATAAGAGGAATTGTGTAACAGACACAGGTCGCACGGACCGTGCGCCCCTGGGCACGGACCGCGCGCCTGATACGGGTTGGTTCTGTTGGAAATAAAACGGGACGCACGGGTCGTGCGCCCCTGGGCACGGATCGTGCGCTCCTTTCGGTTTGACTGGGTGATTTTAACAAATCACGCACGGGTCGTGCGCCCCTGGGCACGGACCGTGCGTGAGCTTCTGTCACCGATTCCCGATTCCTCGTTCCGGAGCTCCGTTTGATCCCGAACCTTTTCTAATCTCTTTCTCAATCATTTAAAATGAAGTTGCCTTACTAACAACCGTATTTTGAACTTGTTCAACTCATGTTTTTGAAAAGGAATTCGAAAGCATAATTGATTGAAAAACCGAAACCCTAGTATACGTGTGGGTACATCGATTGATGGACTGACTGAATATATATGTTTATATATGTCAAATGAAAATGATTATAATGCCGGAGGTCTAACTTATGAATTCCTCAAAACGGGTTATAGATCAACATGGATATTGTTTATCCGATTATTATGTAATTGATCCATGTGGTGATCGAAAGATATAAATTATCTAACTCTCGAGAACTTGATGCGTATTGTCATACGTATTGCGTTGGGTGACGACCCGACAAGTAGCATACTAGGAAGGGAAGTCATGAGCCCTCACCCTAGGCCCTGAATGTGTTTTGGCGTGGTCAACTCACGGGTTGCCGGGATTAGTGGTTCTTGCACGGCCGGTTTATGCTAAGTTAAAACACACGATTCGCCGGGAGTAGTGGTTCTTGCACGGTCGGCGTTTCGATTAATAATTATGAACACGAATTGCCGGGATTAGTGGTTGTTGCACGGTCGGCATTTCGATTAATAAATAAGACATTGTTATGTCAGCTTTTGTTATAACGGTTTAATAAATTGAACCGAGTGTCAGTGAGGGGGGCACGGTAGGACTCACTGAGATAATGTTATCTCACCCAATCCATATTTGTTGTTTTTCAGAGAAGCAGGGAAAAAGGAAGACTATTACGCACGAGTAGTTGGTATACTCTTGGAGGTGCTGAAGACTTAGTCTTTTGATCCTTTGTTCTTTTGTTGTCTTTTGGTTGTATAATCTTGTATTGATTATGAGTTATATGAACCGTTTATGTTTCTGTTTGGTATTCGGACCTGGATATTGTAATCCATTCGGTATGAAACCGATAAACTTCTAGTTGATGAAGTGATGTTATTCCGATTATGTTTTTATTTCGGAAAAAGTTTGTATGTCCAATACTTAAACAGGAACTGTGTCCTCTGAATTTTCCGCATCTGTGCACTTTTGGTGTCTCTACATGTTAGAAATACCTGGGTGTTACATCTTTAGTGATCACAATAGTTTAAAGTATCAGTTTGATCAGAAAGAATTGAATAACAGACGAAGGAGATGGGTTGAATTCCTGAGGATTATAAATTCGTGTTGAATTAGCACTCAAGAGAGGCCAATGTTGTAACGGATACGCTGAGTAAGGGATCCATTCACATGGCAGAGTTAATGACACAAGAAATGGAATTGTTAGAGTCTTTTAGATTTAAGTTGGGGTACATCCATAAGTTTCCACTTGAGTGGCGAGCTATTAGTTTGTTAACCTCTCCTTTGTGAAGGTTAACAATGAGATTGTATTTTGAGATCCCGTTTGACAAGTCAAACGTGAATACGGATATGAAAGTGAGGTGACGACTGACTGTTTGCCAAGGTTGTGGATAACCATCAAAGGATTAATTGATGGATCTGCTTTCAAGAGTCTGAAATTTCCGAAGTGAAGCTCGGCGTGCGGTATGGTAGTTTTGAAAAATCATTTTGTGAAAACCCGCATGCTAAAGTTAATTTTGGGAATGAATCAAGAGGTTAATAAAATCTGATAGAGGAAGAAAATCCTAGGAGGATTACTTAGGTTGAGGAGAAGTTCTCAACGCTATGGACTAATTTGGAAAGAAATCGGGTGCGTCGTTGGTAAAAACCTCGTGATGAAGTTGCAATAGAGGAAAAAGAGCTCTGAGTTCTGTTTGATAGTTGTTTTGAGAACAACAGAGGTGATTTTCATTACGTTCAAATTTATTTGTTGTCCCCACGGTTTATTTCTACGTTCAAGGTCAAAGCTTTTTAGTAAAATCCTCATTTAATCTTTTTGAAAAGTGTTACCTCGAAATCTTGGGGGCGAGTCAAGAAGTTTCACAAATGACTTTTCGTCACATTTTTCAATGTGTACGAGGACTGTTATGGATATTAGAAGATTTGTTGAGAAAGTGTTTGTTTTTACCTCTACCGAGGAGTACCAGTTTGTGGATCTCATTTTCAACCTGTATTTCTATCAAGTGTCTTGTATTAGACCCTTTGATTTAGATTAATCAAAGTTGGGGCGCAAGCGAGGATAATTGGAATGAAGCTTCAGAAGTGTTTTTAAATGTGATGCCAAGCCTATGTAGGCGAAAGAGGAGTGTCTCGTGTCGATTCGTAATAAGAGAGTTCGGACTGTAATCTTAGAAGCGTTCTAGGGTAGTAGTCGAACATACTTAAATATTGACGTGCCAACTTGGGAAGATTTTCTACACTCAATTCGTTAGTTCGAGATTGTTTTCCAGCAAATTTAGACCTTTCTGAGAATGTCGATTCTCGGGTAGTCAAATAAAGGACTTAACGAAATTTTGAGGACAAAATTCTTTCAAGTTGGGGAGAATGTAACATCCTCAAAATAATTAGTAGAATTATTTGGGTGTTAACCCAATTAAATTAATTTAGTACTTGACTGGTAAATTTATTGAGTGCTAAAATTAATTATTGGTTGTCGTCGGATCGTTAACCGGATAATACGGGTCAAGGAAGTTTTGAAATCGAAATAAGAGATTTAGATCAATATGGTAATTGGACCACGTAACCACGTATATATTAATAAATATATAGGTGTGTGTGTGTGTGTGTGTGTGTGTGTGTGTGAGAATTAAAAAGAAAGAAAAGAAAGAAAGGTACACGAGAGAGAGAAGAGAAACAGAGGGAAGAATGGAGAAAAGAAAGAAGAGGAAAGAAGAAGAAAGAA
Source organism: Astragalus membranaceus (assembly GCA_039519185.1). Classification (NCBI taxonomy): domain Eukaryota; kingdom Viridiplantae; phylum Streptophyta; class Magnoliopsida; order Fabales; family Fabaceae; genus Astragalus; species Astragalus membranaceus. The sequence goes on from CM076850.1 coordinate 70,378,091, forward strand.
GAAGAAAAGGAAGAAGAAGGGTGAGGCCCAACTCACCAAAAATCAAGCATCATCATCACCTCACCTCCATGGATGCTTCCCATAAGCTTGGTAAGCTTCTCATCCATTTTTCCCCTATTTTGAGCAATTCGAATTTTAAGAGAAAAATGTGATGTTTGAGGTTTGTAGCTCAAATGGAAGATTAGGGTATTGATTAGTTCTCCTTAAGGGTTAGATTGTTGATTGGGTGACTCAAATCGCTAAAGTTTTCGTTAATTTTAGAGAATCAAGATTTTGGGATTTAGGGTGAATAGTGATTCAAGAGGTTAGGGATGATGAATAGTGATGATTTATGAATGATTAGGAACGAAGCTAAGGAGGATTGAACGCGAATTGGAGCTCGAATCGAAGTTTGAAGCGGATTGGTGATTAGGGTTCAAACGGCGGGATTTCGAGGAATTCGGTATTTCGGTCAAAGACATGTCTCGGGATCAAGTGGAAAGATTGGAAGCGGTTTTGAGTGTCGCCGGAATGTGCAATGGACTCGGGGAACGTTCGTGTGGTTACTCGGTGATTTTGGCTCAGTATCGGCTCTCGCTTCAAGGGTGAGTTTTACTCACGCTTAGGATGTTTTTGTATTTCAATGATTTTTACAGTGACTGGTTTCGAGGGTTTTGAGTCGAAAACCGTTATTGCGAAATATATCATTTTTGAATAAAATTCTTTTTGATTGACTTTTTGATTGGATTGATTGTTTATGTGGTTTTGATTGGGTCTATTGTGTTGGTTGTCAAATCTGTTTTCAATCGGAACGAGAATCGGAATTGAGCGGAATAGCGTTTTTCGCGCGAAACCGCCAAAGTTCTGCACCATCAGATGCCCATCGCGTTGCGACCCCCATCCCATCGCGTCGCGACCTGAATTCAATTGCAACGAAAATGTTTCTAACTGTTTTCGCGTCGCGACGGTTTCGTATCGCGTTGCGACGGTTTGCAGATTTTCAACAGTTTTTCACTGTTTTGTTTTCGCGATATCTTTTGATCCGGGAACCCGATTGAGGTGTTCTAAGATGCGTTGGAAAGCTTATTCAGAGTCCTAACTGAATATTCTATTTTTAAGGTAAAACTGAACTGTTCTAGAGTTGTAAATTGTGTTTGAAAAGCGGTAAATTAGTACCCGAGAGAGAACTTAATCTTTTCTTAATCGAAACTGAATGTTCGAGTATTGGTATGAATGTAAACGGACCGTGAGTTCATATGATTGTAGATATATGTTTATATATTGAGTTGGGTGACGACCCATTGTTCGACATACTAGGCGGGGCAGTTGATCCCCCACCCCAGGCTCCGTGCCAATAGGAGAATGTACTATTGGTAAGGGGGTTCACCGGGATTAGCATTGGATTGCAGTCGGTGTTATGTCATGAGTTTGTTGTAAGTACACCGGGGTTAGCACTTTATTGCAGTCGGTGTCGTATTGTGCGATACACCGGGGTTAGCATTTTATTGCAGTCGATGCCGCACTTTGTTTGTTCACGTTCACCGGGGTTAGCACTTTATTGCAGTCGGTGTCGTGTTAATTTAAAAAGGATTATTAATTGAGCCGAGAGAGTTAGTAGGGGTCTCGGTAGAACTCACTGAGATTGTATCTCACTGTTTAAATGTTGTTGTTTTACAGAGACACAGGGGCAGCAAAAATCCAAGAGGCACGAGTAGTTTGGGCTCGGGCGACTATTGATGACTTAGCATTTATGCTTAAGTTATTTGTTATTTCCTTTGCTGTCTATGTATCGCAATACCATGATTTTAGTATTATGTTTTCTTCCGCTTTCTTGTATGATGCTGAATACTTTAGTAGCTGACAATGTATGGTCTGAGTACCGTATAGTCTTGTTTGTAAATAAGACTGTTTTGCTTTTAATCAACAAAAAATTCATAGTGGTATTCAGTGTCTGAGCAAGAAATAATATCTCTGATGTGTTATTAATGTGCACTTGGGTATTTTTAATAAATAGAAATACCGGAGTGTTACAATAAGAATGGTTCATCGGGTTTGTAGTGTTCGCGCAGTCGGTGTCGTACTTTGTTTGTTATGCGATACACTGGGGATATAGCAAAGTTGCAGTCGATGAACAGTTAAATTAATCATAAGTTACAATTTGACCGAGAGTGTTAGTAGGGGTCTCGGTAGAACTCACTTAGATTGTATCTCATTGTTTATGAGTTGTTGTTTTACAGATAAACAGGGAAAGTGGAGATCCAAGAGGCACGAGTAGGTGGTACTCGGATGGTTGCTGAAGACTTAGCTTTATGCTTAAGGGTATATCTTTCCTTGTTATCTGTGTATCAAGACATTTTGTCTTTAGCGTTATGTATTTACTTCCGCTTTCTTGTACGATTTTGAACATTGCATTTCACTGATGGTTTATGGTCTTATTTATGTTTAAGACTGTCCTGTTGTTAATCAGTGAAAATTTTATAGTGGTGTTCAGTATTTAAACAGGAAATATATCTCTGATGTTTTAGGGATGGTGCACTTGGGTATTTTTACTCGATAAAAATAGCGGGGTGTTACAGTTGGTATCACAGCAGTTCGACCTAGTCGGACTTAGTTTAGGGTTGAGTCGATTCGTGGTTAGCCCTTGTTGTAATTATACTTGTGATGCTAAGAGACATTGAGCCTGATCAACTCAATACTTAGTGCATCATAAGCGGAATTATACCGGGATGATCAGGACGCAATCCTCGACAAAGACCGGAATCTCCAACCGGTGCATCCTCAGGAAAGGTGACATGACAGTGGAAGAATACACCGCTAAGTTTGAGAAGTTTTCTCAGTTTTACCAAGTGATAAAGTAAGCTCCAGATGACGATTGGAGAATGCAGAGGTATAAGAGGGGCCTTAACGTAGAGGTATAAGAGGGGCCTCAGTTCTTATACTATTACCAATTATGTTACGTTGGTGCAACCAGCCTATGTCGCCGAGGATGATCTCAAAGAGAGTATTCGAAAGGAAAGAATGTAGTTGAATTATCAACTCCGAATGCAAAGTCCTAAGATAATTTCATCAAAGGAAAAGTAGGCGCAATTCTTCAATTCTTCAAAGGTCAGAGGATGTCCTAACTGTGGAAAGAATCACAGTGGTGATTGTAAGCGAAGATCAATAGGTGCTATTATTGTAATGTAGAGGGTCACAATGGTAAAAAGTGCCCAGCAAGGAAGAGTTTCAAGGAAGCTCAAGCTGCTTCAACACACGGGCGAATCACCACTTTAGATACTTAGACAGTTACAACTACTGACGACTTAATGAGAAGTATGGACATCGTCTTGGGTAGGAATTGGATGACTGCAACTTGAAGAGTTGATCTCAAAGAGGTTCATTCGACCGAGCGCTTCTCCCTGGGGTGCTCCGGTGTTGTTAGTTAAGAAAAAGGACGGAAGCATGAGGTTGTGTATTAATTACCGACAACTGAACAAAGTGACGATCAAGAACAAATATCCTTTTCCGAGGATACACGAATTTCTGGATCAACTTCGAGGTGCCGTGGTGTTTTAAAAATTGATCTGAGGTCAGGTTATTATCAATTAAAAGTTAGAGCCTTAGATATTCCGAAGACAGCTTTCCGTACTAGATATGGACATCACGAGTGCGTAGTGATGCCCTTCGGTTTGACTAATGCTCCGGCGGTATTCATGGATTACATGAACCGAGTGTTTCATACGTACCTGGATCAATTTTTAGTTGTTTTCATTGATGATGTTGTGGTGTACTCGAAGACCATTGAGGAGCATGTTCAACATCTCGGCATTGTTCCGAATGTACTCCGAGAAAAGAAGTTGTACGCGAAATCTTCGAAGTGTGATTTCTGGATGCCAGAGATAAAGTATTTGGAACATGTGATTTCCCAATCGGGAGTTGCTGTAGATCCCAGTAAAGTGGTGGTTGTGCTAGACTGGGAACGACCGACATCAGTCACAGAGATCAAAAGTTTCTTGGGTCTAGCTGGTTATTATAGGAGGTTTATTCAAGGGTTCTCACAGTTAGTTCTTCCACTTACTCGGTGAACTCGTAAGGGTCGTCCGTTTACGTGGGATGCCGATTGTGAAGAATGTTTTCAAGAGTTGAAGATTTTGACTTCTGCTCCAATCCTGATTCTTCTGGATCCGTCATTGGAATTTCAAATTTTCGGCGACGCTTCTGGAAAGGGTTTGGGATGTGTCCTCATGCAGAATCAACAAGTGGTAGCTTATAAGTCCAGGTAATTGAAGACTGATGAGGGGAATTGTCCGACTCATGATTTGGAGTTGGCAGCTATTGTGTATGCACTAAAGATTTGGAGACATTACCTGTAAGGGTCTCGTTTCGAAGTCTTTAGTGATCGCAAGAGTTTAAAGTATCTGTTTGATCAGAAAGAACTAAATAGAAGGCAGAGAAGTGGATTGAGTTTCTGAAGGATTATGACTTCGAGTTGAAGTATCATCCAGGAAAGGCCAGTGTTGTAGCCGATGCGCTGGGTAGGAAATCCGTTCACACATGGCAGAACTAATAATGCAAGAAATTGAATTGTTAGAGTCTTTTAGATCTCAGTCGGGGTACATCCATAAGTTTCCACTTTGGAGGCGAAGTATTAGTTTGTTAACCTCTCCTTTGTGAATGTTAACAATGAGATTGTATTATGTTATTCCATTTGACAAGTCGAACGTGAAAACGAATATGAAAGTGAGGTGACTGCTGACTGTTTTTCATGTCGCGAATAACCATCAAAGGATTAATCGATGAATCTACTTGCAAGTGACTGAAATTTCCGAAGTGAAGATAGGCGTGTGGAATGGTAGTTTTGAAAATCATTGGAGGCGTACTTAGGTTGAGGGGAAAGTCTCAACTCCATTGACCAATTCGGGAAGGAATTGGGTGCGTCGTTGGTAAGAATATCGCGGGGAAAGTTGCAATAGAGTAAAATAACCTCTGAGTTCAGTTCAATAGTTGTTTTGAAAACAAATTTGAGGTGATTTGATCGTTTTCAAATTTATTTGATGTCCTCACGGCTTAGTTATACAGGTAAGGCCAAAGTTCTTAGTAAAACCCCCATTTCATCTTTTTGAAAAGTCTTATCTCGAAATCTTGGGGGCGAGTCAAGAAGTTTTACAGATGACTTTTCCGTCACATTTTTCAATGTGTTTGAGAACTGTTATAGATTTTAGAAAAATTGTTGAGAACGTATTTACACCCTTTGAGGAAATCGTGTTTGTTCTTATCTCGATCGAGGAGTACCAATATGTGGACCTCATTTTTCAACCTGTGTTTCTATCAACTGTCTTGTATTAGACCCTTTGATTTAGATTAATCAAAATTGGGGTGTAGGCAAGTGATGAGTTTCTCGTGTTGATTCGTAACAAGCGAGTTCGGACTATAACCTTAGAAGCGTTCTAGGGTAGTAGTGGATCATACTTGAAGATTGATGTGTCGGCTTGGGAAGATTTTCTACACTCATTTCGTTAATTCAAGATTGTGTTCCAGCAACTTAAGACCTTTCTGAGAATGTCGATTCTCGGTTAGTCGGATGAAAGACTTAACTAAATTTTGAGGACAAAATTCTTTCAAGTTGGGGAGAATGTAACATACTCAAAATAATTAGTAGAATTATTTGGTTGTTAACCCAATTAAATTAATTTAGTACTTGACTGGTAAATTTATTGAGTGCTAAAATTATTTATTGGTTGTCATCGGATCGTTAACCGAATAATACGGGTCAAGGACGATTTAGAATCGAAATAAGAAATTAAGGACAATATGGTAATTTTACCACGTTACCACTTATATATATATATGTGTGTGTGTGTGTGTGTGTGTGTGTGTGTGTGTGTGTGTGTGTGTGTGTGTGTGTGTGTGTGTGTGTGTGAGTTAAAGAAAGAAAAGAAAGGAAGCTCGAGAGAGATACAGAGAAGAGAAGAAAGAAAAGAAGAAAAGAGAGAAGAATGGGTAAAAGGAAAGAAGAGGAAAAAGGGGAGACCAAGGTTCTTCAAAACGTCTTCCCTCCAACACGAAAAATGTTCAGCGTTCCTCCCTCTTCGAATTGGTACCAAAATCATCATCATCAACTCACTCTCTCTCACTTTGCCATTTTCGAAAATTTGAAGGGGATGGAGGTTTTTGATGGTTCAAGCCCAAGGGTAGCTTGGGATGGTGTTTGGCGCGAACCCAAGGATGATGGATCGTTGATTGAAGTTCGATTGAAAGATTGGAAGCTAGTTGGGTGATTTGGGGTTAAAAATCAAGATTTGGGGTTTATGTGTGAATAGTGATTGAGGTTGAAGATGATGAATAGTGTTTGATGATTCAAGGATGATTAGGAGCGAACCCGAAGCGTATTGAGTGCGGAACGAAGTTCAATTTCGTGAATTGGAAGTTGGTTGGTGATTAGGCTTCGAATGGGGGATTTCGAGGAATTCGGTATTTCGGTCAAAGAGATGTCTCGTGATTGAGCGGAAAGATTGGAAGCGGATTTGGGCGTCGTCGGAGCGTGGAGGTGATGCGGGGAACGTTCGTGTGGCTATTCGGTGATTTCGGCTCGGTATCGGCTCTCGCTTCAAGGGTGAGTTTTACTCACGCTTAGGATGTTTTCGTTTTACAATGAATTTTACGTGATTTGACTTCGATAGATTTTGACTTAAAAACCGTTATTTGGAAATATGTCGTATTTTGATAAATTTCGTTTTGATTGGGATTTTGCTTGATTTGATTGATTGTGTGACATTGATTGAATCTGTTTTTATGGTTGTTTGAACTGTTTTTAATCGGAACAAGAATCAGAATTGAGCGGAATAGCGGATTTCGCGAGAAACCGCAAAACCAGCATTTTTCTACAGACAGCCGCGTCGCGACCCGTCCCCGTCGCGTAGCGACCAAGCTCAGTTTTGCAACGAAAATAATTTCTGACCCTTTACGCGTCGCGACGGTAGCGGAATAGGGATTTCGCGATAACTTTTGATCCGGGAACCCGATTAAGGTGTTCTAAGATGCGTTTGAAATCTTATACAGAGGTCTAACTGAATATACAATTTAAAAGGTAAATGAACTGTTTTTGAAGTTGAAATTATTTCGAAAAACCGAATAATAGTACACGTGTGCGGATATGTTTTATTAATAATAAAGCGGACTATGAGTCCTATTGTACAACTAATGCAGAACGAATAGTGCTTATTCATCCAAACCGGTCTATGATTCACGATATATAAATTATATCGAATATAGGAGTTAGCCCTAATGCGGGTGGATATATATATATTATATCGAGTTTGGGTGACGACCCATGAGGTTAACATAGTAGGCGGGGAAGTCATGATCCCTTACCCTAGGCCCGTATACCATTAGGGAAAGTACTATTGGTAAGGGGGTTCACCGGGATTACCAAAGCTAGGGTCGGTGTTATGTTACAGTTATACAACAGTTCACCGGGATTACCAAAGCTGGGATCAGTGCTGTAATAAAGTTATGATATGGTTTACCGGGATTACCAAAGCTGGGGTCAGTACCGTGTTAAAGTTAGAAAGAATGGTCACCGGGATTACCAAAGCTGGGGTCGGTGTCATTCTAAAGATATCAATAGTATGGTTACCGGGATTACCAAAGCTGGGGCTGGTATCATACTATCTTGACTAGTACGAGTCACTGGGATTACCAAAGCTCGGGTCGGTGTCGTGCTAAATTAAAAGAATGTAGTTTATAAAGTAAACTACGAATGTATAAGAATGGTTCATCGGGTTTGTAGCGTTCCCGCAGTCGCCGCCGTACTTTGTTTGTTGTGCGATACACTGGGGATATAGCAAAGTTGTAGTCGGTGACCTGTTAAATAAATCATAAGTTACAATTTGACCGAGAGTGTTAGTAGGGGTCTCGGTAGAACTCACTGAGATTGTATCTCATTGTTTATGTGTTGTTGTTTTACAAATAAACAGGGAAACTGGAGATCCAAGAGGCACGAGTAGGTGGTACTCGGATGGTTGCTGAAGACTTAGCTTTATGCTTAAGTGTATATCTTTCCTTGTTATCTGTGTATCAAGACATTTTGTCTCTAGCGTTATGTATTTACTTCTGCTTTCTTGTACGATATTGAACACTGTATTTCACTGATGGTTTATGGTCTTATTTATGTTTAAGACTGTCCTGTTGTTATTCAGTGAAAATTTTATAGTGGTGTTCAGTATTTAAACAGGAAATATATCTCTGATGTTTTAGGGATGGTGCACTTGGGTATTTTTACTCGATAAAAATACCGGGGTGTTACAATAAGTGCAGTAGAAAAGGGGGATGGTGCATATAGAAAACAGATTTTATAGTATTATAGTGCAAGCCCAAATTAAAATTAATTCCAACCCATTTTAAATAATCCCATAGCTTAAACCCAATTGATAAAAACACTCTTTTAATACCCTCCATTCCATTTTAAAAAATAGAAGAAAAGTGAAGAGGGGAAATAAGAGAAAGAGTTTCGAGAGAGAAGAGAGAGGGAAGAACTAGGGAGAGAGATGAGTGAGCTGAGAAAGGTGAAGTCTTGACCCTTGGAAACCATTGCATGATAGTTCTTCCATCTCCATTCTTCTCCATTCTCCTCCATTTCTCACTAATTCACCACCAAAAACCAGAAATTTCACTTGTCAAACAACCTTGAAATCGAATTGATGACATTGCATTGGAGTTACATGTACTTGTTTGGGTTTTAAGCTGAAGCTAGAGGGTAGATTTGAGCTAGTAGGAAGTGACTCAAAGACATTTGGAAGTTTGCCATTTGGGGTTTGGGGGTTTTAGGAGCTCCAAGTGAAGAGCACTTCATTCTCCTTGCTGTCAAATGCATTTTTAACAGACAAGTGAGTTCTTCACCGCCTATTTAGTTCTCTTCACCACCATATATATTAGTGTTGTAAAAACTGAAAATGTATGTTAGTTTTGCTTAAGATATTGAATGTTGATGATTATTTACCTCTTGACATGTTTAGATTTAAAATGTGTGAGTTCTTCATCCTATTCTCTTCCTCCTAGTTTGAATTAAACCCTAAGTAAGATTGTGTTTTGAAATTGTGAATGCATGTGGTTCAAAACTAGTAAGCTGTTGCTGAAATGCTTAGTGGTTGTATGCTTGTTTGGTTGAAATGTGGTTGATGATGATTTTGAGCAAATTCTAAAATTTGAGTTCTATGAGTTTGAATTAAATTGTGCATGTAAATTTTGTTATTGACCCTTGATGTGAGTTAATTGGTATGTTATATATATATATATATATATATATATATATATATATTAGTGTTTTAAAAACTGAAATTTTTGTAGCATGGACCATGGCTTTTAAACATGGACCGTGTCTACCTCTGGGTAGACCTGAAATTTTGATATTTTCTCATAAGAAACTAGTGCAATATAACTTGATCCTAATCCTTAATCTATTGATAAGTACTAGATACTATTTGAGTCACATTCTTGGGATGGGATATGGTTGATGAAGTTATGTGAATGACTCAATGTCAACTCTTATCAATGTAATGAATTATACCCGATGATTCAATCAAGTGAGAAAACTAAGAATCTAAGATATACGTAAGACACGACGGGATGACGATCCAAAGTTTAAGGTAGCGTACTTGGAGTGGGAGGTCATGTTTCCTGAGTTCAAGGTCCAAGATTGTTACTCGATGAAAGTTGGGTTGGGTTCTCCGCTGAAATTGATATCATTCAATTTCTTATGGATTACGTTAAGAGAAAGATTATAACTAAATGACAACGAGAGGTAAAATGGTGAGGAGTCGCGAAAGAACTCACTAAGATTGTAAATCTCACTGTTTATGTTGTTGTGTTTTCAGATGGACAAGGTAAGTCAAAGCAAGGTGAGGAGAAATAAACAGCTGATATAGTTACTTAAGATTGAAAGATCTTTAGGGATCAAACGTACTTGCTTAGTTTACCCTAGCCAGATGTTTATGTGTTGTACTTATGATAATTTAATCTTTGATCTCTAGAATCAAAGTTATTGTACTATGTTAAAATCGTCTTTTGGATTTGAACTGTGGTTTGCCGTAATGACTCATGTAAACTGTTTCCAGTTATGATTTGAAGTTATCCTATTGGTGTTTGTGCCTTTTGGAATATATAGAGATGGTTTATTTCTGTCTAGTTAAAAAATTTCAAATCCATAAATAGTGAAAACTCTGATTTTTATAAAATGCTAGATCCTCAATATCTCGGCGACGATTGAAATATTAGGATGTTACACTTTATAATAAACTACATCATCTTCTGGTGGTTAAGGTTCTTCACTGAAATTTTTCTACTAAAAGGTGACGACTTAACGATCATAGCACAATTGTTTCATCTCATATAGAAGTTATATATTTGATCTAGAAAAGGCACAATGCCTATTTAAAGAGTTATATTTTATGTTAAAATATATATTATTGATTAAAATATTCATTTATAGGAAATTATTTATTTGGGTTTTTTTGTGTGAAAAAGTCATTCTCCTTATAACATATTTTTACTTGAAATTTAAATACAAATGAGTTTTTATTTAGATATAATATGTTTTCACGCGACTTGTTAAAAAATGTGTGCATACAAAATGATGATTGTTATGAAATTGACCAAAACAATAGTATTATAATTGTAACATCCCTAATTTTTAAAATATAATTTTCGTGGATTGTAAATAATTCCGAGTCGGGGGATAAAATGATTCACGATTCGGAACCGGGTTAGTCGAGAAATTTTATGTCGAGTGAATAACCATTGAAATTTAGGGGTTTGAGCACCAAGACATGAGTTAATGGGCCAAGGGCATTTTGGTCCTTTTACCACCACTTACACCCCTCAGCCCATTACACTCCACCCAACTGAACTCACCCTCACTCTTTTCCCTTATCTCTTTCAGCTGGAATCAAAAGAATTAAAAACAGAAAACTAAGGGAGGAGAGAAGGAGGTAGGAGAAGAAGAGGAAGGAAGAATGAGCAACCCTCACCACCTTCAAAACCTCTTGCATGTGAGTAACCTTTCCACCTTTCTCTTTGATTTTTCGAGCTCTTCTCAATGAGCATAGTTTCATCTCCTCATTCCTATCATAACTCAGATTACCATGGATGAACCTTAGAGCTTCAAATAAGAACAATGGAGTCTTGACACATTGCGAGGCTTGCATGTGGTTGAAGGAAGCTCATAATCTGTTGCTGAAGTGTTTTCAACTAGCCTCATGGTTGCTCAGATCGTTGGAGTAGTGGTTAGAGCGTTGTAGTGTTGCTGGATTCGAGTTTGAAGGTTGGGGCTGTAGATACAAGTTCATCAGAAATTTCTACAGGAAAAACTGGGTGAACGACCTTCGGTGTTTACCTTCTATCTCTCTGTACACAACTTCTGAAATTAGACACAAAATGCTTCAAATTAGGCACAATAATGGACTGATTTCATTGAGTGTGGGGGGAGAACAATAAATTACAAGTTTCAGTTTTGAATTTGGACACAGTCTGGACCCAGTCACCTTGTTTCCGTTATATCTCCCAGGATACTGGTTGCATGTGCTTGAAACTTCCTCCATCAGAAAGTAGACAAAATTCCCTTCGCAAGGGACACCTTTTTTGCTAAGTTTGGTTGAGATTTGAGTGAGTTATGCTCGTTGCAAACTGGCGGTTTGTTGCTGGAAGTAGCAGGAGCGAGTTCGGGAAGATTCGTGGAATTACCGTTCGTTCGAGTTTGCGAAGCTTCGGCGTTGGGAGCGATTGTCATCGCCAAAAGGTGAGTTCTATACTCACTAGGATTAAAATTGTGTGTGTTGTGAATTCTGGATCGAGTCTCGCGTTTATAAAAATCCGGTGCGAAACCGTTTTGCGAAAATATCGTTTGAATCTTAAGGTTGATGAATTGTTGGACTGAAACTTATGAATTGGCATATCATGATTATTGATTGATGTGTGTTGATTGTTGACTTGTTTGACTGTGTTTTATGGGCTGGTAAAGTGGAAGTTTCAATCGGAATTAAGCGGAATCGCGATTTTCGCACGAAACCGCCAAATTCTGCTTACTGTCAGTCCACGCGCCACTTGCGCGCCGCGCGCCACTCTTGCGCCACTTGACAGATCCTACTGTCAGCTCACGCGCCACTTGCGCGCCACGCGCCACTCGCGCGCCACTTTGCAGATTTTCAGCAACCAAACACTGTTTTTCGTTTCGCGATAACTTTTGACCCGGTGGTCCGATTTCAGTGTTCTCAGATGCGTTGGAAAGATAATAAAAATGCCTAACTGAATATGTAATAAAAGTAGTGCTATTATCTTGTTGTGGCTATGACTGAAGTGGTAGTGTCGATCGGGAAGTAATTAGGGATCGGAACGGAATGATACGATAAATGATAGTCACGCACGGATCGTGTGTATGGGCGCACGAGTCGTGCGTGGTCTTCGGGTTGCCTATTTTAAAAAGTGTTTTAAATCATTCCGAACGATTCCAATTGCTTTCTAATCCCTCCTTCCACCTTCCCCAATGTTTCTATAATTGAATTGCCCTGAATTGAGTGGTAATGGACTGTGATTGGATCTAAGTTATGTTAGTGCCATGTGATTGGTTATGTTTGGATTATGTTCAGGTGCAGTGAATGCTCAAGTGATTGACCATTGGTTTCATGTTATGACAGTGTGATTGATATATGTGTTAGACTGACTCATTGAGTAAGGTTATTAAGTTAAGTTAGCAAACATTAGTAATCCCTGTGAGATCACTAAATTATAAGGTTAAGTTAATAACTAGATCGCCTAATGTTAAGAATAAGATTAGGTCATGATGAAGCTCAGTGATTGAGTATGTTTTCAGGTTAGGCTCAGTGATTGAGCAGATTCATTGTTCATTGTTATTGTATATTGTATATGCATCATTGTTTAGGCTCGGTGATTGAGCATAGTTCATTGTTAGGGTGACGACCCTATTTCAGATTAGTGTGCTGGGGGAGAGGAAGTCATGATCCTTATGAACCTAGGCTCCATTAGGGACCCACTAGTGATTAGTGGGGACGGGTTCACCGGAAGCTTATTATGCCAAGTGACCGGTGACACGCTAAGAATCATTGTTAGGCTCAGTGATTGAGCATAGTTCATTGTTAGGCTCAGTGATTGAGCATAGTTCAGCCACATAGTCAACTTTGAGGACTATGAGTTTTAGATAATGAATCAAGCATAATTGAACCGAGAGAATTAGTAAGGGGTCGCGATAGAACTCACTGAGACATGTTGTCTCACCCAATCCATTGTTGTTGTTTTTCAGTTAAGCAGGGAAAGTTGAAGACCGTGAGGCACGGCTATGAAGATGCTTGAGGAGCAGCCGCGATCTTTATCTCTTTATGTCTTGTATTTCAGTTTCCTTTGTATTTCTGTATTTTGTATTCAGTACCTTAAGACTACTCGATTGTACGACTTATGTATTTCAAGTTGTAAATCGCTTCTGCAGACTTTCGGTTTTGAGTATTGAACACTAGTTGAGGGTGTAAGGACCGACTCTATTTATAGACAGTTTAGTTATTTTTAAGCACGTTTGATGAGTGATTCATCGAAGTTTAGTATGTGTTCAATATGTTAAAAGGAAAGTCACTCTGATGTATGCCAGTAGTGCGCTTCGGTAATTTCTACAAGATAGAAATTAACGGGGTGTTACAATAATAGACTATAGATGAAGAAGAAATAGAAGAAGAGAATGAAAGAAGAAAAGAGCATTTGCATCCTACTCTTGAAAGTGTATTCTTTACAATGTCATATGAGTCCTATTTATAGGACATAAGTCTTGTAACCTAAAAATGAATTAAGGCCTACCATAATGTGCCTTTAACATATACAATGAAGAGCAGTTACAAGGAATAATAATCTATATAAATGAGGGTCTTCTAATATTCCTCTACTATGTAACACTTGTAACTCATGGACATCCACATTACTATTATTCATAACACTCTCCCTTGGATGTCCATTAAGGATATGCCTCATTAAAACCTTACTAAGAAAAACCCGGTGGGAAAAATTCTTAGTGAAGGAAAAAGAATACAATATCCTTTATGTGGGAACTGCATCATTAAAAACCTTTCGTGGAAAACCCAATGGGACAAAACCACGACAAGGAAAAAAGAGTACAGTTTTCTCCCCCTGTTTGAAGAAACTCTTAAGAATATACATTTAGATTTTCTCCCCCTGATGCATATGAAGCAATATACTTCGTAATATATCCTCCTTTCCATTGAGATTCATAGTTGGTATTATCTTTGGGGTTTCTTCCTTGAATTGTTGGTATTTGAACATGATATGAGGAAGTGATAACTATAGATTGGTATGTATATCATGATGATGCTTCAATGTCACCATATGTAAATAATCATATACTTCAGATCTGGCTTGATCTGGACCAGAAAAATATCTTGTATCTGCATGGTTAATTTAATGGACATATATTCATAAAATAATTGCTTCAATTCAACCGTAAAAATATAAAATAAATATATCTCACTTTGTTCTAATGCATTTTGGTTGGTGATAAATTCTATCTCAATAATATGTATCAAATCATATTATCACATCAATTCATATGACATCTAGTAATATGCGCGCACTAATTTAAAGTCTTCTAGACCGGGATATTTGATATCTTCTTGAGACACACATCATGTACTCAATAGAGATATAATTTATCATGATTCAATTTGCTAATTTATCGATCTGCAGGTCGAGACAAAATTTTGTTTAGGAGAAATATTTATTTAAGATATTTCTCTATATCTTCAATCCTTCTAGAATTTTCTATTTAGAGATCAACTAGAGATGTTCAACCTCCAAATCCATCAAATATACTTTGAGGTCCTTCATATCAAACACTTTCTTTAAGCAATTTAAAATATGCATTGAGATGATTATACCACATGTGTGCAGATAATATTATCCCATGGAGGGATTATTTCAATTGGAGTAATCATCTCAAGAGTCCAAACATCCAATCTCTAAAAATTAGATCCTTCTGGGATCCCCATATAACCATGACTATCAAATAAGCCATACAAAAAGTTGTAACACATTCATTTTAAGCCTTTCAAAATTACTTGCATTCACTACAGGTGAATTTATCTTCGAAATCAAATGTTAAGTTTGTGCGAATACTTTAGAACATCGAGTCTAACTAGATTCACATCTTCGGTTGTATAGACTATAGGTCGGAAAAACGTTTTTCATTCCAATGCAAGTTTAATTCCGCTTCAATTGCATTTTCCTATTTTGGCCAATCATTGCTTTGTCTAAATTCTTAATATACTTTGGTCCATGATCCTCTTCATCATTTATCATATTTAGCGCTACATTATACACACACAAAATTGTCAACGTTGACTTTGTTTCGGTTCCATCATATTTCATTATTGACATAATTTATTGGGATCTCATTTCCACAAATTTCAGCTACCTGATCAGTTCTTCTGGAACTTAAAAATTAATTATGTCAAATTACTCGTTAGGAGTTTCCATATCCTCTTTTGGGCCATCTTGCTTTTAAGCTCATTTCCTTGTTCTAGGATTTTTATTCTTTGGAACCGACTAAACCACACGCTTCATGTGTGGTTAAGATTCATTTGCAATGTCTGAGTGTCAACAGGGACATCAATTTTTATTTGCGTATTGCAGCTGGTGAATAATTTACAAAATTTTGCAAATGAATTATTCTTTGAACTTGTGGTTCATATTGGTTTATAAGAGGATCAATATAAGATAATATTAATTTATTTCAACTAATACTAACTTCCAGCTGCTTATCTCTCCCCCTAATGTTGGGAAAACTAATTCATCAAAATGATAATTAGCTGATTAAGCTATAAATACATATCTGGCTATTGGCTCAACATACTTTATGATGGATGGAGATTCATATACTCAAATATTCCCAACATTCTTTAAGGATCCATCAAAAATATCTTAGATGGAGAATATTAGGTCATTGACCAAAAATCAATTGTAAAGGAGAGAACTTACAGATATATGTTAACTTATTGGCTTGATGTGTATCAATGTGTCAGCTTGCAAGATTGCATGTTCCCAAGTAGAAATTGAAAGTTCCATCTCATAAGTATTGGTTATATAATTAACTTTACATGTCTAATGAATGGTTCTTCAAGACCATTTTATGAATGAACATATTCTATGCGATGTTCAATATAAATTCTAATAGTCATAAAATACTTATTAGATACTTTCAAGATAATTCACATAATAAGCTTTTACTCGAATTAGTTGAGCAAACAATCTCACAAACTTCTGGTTGTGAGTTGATGACAATTATAAATATGTAGTCATTTAGTTGATGCATCAATTAAAATAATAAAATATCTAAATGGTCCATGTGATTATTGATTTACAAATATCACCTTATATATATTTTAGAGATGCAAGAGACTTATTCCCTCAAACTGTCAACTTCCTTTGGGAATTAGTAATGACAAATATTAATGGATTGAAGAATCGACAAAATCTTCAATACATGTTGTAGCGACCGAAAAATCCGGGCGAGGATTCCTCGAATGTTCAAAAATGAAGCCGCCACCAAAGTTTAGTTTAAGGGCAAACATTGGAAAATCCCTTTTGGAATGGATAAGGGTCCTTGAGACCAGATAAGGGTTCGGGAGTCGGTTATGCGTGGGGAAGGTATTAGCACCCCACGACATCCTTCCTAATGAAGGTTACCTGCTAATTAATTGTAGGAAAGAATATTAATTTTGAAAATGTTTATTTTTACCCTCTTATTGTGAATTGAAGAGAAAGAAGAAAATTGATGTACATTTAAGAAAATGGTTATTTAGGAGAAGACTGAAAAAGGTTTTTTATTAGTGCAATTGACAGAGGTCGGCCGCCCTCTGCTCCTACGTATCTCTTGGTAGAGAATCAAATCACACGTAGTTCTTGGTAGAAAACTTTGTTTGTTGGTGTATTTTATTTAGGGACTTTAGGACTCCTGAGTGATCAGTTCATTTGTCCTAAAATGATGACTAACCCGACTGTACAGTCGCCTTAGTCCCCTACGTTGTGAAAATGGATTTTTTTGAAGTTTGGAAGATAGTTTGATGTGTGGTGGTTTGATTTTGTTTGAACAGGGGTTTTAGGACTCTTGATCCGTACGGTTCATTCGTCCTAAAACGGTGACTAACTCGGCCGTACGGCCGACTTAATCCCCTATTTTAAAAATTTGATTTGTGGAAAGAAATGTGTTTGTATTTTTTTAATTTAGAAATTGTTTTGTTTTAAATAGGGATTTTAGGACATGATCCGTAACGGTTCATTAGTGGCCCTAAAAAGCAGACTAACCCGACTGTACAGTCGATTTAGTCCCCTATTTTGAAAATAAGACTTTTATTTTTGGAGGAAAATGATTCTTTTGTTTTTCTGTTTTGAATATGAACAAAAAGTTGACAACGAAAAAAAAATGAAGAGCGCAACTAGTGAAAAATAATTATCATTAATATTTAAAAATAAACTAATTAAAAGAAAAATAAAATAAAAAAGGGAGGGGGAGAGAGAGAAAGCGAGAACTTCGCTAGGAGAAAGAGAGAGAGAATGTGTTCAGTGTTCTTGTTGAATCACTGTGGTGTCTTTTTCATTGTGGACAGAGCCTCCTTTTATAGGTGAAGGGTTAGGTGAAGAGACTTGTTGGACAAGTTAACTTGCTGGGCAGGTCGACTTGTTGGGCAAGCAGCTTGTTGGGCTGAAGGTTAATGCTACTGACACCCCCTTTTATTATTTTCGTTCTTCTCTATTTTTTTGGATTATTCTTATTTTTGTATATTTTTGGTGATATTTTTGTATTTTTGGGCTTTTTGTATTATTTGGATACTTTATTGTAATATATATTTTTTATTTTCTGATTTTATTTCATTATTATTTTTATGGCTTTTTGATCAAAAGGGCTAAATTAAGTCCAAAATACCGAACATAGGCACATTTACTAAGAATTGGCCCAATTAGACAAACCGGTCTAAATTAAAACAAGACAGCGCTCGAAATGTCGTTCTCGTAATGATATGGACTTGTGACACGGGGGCTAAAACAATTGCGATAAATGATCGGACAAAATTGGGGTATAACAGCTACAATACACTTTAATAATCTCATTTCTAATTTATTCAAAACACCTTGATTTACTCTTGATATGAATTTATTAGATTTCTTGCATTTTATTTGTGCTGCCCCTCTTTATTTATATTTTACTAGAAAAGGTGAATGGCTTTCAGAATTTCGTAGTAGAAATAAAAATAAAGATAGAATAGACGCTAATTTTGTCCGCTTAGGGGGAAGATGAGTTAGGGAAAACAGGGACGATTAACACTTGGCGTGTTAACCGAGAACAATAAAGAAATGATCACTGGGGATCTGGAGGAGCACTGGGGGCTCCATGGGGTTGCCTAAACCCTGAAGGACCATTTGGGGTCCGAAGGTGCACTGGGGCTTTGAGGACTGCCGGGGTCCGGGGGTGGCCTTTTTCGAGCGGCCGTTAATAAGATCAGGTCTAGAACTGATCACGAATGACGTCCACTATGTCTTAGGCTGACACAGCTAGTCTGAAGGGCCTGGGGCCGGATGATCCGTCGGTGCTCGATGCCGACGTGCGATCTGGATTGGACCTCTGGGGGTCTGAAGGTGCACTGGGGCTTTGAGGAACCGCTGGGGGTCCGATACTCTGAATTGTGATATGAGACCAGTGCTTGTAGCACTGACTTTGACGAAACAAAGTATTGGGATTGACACATGGCCTACTTGCCTAGGACATACCTAATGAATGCATTTACCTGAGAAGGGAAAAGCTATCTATATTTTGCATGTCTAAAAATGCGATGGATGATGCATGCGTGCAATATGGGTATGTGAAATGGTAGGTGTTCGATGGGATGAATGAAACGTGGCGGATGATGTGAGTCGAAGTTGGTGGAACATGGAGGTTGACAAACAACGTATGTGAATGCAGATAACATGTGAATTTGATTGTGCTGATTAATGATGAATGTAATGGAATGAGCAATTTTTCCTCTTTTTGCTTTTTGCATTTCCTTTTTTTCTTATTATATGATGGGTGTATGAAATGCAAAGTTCGAATGTGACGCAAATGTAATGCTTTGACGCGAATGCCGTGCATGGTATGATGATATGATTAGTGATGTAAAGAAGGTTTTGGCAATGATGAATGAAAGGAAGCACACGAATGCATGGTACAATGATATGATTAGTGATGTTGAAAGTTTTTGGCAATGATGAGACCGACACTTGGCATGTCTATCGAAGCAAACTGTTATGTGTGCATGCGTGTAATGTGATGAATGTGCAAGGTGACAGTAGATAAACTACCAAAGCCCGTGAATTGTGGATGCTAGAGCTGATCGGAAACAAAAATTGATCAGCCATATATGTGAATGCAGATAACATGTGAATGCAAATGTATTGCTTAGATGCAGGTGCTATGGTAGATGCATGATTGCATGATGGAATGATTTATGCTATGATTTATTGATGATGTAGAAATTTTTTTTTGTAATGATGAGAAATGAGACTTTTGATGCGAGAAGCAGAGAAGTAATTATTCCTTGGAAAAAGGTTTGAACTCAGACGTGGCAACCTCAAGGTTGTGATTCACATGCACTGATGCACAAAAGTATTTGATTGCATTTGCAAGCTCGTTCACATTGTTCTTCCATTTGATTATGATGTCCCATGACGATTGAGTTTTAGGTCCACAAAGTTAACTGAGTGAGTTTCCAACTTCATATTAGTAACTTGTGTTCTCTCTCTTTGAAGCATTGTTTTAGTGAACATGTAGAGTAGTGCAAATACAGATGAATGAGCCAGTTGACTCAGGGTATGGACAGATATGACACGTGAGGGGATGAATGGTAGGTTTTTGCCAAAGTCATGAAAGGTATGTTCTCCCCAACTCTAGAAATGTGGGACTGCCCTAATTCATAGTTGATGACGGTGAATGCATAACTTGCCCCTGTCTAGTGGTGACAACAACTAGGGGTGTAGAGGAAATTATGAATTGGTAATGCCGTGACTTTGGAATGAGAGGTGGAAGGCAAAAGATTTTGTCTCAACCCATGACGTTTGGTGTTGCCCCAACTATGACAAGGACAAGGTTGCCTTGACTAGAGTTTATGAAAAGCCGTATTTAGGATGGTGGGTTGGGAAATTGCCCCGGTATGGTTTTATGAATGTGAATATGACAAGGGGATGAGATGGGTGTAGGACGGATTTCCCTGATTTTAGGTGGAGTGAGTGGCGACGGGATTGCCCCACTTTGGAATGGTATTTCAAATGGTTGCTTTTAGTGGGGTTGTGAAAGGTGACTGAGTTAGGGTTCTGGGTTTTTGGAATTGGTCGTATGGCTATATGGATTGGATGTGGTATATGAATGGGATGGACGCTGGAAAATTTCCCCAAGTTTGAGAAGCATGAAAGGTGAAGAGACTGCCCCACTTTGGGATCTAGGTGATGGTCCTAGTATAAACTTTTGGTTCTTTTAAGATGACTCCCATAGACTATAATAGTCCTGATTTTTGGATATGATGAAAATTTCACTTGGTGATCACTAAACCTTGTATTGATATCAGTGCAACTTGAATAATCTTGGAGCGCAAGCCTTTTTTTCTTCTTTTTTTTTAGCTTTATTTTTTTGTCATATTTTTTGAGCAAACATACTGTAAATAAATAAACTCAATTGTCCTAAAATTAAAACCTTAAGAAAACGAAAGCATTCAGTCATCGATTCGAATGGACTTGGTTAGGGTTGTAACGTGACCAATGGTTGTGGGTTTGTGATAGAAATGATAATTGGGCCCAAAGAAGTGTTTGGGGGTTTAGACAATGATCTTTTATGAAAGAAAAGATAAGTAGGCCCAAAGAAGTGTTTGAGGCCAATGGTTTTAAGGTTTTATGAAAGAAAAGGATAATTAGGCCAAAAAGTGTTTGAAGGTTTTCTTTAGACAAGAATCTCTTATATGCTTCATAGTATGATTTTACAGCTCACAATTTTTACAGCTTTTGTTTTTTTTTTCTATTCAGGATTTTTCAATCCTCTTTTATGGATTTCACTTTCTTTTTTTTTGTGATTTTTCTTTCTCTTTTTTTTGAGCTGAGTGAGCTGATAAAAGTGATACACCATTTTTGATATTTAACTGATCCTTGTCTAGGGTGATTGAAAGATTTTTTGATTTTTTTTTTGGCTCAAAGTGGTTAGCAAAGGGTATTTTTTTTTTAGGATATGGAGAGATGGCCAAACTTCATTTCAAATCATGACTACTTATTTTCTCAAAGACTAACTCGAGGACAAAGAATTATTTATTTTTATATATCTGCTTTTTTTCTTTATTTCTTTTTATATGCCCTAATTTTTGCTTAGGCTGCTCTCGCGAGTTTTCAGCCTAACAGGCTTTTTTGATTATTTTTTTTTGTAAAGGACTTGCACCAAGAGAATACAATGTTGACAAGATATCTAGTGATCACAAATTTGCCCCAGTTTGGAGGATCCAAGTGTTAGTTTATGAAATTTCATCTTTGGGAACAAAACTAAAGAGTCAACTAAGAACTTGTGTGGAGAATATGCACTTTATGGAGTGGTCGGGGTGAGACTGGACATGAACAAGGGATGATGATAGGATGGAAAGGTGTGGACACTAAATGACTCAAACAAGAGCAAATGCACATCGCATACGAGTTCACTATACGAATGCTTCATAGAGAGTTAACATAGTTAGAGACATGATAGAAAATTTTTTTGATAACACATTAGTTAATAAAATGGACTATTTTGATCGTTTATCATGGGATGGATGAGATGCAACGCTTTGCTGACAAAATTTTGGACGAGCTGCGAATGGTGAATAACTTATTCTTTTTTGAAGATTGAGTGTCTGAAAACAACTTGAGTTTGCATCTAAGTTCGACCTCGTTTGAAATTTAGTAGGTTAAACTTTTTCAAGGAAGAACAATCAATTAAAATGTATTTGCAAGAACGCCTCATCTCTCATCAATTTTTTTTCAAAAAGTATGCTCATGTTTTTTTTTTTAAAATTATGAAATAAAATGTAATGGATGAATAACACATGATGATGGATATGAGTGATGAAAATGCAAATGCATGAGATATGTTTCTAAAAAAACAACTTGCAAAAATAAAATATGATTTTTTTGAATTTTTTCTATTTAGAAGACCGGAAAAATGTATCAGTGTTTGTTTGAATGCAGGGGGTATAAGGCTCCTTTGTGTCCTACGAGGGTTCCTTAGAGAATAGGTCTAGGGCTTGTCTGTTAAGTGAACCTTTCAAAGGGTAGCTCTAAAGAGTCCTACATAAGGTTCCTAGAGCCAACGGCCCCAGTTAAGAACACTGATCAACAACAATAGGCAAGCTATTAGGAGTGCCAGCATTCTCAAGAGGGACCAAACTCTAGGTGAGACTTTCGTGACCACCCAACAGGACGCACATCCAGTAGGCCATCACTACGCAGTCTCGTTCTAACTTAGGTTATTCTCCAGTCCGAGTATAGGACTATTCTCACGTGTGTGCAAAAGTGTGACAGTGGAGTGTGTGAAGGAGCATAATATCAAGAATACCCCCCACGCTGTAAAACAAACAAACATATATACAAAAAGTGGTCTTCTATCCTAGGGTTTTCATATCACAAACGAATAATATGCAATGAAAATAAAAGACAGAAATGGAAGGGTAAAAATAAACATTAAATCAGTAACTAATCCTACAACTAATTAGACTAGGTTTGACTCTCTAAATTTTCCCCAGTGAAGTCGCCAGCTGTAGCGACCGAAAAATCCGGGCGAGGATTCCTCGAATGTTCAAAAATGAAGCCGCCACCAAAGTTTAGTTTAAGGGCAAACATTGGAAAATCCCTTTTGGAATGGATAAGGGTCCTTGAGACCAGATAAGGGTTCGGGAGTCGGTTATGCGTGGGGAAGGTATTAGCACCCCACGACATCCTTCCTAATGAAGGTTACCTGCTAATTAATTGTAGGAAAGAATATTAATTTTGAAAATGTTTATTTTTACCCTTTTATTGTGAATTGAAGAGAAAGAAGAAAATTGATGTACATTTAAGAAAATGGTTATTTAGGAGAAGACTGAAAAAGGTTTTTTATTAGTGCAATTGACAGAGGTCGGCCGCCCTCTGCTCCTACGTATCTCTTGGTAGAGAATCAAATCACACGTAGTTCTTGGTAGAAAACTTTGTTTGTTGGTGTATTTTATTTAGGGACTTTAGGACTCCTGAGTGATCAGTTCATTTGTCCTAAAATGATGACTAACCCGACTGTACAGTCGCCTTAGTCCCCTACGTTGTGAAAATGGATTTTTTTGAAGTTTGGAAGATAGTTTGATGTGTGGTGGTTTGATTTTGTTTGAACAGGGGTTTTAGGACTCTTGATCCGTACGGTTCATTCGTCCTAAAACGGTGACTAACTCGGCCGTACGGCCGACTTAATCCCCTATTTTAAAAATTTGATTTGTGGAAAGAAATGTGTTTGTATTTTTTTAATTTAGAAATTGTTTTGTTTTAAATAGGGATTTTAGGACATGATCCGTAACGGTTCATTAGTGGCCCTAAAAAGCAGACTAACCCGACTGTACAGTCGATTTAGTCCCCTATTTTGAAAATAAGACTTTTATTTTTGGAGGAAAATGATTCTTTTGTTTTTCTGTTTTGAATATGAACAAAAAGTTGACAACGAAAAAAAAATGAAGAGCGCAACTAGTGAAAAATAATTATCATTAATATTTAAAAATAAACTAATTAAAAGAAAAATAAAATAAAAAAGGGAGGGGGAGAGAGAGAAAGCGAGAACTTCGCTAGGAGAAAGAGAGAGAGAATGTGTTCAGTGTTCTTGTTGAATCACTGTGGTGTCTTTTTCATTGTGGACAGAGCCTCCTTTTATAGGTGAAGGGTTAGGTGAAGAGACTTGTTGGACAAGTTAACTTGCTGGGCAAGTCGACTTGTTGGGCAAGCAGCTTGTTGGGCTGAAGGTTAATGCTACTGACACCCCCTTTTATTATTTTCGTTCTTCTCTATTTTTTTGGATTATTCTTATTTTTGTATATTTTTGGTGATATTTTTGTATTTTTGGGCTTTTTGTATTATTTGGATACTTTATTGTAATATATATTTTTTATTTTCTGATTTTATTTCATTATTATTTTTATGGCTTTTTGATCAAAAGGGCTAAATTAAGTCCAAAATACCGAACATAGGCACATTTACTAAGAATTGGCCCAATTAGACAAACCGGTCTAAATTAAAACAAGACAGCGCTCGAAATGTCGTTCTCGTAATGATATGGACTTGTGACACGGGGGCTAAAACAATTGCGATAAATGATCGGACAAAATTGGGGTATAACACATGTTTATATAAAAAATTTAACTATTTTTTTTTCTGCAGCATAATAGACCAGGGATGGCCCAGCCGGTCTTGCCAACAACAAACTTATTATGATCCATAAACTTCTGGTTTAAGGTAAGTCTCGTGATATACAAACATTGAATATTTTCTTCATTTATTATTCAATTTGGTATACCCACTTAGATGAGTATCCTTGAAACTTAATTAGTTTCTATGGACTTGAGAGAATCTAATACAATATCAATGTGTAATGTTGTTCCTTTAAGTAACAATACAATAGCTCTTCTAGAGTCCTCTATTATATTTGCAAACTTCTGGTTGCAAGTTGGAAATAAGTACACATGCTATCGTATATGGCTTGTAAATGGTAAAACTATGTAGACTATTAAACTTCAGTTTTAAAATTTTTTTTCTTCTATAAGTGCATAGCACACTTCTGGTTTACTTTAGCAAAATTTTAATTGCTCTCATATATATTTGAATTGACAATGAATAAAAATAATGTATTAAACTCTTATCATTCAAACAATAAAATATAAAAACACTAACTAATGCATATAACAAAATTACTATTTACAAACAAAGAATTAAGCACACACATTTCTTTTTCCTATAAATTTATATGGAATTCCAAGCATGAGAAGGAAAATAAGTTACATATTCCATAATGCCAAAATAGTAAACCATTATTAGTAACACCAAAGGTCATAACCACAAATCATACTAATGAAAAGAAAACCACAACACATTTATTAAAAATATTAAAGAAATTAACTTTGTGTCAATCCGTTACTACATCATTATATTCTTGAAAGAGAACCGCGACACCATTATTAGGAGTAGTAAAGGATATAAACACAAATTATGATGGTGTTATTCTACAATATGAATAGTCATAACCACAATATTTGCCACATCTAAAATTTTAGTATAAACCATTCAATTTTGGGAATAAAGTTCAATTATGTGACATTTCACATTTTAATCAACAACCACTCATTTGTTCAATCAAATTATGTATAAAAACTTTCAAAATATTCTTGAAAGTATTTTCTCAATGTTGCTACTTCAAGAGCATAATTGTGAGACATAGAAATAAATAATTTGTTTTTCTCACTTTTCCTTGTTTCAAAGTATGCGTTCGGCGGTGGATTCCCTAGTATATACAAAAAAAAAAGTATACTAAGATCAAGTAGATCTTACAAATTTCAATCACAGTCTAAAGTCTAGTTCTTCAGGAACTCGACCACAAATTTTTCATATTTTTGTAGTCAAAGAAGTTCAAAGAAATCTTTCATAAAGGATAATGGTAACCTTTACTACGCCAATGATCATAACCTCAACTTTTGTTGTAACCCAAACTTTTAAGTTGATTCATTCTCCTTTGGGAATGAAGTTTAATCCATTCAGTGGTTTGCGATTATTCAATCACAATATCACATAATCTTGATTCAAAATATTCTTAAAA
The DNA here is from genome assembly GCA_039519185.1 of Astragalus membranaceus. Taxonomy (NCBI): domain Eukaryota; kingdom Viridiplantae; phylum Streptophyta; class Magnoliopsida; order Fabales; family Fabaceae; genus Astragalus; species Astragalus membranaceus. The sequence goes on from CM076850.1 coordinate 70,403,970, forward strand.
ATATTTTCTCATTTGTGCTACTCAAGGAACTCAAGTAAAATTTCTCTTATATTCATTTGATTCTATTATACTAAGATCAAATAGATCATTTAGATTACAATCATGGTCTAAAGATTCAGTTCTTCGAGAATTTGACCCCAAATATTTTCATTAGTGATGTTCAAGAAAAATCATACTTTCTAACTATTTGTTCTCCAAGAATTAGACCACGACTTTATATGATTACCATAATTCTTTGAAGGGTAAAATATGTTTTTGGTCCCTAGAAAATCGGCTCATTCTAAGTTTAGTCCCTACTTTAACGAAATAGGCGTTTTGGTCTGTTGCGCCCGAAAAATCCGGTTTGGGACTTTTCGTTTGACAACGTGGAAAAAGTTTGGAGCCGCCACCAATATTTTTATTTTAAGACCAAAACATTGAAAAAAAGTCTTTTGAAAAGGCGGGTGGTCTTTTGAAAACGCAGAGATGTAGGTTCGGGGGTCGGTTAGGTACGGGGAAGGTATTAGCACCCCGCACCTCCTTTCTACCGAAAGGGAACCATTAACTTGATGTGTGGTTTAGACAAAAGTTCGAGTTGAAAGCAATTTATTCTACTTCTTTTCTTTTCTTTTCTTTTCTTTAAGGTTCGTTTTATTGAAAACAGGAGGGAAGAAGAATATTTTTGGTTATCTTTGATAATCAGGACAAAACAAAGATTTTTTAAGAGCGTGCTTGACGGGACAGGACTCCGCTCCTACGTACCCTCACTGGAAGAGGGATCAAAGCTACGTAGTTCTCGGTTTTTGGTTTTGAAAAAGGATTGAGTTTTCGCGAAGACCGAACAACAACGGTTAGAATGGTTTCGCTACTAACTCCTTTTGAAAACAACATCATCATTAACAACCTAATCGGCAACGGCGCGATGGGTGTTTAATGACAATTGGTTTATTTTTGAGAAATGAATAAGTTTTTGAAAATGGGGTAGAGCTTTTGCGAAGACCGAACAACAACGGTTAGAATGGCCTCGCTACTAACTCTTTTGAAAACAAAATCATCATTAACAACCTAATCGGCAACGGCGCGATTGGTGTTTAATGACGATTGAATTATTTTTGTTTGGAAAGTAAAAGTTTCCTTTTGTTTTGAAATGATTTTAGGAAATAGGTTTGAGAAAAGGAGTAGAACATTTAAAGTCAAGTCTAAATCCATAACCAAATGCAAATGAATGAATAATACTCAAGCAAACATGAACATATCATTCATTAACCAAGATTAAACATGCCCATACAATCAAAGGATTCAATTATTAAAGATGCAAAACAAAGTTCTCAAAGTAATTGTGTGTGTGTGCAAGAAGGATTGTATTTACCCTAATGGCTCTATGCTACAACATGCATGTAGACTTACGTCTCCATTAGGAGGTCATACAAGTGGAGAGGAGGGCACACAATCAAGTCAAGACATTTACATGGCATCAAGAACAAGTGAATACAATTGATTGTAAACATAGAGTATTCTAAGTTAAATGATTGAATATGTAAGCAAGGATGCATGAGAGTGTCACATAAACTAAGTATGAATGAAGATGCATGAATGTGAAAATGTTTTGGGTATTTTTGCAAGTTGATAAGTTGTAAAACTTTAAGTAAAAAGTTAGTGAAAAGTAAAGTAAAAATGCATGAAGTAAATGGTAATTATTTAATGAGATGGTAAAGTAAAAATACATGAGGTAAATGGGAAGTGGTAAAATATTTTTATGTTTTAGTAAAAAGTTAATGAATGGTAAAGTAAAATGGTAAAAAGTAAATAAACACTAAAACCAAATTGAATCACATAGAGCAATCCTCTCACTTTGAGAAAAGTGCACTAGGCACTAGTGAGAATCAACTTGCCTATCATCAACAATTTACAATAAGCAAACTAAGACACAAGAATAAGTGGACACACAAACTAAATTGAGTCATTTCTAGCAATCTTCACCACTTAGGTCAAGGTGCACTAGGCACTAGTGGGAATCATATTGCTAGATCATCAACCAACAACAAAAAAATAACATCTAACACTAAAATAAAATATTAACAACAAGATTAAACATCATCAAGCAAAGAACAACAACAAAATCAACTTGGAAATATTTTTAGATCTATAAGCATGCGAACCAAAGGAAACATAGATCCACATTTTATTTAATAAAAAAACACCAAAATTAACACAAAGCAACATAGATCTATTTTTTGCAAGGATTCATATGATTAAGCAAGGAAGTGCAACAAAATCATATCAACCCTAACTTTTTATGATATGCGAAATGCTAAAGCCCATAAACAACAATTTTATTTATGAAATCTAGTGCAAAATATGTAAAGATGCAAGGGAAATTATTCAAGTAGAAGAATAACTCCTTCAAGGCCAAGGACCCATCTCAAACACCCAAAGCTCCCGAAGTCTTTTTCAAAATGTTTGAAATGGATCCTCATAGCAAACAAACAATCAAGAAGGAGTTTGGAGTAGAGGAGAGATTATGCAAGAAAATTAAATATAAGGTGCAAAGCTTCAAGGATTACCTTAAAACTACAAAGAAATGAAGAAGGAGATGATAAGCTCAAAAATTGCTAGCTCTTAGCAATTTGATGATGCAACCTTGAAGAGAATGGAAGGAATGATGGTGATCTAACAAGAAATGGAGGATTTGATGGTTGATTTTTGAAGAAAAATGGGTGAGGGAGAAGAGGATGGTTTCGCAAGAAGAGAGGAGAAGGGGGAAGCTTTGGTGTGCTAGGGTTTTGTGTAGGAGAATGAGAGGCTAAAGGATCAAATGAGAAGCCAAAAAAAAGGATCCTTAGGTGTGGGAATGAGGGAGTATTTATAGAGTTATTTTAGGTTTAGGGGCAATTGGGTCATTGGCCTTACTAAGTGCTCTAGGATTGGGTTTTAAAATTAAATGGAGGGTTAGGATTAAAGGTCACTTGGATTGAGGGTATTGAGAAAACACAAAAGGTGAGAGTGAGAGAGTGGGGGCGAAAATGAGGGGAGGGAGTGAGAGTTTTTGTAAAAAAAAACTTGTCTTATTTTAGGAATAATGTGAGGCAAAAATAGGGTTAGGGGTATGATTGGGATGGAATGTTACCAAAGAGGAAAATTTGTGTTTTCTTATGAAGAGGTTAGTGTAAGTGAGTGAGGTAATTTACCAAAGAGGGCATGAATCTTCATGAGAGTGAGTGAGAATTGGTGATATGCACCAAAGGAGAAGGTTTAAGGATGGTACAAGGCATATTCCTTCAATATAAGGAATAATAGTACAATAGAAGAGTGTGGAAGAATTTTGTGAGAGAGAGAGAGAATTTCGAAATTGTGAGGGGAGAGAGAGAGAGAGAGAGAAAAAAAAAACTTGTTTTTGGTCTTTTGTCTTATTGAGGACACTTTGCATTTTCTTTTTGAATTTTAAATTTTTGGGCATGGGAAATAATGGGAATGCAACTATTGAAAATGTGCTACATGTTTTTGGGCACCATAAAATATTCCCTCTTCATTCTTCAATTTATTTAGTTTTTGTGGAAAATTAGGGTTTTGACCTAAGTCGGACAAAATTAGGGTATGACAGCTGCCCCTCTTTATCTGAACTTTAACGAGGAATATGAATTGGCCGAAACATATTCCAAGGCAAAATGAAGATAAAGAATTCAGAAATTATACTGATTTTGTCTACTTAGGGAAACCCGAATTTTCCTCTTTTTGTTTTTCTATTTTTGTTGGGTGTTAGCCCGAGGTGAATGCAATGGATGAATCGTCAACTCTCAGTAAGCAGGAAACTAAATGGTGCCAACCCTCAATAAGCTAGCGGAAAGCAATAAAGAAAGCAATAAAAAGGGAAGCAAAAAGGGTGCCGGCCCTCGTTAAGCCGGCGACGGAGGCTGCCTAAAGCCTTTTAACGAATCGCGAATGATCCGAGCTTGCACTTGGGCCTGGGAGCACGTGGGCTCCAAAGGGGTGGTCTTGCGAGCGACCAGGGGAGGGTACTATATCAAGTCCGGATCTCGATATTTCCCTAGGACTGCGCCATGTTTTAGGCTAACACAGCTATCCTCTTCGACTGGACCTATTGAGGTCAGGGGGACTTACCTGCAACTCGAATACAAGGTGAAGTCAATCTTGCTGGGGACACGTGGGTCCAGAGGGGATTCCAAAATCCAATTGGTTTCCTTTAGTCGGTCAATGCTTCCACACCGATCCAGGATGCCTGCTCAGGTTAGCGGACTTTTCTTCAGCTTTCTCTTGATTGATGATCAATACCATTGCACTGATCCAGAATGTCTGCTCAGGTTAGCGGACCTTTCTTCATCTTGCTCTGATTGATGATCAATGCCATTGCACTGATCCAGGATGTCTGCTCAGGTTTGCGGACCTTTCTTCAGCTTGCTCTGATTGATGATCAATGCCATTGCACTGATCCAGGACACCTGCACACGTTAGCAGATGCAAGACATGGTGCATGGAATATGAATTCATGCTATGCAAAGTCCGTTATGTGAATGCATGTCATGTGAGTGCATGCGATGTGATGATTTAGTGGAATGATGAATGCAATGGGATGCTATTCTTGATTCTTCGTTTCTTTTGTCAGCTTTCTTTTTTCTGACTATTTGTTTTTTCTTGGCTTTTCATTCTTTGATCAGCTTTCTTTTTCTGATCGTTTGTTTTTTCTTTTGCTCTTTTGCTCTTTTGGCTTATTTTTGCTGGTTCAGCCAACCCGCGACACTCATGGCACGAGACTAAGGAACCCACTGGAATTGCGGGGCTCATGGGCCAAGTGCATGTTGGCTTTGACTTCGCGGTTTGAAGCAATCGTGAGTGCAATCGCTTTCTCTTGCATGATTAACTGGTTTTGGGGAATTGCTTTTTTTCGCGACCTTTAGGGACTTTGCAATAATTGTAATGCTCCATGATTTATGCACATGTTTTACAGGTCATCATCACCATCATTATAAAACGTTTATTTTGAGCAAAAAAGCAGAAAATAAAAAAAATAAAAGAGTGAACAGATATGAGAAAGTTGAACTTTATTAATGTGGAAACCGGTCGCACAAGAAGTTACGCCGATTGTTAATTACACTTGAAAGTTTAAACTATAAAAAGACACGAACAAAGAGAGAAGTTAAATTCTGACTGTTTGTTTTTGTGGAACAGTGCTAAACATTTATGTCCTTGACCTTGATCACTCCCTCATCTAAGTCTTCAGAGGAGTTGTATGCCTTTCTTTACTTTTCATGCCCAAGTTTTCTGACCCTAATTTTTGCTTGGATCGCCCTTTGCGGGTTTTCAATCCACCGGGTCGCTCTGATTTTGCCTAGGCCGCCCTTTCGGGTTTTCAACCTAGCGAGCTAACTCTTACTTGGCTTGTCTTTCTCTTTTTTCGTCTATTTCTTTCGGGCATAATACTTCTTCACTTGATCGGAATTGACTGGGTTCCTTAAATCCTCCCCGTCCATGTTCGTGAGTATCAGTGCTCCTCCAGAAAAGGCTTTCTTGACCACATACGGGCCGTCATAAGTGGGTGTCCATTTCCCTCGGGGATCAGTCTGGATGGGCAAGATCTTCTTAAGCACCAAATCTCCCTGCTTGAATTCACGGTGCTGGACTTTCTTATCAAAAGCTGTTCTCATTCTCTGTTGGTACAGCTGCCCATGACACAAAGCTGCAATTCTTTTTTCCTCAATGAGGTTTAGCTGATCCAGATGAGCCTGCACCCACTCTGCTTCTTCCAGTTTAGCTTCCATGAGTACCCGTAGGGATGGTATTTCAACCTCGATTGGGAGGACCGCCTCTGACCCGTATACCAGAGAGAAAGGAGTTGCCCCAGTTGAGGTACGCACTGAAGTACGATAGCCATGCAAAGCAAAGGGAAGCATTTCATGCCAATCCTTGTATGTGACCACCATTTTTTGCACAATCTTTTTGATGTTCTTGTTAGCTGCCTCCACTGCTCCATTCATCTTGGGCCGATAGGGGGAAGAATTATGATGCTGAATTTTGAACTCTGTGCACAGGTCCTTCATCATTTTGCTATTCAGATTGCTGCCGTTATCAGTGATGATCTTGTTAGGAAGACCATAACGGCAAATCAGATCCTTCTTCACTAATTTGGCAACCACTGAACTGGTTACACTGGAGTATGAGGCAGCTTCAACCCACTTCGTGAAATAGTCAATGGCGACCAAGATGAAGCGATGCCCATTTGATGCTTTGGGTTCAATGGGACCGATGACATCCATTCCCCACATTGAAAACGGCCAGGATGCAGTCAGAACATTCAATTTGGCAGGCGGCACATGAATGTGGTCAGCGTAGATTTGGCACTTGTGGCACTTTCGGACAAAGCTGTAGCAGTCACCTTCCATCTGCAACCAATAATAGCCCGCCCTTAAAATCTGTCTAGCCATAGTATGCGCACTGGAATGAGTTCCGAATGAGCCCTCGTGTACATCTTTCATGATTCTTTCAGCTTCTTCTTTAGCAACACACCTTAAGAGGACCATGTCATAATTCCTTTTGTAGAGAACCTCACCGCTGAGGAAGAAATTCCTTGACAGTCGCCGAAGAGTTCTCTTGTCATTTTCAGATGCCCCAGGAGGGTATTCTCTGCTGATGATGTACTGTTTGATATCATGATACCAAGGCTTGTCATCCGGCTCTTTATCTATGGCTGTGCAGTAGTGATGCGCAGGTAGACTCCGGTGCTGGATTGTGACATGAGTCAAGCTTTTATCACAATTGATATTGAACATGGATGATAAAGTTGCCAATGCATCAGCCAGCTGGTTTTCGCTTCGAGGGATGTGTTTGAAAGTGATTTCGTCAAAAGACTCCATTAACTCTTGCACATAAACACAATAAGGAATCAGTTTGGGATCTCTGGTCTCCCAATCGCCTCTTACTTGATGAATAACCAGGGCTGAATCTCCATACACATCTAGCCTTTTAACTTTCCATTCTAGGGCTGCTTGAATACCCAAGATGCACGCTTCATACTCTGCTATGTTGTTTGTGACATAGAAGCTCAACCTTGCAGTGACAGGAACGAAGCGATTGTCAGGAGATATTAACACAGCACCTGCCCCATGCCCCCATACATTTGACGCACCGTCGAAGATCATTCTCCACCTTTCACTTTCTTGGGACTTCCCCTCATCAAACAGTGTCATGATATCTTCATCAGGAAAATCATGCTGCATCGGTTGGTAGTCTGGAATCGGCTGACATGCTAAATACTCAGCAAGTGCACTACCTTTAACTGCTTTTTGTGTGACATACAGGATATCGTATTCTGATAATTGCATCTGCCAACGGGCTCATGCTGCCCCAACACACAGCCCATTGAATTATCTAGCATTGTAAGGTATAAGATGAGAGGCCTGCCTGACACAGGTGGCATTAAGACTGGTGGATTCTGCAAGTACACCTTGATTTTCTCAAAGGCAGCTTGACACTGGTCATTCCACTTCAACTCTTGATTTTTGCACAGCAGTTTGAAGATCGGCTCACAAGTAGCAGTCAACTGGAAGATGAATCGGGAGATGTAATTCAACCTTCCGAGGAAACCACGGACTTCTTTCTCTGTTTTGGGCACCGGCATCTCGAGGATGGCTTTTACTTTGTCTGGATCCACCTCGATTCCCTTCTGGCTGACAATGAAGCCTAACAACTTCCCTGATCTCACCCCAAACGTGCACTTGGCTGGGTTTAACTTGAGTTTATATTTCCTCAACCGTTCAAAGAGCTTCTGCAGATTGACAATATGCTCCACGTCGGTTTTAGATTTTGCGATCATGTCATCCACATAAACCTCAATCTCCTTATGCATCATGTCGTGAAACAGCGTGACCATGGCCCTTTGGTAGGTTGCACCAGCGTTCTTTAACCCGAATGGCATGACCTTGTAACAGAACGTTCCCCAAAGCGTTATGAAAGTTGTCTTTTCCATATCTTCGGGGTCCATCTTGATCTGATTATATCCCGAATATCCATCCATGAAGGAGAATAACGAGTGTTGAGTTGTACTATCCACTAAGACATCAATGTGGGGCAAAGGAAAATCGTCTTTAGGACTAGAACGATTCAGATCTCGGTAGTCAACGCACATTTTGACCTTCCCGTCCTTCTTCGGAACCGGGACAATATTGGCAACCCACTGTGGGTATTTGGCCACCGCTAGGAATCCGGCGTCAAACTGCTTTTTTACCTCATCCCTAATCTTTAGGGACATCTCAGGCTTCATCCTTCTAAGTTTCTGCTTCACAGGCGGGCATTCAGGTTTGACTGGCAACTTATGCATCACAATGTCGGCATCCAACCCAGGCATATCTTGGTAGGACCATGCAAACACATCCATATAATCGTGCAACAGCTGAACCAACTTCATGCGATCCTCGTCATTCATAGCGGTACCCACTTTGACCTCCTTCTTGCTCTCAGCTGTACCCAAGTTGATCACTTCAGTAGATTCTCCGTGTGGCTGAATTACACTTTCTTCCTGTTTCATTAACCTCATGAGTTCTGGAGGAGCTTCCCAGTCTTCCTCAACATCCCCCTCAACTTGATTAATAGGGTGATCAAAGTCAAAATATGGACTGTTGGCACTGTTATTTTGGGAGACAATTGCTGTGGATCTGCATTTTGCCGAAGCGAAAAAGCAGAACGAAAGGCGAGACAAGCAAGCAAACAATAATAAAGCGAGGAAAAGACACATGAAATGAAAAGGATTGATTTTTATTGATTGAAATTCAAAAACAACGTTTTTATTAATGATGATGATTCTGAAAATAAAAACATGCTTGCCCCTAACAACTTGTCCTATGGCCTTGGGCAGAGCCACAGGGTTGCATTACAAATGATTACTTTAAATTAAAAGTCACAGGAAGATCAGCAGCCTTCCAATTCTTTAATTTTTCACTGGCACCGCAGCGTCGAACTAAACTTGCACCACCCTCTTCAGACTCAACCATCCTTGATGACAGCAACTTGATTGGGATCCAACAAACCAGCACTCATAAAACTTTGACTGATGTCGCAAATTGGAATCCTCTGGGGCCATGGATCCTGGTCTTTGGACTTGGCCAACCATCTGCCCCTTCGTTCATCTGCCATTTTTCTTCTTTCTTCCTCACTTGGGGTGTATCCCAGCCCGCAACGGTCCTTGCTTTTCTTCAGTTGAATGGGAGCTAGAATTCCCTGACCAAACTTTCCCAAGCCAGAACCAACCTTATATCCTTGGGCTAACATGATCTTAGCAACCATCTCCTCCTTCTTGGTCCTCTCAAATACTACATTGGCGACCTCCAAAGACTCTTCGGTAGCTTCCACATATTTGAACTCTGATGGCTTATTAACCAGAGTCTCTTCCTCATCAAATACTACCACGACCTGGCCGTTAACTACGAATTTGACCCGCTGGTGTAAAGAAGAAGGGATTGCTCCAGCCATATGGATCCATGGTCGGCCCAGCAAACAACTGTATGAGGACGTAATATCCATGATTTGGAAATTGAGGTAGAAAACTTCGGGACCAATCTGGATGGGAAATTCCATTTCACCCAGAACTTCCTTTTTGGACCCATCAAAGGCCCGCACCAGTGTCGAACTCGGCTTCATGTAGGAGCAATCAATGTCTAACTTATCCATAGTTGACTTCGGCATCACGTTCAATGAAGACCCATTGTCAATTAGTACTCTGGCCAGCACATAGTCTCCACACTTTACCGAGATGTGCAGAGCTTGATTGTGTTCTTTTCCGCTTGAAGGCAACTCATCATCGGCAAATGTTAGGTGATTTGCAGCCGCTATATTCCCCACAATCCCATCAAACTGATTCACTGTGATATCCTCTGCAACATGAGCCTCGTTGAGCACTTTCATCAAAGTTGTTCTGTGTGCTTCCGAGCTAAGCAACAATGATAGCATGGATATCTTGGATGGAGTTTGCTTTAACTGATCAACCACTCGATAATCACTCTGCCGGACGATCTTCAAGAATTCATCTGCTTCTTTTTCCGTCACTTTCTCTTGAGCAACCTTTGGCTCTTTTCCTTTTTCCTTACGACCCCTCTGCTCGGCCTCCTTGGAAGTTTCAGCTCGGAGAGTCTCAGGAGCATATACTCTTCCGCTTCTTGTGATCCCACTTGATCCCCCTATGTTGGTTACGGTAGGAGCACTTGGGGAGCATTCGACTGTAGATAGTGCAGTGTACTTCCACGGAACTGCCTTGTCCGACTTATAGGGAAAAGGAGCCGGAACTTCAATCACTATTGATTGGGCGTTTCCCCGCACCAATCTGGGATTGTAATTGTAAGGAATTTCGACAGGTCTTCTGGGTCCTCTACTTTTATCAGAATGTAGAGTCAACACTTCTTCTTCAACATCATGGGTTCCTATCTGGACCACACACCGATCCATCAGGTCTTGCAGGATCATCTCAAAGCTTTCACAATTCCCCACGCACGTGGAGTCAGCACACCCCTCTTCATGGCAACACCCCTTCTTAACCACCCCAACATGGCATAACTCAGAGTAGATAACACCCAACGGGGTCTTGATCTTCTGCACATCCTTTAGCAATTGCCTAACGGAACTTTCTATAGCATTGGTAGCTGGCCTCTGATGACCTGGCAATGGATTAGTTGTTGTATTCGGGCTGCTCTGCTTGAACGAGATCCACCCAGCATCTACTAGGTCTTGCACCACATGCTTGAAGGCTTTACATTCCTCCACAGTATGACCGACCCCGTTTTCGTGGAAACTGCAGGTAGCATTAGCGTTGTAACTTCTGGGAAATGGCGGCTGCAGGGCCTTCATTGGCCGAGTGTTGATCAAGTTCTTGGAAGTCAAGTGATCAAACAATTCAGTGTATGTCATTGGTATTGGATCAAAACTGGTCTGTTTCTTGTACTGATAACCCTGAGCCCTGTGACTGTCACTGCTTTGCTGGGATGGCACAGGAGCAGAAAATGGAACAGTTTGTGGTGGAGGGGTACCAAAGGATGAACTTCCTCCCGAGATTACATTTGTTTCCCCTTCCTTCTTCTTCGGGAAATGGGAGTGAGGCTTCTTCTGATTGCTTGAACCACCAGAGCTTCCTGCATTACTAAGGTGATTCGAAATCTTCCCACTTCGGAGACCATGCTCAAGTCTTTCCCCGAAGACTATCATATCGGAGAAGCTAGTTGAAACACTTGTAATCAGCCGATCATAGTAAATTGCTGGCAGAGTTTCCAAGAACGTGTACACCATTTCTTTTTCAGTCAAAGGAGGTTGGACCTGGGCGGCTAGGCTTCGCCATTTCTGGGCATATTCTTTGAAAGTCTCCCTTTCGCCCTTACTCATGTGTTGCAATTGCGACCTGTCCGGAGCCATGTCCATGTTATACTTATATTGTCTCATGAATGCTTCGCACAAATCTTTCCAACAACGAATCTCAGAGGATTGCAGTTTCATGTACCAATCTAGAGGAGCTCCAGCCAAACTGTTTTGAAAGCAGTAAATCAGCAGTTTGTCATCATTGGCGTAAGGACCCATTTTTCGGACAAACATCGTAACATGGCTCTCCGGACAGCCTGTTCCTCTGTATTTGTCCACTTCGGGAGCTTTGAACTTTGGTGGCAAAACCAAATCTGGGACTAAACACAGCTCACGAGCTTCCTTGGCTCTGACACCAACACCCTCCATTGCCTTTACTCTTTCTTCAAGTGCACGAATCGGGTCATTTGGCTGTGATCCCTCAAACATATGTCCTTGGGGGTGACTCCCCATACTGTAATATTACCCTCCAGGCTGAGGAACATTGTGAGGGTGTGCTGCAAGCCCCGGAGTAGGACTGGGCACAACATGAGGACTAGGAGTTTAGATCTGCGGTCCTCCGGCAGCCCCCCCAGACACGGCGGAAGTGACCTGATTAGGCGCAACCATACTGACGGGGATAGGTCCAACAGTTTGCGGCATGTACCCAGCAGGCATACCCCAAGGATATCTTTGTGAAGTGTATTGATTCGGCCCATTCATTCCTGAAGCAAAGACGGGATGACTGACCCCGGATCCGAGAGGAACTGTGGCTGATATTGGAGGAGGAACGAAAGAAGTGACACCATCTGGACCCACGACTGCGACACCTTCGGCAGCGGTCCCACTCTTTAAACTTTGCAGCATGACCATCATCTCATGCATCTGGGCCTCCATTGCCCCAACCTTATCCTTAAGCACTTGGTTCTCTTGAGCCAGCTGCTCAGGATTCAGAATTTGTACGCCCAAATCTTCATGTTCTGGATTACTTTCAGTTTCAATCACTGGATGCCCTTGAGGATCAGCCATCAGCTTTGCTTGTAATCGGGTGAAGTATCGGTGGCGGCGAACCACCTTGCCTCTCGCTTCTGTTGGTAGAACATTTTTATTAAGTGAAGGAGCAAATTAATGAATGCAATGCGTGCAATGCAGATGAGTGTTAGTTTTAGTTTGTCTTATGCCGTGAACCCCAACGTGTCATATCTTGCCATAGATTTAACAGTGAATTTTGATTTGTTTAGAACATAACAAGAGTGGAATCAACAAATGAAACAAACACGCCCCATACATTCAAATTCAAACAAGGACTTCAAGTCTTACATTTCAAAAAGTAAAATACTAAAATGGAAATAAAGGTCCCTCTAGGAAGAGAAAGTACAATAAAACGGAAATTACAAACAAAAGCTCAACTACATAGAGCCTTGAAAGCTTCAGTTCTCTTCCTCTTGCTGCCTGTCGGGACTCTCCCAGTTTTCTCCCTGACTTCTTCAACCAGGGCCCTGCAGAACTCCACAAATTTGTAGACTGCTGGCGGAGTGTTGAAAGGAGACATCTCACACTCGGCCTTTCCTAGCTTCTTAGACACACCTGAGAGAGCTTGGCTGGCCAACTCGGCAAGCTCAGAGAATCTAACCTTCCAATGCTGAATTTCATCTTTCAGTTCTATGATGACTGCCTGTTCCTCAATTCTGCCAAGGAGTTCAACAAAGCGGCGCTCCCAATACCGACTTTCATCTTTCACCTGCTTGTATGCATCGCTGATGTGCCGAAGGTTTCTTTTCAATTCGTCAGAAATCTCTCGCTCGTATCCTAGAGCTTGCTTATACTCTTTGAGGATGCTTTCCACTGAATCTCTTTCTTGCACCACACTGCCCAATTTGCTCTCCCACTCGGCTTGTAGCAAGCGGGACTCTCTTTTTGACTTGGCGAGCTGACTCCTCGTAGTCCTCTCTTCCATCTTTGTCTTTTCATACAGATCCCTCCATTAACTGACTTCTTCAATTGCCCCTTTCCCTTTTGCTTTCTGTCTCTTGACTTCCTCTTTGGCCGCTTGCCAATACTTTTGAGCTCCTACCTTTTCCTTCTCTTCTTCTTTGAGTTTCTTGTCCAACTCCTCAATAATAGCATATTTGGAAGCATTATCTTCTTTCAATCTCTGGTTGCTCTGAGTTAACCTCTCTATCTCAGCTTGCAGGGATTTCTTCTCCTCCTCTGCTTTCATCAGGGCTAACTTGACATCCCCTAGTTCTTCAACAAACGGAGTACTAGAGTTTATCATCTCTCTCTCATTTTGCAATACCTTCTGATATGGCAGCTGGACACTCTGAATCCTCTCCTCAAGCCACCGAGCAAAAGTGATTCCCTTAGTCTTCTGAGAGATCTCTGCTTTTCCATAGCGAGTCACCATACCCCAAGCTTGCAAAACTTTTCTCATTAAACTGGCCTCTTTTTGCCCTCCCTCATAGATGTAAAACGAGGATACCATCTCTTCAGTAGGCGCACTTCTCATAGGGTATCCTAATTGTCTCAGAGTCAAAGAGGGATTGTAGTTAATGCAACCCTTAGTACCCATCAGTGGGACATTTTGAAAACCACCACAGCGGAAAACTATCTCAGGCCTATCTTTCCAGCAAGATGGGAGATACCAACGAATCAAGTGCTCATCTAGGCTCCCTAGAAACTGGATCCACTCCTGAATGTTCATGACTCGCACTTCACAGGTGCTAGCATAATCAATCAACTTCTCTACTCGTACTGGATTAGTGTAGACATGAATCAGAAGCCAGCCATACAATAAGTGAGAGGAGCAAGAGATTTTCTTTCTTTTCAGTTCGCAGTGATGAGTGAAAGCTGAATAAGTGTCAGCAAGAATTGTAGGGATTGGATTGATCGGATTCTTCTCATTCTGGGAAGCTAGGAAGATGCCAACGACAGTCACATCTATGAATCTCTCAGTCTGTGGAAAGAGGACAACTCTGAAGATTGTCATTGCCAAGATTTGCTTGAAGACCACCCAGTTTTTTTTTTGGCATGCACATCCATCAGACTCTCGAGATAACTCTGTGGGAAACCCATCACCTGGTTCTTCTTCTGCTTCTGGAGTCTCAGGTCTTCTACCTTCATTTGCAACAGGGCGGTAAATTTCTCGTCCGTGTAGTATTGCTCTTGATATCGGTAGGGAACGGCTTCTGTCTGAGGGAAACCCAAAATCTGATGGTATTCTTCCAACGTGGGAGTCAATTGGAAGTTTCTGAAATTAAAGCATCTGATCCCGGAGTCATAAAATCTGCTTAGAGCCACGATTGCTTCGGTCTGCACCTCTAGTGTCAACAGCTTCCGGAGATTCCCGTAAGAACTGTCAAATAATCCTCTTTCGATAGGTCCCATCAGGTCAGCACATTTTTTCAGTCTGGCAACATCAACCTTACTTACAACCGGATATCTCGGGGGGTGCATTGTCTCACTTCTTGATTCCATACTGTACCTATGGAAAGATTCTTTGTCACTTTGGGATTCTCGGCAAACAAAGTTTGATGAAATGCAAGGATGCATGCATGAGCTGTAAAAGCTTATGTTGGATGCAATGCGAGGATGCATGCAAAATGATGATGATGTTTTATGCATATGCAGATTAGGGCAAAACCTTTATTGGCATTAGTTCAAGTTTTTTTTCTTTTTTTTTTTGAAAAATGCGGGCCGTACGTGGTTTCATATGGACCAAGTAAGAGAAAGGCTACAACGGCAGCTCGTTCTCTTTTTTTTTGAAAAGAGTGCGCCATATGCCACTTCGTACGGACCGACAGAAGAAAGGCTACAACGGCAGCTCTTTCTCTACTTTTTATTTGAAAAACCTCCCACTCTTTTTTGAAAACATGTCTATATTACCACGCAACACACAAATTGGTATGCCCCTTGTGTCCTACGAAGGTGGGGACCTAAGTTCTAGGACAACTCAAATGTTCCTCCCATGTGGGTTCTAGTCACTTCCTCACAAGGTTACCAGAGCTAATTCTTTCTCACAATAGCACCCACAACGATGGAACGCCATCTGGTGTGAGGCCTCATGAAATAGCATACTCTGGCTGAGACTTTCGTGAGAGTCGGAAGGACAACGGTCCAATTGCCAGTCACTACTCGTTTCCACTCTCCTAAGTTTTGTCAGACCTTAGGTTTTAGGCCCCTCTCAAAGCATAGTAAGCATAAGGTGTGAGTGTGTGCAGCAAGGGCATACCGCCTAAAACTACCCACATATACCCCACCTGCAAAGGAAAACCCAGAACAATCCAAACAATAGCAGGCAATAACATGTCGTCTACCCTAGGGTTCAATATCACAATACCAATAATCCAACCTAGGTTTCAGCAACAGTCATATGCACTGCTTACCTCAAGAAAGGGAGCGGAGAAGAGGAGACATGGGATTTGAGGGATGCATGAACAAGGCATTGTGAACAAATATAAAAGAAGTAAAACAAAGCTTTCAACTCAATTAATTTTAAAACCACACATCAAAGTTAACTAGGCTTGACCCTCGTCTTTTTTTAAAAAAATGGTCCCCAGTGGAGTCGCCAGCTGTTGCGCCCGAAAAATCCGGTTTGGGACTTTTCGTTTGACAACGTGGAAAAAGTTTGGAGCCGCCACCAATATTTTTATTTTAAGACCAAAACATTGAAAAAGAGTCTTTTGAAAAGGCGGGTGGTCTTTTGAAAACGCAGAGATGTAGGTTCGGGGGTCGGTTAGGTACGGGGAAGGTATTAGCACCCCGCACCTCCTTTCTACCGAAAGGGAACCATTAACTTGATGTGTGGTTTAGACAAAAGTTCGAGTTGAAAGCAATTTATTCTACTTCTTTTCTTTTCTTTTCTTTAAGGTTCGTTTTATTGAAAACAGGAGGGAAGAAGAATATTTTTGGTTATCTTTGATAATCAGGACAAAACAAAGATTTTTTAAGAGCGTGCTTGACGGGACAGGACTCCGCTCCTACGTACCCTCACTGGAAGAGGGATCAAAGCTACGTAGTTCTCGGTTTTTGGTTTTGAAAAAGGATTGAGTTTACGCGAAGACCGAACAACAACGGTTAGAATGGTTTCGCTACTAACTCCTTTTGAAAACAACATCATCATTAACAACCTAATCGGCAACGGCGCGATTGGTGTTTAATGACAATTGGTTTATTTTTGAGAAATGAATAAGTTTTCGAAAATGGGGTAGAGCTTTTGCGAAGACCGAACAACAACGGTTAGAATGGCCTCGCTACTAACTCTTTTGAAAACAAAATCATCATTAACAACCTAATCGGCAACGGCGTGATTGGTGTTTAATGACGATTGATTTATTTTTGTTTGGAAAGTAAAAGTTTCCTTTTGTTTTGAAATGATTTTAGGAAATGGGTTTTAGAAAAGGAGTAGAACATTTCAAGTCAAGTCTAAATCCATAACCAAATGCAAATGAATGAATAATACTCAAGCAAACATGAACATATCATTCATTAACCAAGATTAAACATGCCCATACAATCAAAGGATTCAATTATTAAAGATGCAAAACAAAGTTCTCAAAGTAATTGTGTGTGTGTGTGCAAGAAGGATTGTATTTACCCAAATGGCTCTATGCTACAACATGCATGTAGACTTACGCCTCCATTAGGAGGTCATACAAGTGGAGAGGAGGGCACACAATCAAGTCAAGACATTTACATGGTGTCATACCCCAATTTTGTCTGACTTAGGTCAAAACCCTAATTTTCCACAAAAATGAATAAATTGAAGAGTGAAGAGCATCATGCATTACATTTTGGGTCCTAGAAGTCATTCCAAGGTCTTTAAAATCATTTTTAGGATTGGAATGCACTTTTTAGGCAAATTAGGGTTTTAGGGTCAAAAAGGGCATTTTGGTCATTTTTCGCAAAAAGATGATTTTCTCGCCAAAAATGCACATCCTCAAAAAGTACATTTTTATTCTATCAAGGATAATTTTTGTACAATTTTTTAGAGAGAAAACCCTAGTCAAAATAATTAAAAATGTATTTTCCCATTTTTAGTGCATAGAAAAATAAAAAGGGACCATTAAATATTCCTCAATTCTTAAGTGACAATTTTTATTGTCATGGGTGACTAGAGAAAATATCTTATGGTGCCCAAAAAAACATGTAACACATTTTCAATAGTTGCATTCCCATTATTTTCCCATGCCCAAAAATTTCAAATTCAAAAAACTCAAAAAAGGGAAGTGTCCTCAATAAGACAAAAGACCAAAAAAACCAGTTTTTTTTTCTTCCTCCCCCCACCTACGAATCCTCTCTCTCTCTCTCTCTCCAATTTCTTCCACACTCTTCCATTGTACCCTCTTTGGTAAATTACTCCACTCACTTACACTAACCTATTCATAAGAAAACCCAAAGTTCCCTCTTTGGTAACAATTCTTCCCTAAAATGCCCTTAACCCTACTTCACATAAAATATCTCTTCCAAAATAAGAAAATTCATTTTTCTTTTCCTTTTTCTTTCCTCTAAATTTCGCCCCCCACTCTCATTCCCTCTCATTTTGTGTTTCTTCAATACCCTTAATCCATGAGAGGATTAATCTCAACCCTCCATTCAAAATCAAAGTTCAATCCTAGAGCACCTCTCAAGAACAATGACCAAAGTGACCCCTTTTCTTGGTGCCCAAGTTCAATTATTTTATTTTCAGCTGAATATTAATTCCCTTTTATTGTTTAATTACCATTTTAACCCTAGCTCTTCACCAATCCTATAAATACCCTTTCATTTTCCACACATCACAACTTTTTGCTCATTCTCTCCTACACTAAAATTAGCACACCACTCTCCTCTCCTTCCTCCTAGCTTGGCCATAGCCTTCATCCCCTCCCTCTCCTCCATTTATTTCATTTTTCTTCATCCAAACACCACCAATCCATCTCCCCTTCATCCTTCTCTCACATACTACTTCCATTCTCCACTAAAACTCAAGAACTTTGATCAAGTGATCTTCATTTTGGGGCGTGGTTTCTTTGTTGGTGTTCTTGGTTGATTTGTGTTCTTGATCTCCATTCCTTGCATAATCTAGCTAGGATCTAAGGTATACTCTAAAACCTTTGCATCATCTTCAACATTTTTGCATTAAAACCCATTTTCCTCTTCACTCTCCATTTCGCATATCACCATTATTTTGTTTAAAATGTAGTTTGTTGTTGTTGGTGAGAGGAGCCTTAAACACTATTGACAAGCACTTAGGGAGGCTTGGGTGTTTAAGGTGCCTCTCACCCTTGAATAATTGGTTTCATGTTGTTTTGTGTTAATTTCTTGTTTTTTTTTGTAAAATAAAATGTGAATCCATGCTTGTGCTAATTTTGTTGTTCCTCTTTGCTTGATGATGTACAACCTTGGCATTGGTATTTGATTTTGGTGTTAAATGTTATTTTCAACATATTTCACTTGCAAATAATTTGTTGATGATCTAGCAAGTTGATTCTCACTAGTGCCTAGTGCACATTTCTTCAAGTGAGAAGATTGCTAGATGTGATTCAACTTTGTTTATGTGCCCTTTTATTTAGTCCTATTTTAATGTGCTTATTGTTAATTTGTTGATGATCTAGCAAGTTGATTCTCACTAGTGCCTAGTGCACTTTTCTTCAAGTGAGAAGATTTCTAGATGTGATTCAACTTTGTTTATGTGTCCTTTTATTTAGTCCTATTTTAATGTGCTTATTGTTAATTTGTTGATGATCTAGCAAGTTGATTCTCACTAGTGCCTAGTGCACTTTTCTTTAAGTGAGAAGATTGCTAGATGTGATTCAACTTTGTTTATGTGTCCTATTATCTAGTCTTGTTTTAATGTGCTTATTATTAATTTGTTGATGATCTAGCAATATGATTCCCACTAGTGCCTAGTGCACCTTGATCTAAGTGGTGAAGATTGCTAGAAAGCACTCAATTTAGTTTATGTGTTCACTTACCTTTGTGTATTAGTTTGATTATTGTAAATTGTTGATGATAGCCAAGTTGATTCTCACTAGTGCCTAGTGCACTTTTCTCAAAGTGAGAGGATTGCTCTATGTGATTCAATTTAGTTATGTGTTTATTTAATCTTTGTATTTTTATTTGCTTATTGTTAGTGGTTGATGATAGGCAATTGATTCTCACTAGTGCCTAGTGCACTTTTTCTCAAAGTGAGAGGATTGCTCTATGTGATTCAACTTAGTTACGTGTTTAGTTAATCTTTGCATTTTAATTTGCTTATTGTTCATTGTTGATGATAGGCAAGTTGATTCTCACTAGTGCCTAGTGCACTTTTCTCAAAGTGGGAAGATTGCCCTATGTGATTCAACTTAGCTTTAGTGTTTATTTACTTATTCTTGTATATTATTGTCCATTGTTGATGATGAATCATATGATTCCCACTTATGCCTAGTGCATCATGTTCTAAGTGGTGAAGATGGTTTTAGATGATTCAACCTTCCCCTTTTAACTTCTTAATGAATAAAAGATGAGATAGTTAGGTTTATGGCTTAAGGTCCAAGGGGTATCGCAAAGGATAGGTTACCCAAAACCTTGATGCTCCCTCCTCTTTGATTGTGTTATTAGCCTTTGCGCACTTATTCATGAATGCAAAGGATAGGCTTACCTTAGCCATGATGCAATTTCCCCTTTTGTTCATGTTATTGAGAAATCGTTGCTCATATGTTCCTTAGTTTAATTAAGATCATTCTATGCCTATGATCAATTGCTTGCTTGTTTTTGATGCATTTTAAATGTCTTGATTCAATTATACGCCATTCCATCCATGTGTATGACCTCCTAATGAAGACGTAAGTCTACATGCATGTTGTAGCACAGAGTCATTAGGGTAAATACACTCCTTCCCACACACACACATTTGCTTTGAGAACTTTATCTTGCGTCCTTGATAAGTGGGTCCTTTGATCATATTGGCATGTTTATTCTTAATTAATGTTCAACATATGCATGATTCCGTGATTATTGAATGTGCTTGAACTTTGTAACCAATCATCGATAATAACTTCACCCTTTTACCAAAAATCTTTCAAACTCTTTTCCATTTAATGCAAGTTATTAGTGACTGTGAACACTCAATTTTTAACCGGCCTTTTCTTGTTCTCCAAAATAATAATAATAATAATCACAATAATAATATAATGAATAATAAACGTGTGGGGGATGCACGCACACTATTGCATACGCGCATTTAGTCTTTTACGATCTCGCACCTTATTATTCTCGTGAGTATGCGTGTTACTTTTAACAATGTACACATGTCATTATTAATCGCGTGTATGTGTCGTTTAATTGAGTGCGGGTGTTTAGCTTCCAGTCGAGTCTGAGTGTCATTTGATTGTCGTTAGTAGCCTTGTTTTATTTCATTAGCGCTAATAAAAAGGGAGCGAATAGCACAGGAAAAAAAAGTAACACGATAGTCAAATTTACTAGCTTGCAACTTTAAGGTCCCACTTGGAGAAGTGCTTCACCACCACACAGGGTAACTTTTCTCTATGTATAAATCCAAGTAACACTCAGAATAGAAAAAGCTCCTCAAAGGAATGAAAAAATTAATATAACCAGAGGTACATTTACATTGAAAGAAATCATTTTTTTTACAAAAAAAAACAGGAGATGTAGCTTTGAGCTACATACACTGTGCGCAGGCATACACCAACGGCCAAAAGGAAAAAACAAGGGTAGTAGCCTCAGTCAGGCAACAGCAGGTAAAACAAGGAGAAGAAGCCAAATTTGTTGCAGCAATAGGCCTCAGCTTCAAAGCTTCAAATGGAGGGTCTCATTCTCTATGTACATCTGCCCTGAACAAGTAACCACAAATAAAGTTTAGGCACTCAGATGGTAGTCAAACAAGTCTATTTTTGGAATGCAACAGAGGCTTGGGTGAAGAAATTTTCTGCAGGGAAAGGTTTAAGCATCAAAACATGTTTTTTTGAGAAAATACATAATCAGAGTTTTTAAAAAAAAATTGACCTTTCAGTACATCTATCTATGCAAGTTTCGCTATAAATACTTCTTCAAAATAGTGAAAATTGGGAGAAAAATTTTTGGAAAACCACCAAAGAAAGATTAGGGTTTTCTCACTGGAATCCTAATCAGTTTAGAAATAAACAAAAGATAAAACGGTTTCAAAATAGAGAGCACAAAGGGCTTTAGTTCAAAAAAGGAGAGAAGTAGTTTATTTTGAACGGGGTTAGTTCCTAAATCTATTCAGTCATTTTCGTGTCCTCTATTTACTCGTTATTTATTCATATGATGTAGATGATATATATTTTAGTTGCAAAAAAATCATTCATCGAGGCATTTATGTTAAGTCTCTGTTTAGTTTTATGCTTCAACATATACAAGTTTTTTTTTATTATATAAAGTATATATACTGTTTTCAAAGAAGAAAGGAAGAATGAGAAGAAAAGAAGCAACAATAAGAGTGTAAATGAGAAGAAGAAGGGATGGAACCGAAAAAAAAAACAAAAAAAAAATCGTAGAGCTCACCTCATAAACTCCGGCCGCCGCGAACAACCACCTACCACCGTCCACCTCCCAAACGGCCTCCGCCACCATCACCCAGATCGCACCATCCTCTCTCTCCCTTCGGTTCTCTCTCTCTCACCATCCCATGGCCACCACCGCCGCGAACAACCACCTACCACCGTCCACCTCCCAAACGGCCACCACCACCCACCACCGGAAAATCGCACCTCCACCACCATCACCCAGATCGCACCATCCTCTCTCTCCCTTCGGTTCTCTCTCTCTCTCACCACCCCCAAAACGCCGTGAACCGTCGCAACAACCACCATCGAAACCACCCCACAACCGCCACCTCCATCACCGTCACCACCGCGTAACCACCGTCGGTTTCCATCTCTCTCTCTCTTTCTCTCTCTCCGGCGACCCTTCCTCTCCTCCTTTCTCTTTACGTTTTCCTTCTTTCTCTCATTCTCTCTCCAAACTTCATTTTTTTCCTCTTTTGATATGTGTGGTGCGGCTGTGTTAAAATTAGGTTTTCACTGAGTAAACTTATATATACTGTTATTTATGTTGTCTATTCATTTTAACTTGTTGTTTTTTTTCTCAGATTCTTTCTTACACCCATACCCTTAATGATAGTGCCCCCCCCCCCCTTTCTAAAGAATGCAACGGTTTTTGTTATCATTTTTAGTGTAGATTTATTCTTGCACCTCCAGTATTCCTATGATACAGCCCTTTCTATTCTTAAAACATTAAATAATCAGTTTGTTTTCCTTTCCTTCTGCATTATGCCCCCTCCCTCAACTTCCCTACCTCTGTTTTTTACGTGTACTTTTTTATCTTATTTTGCTTGGATATTTGTTTATTTCAATAAAGTGACTTTCTCTTGTCTATTAGAAAAACAAAAAAAATGTGGGATAGGTTGAGATGTGACATTTCGTTGATTCCCATTTTAAGACGTCTGAGTTGTACAACTTGGCGATCTAAAACCCTTTTAAAAAAATTTAAAATCAACAAAACGCACAAAATATTTTTCTGGAAGAACTACGTGGCCTTTGATTCTCCATTTCGCAGATACGTAGGAGCGGGGCTTCCCCGTCAAGCCAAATTAATTTTTTTTTTCTTTTTTTCAATGAATAATCAGTTTTTCTTTCCTTTTAACACCTATTTTCATAAAAATACAAAAAAAATAGATTCGATTTGGATGTACATCCTGTCAATCCGGTTTAAGAGTCTTTAATTGTACAACTTGGATCTTAAACCCCTTTAAAATTAAAATCAACCAACCAACAAACTTTTTCCGGAAGAACTACGTGACTCTTGAGTTCCTCATTGCACCCGAGGATACGTAGGAGCGGGGCTTCCCCGTCAAGTCAAAAATTAAATTTTCTTAAATTAGTCCCTAGTCCTAAATAATTCTTTTTTTTTTACATTATTTATTTTTTTGGGTAAACAAATTGTCTAAACTCATTAATATGTTGCACAATCAGATTTAGGGTAGCTGTCTTAGGACAGATGTATTAGGGGTGTAGTGGAATTAAGTTTTTACCCTTCCCTATGCATAACCGACTCCCGAATCCAATCTAGCTTACGCAGACCATAAATTAAATGTAGGTTTTTCTCAATTTTCCCAATTTAATAAATTGAGTGGCGACTCCTAAAATAACCAATTTTTGAGCCGTCTGCGTCGGGACCCCGGTCACGACAGATGGCGACTCCACTGGGGAGTGGTGAGAGTCAAGCCTGTTTAATTTATTTGTGCAGGGTATGTCTGTGTTATTATTTTGTTTACCCTATGCTTAATTATTATATTCGCCTATTATTTTGCTCAAACCCTAGGGTAGAAGATGTTGAATGTTGTTGCTTGGTTGTGTTTTGCTTTTATGATTGTTTTGCATGTGTTTCTTAGTCTTTTATTAGGGATTGAGGTTTGTACGTTCCCTTCACACACTACACATACATTGTGAGCACACACATTGCGCGGGGCTTATACCAGAGCCTAAATGGAAAACACTTAGGTTAGAACGAGGTTGTGTAGTGGTAGTCATTTTGGATGTACATCCTGGTGTCTACCATGAATTCCTCATCTAGAGTACGATTCTCCCTTGTGGGTATTCACATTTTGGATGTACATCCTGACGTGTTTGACCGTTCTAGGAGAATACTTGGCTCTAGAGACCTGAAATCTCCATAGGTTATAGCTGCTAACCCAGTGAGTATCACAGCAGAAGGTCGTAGATCCGTAGGGTTCAAAGTCCAATAGCATGGACCAACCAAATTAGGTCACAAAGGGAGCTACTCTACGTCTTACCCTACTCTTCAAAAATTTTAGCATAAACAAACCGTTTTTTTTGTGCATAGATTAACTACTCTACTCTTTTCCAAAAATAATAAACAAAATTGTTTTCACATGCATGATCTTATTTGTTTTCAATATCCTCACTTTTTGTTTATTTGTCCATCCAGGAAAGTTTGCCGAGGAATCTAAGTTCGGAATTGAGAAGTGAGTATCTGGGACAAAAGAATCTGTGAGACATGGAATTGACGAATAAAACAAAGAAGACCATTCAGTTCATTCTCCGTAAACCAAACATGACCAAGCTAAAGGCCTATGCCACTAATCTTCCTGAAGAGTCACAGAAGATCCTTAAGGGGAGGTATGGGAACCTGTTGGAATTATTAGAGGTGAATGTTCAGACTGACGCTATATCTGCCATGGCCCAATACTATGACTCACATTTGAGGTGCTTCACATTCTCCAACTTTCAACTAGCACCTACTCTCGAAGAGTTTTCCGTGATTGTTGGGCAACCTCTAGGGGATGCAAAACCGTACCACTTCTATGGAAGCTATCCTCGAATTAAAACTGTTGCTAAGGCCGTCCGAGTTGATGTGGGCGATATCAACAATAAAAGACCCAATGAGAAAACGCCTGAAGGGATACCAAGGGTGCGTATGGAAGAGCTAACGAACAAATTGGTGGGGTACAAGGACTGGGAAACCCTCATAGATGTGTTGGCCCTCGCAATTTATGACTTGGTCTTATTTCCAAGTAGCGGAGACTTTGTGGGCCCTGCTGCAATTGATGTGTTTATGGCGCGCAAGTGTCGGGGGAAAACTCGGCATTCCCAATTTTGGCGGATGTGTACCATACTCTGAGTCTCTGCCACGAGGAGAAGAAGAATAAGATTATTTGCTGCCTACCAATACTATATATATGGTGCCCTATTGTTGATTTGCACAAGCTGGGCGCATAGAACTATAGTGCTCAGGAATGGAAACAGAAATTCATTCAGCTCACAGAGGATACTGTACGTTGGTTTCCGTTAGCAGCAGGTACAAAACGAGTTATCGTCAGTTGTGGTGATTTCCCAAATGTACCACTGGTGGGAACGTCATGTTGCATCAACTACAATCCCATTTTGGCGTTAAGACAGATGCGTTACCCGATGAGGGGCCCGCCCGCTCAGGCATCCTTACTTGACTTCAGGACGGTTCTGACAAACAAGCTCATGTTGGACAGAATTGGTAAGGCATGGAAGAAAATCACCTATGCAGGGAGCAAAGAGTTAGGAGGCACAGGTTGTGGAGCCATAGACAGTTACAAAGAATGGGTGCGAAACAGGGTAGAGGTGGTCAAGTTGCCGTTCCCAAGTTCGACACCTAGTCCACAACAAGAGACCGATACAGTGCTGGAGAAAAGTGATGAAATGAAAGTGATGAAAGATCAATTGGCTAGGTCAGAAGTGGAGAAGGAGGCATTGGAAATCCAACTGAAAGAATCTCGCGTCGCTCTCGGGGATCTAAAAAGAGAGTACGACGAGAAATCTCATTCGTTGGCGCAAGCCAACAAAAAGGCCCGAACCGAGAAAAGTTCCAGGAGTCTTATAAGTGCCACGAATCAAGATCTGAGAGAGCAAGTTGCCAAGGCGGTAGAAGAAAATGGGCAGCTGAGAAAGGCCCTTAGGGAGGGGAAACACCAACTGGCCACTCTTCAGAGCCAAATAACGAAGCAAGCGGCCCACCTCGAGGAAGATCGGCGGTTCGAGGAACAAACCTACACTGATATAATTAAAGACTATCAGAAACACTTGGAAGAGAAGCACTTAGAAATACAAAGAACCTCCAAGACCATAGAAGTCGTGGTTAAGGAGAATCGGCAATTGAAGGGTGAGTTAGTGAATCTTCAAGCCACCCAAGCAGAGAATCAGCAACGCATCCTTCACCATGACCGAGAGCTCAAGGAAATCATTGCTCAATACGAAGAGAGAATCCGGAAAGATCGGTTAGAGGTGAAGAGCGCAATCGGCATGTATAGGGCCACCATTGAAAGGAAGAATGAGGAACTGAGGAACTTAGAGCACTGGGCTGGGGAAAGGAGCCACTTCATCAGACTGATCAAAGCAGTACAGGTGAATTTTGTAGACACTTGGTATGAGGTCGGGCGTTGGACCCACAAGTTAGAGGATGTCAGAAGAATCCCCAAGCTAGTCCGCAAGGCAGAAGCTATGGTCAACCCGCTCACCACCCCCCGAGAGGCGATCGAGCTGATAGAAGTATGCAAGAGGCTCGTGGAGGACTTCGAGGAGTTGGTCAAACAGGCCAAGAAGGATGTTGTTGTGACGGAGGTCAACATGAACGATGCTTGAATGATTTCCCCTTTTGTTATTTTGGTTATGTATTTTGAGGAACCCGTTTGTTGGGGTTTTGGATTTTGGATTTTGTATTTTGGATGTTGGATGTTGGATTTTGGACTCATTGTCTTGAATGTTGTCGTTAATGAAGATGTTCGTTTGTTTTGATTCTCCATAAGTTCCATGTCTACGATTTATTTGAAATCTCAAACCCAAGATACTCACTTCGGATCCCAAGAACGATCCATAATGATTCCTCGGCAAATAACTGGTAACTTATTCATTTTCGCATTAAAATAACAAAACAAATTTTCTTCTCTTTGTTAAATCAGGAACTTAGCAACCATTGCGCGAGCTAATCGAAAAAAGACCAATCCAACCCGAGTCTACTTCACCAGAGCAAGAGCAAGAATGGCCGAACCGATAGAGATGTCCGGAAGGAATTTGTCCCAAGAGGTGGATGAAGTCAGGGAAAGAATGGGAGAAATGGCCGCCACCCAAACCCGAATGGAAGAGACTCTGCAGACTATACGGGACACTATCACCCTGCTGTCAACACGGGTAATGAACACCATAGTGAGTGAAGGGGAAGGGGTCAATAACCCGCTGAATGTAGAGATTCCCCAAAGCAGGGCTTTTGACTGTCTCATTGGGATCGGGTATGAACCTGTCGGTCACAATGAGCCAGGTGGAGGAGTATTCAACGTTTATAATGGGGAAAATGAAGGATGCGCATCTGTGCCGAGAGTCAAGGTGAATCAATCATGGATGGACAAAATGGAGGAAAAGATCAAGGCTCTCCAGGGATCTTGCTCCTTCGGGTCCTTGGGGGTGAATGAACTCTGCCCTACTACGGATGTGGTGATCCCTCGGGACTTTAAAGTGCCAGATTTCACAAAATATGACGGGAGCACCAATCCCCTTCTGCATTTGAGGACATATTGCACCAAAATGTCAATATGGTCCAAAGATGAAAACTTTCTCATCAGTTTTTTCCACGAGAGTTTGACTGGGCCAGCATTAGAATGGTACATCCAAATGGATCACTCCAAGATTGGTTGTTGGAGGGACCTTGCTGATATCTTCATGAATCAGTACAAATTCAACATGGATATGGCTCCGACACGTGAACAACTGGGGATATTGCAGAAGAAGAACGATGAGACATTCAAACAGTATGCCCAGAGGTGGAGGACTCTTGCTGCACAAGTTCAACCACCGCTCACCATCTCAGAGATGTGCTCATACTTCTTGGGAACCTTAGGGTCTCCCTATGTGGCGGCAATGGCTGGAGCGGCGTATAGAGACTTTGCTGATTTAATAGCTGCGGGGGAAAGAGTTGAGATGCTGATAAGAGCTGGAAAACTCCAAACGGAGCAATCAGAAGGCGGGCAATCTAAAAAGAACTTCCCTCAAAAGAAGAATGACCCCGAGATCAGCTTTATTCGAGCCTCACCAAATATCACTCACCAACAGCCACAATATAACCAGCCACGGCCAAATATAACCTACCCCGTGAACTCAAACACAAACCCTTCACCTACACAATCTTTTCCCGTAAACAATATCCCAGGTGCATTCCCCCCGCCACGTCCAAACTACCAACAGACTCGTCCGAATTACCAACAAAATCGTTCGAATTATCGCCAAACACAACCCGACTTCCCACCATTCCCCAAACTCTCCATTACCAATGCAGAACTATTCCAACAATTGGCAGATGCTCGTTTGATCGCAGGAGTCCCTGTGAAAGATTGGGAGCCTCCATTTCCAGCTTGGTACAACCCAAATTTAACCTGTAAGTTCCATATGGGGGCCGCAGGACACTCAATCGAGGATTGTGAGGCATTCAAATTGGCCGTAAGGAGGTTGCTAGCCCACGGGAAGCTTGACATTCAGGAAGAGGCAGGACCAAATATCAGCAACAACCCTCTTCATAATCACGATGGAAACAGAACCGTGAGTATGATAGAAGAAGATCGGATGCCTATAAAGAAGGTCCTGAAACTTCGAACCCCCATGATGGAAATATGGCAAGGATTGCACAAAGCTGGCTATGAGGTGTTGGCACCGACAAAGGAGGGCGTGAAATATGCCATGTATGATGAAGGGAGCAAATGTGTGTACCACCATGGTTGTGCAGGACACAATATTGAAGATTGTTGGGACTTCAAAGCCCGCGTTCAAAGCCTGATGTCACTGGGGGTGGTGCAAGCTAGAGGATCAATGCTTTAAGAGGAGATAAATGTTTTGGAACGTTTTGTGCTAAAAGTTCCTCCACTCAACCGGCCTGTAGCACCAGAGAAGGTTGTAATGACTATAAAGAAGCCCACACCTTTCGTTTGCAAGAACACTCATGCGGTCCCTTGGAGCTATGAGACTCGAGTGGAAATTGTGGGAGGTTTTGCTGAAAGTGAAAAGGGCAAGGACCAAGAAGTTGAGGAGTCCGTTAGCAATATTGTGAGTGTGGGCGGAATAACAAGGAGCGGGCGATACTTCGGCCCTGAAGAGTCTGAAAAGCAAAAGAAAAGCAAAGAGGTTGAAAGGGAAGAACCCTCAGAGGAGGAGTTCCTGAAAATCATGAAGCAGAGTGAGTATGACGTGACTGAGCAATTAAAAAAGACTCCAGCTCGGATCTCAATTTTGTCCCTCATCCTCTCCTCAGAAGTGCATAGGAAAGCCTTATTGAGAACATTGGAAGAATCCTTTGTAAAACCGGATGTGACACCCCAAAACGTGGTGAACATGGTAGATCCAATGCAACGAGTCAACCTAATCACGTTCGCTGATAATGAGGTGCACCCCCAGGCAAGTAGAGAGCACCGAGCACTGCACATCACTTTGAAGTGTCGGGAGTTCGTGATAGCCAAAGTACTAATCGATGGTGGATCAGCTCTTAATGTCCTGCCTATGACTACTTTAGCTGCATTAGGATTAGGGGAGGGGGATTTGACGCCCCAGACCTTAATGGTTCGAGCTTTCGACGGTTCTAAAAGGAGTGTTTTGGGCGAAGTAATGCTCCCGCTCGAAATCGGTCCAAGTGTCTTTCGTGTGTTATTCCAAGTCATGACTATCGATTCAGCGTATACCATGTTGTTAGGGCGTCCATGGATTCATGAAGCCGGAGCAGTACCTTCTACTCTCCACCAAAGGGTCAAGTTTGTTGAGAATAGAAACCTCATCACGATTCGTGGTGAGGAGGAGATGATGGTCTCAAAACCTATGTCTCTACCTTATGTGGATAACACCGAAGAAGAAGTAACAAATATGTGCCATAGTTTTGAGATGGATAAGCCAGGAGTTATAGAGGGAAGTTTGTCAAGGCGCAGTGTGAATCAAGTGGTGGCTCGGATAATGAGTAAAAATGGCTATGAAGAAGGGAAAGGTTTGGGTCGAAACTTACAAGGAGTTTGCATTCCCATACCCGTGAAGCAGAAGTCGGATACTTTTGGGATTGGTTATGAGGAAGACCTTGGGACAAAGCTGAAGACACCGACAACTGGTAGAGAGAAGGCTCAGACAATTCCACATTTGAGTGACAGTTTCACTGAGCCAGCAGAAGTGATCTCGCCCGAAGACGCAGTTGGCGCCATGTGCCGCCTTGTGATCAATATGATGGATAAGGAGGATTCAACAGCAACTGGCGTTATCCTCCCCGACACCAATCAGGAGTCACTGAGCAATTGGCATGCAGAACCAGTTATTGATGTTGTTACTTTCATGTAATCGTCTTTTATTTTGCTAATTTAGCCGAATAAGGCTATCAGACTTATGTTATTTTGCTTGAGACAACAATTAAATGAATTTGCATGCATTTCCATTCATTTGTGTTTGGCTTCCTCTCTTTTCCTTTCTCAATCTCTCATCCCACTCCCTTTATTTTTCTCTTTTTGTCATTTATTGCTGTTATGTCCCCTCCAACTTCGTTAAAACTACTCTCCAGGGATACTAATCAAGCTAGAGTTTTGCCTCATTGTGAGAACGTCGAGAACCTATCATCTGATCCCCTTACGACTTTTGGTGAAGACTATTTTGAGTCGGAAGACGATGAAGAAATGGTTGATGGACTTTCTGACTTTTTGGGGCACACCGAAAAGGAGTTTGGTCTGAGCGATGAGGTGGTGGAAATCATCAATATGGGGTCCGAGGAAGAGAAGAAAGAGTTGAAGTTGGTAGACAACCCTGAACGAGAAGAGATGATCGCCTTGTTCAAAGAATACCTCGATGTTTTCGCTTGGTCCTACAAAGATATGCCCGGGATTGACCCCAAAATAGCAGCACATAATATTCCTCTCATCCCAGATGTAAAGCCAAAGAAACAAAAGTTGAGGAAGATGCACCCTGACATGTCCTTAAAAATCAAGGAAGAAGTGACCAAACAATGGGAGGCAGGATTCTTAGAGGTCTCATTGCATCCAGAATGGGTGGCTAACATCGTCCCAGTACCCAAAAAGGATGGAAAGGTTAGGATGTGTGTGGATTATCGAGATCTGAATCAGGCTAGTCCAAAGGACAACTTCCCGCTCCCTCACATTGACCTACTGGTTGATAACACTGCTAAGAACCACCGATTCTCATTTATGGATGGTTACTCTGGATACAATCAAATTCCCATGAATGCTGAGGATAAAGAGAAGACAACGTTTATCACCTCATGGGGGACATTTTGTTATAGGGTGATGCCTTTTGGTTTAAAGAATGCTGGGGCAACGTACCAGCGCGCTATGGTTGCACTTTTCCATGATATGATGCACAAGGAGATTGAGGTGTATGTGGACGACATGGTCGCAAAGTCTCAAGAGAAAGAAAGCCATGTCGGAGTGCTGCAGAAGCTATTTGAAAGACTCGGGAAATATAAGGTGCGACTGAACCCCAACAAATGCGTATTTGGGGCATCTTCAGGGAAACTACTTGGATTCATTGTAAGTAGAGATGGTATAAGGGTGGACCCAGATAAGATAAAATCCATTCAGGAGATGCCTGCTCCCAAAAGCGAGCGTGAAGTGAGGAGCTTTCTGGGGAGGCTCAACTACATTGCTAGGTTCATAGCCAATTTGACCAGCACATGTGAGCCCATATTCAAGTTGCTAAGAAAGAACCAGCCCGGAAAGTGGGATGAAAAGTGTCAAGAAGCTTTTGATAAGATAAAGAATTACTTGTCAAACCCTCCTATCCTAGCACCACCAACACCTGGTCGGCCATTAATTTTGTACTTGACCGTGCTACCATCATCCATTGGGGCAATGCTAGGACAGCATGATGCATCAGGAAGGGAGCAGGCCATCTACTATTTGAGTAAAAAGTTCAATGATTGTGAAACTCGCTACACAACGATTGAAAAGACGTGTTGTGCCCTAGTTTGGACCGCTAGAAGACTCCGTCAATACATGTTGTACTACACTACATGTTTGATTTCACGATTTGATCCATTAAAGTATATATTTGAAAGCCCTCATGTGTCCTTACGAGTGTCAAAATGGCAAGTGATCTTATCAGAGTACGACATCAAATATGTGTCGCGAAAGTCAATCAAAGGAAGCACCATCGCTGACCATCTGGCTGAAAATCCTCTTGAAGAAGGACAATCGTTTGACCCAGGCAACGTGGATAGAGGGATAATGACTACCGACCATGTTGAAGAAACCAGAAACACGTGGAAGATGTATTTTGACGGAGCAGTCAATAAGTATGGAAACGGTGTGGGAGCAGTAGTGATCTCACCAGAGGGAAAACAATATCCGGTTGCCATCAAGTTGAACTTTGAATGTACCAACAATATTGCTGAGTATGAGGCGTGTGCAAATGGCTTACAGGTGGCAATTGACCTGGGGATGAAAAGATTAGATGTGTTCGGAGATTCAGCCCTCATCATTTACCAAGTAAAGGGTGAATGGCAAACCAAAGACTCAAAATTAGTGCCTTATCAAAAACATCTAACCCAACTGGTGGGAAATTTTTAAGAGATAACCTTCACTCATCTGGCACGAGATAAGAACCAATTTGCCGATGCATTAGCTACCCTAGCAGCGATGTTTAAGCTAAATGTCAATGCTGAGGTCCAACCCATTTGCATAGAGGTCGAGGATGAACCAGCTTATTGCGCTAACATGGAAGAAGAAGGGCCAAACAGCGAACCATGGTTTTATGACATAAAGCGGTTCATTCAGCATGGGGAGTACCCGACAGGTGCGAGTGAAGTAAACAAGAAAATCATTAGAAAGCTAGCGAAGAATTTCTTTTTGAGTGGTGAAATACTCTATAAGCGAAGCCAAGATGGTACTTTATTGAGATGCGTAAATGCTCAAGAGGCCCAAAAAATCATGATTGAGGTGCATGAGGGGATCTGTGGAACGCATGCAAATGGACACATGATGACCCGCAAAGTTATGAGAAGCGGTTTTTACTGGACCACCATGGAGGCAGATTGCATAGCACATGTGAGAAAGTGCCTCAAATGTCAGTTGTACGCTGATAGGATCAACGCACCTCCTTTTCCTCTGCATAACCTAACGAGCCCTTGGCCGTTTTCCATGTGGGGAATCGACGTGATTGGACCGATAAATCCAAAAGCATCAAATGGGCATCGGTTCATACTAGTAGCAATCGACTATTTCACTAAGTGGGTAGAAGCATCCTCATACGTTAGCATCTCCCAAAAGGCGTTTGCTAAGTTCCTGAAGAGAGACATCGTCTGCCGGTATGGGATCCCCGAAAGGATAATCACAGACAATGCTCCTAACCTCAATGGCACTGAGATACAAAGAATATGCGAAAACTTCAAGATCAAACATCACAATTCCACCCCATATAGGCCCCAAATGAATGGTGCAGTAGAGGCAGCGAATAAAAACATCAAGAAAATCGTTGCCAAGATGGTGGTTAACTACAAGGATTGGCATGAGATGTTGCCTTATGCTCTATATGCTTATCGTACTAACATACGATCTAGCACTGGGGCAACACCATTTTCTTTGGTATACGGGATGGAAGCCGTGTCTCCGGTCGAAGTTGAAATACCGTCCCTAAGGGTGTTGATGGAGGCAGGATTGGAGGAGTCGGAATGGGTAAAAGCTCGATTTGAACAGTTGAATATGATTGAAGAAAAGAGATTGACAGCTATTTGTCATGGGCAGTTGTACCAAAGTAGAATGGCCAGAGCGTTCAACAAGAAAGTTCGCCCGAGAGAATTTCAACCTGGAGACCTGGTTCTGAAGAAATTACTGCCACATCAAGAAGACGCCCGTGGTAAGTGGGCACCCAACTATGATGGCCCTTACGTGGTCAAGCATGCGTTTCCTGGTGGAGCCCTGGTATTACTCGACCTGGAAGGACATGAACTTCCCAGGCCAATAAACTCAGACGCTATCAAGAAATTTTATGCCTAAAAAAAAAAAAAAAAAATCCCGCTAGATTGAAAACCCGAAAGGGCGGTCTAGGCAAAAGTTAGGGAACCAAAAGCCTGCTAGAGTGAAAACCCAAAAGGGCAGTCTAGGCAAAAATTAAGGCGAAATGAAGGAAAGGCATAAAATGGCAGAAGAACCCACGAGCGCGCTTACACTGGGACAACATGGCTCCCATAGCTGCATCAGAATCCACTCTAGTAGTTGCATTATGGTCTTTCAAGGGGGTCAGCAAATGGTGGATCGGCCACTCATAATGGGGCAAAATTTATGTGAAAGTTTCCTACTCATGACCACATTTCTTATTTCTGCTCCCTAGTCAATGCCAAATCAGTATTGTTTATTGTTTGTTTCTTTCTGCATTCATGCCTTTGTGCATTCGTGACCGACTCACTTAGCTTGCTTGTTCGTTCTTGCATTCATGTTTAATTTGTTAACTTACATCTCAAGTAAAATGGCTAAGTCTGGCAAATTTCAAGACGAGTATGTCAGTAACATTTTAATAATTGGTAAAAAAAAAATAAAAATAAAATAAAATAAAAAAAAGAGAACAATAATAAGAGCTCAGTTGACTATTGATTGGGGAGGGGGAACCCATGTCTCTCACTACAAAGGCGAGGAAACTCAAGGTTGTCTCAAGTAACTTCGCACAAGGTTCAAGAGAGGTGCATTCGGTCAAAGGGACCAATGTTATGAAAGTCCGACATTGTTTGCAAAAGCAGGGGAGGTAGGCAAAAGGTTGATTGGTCAAAGATTGTTAGCTCGCAAGCAATGATTCTAGTACCGAAATAAAGGCATTCACAAGTAAGCACGCATTTTGTATTTCATGCTATTGATTCAGCTCTGACACTGTTTTTACTTTCTTGCTATCGGTCTCGCCCTGGCATTGTCTTTAATTTTATGCTATCGGCCTCGCCCTGGCATTTGTTTTTAAATTTTGTGCTATCGGTCTCGCCCTGGCATCCTCTTTAATTTTCATGCTATCGGTCTCGCCCTGGCATTGTCTTTAATTTTCTTGCTATCGGTCTCGCCCTGGCATTGTCTATAGTTTTCTTGCTATCGGTCTCGCCCTGGCATTGTTTTAATTTTCATGCTATCGGTCTCGCCCTGGCATTGTCTTTAATTTTCTTGCTATCGGTCTCGCCCTGGCATTGTTTTAATTTTCTTGCTATCGGTCTCGCCCTGGCATTGTTTTAATTTTCTTGCTATCGGTCTCGCCATGGCATTGTTTTAATTTTCATGCTATCGGTCTCGCCCTGGCATTGTCTTTAATTTTCTTGCTATCGGTCTCGCCCTGGCATTGTTTTAATTTTCTTGCTATCGGTCTCGCCCTGGCATTGTTTTAATTTTCTTGCTATCGGTCTCGCCCTGGCATTGTCTTTAATTTTCTTGCTATCGGTCTCGCCCTGGCATCCTCTTTAATTTTCATGCTATCGGTCTCGCCCTGGCATTGTCTTTAATTTTCTTGCTATCGGTCTCGCCCTGGCATTGTCTATAGTTTTCTTGCTATCGGTCTCGCCCTGGCATTGTTTTAATTTTCATGCTATCGGTCTCGCCCTGGCATTGTCTTTAATTTTCTTGCTATCGGTCTCGCCCTGGCATTGTTTTTAATTTTCTTGCTATCGGTCTTGCCCTGGCACTGTTTTAATTTTCTTGCTATCGGTCTCGCCCTGGCATTGTCTTTAATTTTCTGCTATCGGTCTCACCCTGGCATCGTCTCCATTGTAATATAGCCCTTACATCGTACTTTTTAAATTTTATGGTTTTCTATTTGCCTCGACAATCGCATATTTCACCGGTTAAAATTGAGGTTCATATTCGTACTTATCTCTTACTTTGATAATACAACAAAACATGGAGAACATGGTCTTGTGTATTATATCGTAAGAGAGTAAGCACGGAGGGGCAACTGTGAACACTCAATTTTTAACCGGCCTTTTCTTGTTCTCCAAAATAATAATAATAATAATCACAATAATAATATAATGAATAATAAACGTGTGGGGGATGCACGCACACTATTGCATACGCGCATTTAGTCTTTTACGATCTCGCACCTTATTATTCTCGTGAGTATGCGTGTTACTTTTAACAATGTACACATGTCATTATTAATCGCGTGTATGTGTCGTTTAATTGAGTGCGGGTGTTTAGCTTCCAGTCGAGTCTGAGTGTCATTTGATTGTCGTTAGTAGCCTTGTTTTATTTCATTAGCGCTAATAAAAAGGGAGCGAATAGCACAGGAAAAAAAAGTAACACGATAGTCAAATTTACTAGCTTGCAACTTTAAGGTCCCACTTGGAGAAGTGCTTCACCACCACACAGAGTAACTTTTCTCTATGTATAAATCCAAGTAACACTCAGAATAGAAAAAGCTCCTCAAAGGAATGAAAAATTAATATAACCGGAGGTACATTTACATTGAAAGAAATCATTTTTTTTACAAAAAAAAAAACAGGAGATGTAGCTTTGAGCTACATACACTGTGCGCAGGCATACACCAACGGCCAAAAGGAAAAAACAAGGGTAGTAGCCTCAGTCAGGCAACAGCAGGTAAAACAAGGAGAAGAAGCCAAATTTGTTGCAGCAATAGGCCTCAGCTTCAAAGCTTCAAATGGAGGGTCTCATTCTCTATGTACATCTGCCCTGAACAAGTAACCACAAATAAAGTTTAGGCACTCAGATGGTAGTCAAACAAGTCTATTTTTGGAATGCAACAGAGGCTTGGGTGAAGAAATTTTCTGCAGGGAAAGGTTTAAGCATCAAAACATGTTTTTTTGAGAAAATACATAATCAGAGTTTTTAAAAAAAATTGACCTTTCAGTACATCTATCTATGCAAGTTTCGCTATAAATACTTCTTCAAAATAGTGAAAATTGGGAGAAAAAGTTTTGGAAAACCACCAAAGAAAGATTAGGGTTTTCTCACTGGAATCCTAATCAGTTTAGAAATACACAAAAGATAAAACAGTTTCAAAATAGAGAGCACAAAGGGCTTTAGTTCAAAAAAGGAGAGAAGTAGTTTATTTTGAACGAGGTTAGTTCCTAAATCTATTCAGTCATTTTCGTGTCCTCTATTTACTCGTTATTTATTCATATGATGTAGATGATATATATTTTAGTTGCAAAAAAATCATTCATCGAGGCATTTATGTTAAGTCTCTGTTTAGTTTTATGCTTCAACATATACAAGTTTTTTTATTATTATATAAAGTATATATACTGTTTTCAAAGAAGAAAGGAAGAATGAGAAGAAAAGAAGCAACAATAAGAGTGTAAATGAGAAGAAGAAGGGATGGAACCGACAAAAAAAAAAAAAAAATCGTAGAGCTCACCTCATAAACTCCGGCCGCCGCGAACAACCACCTACCACCGTCCACCTCCCAAACGGCCTCCGCCACCATCACCCAGATCGCACCATCCTCTCTCTCCCTTCGGTTCTCTCTCTCTCACCATCCCATGGCCACCACCGCCGCGAACAACCACCTACCACCGTCCACCTCCCAAACGGCCACCACCACCCACCACCGGAAAATCGCACCTCCACCACCATCACCCAGATCGCACCATCCTCTCTCTCCCTTCGGTTCTCTCTCTCTCACCACCCCCAAAACGCCGTGAACCGTCGCAACAACCACCATCGAAACCACCCCACAACCGCCACCTCCATCACCGTCACCACCGCGTAACCACCGTCGGTTTCCATCTCTCTCTCTCTTTCTCTCTCTCTCCGGCGACCCTTCCTCTCCTCCTTTCTCTTTACGTTTTCCTTCTTTCTCTCATTCTCTCTCCAAACTTCATTTTTTTCCTCTTTTGATATGTGTGGTGCGGCTGTGTTAAAATTAGGTTTTCACTGAGTAAACTTATATATACTGTTATTTATGTTGTCTATTCATTTTAACTTGTTGTTTTTTTTCTCAGATTCTTTCTTACACCCATACCCTTAATGATAGTGCCCCCCCCCCCCTTTCTAAAGAATGCAACGGTTTTTGTTATCATTTTTAGTGTAGATTTATTCTTGCACCTCCAGTATTCCTATGATACAGCCCTTTCTATTCTTAAAACATTAAATAATCAGTTTGTTTTCCTTTCCTTCTGCATTATGCCCCCTCCCTCAACTTCCCTACCTCTGTTTTTTACGTGTACTTTTTTATCTTATTTTGCTTGGATATTTGTTTATTTCAATAAAGTGACTTTCTCTTGTCTATTAGAAAAACAAAAAAAATGTGGGATAGGTTGAGATGTGACATTTCGTCGATTCCCGTTTTAAGACGTCTGAGTTGTACAACTTGGCGATCTAAAACCCTTTTAAAAAATTTAAAATCAACAAAACGCACAAAATATTTTTCTGGAAGAACTACGTGGCCTTTGATTCTCCATTTCGCAGATACGTAGGAGCGGGGCTTCCCCGTCAAGCCAAATTAATTTTTTTTTTCTTTTTTTCAATGAATAATCAGTTTTTCTTTCCTTTTAACACCTATTTTCATAAAAATACAAAAAAAATAGATTCGATTTGGATGTACATCCTGTCAATCCGGTTTAAGAGTCTTTAGTTGTACAACTTGGATCTTAAACCCCTATAAAATTAAAATCAACCAACCAACAAACTTTTTCCGGAAGAACTACGTGACTCTTGAGTTCCTCATTGCACCCGAGGATACGTAGGAGCGGGGCTTCCCCGTCAAGTCAAAAATTAAATTTTCTTAAATTAGTCCCTAGTCCTAAATAATTCTTTTTTTTTTTACATTATTTATTTTTTTGGGTAAACAAATTGTCTAAACTCATTAATATGTTGCACAATCTGATTTAGGGTAGCTGTCTTAGGACAGATGTATTAGGGGTGTAGTGGAATTAAGTTTTTACCCTTCCCTATGCATAACCGACTCCCGAATCCAATCTAGCTTACGCAGACCATAAATTAAATGTAGGTTTTTCTCAATTTTCCCAATTTAATAAATTGAGTGGCGACTCCTAAAATAACCAATTTTTGAGCCGTCTGCGTCGGGACCCCGGTCACGACAGTGACTATCACTCAAAGCCTTGGCTTGTTTGATTGTCATGAACGCCATCAAGGGCTATTAGTAATGATCACTCAAAGCCTTTGCTTGCTTGATCATTATGAAAGCTTTTCCTTTTTCCAAACCCTTTCAAAAGCATTCTCATTTTCAATTTAGAACTACGTCGCTTTGATTCCCATTTGGGATACGTAGGAGCGAGTCACGTTCTCGTCAAGCGCAACAAATAAAAATCCTTTTCGCAACCCTAAACCAATCATTTTCACAAAACAAACCAAAAAGTCATTTTCAAACCCATTGTTATTAGTGACTATCACTCAAAGCCTTGGCTTGTTTGATTGTCATGAACACTATCCAGAGTCATTAGTAATGATCACTCAAAGCCTTTGCTTGCTTGATCATTATGAAAGCTCTTCCCCTTTTCAAACATTTTCAAAACCAAAACACCAAGAACTACGTAGCTTTGAATTCTCCATCGCACCGGGAGATACGTAGGAGCGGGCCATGTCCCGTCAAGCACTTTTTTTAAAAACCCTTTTTTTCCCCCCTTTCTCGCCAAAAATAAATTTTTTATTAAGTTTTCCTATTCATTCTTCAAATAAATAGGCAAATCTAGATATTTTTCAAATCAAACGTTAAAACCACACATTTAATTAGAGGTTCCATTTCGGTAGAAAGGACGTGCGCGGTGCTAACACCTTCCTCGCACGTAATCGACCCCCGAACCGATATCTCTAGTTTTCAAAAGACCATCCGCCTTGTTCAAAAGACCTTTTTTCAAAGTTTTGGTCTTAAAATTAAAATATTGGTGGCGGCTTCAAAATTTTTCCACGTTGTACATTGAGAAACCCAAACCGGGATTTTTCGGGGTACAACAGCTGGCGACTTCACTGGGGACACTTTTTAAAAGACGAGGGTCAAGCCTAACTAATTTAAATGTGTGGTTTAATGTATTGTTGATTTGATTAAAACCTTGTTTGCCTTTCTTTCTTATCATTGATTGTAGGCATATGCATTTGTCTTCTTCTATGTTGTTCCCTATCTCATCTTTTATTCCATTTCTTTTATTGCTTATGCCCATGCATTCTTCCAATCCCCATGATCCCTTCTTCTTCGCTCCATTTCTTCGGTAAGTTCATGCATCTTTCCCCCTATTCTATCATGTCCCCTCTTCTTGGCTCCTCTTCTTAAGGTAAGCAATATCCTTGTTTATAGATATTCCAGGTATTGAACCCTAGGGTAGATAACTTGTTATTGCTTGCTATTGTCTGGACTGCTTTGGTTTTCATTTCAGGTGGGGGTAGTGCTAGGGAAAATGCCCTTGACACACACTACACTTATACCCTGTGACTATGTGTTTTGAGTGGGACCACAACCCAGGTCTGCAAAAACTTAGGAGAGTGGATTCGAGTAGTGAGAGCCCATCAGGACCTTTGTCCGTTTGGCTACTTGCGAAAGTTTCAACCAGAGTTGTGCTCTTTCATGATGCCTCACACCTAGCAGTTTGCTGCATTTGTGGGGAGTTTTGTGAAAGGGACTGTAGCTCTGGTGGCCTTGTGAGGGAGTGAATAGAGCTACATGGGAAGATTACCCTTTAAATTGCCCTAGATCGTAGGTCTCACCTCTTCTTAGGTCACAAGGGCTTTTCCAAAATTGTGTGTTGCATTATTACATCTAGTTTAGTTCTTTTCCTTCAACGATTTTCGAAAAAACAACAAAATCAAAAAGAATATATTTTTCCTTCTCTTTCATAAATACCAATATGAGGTGGCATATAGGGTATACTGCCCTAAATTTTCAAATCCCCACCTGTAAATATCTTTCTTTATGTAAATAACATGAAAAAGCATCCTCATCATCCGCACTTTGCATCATGGCATCATGCATTACATAAAACAAAATTTTGGAAAAAAACAATTATCATCCCTATGGTATTTCATTTGTTCATAATCATGAAAAGTCATCAAGTGATGCAATTTACGGTATCCTCATTCAAAATGCACATTCGTTCATTCATTCACCCACTCATTCCGTCGTCCATCCATATCACATCATCGCATTAATACTTTTATGTGTCGCAAATCAAAAATAAGCATTAACGTCTCATCTCACATGCACCTTCATTCAATATCTCTCATGCATTAGGAAAGTAATTGCAAGCATCACGCATTTCATTTCATTGCATAAGAAAAATGAAAACCCGAAGCAGCTATCATCCATATCGCATTTCATTCATCCTTGATTATGCAAAAGCTGTCATCAAATAAAGGTGGGCATCACATCAATATTGCATGCATATATCATTCCGCTATTCATATAGCCTTAGCTCAAATGCACCATTTTCTGCATGCATTATTATTTTTCTCTTTCATATCATAACAAATAAACAAAAATCAAAAAATGTATGTTTTCTACTAGAATTTAGAAAATGCATCGCATGTACCCCTTTTCCCTTTTTTCATGGCATAAAAAATAAACACTTGAACGTTTCATTTTGCATGCATTTACACGCGTTAAAAATAATTGTGAGTATCATGCATTTCATTTCATTGCATAAAAACAAAATAAA
Organism: Astragalus membranaceus; assembly: GCA_039519185.1. Taxonomy (NCBI): domain Eukaryota; kingdom Viridiplantae; phylum Streptophyta; class Magnoliopsida; order Fabales; family Fabaceae; genus Astragalus; species Astragalus membranaceus. Next base: position 70,445,376 of record CM076850.1, read on the forward strand.
ACAGGAAGCAATTATCATCCGCATTGCATAAGCATCACATTCATCCGGGTGCATGTACAAAAAATCATCATCAAATAATACGGACATCGCGTCAATGTGGCACTCATGCATCATTTCATTAGCCTCATCACTTTGTTCGAATACATCATTTCTCCCTGCATGCATCCTTTCGAAACAAAGAAAAATTTCTCATGTGATGGCTTAATGGATAGAAGTGCACCTTTGAACGACGAAGGGTAATGTCTCAAATTTGTTTGTCGACTACAAATTTGAGATGTTACTCTACGATGTCAGAGCACTTTGACCTAGTCGCACGTGTTTTAATTTCAAGTAGGAAATTAAATTGGGTCAACTAATTGTCAAAACGTTTCAGTACATTGTGTGAAGTATTGAGTCAGGATCCACTCAATGTTTCAGGCAAGTTACTCAGGGTAACGACAATCAGTTGCCTCATATCACCATTCTTGCATCTCTCATCATTCAAAAAAGGGGCATTGGCATTTCGCATCTTGTCTCGCCTCTAAAAAAATAAAAAATAAATCAAAAATCATTTTGAAAAAAAGGGGGGCATCATTCTTGCATCATTCGCATTGGTATTCCATATTTTGTCTTGCATTAAAAACAACAAAATAATTTAGAATAAGCCACACTTTTCGAGTAGTCGTTCTCCACGCATTTGCATCATACTTGCATATCATAATTTGTTCATTCATTCATTGCATAAAATAAAAGTTGTGATGAGAAGCGAGACGTTCTTGCAAAACAATCATCCTTTTTTGAAAAAGTTTATCCTTACTTGGTTGGCCATCCAAAAGTTTATCCTTTTGCAAAACAATCGGAATTTGAAATGAAGTTTGGCCATCCAAAAGTTCCCTTTCCTACCCACCTTAAGCCAAGAAAAACCAAAATCCAAAAATCACCCTAGACAAGGATCACCTCAAATATCCAAAAAAAAAAAGGTGCATCACTTTTTATCAGCTCACCCGAGTCAAAGAAGGAAAAGAATCATAAAGCAAAAAAAAGAGAGAGAAAATCAAAAAAGGGATTCAAAAATGAAAATCCCAAAACAAAAGAAAATACAAAAATGTAAGTGGTGAGTTGGTACATGTTACCACAAAACACAAGAGATCATTGTCTCAATAACCTTCAAACACTTCATCATTCCCATACACCCCTCCTTCCATAAACCGCAAACACTTCCCTTTGACCTCGGTAACCCGCCCTCCACAAACCCTTAGCCAAGAATAAAACTTCCAAACACCTCATCAAGCCAATTAACCATCATAAATCATCGATTGTCAGCCAACGCCGAATAAAAATCATCCTACCATTAGCCCCCAAGCTCTTCATTAAGCCCAATCATCCCTCCTCCACAAAACACCACAATCCCGAAAAGTCCATTCCGATCAATGACCGAATGCTGTTGTTTTCTCAAAATTTAAATCTTAGGACCACTAAGTTTATCTGTCTACAATGTGTTTGCTCAAAAGAAAAAAAAACAAACGATTAGAAAAGAGAAAGCTGATCAAGGAAAAACAAACCCTCAGGAAAAAGAGATGAGGGAACAAAAATAAACAGTCGGAAAAAAGAAAGCTGACGAAAAAAGGAAGACTTGCACTTCAAACGCATTCAAGTTGCATTAAAACAAGGTTTAGTGATCACCAAGTGAGGCTTCTTTCATACTAAAAGTCAAAACTTTCATTGCATTTGAGTTTTTCTTAAAGAGAATCAAAGATGTGTACTAGGGGACATTTCCTTCACCTCTCACTCCACTCAACCATGGGGAAATTTGTTCATCGTCTATCCCATTCACATACCACCCTCCGTTCATAACCGTCACTATAACTTTGTCACCTTTCACAACCTCACTCAAAGAAACTGTTGAAATGTCATTCCAAAGTGGGGCAAGTGCATTCCCATTCCTTCACCTCATTCATTCCCATAAAAACCTCACCGGGGCAATCTCTCAACTCACTATCCTAAATAAGGCCTTGTCTTTCTAATTGGGGCAACTTTGTCTCGTCATGACTGGGGCAACACCAAACTCTGTGGGTTGAAACAAAACCCCCTTTCATTCCACCTTTCATCCCAAGAGCCGAAGTGTTCCCAATTCATCATCTCCTACACCCCTAGTCATTATCACCACCAGGCAGAGGCAAGCTTATTCACTCATCAAAAGCCCGAACCGGGGCAGTCTTGCATCCCTTGGTCCCTCATGAGCGCCGGCAATAATCTTGTCTGTCATCCCTTCACTTGTCATACATGTTCTAAACCAATCTCAAGTTAACGGACTCACTCATTCACATTTGCACTCCTATGCATGCTTACTAGACAATGCTTCAAAGAGAGAGAACACAAGTTAGTCATGCGATATCTAAGATTCAGTCGTCATTGGAAGGAAGAGAAAACAAGTGAGCTTGTTTGTAAATAAAAACCTTGAGAACACCGGAGTTTGAATCAAATTCAATTTTTTTTAACAGAATGGTCAATAATCATCTCAATTCCTTGCATTCAAAGTCTTGCATCTCATCATCACAAAAATGTTCAAGTACCCCAATCATTCATATCTTATTTTTCGCCTCATGCATTTAGGCGTTCCATTTTGTTTATCATAGTGTCCCATTTGCATCGTGCCAACATCATCATTTCATGAAAGGCAACAAAAAAGAAGCAACGGATAAAAGCAAAAATCTTCCATTTCATTCCATCAAGCATCAAAGCATTGCATCATAAAGAAAGAAAAAGCAAAAACACAAGCACTCCATAATATTTCAACATCATTATATCGAACATCAAATCCTTTTCAATAAATGGGGGGCTAAGTCGAATACACAGTCAGGATAGTCATCGGGACGTTTGAATTGATCACTCAAGAATCCGAAAGTCCCTATGCCAAAAAAAGCAAAAACACGTCATCCCATGTCATTGCATTTGCATCATATTAATGTTTGCATTTCATAAAAGGGAAAGAACCAAAGTCCTTGCATCAAAGCATTACATGTGTATCATGCAAGGCAACACAAAGGCTCCCCATGTCATTCGTCATTCTATTATCGTTCATTTCTTCATGCCACTCATCGACACATTGCATTCGCATGCCCGCATTTCATGAAAAGAGAAATAAACGAGCAGAAAATAAAACAAAGAGCATTCTATTCATCAAAACATGAATCACTGTCATTGCATCGCACACTTGCATTACAAGTATCAATCTTTGCATCAAACATCAAAGCACTACATTTGCATATTCGCATTTCATAAAGAGCAAAAGAAAACAAGCAAAGAAAAGCAGATGATTAGAAAAAGAAAGCTGATCAGGCAAAATCATTCAAGAAAAAACAACAAACAAAGAAAAACAAACGATTAGAAAAAAGAAAGCTGGTCAAAAGAAGAAAAAAAAAACCAAGAAAAGCAAACAGTCAGAAAGGAGAAAGCTGACAAAAGAGATGAAGAATCAGGAATAGCATTTCACCACATTCATCATCACACCAAAATCATAGCATTGTATGCACATGCATAACATGCCCTTGCATAACATGCACCCATACTCCATGCACTATTCCTTGCATAAACTGACGTATGCAGGTACCTCAATCCAGTGCGGCAGCATTGGTCATTTCAATCAATCAATCAACAGGATTCGTGAATCCCTTCAGGACCCAAGTGTCCCTTCAAAAGCAGACTTCACCTCGTATTCGAGCTGCGGGTAAGTCCTTCAGACCCCGAGTGGTCCTTCAGACTAGTTGTGTCAGCCTAAGACACAGTGGACGTCCTTCATGGTCAACATATCAGTTCCGGATCTGATCTTGACCCATCATGGCCGCTCGAATACAAAGGCCCCCTCAGACCGTTTTACTAGTACCATAGCTAGTAGCGCTCCTTCAGACCACGATGGTCCTTCAATTAAGGCCTAGGCAGCCTTCCAGACCCTGAGTGGTCCTTCAGAGCCTTAGTTCTCCTTCAGACCCTGAGTGGTCCTTCAGAGCCTTAGTGCTCCTTTAGATCCCGAGTGGTCCGTCATTTTCTCTCTCGGTTAATGCGCCAAGTGTTAACCGTTCCCCGTTTGTTCTCAAGCCCGTCTATTCAAAAAATAGAAAAAGAAAAAGAGGAAAATTCGGGTTTCCCCAAGTAGAAAAAATCGGTATAATTTCTGAATTCTTTATCTTCATTTTGCCTTGGAATATGTTTCGGCCAATTCATATTCCTCGTTAAAATTCAGATAAAGAGGGGCAGCTGTCATACCCCAATTTTGTCCGGCTTAGGTCAAAACCCTAATTTTCTACAAAAATAAATAAACTGAAGAGTGAAGAGCATCATGCATTACATTTTGGGTCCTAGAAGTCATTCCAAGGTCTTTAAAATCATTTTTAGGATTGGAATGCACTTTTTAGGCAAATTAGGGTTTTAGGGTCAAAAAGGGCATTTTGGTCATTTTTCGCAAAAAGATGATTTTCTCGCCAAAAATGCACATCCTCAAAAAGTACATTTTTATTCTATCAAGGATAATTTTTGTACAATTTTTTAGAGAGAAAACCCTAGTCAAAATAATTAAAAATGTATTTTCCCATTTTTAGTGCATAGAAAAATAAAAAGGGACCATTAAATATTCCTCAATTCTTAAGTGACAATTTTTATTGTCATGGGTGACTAGAGAGAATATCTTATGGTGCCCAAAAAAACATGTAACACATTTTCAATAGTTGCATTCCCATTATTTTCCCATGCCCAAAAATTTCAAATTCAAAAAACTCAAAAAAGGGAAGTGTCCTCAATAAGACAAAAGACCAAAAAAACAAGTTTTTTTTTCTTCCTCCCCCCACCTACGAATCCTCTCTCTCTCTCTCTCCAATTTCTTCCACACTCTTCCATTATACCCTCTTTGGTAAATTACTCCACTCACTTACACTAACCTATTCATAAGAAAACCCAAAGTTCCCTCTTTGGTAACAATTCTCCCCTAAAATGCCCTTAATCCTACTTCACATAAAATATCTCTTCCAAAATAAGAAAATTCATTTTTCTTTTCCTTTTTCTTTCCTCTAACTTTCGCCCCCCACTCTCATTCCCTCTCATTTTGTGTTTCTTCAATACCCTTAATCCATGAGAGGATTAATCTCAACCCTCCATTCAAAATCAAAGTTCAATCCTAGAGCACCTCTCAAGAACAATGGCCAAAGTGACCCCTTTGCTTGGTGCCCAAGTTCAATTATTTTATTTTCAGCTGAATATTAATTCCCTTTTATTGTTTAATTACCATTTTAACCCTAGCTCTTCACCAATCCTATAAATACCCTTTCATTTTCCACACATCACAACTTTTTGCTCATTCTCTCCTACACTAAAATTAGCACACCACTCTCCTCTCCTTCCTCCTAGCTTGGCCGTAGCCTTCATCCCCTCCCTCTCCTCCATTTATTTCATTTTTCTTCATCCAACCTCCACCAATCCATCTCCCCTTCATCCTTCTCTCACATACTACTTCCATTCTCCACTAAAACTCAAGAACTTTGATCAAGTGATCTTCATTTTGGGGTGTGGTTTCTTTGTTGGTGTCCTTGGTTGATTTGTGTTCTTGATCTCCATTCCTTGCATAATCTAGCTAGGATCTAAGGTATACTCTAAAACCTTTGCATCATCTTCAACATTTTTGCATTAAAACCCATTTTCCTCTTCACTCTCCATTTCGCATATCACCATTATTTTGTTTAAAATGTAGTTTGTTGTTGTTGGTGAGAGGAGCCTTAAACACTATTGACAAGCACTTAGGGAGGCTTGGGTGTTTAAGGTGCCTCTCACCCTTGAATAATTGGTTTCACGTTGTTTTGTGTTAATTTCTTGTTTTTTTTGTAAAATAAAATGTGAATCCATGCTTGTGCTAATTTTGTTGTTCCTCTTTGCTTGATGATGTACAACCTTGGCATTGGTATTTGATTTTGGTGTTAAACGTTATTTTCAACATATTTCACTTGCAAATAATTTGTTGATGATCTAGCAAGTTGATTCTCACTAGTGCCTAGTGCACATTTCTTCAAGTGAGAAGATTGCTAGATGTGATTCAACTTTGTTTATGTGCCCTTTTATTTAGTCCTATTTTAATGTGCTTATTGTTAATTTGTTGATGATCTAGCAAGTTGATTCTCACTAGTGCCTAGTGCACTTTTCTTCAAGTGAGAAGATTGCTAGATGTGATTCAACTTTGTTTGTGTCCTTTTATTTAGTCCTATTTTAATGTGCTTATTGTTAATTTGTTGATGATCTAGCAAGTTGATTCTCACTAGTGCCTAGTGCACTTTTCTTCAAGTGAGAAGATTGCTAGATGTGATTCAACTTTGTTTATGTGTCCTATTATCTAGTCTTGTTTTAATGTGCTTATTATTAATTTGTTGATGATCTAGCAATATGATTCCCACTAGTGCCTAGTGCACCTTGATCTAAGTGGTGAAGATTGCTAGAAAGGACTCAATTTAGTTTATGTGTTCACTTACCTTTGTGTCTTAGTTTGATTATTGTAAATTGTTGATGATAGGCAAGTTGATTCTCACTAGTGCCTAGTGCACTTTTCTCAAAGTGAGAGGATTGCTCTATGTGATTCAATTTAGTTATGTGTTTATTTAATCTTTGTATTTTTATTTGCATATTGTTAGTGGTTGATGATAGGCAAGTTGATTCTCACTAGTGTCTAGTGCACTTTTCTCAAAGTGAGAGGATTGCTCTATGTGATTCAACTTAGTTACGTGTTTAGTTAATCTTTGCATTTTAATTTGCTTATTGTTCATTGTTGATGATAGGCAAGTTGATTCTCACAAGTGCCTAGTGCACTTTTCTCAAAGTGAGAAGATTGCCCTATGTGATTCAACTTAGCTTTAGTGTTTATTTACTTATTCTTGTATATTATTGTCCATTGTTGATGATGAATCATATGATTCCCACTTATGCCTAGTGCATCATGTTCTAAGTGGTGAAGATGGTTTTAGATGATTCAACCTTCCCCTTTTAACTTCTTAATGAATAAAAGATGAGATAGTTAGGTTTATGGTTTAAGGTCCAAGGGGTATCGCAAAGGATAGGTTACCCAAAACCTTGATGCTCCCTCCTCTTTGATTGTGTTATTAGCCTTTGCGCACTTATTCATGAATGCAAAGGATAGGCTTACCTTAGCCTTGATGCAATTTCCCCTTTTGTTCATGTTATTGAGAAATCGTTGCTCATATGTTCCTTAGTTTAATTAAGATCATTCTATGCCTATGATCAATTGCTTGCTTGTTTTTGATGCATTTTAAATGTCTTGATTCAATTATACGCCATTCCATCCATGTGTATGACCTCCTAATGAAGACGTAAGTCTACATGCATGTTGTAGCACAGAGTCATTAGGGTAAATACACTCCTTCCCACACACACACATTTGCTTTGAGAACTTTATCTTGCGTCCTTGATAAGTGGGTCCTTTGATCATATTGGCATGTTTATTCTTAATTAATGTTCAACATATGCATGATTCCGTGATTATTGAATGTGCTTGAACTTTGTAACCAATCATCGATAATAACTTCACCCTTTTACCAAAAATCTTTCAAACTCTTTTCCATTTAATGCAAGTTATTAGTGACTATCACTCAAAGCCTTGGCTTGTTTGATTGTCATGAACGCCGTCAAGGGCTATTAGTAATGATCACTCAAAGCCTTTGCTTGCTTGATCATTACGAAAGCTTTTCCTTTTTCCAAACCCTTTCAAAAGCATTCTCATTTTCAAATTAGAACTACGTCGCTTTGATTCCCATTTGGGATACGTTGGAGCGAGTCACGTTCTCGTCAAGCGCAACAAATAAAAATCCTTTTCGCAACCCTAAACCAATCATTTTCACAAAACAAACCAAAAAGTCATTTTCAAACACATTGTTATTAGTGACTATCACTCAAAGCCTTGGCTTGTTTGATTGTCATGAACACTATCCAGAGTCATTAGTAATGATCACTCAAAGCCTTTGCTTGCTTGATCATTATGAAAGCTCTTCCCCTTTTCAAAACCAAAACACCAAGAACTACGTAGCTTTGAATTCTCCATCGCACCGGGAGATACGTAGGAGCGGGCCATGTCCCGTCAAGCACTTTTTTTAAAAACCCTTTTTTCCCCCTTTCTCACCAAAAATAAATTTTTTATTAAGTTTTCCCATTCATTCTTCAAATTAATAGGCAAATCTAGATATTTTTCAAATCAAACGTTAAAACCACACATTTAATTAGAGGTTCCCTTTCGGTAGAAAGGACGTGCGCGGTGCTAACACCTTCCTCGCACGTAATCGACCCCCGAACCGATATCTCTAGTTTTCAAAAGACCATCCGCCTTGTTCAAAAGACCTTTTTTCAATGTTTTGGTCTTAAAATTAAAATATTGGTGGCGGCTTCAAAATTTTTCCACGTTGTACATTGAGAAACCCAAACCGGGATTTTTCGGGGTACAACACATGGCATCAAGAACAAGTGAATACAATTGATTGTAAACATAGAGTATTCTAAGTTAAATGATTGAATATGTAAGCAAGGATGCATGAGTGTGTCACATAAACTAAGTATGAATGAAGATGCATGAATGTGAAAATGTTTTGGGTATTTTTGCAAGTTGATAAGTTGTAAAACTTTAAGAAAAAAGTTAGTGAAAAGTAAAGTAAAAATGCATGAAGTAAATGGTAATTATTTAATGAGATGGTAAAGTAAAAATGCATGAGGTAAATGGGAAGTGGTAAAATATTTTTATGTTTTAGTAAAAAGTTAATGAATGGTAAAGTAAAATGGTAAAAAGTAAATAAACACTAAAACCAAATTGAATCACATAGAGCAATCCTCTCACTTTGAGAAAAGTGCACTAGGCACTAGTGAGAATCAACTTGCCTATCATCAACAATTTACAATAAGCAAACTAAGACACAAGAATAAGTGGACACACAAACTAAATTAAGTCATTTCTAGCAATCTTCACTACTTAGGTCAAGGTGCACTAGGCACTAGTGGGAATCATATTGCTAGATCATCAACCAACAACAAAAAAATAACATCTAACACTAAAATAAAATATTAACAACAAGATTAAACATCATCAAGCAAAGAACAACAACAAAATCAACTTGGAAATATTTTTAGATCTATAAGCATGCGAACCAAAGGAAACATAGATCCACATTTTATTTAATAAAAAAAACACCAAAATTAACACAAAGCAACATAGATCTATTTTTTGCAAGGATTCATATGATTAAGCAAGGAAGTGCAACAAAATCATATCAACCCTAACTTTTTATGATATGCGAAATGCTAAAGCCCATAAACAACAATTTTATTTATGAAATCTAGTGCAAAATATGTAAAGATGCAAGGGAAATTATTCAAGTAGAAGAATAACTCCTTCAAGGCCAAGGACCCATCTCAAACACCCAAAGCTCCCGAAGTCTTTGTCAAAATGTTTGAAATGGATCCTCAAAGCAAACAAACAATCAAGAAGGAGTTTGGAGTAGAGGAGAGATTATGCAAGAAAATTAAATATAAGGTGCAAAGCTTCAAGGATTACCTCAAAACTACAAAGAAATGAAGAAGGAGATGATAAGCTCAAAAATTGCTAGCTCTTAGCAATTTGATGATGCAACCTTGAAGAGAATGGAAGGAATGATGGTGATTAACAAGAAATGGAGGATTTGATGGTTGATTTTTGAAGAAAAATGGGTGAGGGAGAAGAGGATGGTTTCGCAAGAAGAGAGGAGAAGGGGGAAGCTTTGGTGTGCTAGGGTTTTGTGTAGGAGAATGAGAGGCTAAAGGATCAAATGAGAAGCCAAAAAAAAGGATCCTTAGGTGTGGGAATGAGGGAGTATTTATAGAGTTATTTTAGGTTTAGGGGAAATTGGGTCATTGGCCTTACTAAGTGCTCTAGGATTGAGTTTTAAAATTAAATGGAGGGTTAGGATTAAAGGTCACTTGGATTGAGGGTATTGAGAAAACACAAAAGGTGAGAGTGAGAGAGTGGGGGCGAAAATGAGGGGAGGGAGTGAGAGTTTTTGTAAAAAAAAAACTTGTCTTATTTTTGGAATAATATGAGGCAAAAATAGGGTTAGGGGTATGATTGGGATGGAATGTTACCAAAGAGGAAAATTTGTGTTTTCTTATGAAGAGGTTAGTGTAAGTGAGTGAGGTAATTTACCAAAGAGGGCATGAATCTTCATGAGAGTGAGTGAGAATTGGTGATATGCACCAAAGGAGAAGGTTTAAGGATGGTACAAGGCATATTCCTTCAAGATAAGGAATAATAGTACAATAGAAGAGTGTGGAAGAATTTTGTGAGAGGGAGAGAGAGAGAGGGGATTTCGAAATTGTGGGGGGAGAGAGAGAGAGAGAATTTCGAAATTGTGAGGGGAGAGAGAGAGAGAGAGAGAGAGAGAGAGAGAGAGAGAGAGAAAACTTGTTTTTGGTCTTTTGTCTTATTGAGGACACTTTGCATTTTCTTTTTGAGTTTTAAATTTTTGGGCATAGGAAATAATGGGAATGCAACTATTGAAAATGTGCTACATGTTTTTGGGCACCATAAAATATTCTCTCTAGTCACCCATGACAATAAAAATTGTCACTTAAGAATTGAGGAATATTTAATGGTCCTTTTTTATTTTTCTATGCACTAAAAATGGAAAAATACATTTTTAATTATTTTTGACTAGGGTTTTCTTTCTAAAAAATTGTACAAAAATTATCCTTGATAGAATAAAAATGTAGTTTTTGTGGATGTGCATTTTTGGCGAGAAAATCATCTTTTTGCGAAAAATGACCAAAATGTCCTTTTTGACCCTAAAACCCTAATTTGCCTAAAAAGTGCATTCCAACCCTAAAAATGATTTTAAAGACCTTGGAATGACTTCTAGGACCCAAAATGCATTGCATGATGCTCTTCATTCTTCAATTTATTTATTTTTTGTGGAAAATTAGGGTTTTGACCTAAGCCGGACAAAATTAGGGTATGACATGGTCCCTACATTTTTTTTCTTTTTTGTTTTCATTAATAGTTCCTGTCGTTAAATCCATCTGATTAGGCAACCCAAATGTGATGTGGCTTTGACACGTGTAATTTTTTAATCTACGTGGCACAATTAAATTAGGTGTCATCCATTTTTTATCCCCGTGGCTTTTTTCTTTTTATTAAACCAAAATTTTATGTTTTTTTTTCCAAAAAAAATAATCATCTTCTTCCTTGCGCTGATCTCTCTCTCTCAGATCTCTCACCCTCCCCTTCCTTGTGCTGGATCTCTCTCTCTCTCTCAAATCTCTCACCTTCCAGAAACAGATTCCATCGGATAATACTTGTGTGGCTGAATTCGATTCTCAGAGCATCAACAACAACAACCCACTTTTTCTTTCTCGCTTCAATGGATGAGCAATTTCCCAGACTCACTTCACAGAACCCAAATCAAAGAGCAACACACGCGAACAACAACCCAGTCTTCTTCTTAGTGTGCGTTTCTGTGCGATTGTGAGGAAGCGGGGAGAAGAAACGAACCAGAATCTGATTGAAGAAAAGAGAAAACAACGAACCAAAAAATGGGTTTCTGGGTTTTGGGTTCTGTGTGCGTTTCTGGAACTTGAAAACAAGATCGGAAATGGGTTTCTCGCTTCGGCCACCACACCCTTCTCACCTCCCTCTATGGTTCTCCGGCCACCACACCACGCCACCTGAACTCCCTAATTCGAATTTGATTTCTGAATCTAGAACGAAATTGATTTCTCACATCACAAAGCCTAAATCTCTAATTCGGATTTCTCACATCACAAACCATCAAATCTAGAACAGAAGATGATGAGATCGAGGGAGAGAGTGTGTGATGCAAGAGCGAGAGAGGGAGAGGAAAAAGAAGATGTGCGATGGAAGAGTTGAAATTAATAATAATAATAATAATAATAATAATAATAATAATAATAACAATAATAATAATAATAATAATAATAATAATAATAATAATAATAATAAAACAAAAAGGCCACATGGAAAGCCACATCATTTAAAATACCACCTAGGCGATGCCATGTCAGCATTCCGTTTGCCTATTTAGCACTATTTAAAGTCGGGGACTAATAGTGAAAATGGAAAAATAAGATGGGGACCAAAATGCCTATTTCGTTAATGTAGAGACTAAACTTAGAAGGACCCGATTGTGTAGGGACTAAAAACATATTTTACCCTTCTTTGAACATTCCTCCAAGAATGGTAGAATATTCAGTTTTTTTTTTCAAGTTCTTCAAGAACTATCACAAATCTTCACATTCTAATCCTACAAGGATACTCGGATATTTTTTTTCCAGTTTTTCGAGAACTATATAACAAATAATCACAAAAAAAAAATTTAAGCAATCCTACAGGGATTCTTGAACTTTTTTTTTCAGTTCTTCAAGAACTATATCACAAACTTCCATACTTTGAGCAATCCTATAGGATGCTTCAATATTTAGTTATTTGTGCAATCCTTCCGGGACGCTTGAATGATGAATTCTTCTGGAATTCATCAAGAATATAGACAAACACGATATGCTTCAATATTAAGTTTTTTTTTGTGCAATCCTTTTAGGATGCCTAAATGATGAATTCTTCTAGAATTTATCAGGAATAGATAAACATGATACTTGTCACTATGTAGGGATGCTTGAATATTGAATTCTTCAAGAATTCATCAAGAATAGACAAACATGCTAATTGTCTTTATTCAAGAATTCATCAAGAATAGACAAACATGATAAAATAAAAGCTATAAGAAACAAAACATGATAATATGAGTTAGATTAACTATAAGATAGTAGAAGAAAACATATCTTTGCCAAACAGCCTCCAAGCTTATTAAGCCGTCATTTTGGTAGAGCTTCGTGCTGATAACGTGTTATGAAATTGACCAAAACAAGAGTATTATAATAGACTAAAGATGAAGAAGAAATAGAAGAAGAGAATGAGAGAAGAAAAGAGCATTTGCATTCTACTCTTGAAGGTGTATTCTTTACAATGTCATGAGTCCTATATGTAGGACATAAGTCTTGTAACCTACAAATGAATTAAGGCCTACCCTAATGTGCCTTTAACATATACAATGAAGAGCAATTACAAGGAATAATAATATATATAAATGAGTGTCTTCTAATATTCCTATACTAAGTAACACTTGTAACTCATGGACATCCACATTACTATTATTCATAACAAAGATAAAGTTGTAGTATTTTTCCTTGTGTTTTATCCTTTGTTGATCCATGCTACTTGTGACGACTTTAATATTAATTTAATTGACAATCCCATAGATATAAAATACTAAAAATAATTGGAGAATCGAAGAAGACAAAGGATAAATGCTAATATTAAAAAATTGAATGAGCCATTGTTGATGAAGGAGCCATTGTTGTTAAATATTAAATGCTAATCCTTAGTTAAAAGTAAATTGAATATAATGTTAAAAAAAAAAGTAAATTGAATGTCAATTAAATATTTAAATATTTTAATTCATGACACTAGATAATATTAAAGGTAACTGAATGTCAATGGATAGCACCCTATTCGATATATATCTTTTGACTTACAAAAATCTATAACTTTTCTTTTGTATGAATCAGATATCATTTGCGCGCAACTGCGGAGACTAGTTCTCGAGCCGGGTAGGACAATAATCTATAACAAATTAAACAATTTCTTTTTTTTTAACAAAAATAAAAAATTTGATTGCAGAACGTGTAAAATAATTTGCACATAATATTGCTATGATGAGGAAACTTAAAAAATTTATGATGAAGGAGCCATTGTTGTTAAATATTAACACCGGATGATGTTAAAAAATCAAAAAAAAAAATTATAGTACTGGTAATACCCAAAGTAATTAAATGCTACTTTGGATATTATATAATTATTTCTTGAAATTGCATGATGTATTTTGAATTGTAGTTACTTGAATTAATATGAGTTATGTGATGATTATGATAGCTTTAGTGTAAAACAGGGGGTGGTATTAGAAATTCTGTGACACACCTACCTTTGGACTGGCCATTCCCTAAGCCCACTTCTAGTTCTCAGCTGAAACCAAACAACACACACTTCTCATTTTTAAAAAAACAGAAAAAAGAGAGAGAACTAGAGAGAAGGGAGGGTGAGGGTCGAAAGGAGGGAGAAGAGGCCAGAAACGTAGAGAAATGAAGTCCATTACCTACATTGTGCTAAATTCCATTAATCTTCACCACCTTCTAGGAATTTGGAGTGTTAGTACTTGCATGTGTGTTTTGGGAGCTGAGGGTGGAACCTAGAAGCTCATTTCAGTAGAAGAACATTCAAGTGAGGGCTTTAGTAGCTGCATTTCAAAGTTGGGGTTGTAGGGAAACCATCTTCGAGTTTGAAGGAAGAACAATAGCCTTTTTGGTTCAAAGTTTCAGCTTGCAAGTGAGTTCTTCACTTTCATTTAGCTCACTCATAGTTTAAATTCACCCCTAGTGTGTTTGTATTCTTGAATTTGAAATGCATGTTTGTTTTACCCTCTCAACGTGATGTTGAAATGTGAAGCAGGATGACTCATAACTATGAATTTGATTGTTGATAATTATGTTGATAATTTAATTGAAGTTGGGACATTAAATGGTCGTGTTTTAAAATCATGAGTGCCAGTGTTTTCTTCTGTGTGGCGCGGATTTTTTAAAAAACAGCAACACGACCGTGTTGCTAAAACACGAGTGGTCGTGTTTCCTTCTCTCTGTAGAGTTGTTTCTTTAATGTTTTACCTTTAATTGAATTGTTTAGTGTTCTGGACTGGGCCGAAGCCCAATACGACGCAAGGTCGACCGTAACCGGCCCAATAGTAAGACAGAAAGGAATGGCCTAAATCCACTAAGATCAGCGGCTCAGATCAACCCTCGCTGCATCTCGCATGATCAACGGTCGAGATCGACCACGATGATCCAATGGCCAGCGCTGTCCCTCTAACTCTATATAAAGAGGCATTGTTCCCACTGAGAAGGTTAAGTAATTTTTACCCATATTGTTACTCTGCTCGCACTCTTATTCCACTGACTTGGGCGTCAAAGTGTCATTGCAGGTACCACCACCCGGAAGGACTCTTAGCACGACCAGATATCACTCACCCAATCAATTCATACATTCGGACTTAGGACTCGACTTCTCTTGCCCACTCTAAGGTCGAGCACCTCAGTTCATCGGCGCGCCAGATAGGGGGACCACTCCAGGCGTTATCCCACCCCCGTTCCTATGGCTCCGTGAGGTAGACCACCCCACCAGAGGAACCCGCTCTTGCAGAGCGTGTTTGGTATCCCTGACCAACCACAACCAACCCCAGAGGGTGTCCCGGTTACAACTGAGAACTTTGTTCAAGGCACACCTTCTGGACCGGCCACTCAAGCAAACATCGTACTACCAGCAAACGCCGTACAGCAGATTCTGGAAATGTTATCTCAAGTGACTTCGGGGCGGGAGTACATCGCACCTGAACAATACCGGTAAGACAATCAATCTCTGGTCGAAAGAAGGAATCCATCTAGGCGACATAGATCACCTCCTAGAAGGCATCTCGTCCACCGGTCCCCACCTCGACGAAGGAATCAAGGAGGGGATCTGACGCCACATAGAACACCACCCTCCTCGACCAATCCAACTTATTGGCCAGAAGAGCCCACTTACCAAGAATCTTCATACGACTCGTCTGGGTCGCCCGCCCGAACAAGAATCAGATCAGGTGATCAGTATGCCCGTCCTCATTACGAGAATCAAGATTTTTGGGATTATGGGTGAATAGTGATTCAAGAGGTTAGGGATGATGAATAGTGATTCTTAACGATTGATGATTTATGAATGATTAGGAACGAAGCTAAGGAGGATGGAACGCGAATTGGAGCTCGAATCGAAGTTTGAAGCGGATTGGTGATTAGGGTTCGAACGGCGGGATTTCGAGGAATTCAGTATTTCGGTCAAAACGATGTCTTGTGACTGAATGGAAAGCTTTGGAAGAGGATTTGGGCGCCGTCGGAACGTAAAGTTGATTAGGGGAACGTTCGTGAGGTTACTTGGATAATTGTGTTTTTGCGGAAAGTCTCGGGAAATTCGGTTCGGTATCGGCTCTCGCTTCAAGGGTGAGTTTTACTCACGTTTAGGTTTATTTCGTTTTTGAAATGAATTTTATGTGATTTGGTTTCGAAAGATTTTGAGTCGAAAACGTTATTTTGAAATATATCGCGTTTTGACGAAATTCGTAATTGTTGGGTTTTTGATTGAATTGCTTGAATGTTTGATGTTGATTGGACTGGAATATTGCCTGGTATAATCTCTTTTCGAGATAGGAATCGATCGGAGCGAGTTTCGGATTAATCGGAAAGCGAATTTTCATAAAAAGGGTTATTTTTGCAATGCTGTCAAATGAGCATGATCCGTGCGTCCCAGGGGCACGATCCGTGCGCATGGTTCTGTCCAAATTTTTCAAAGTGCCCTAAATGATTCCGTTTCGATTCCAATCCTCTCCTAATCCTTTCCTAACCCTTCTATAATGATAATAGGCTTATAATGCCATGATTTTGGGTATGTTTCAAAAGGGTTTTATAAAATACTTTTGATGTTCAAATCGTTTCGAAAAACCGAATGATAGTATACGGGTGCGGACATGTTTTATTGATAACAAGGCGGACTATGAGTCCTACGTGTAAAGCATAATCTAAATGAATTATGGGTTCATATGATTGTAGATATATGTTTATATATCGAGTTGGGTGACGACCCATTGTTCGACATACTAGGCGGGGCAGTCATGATCCCCCACCCTAGGCTCCGTGCCAATAGGAGAATGTACTATTGGTAAGGGGGTTCACCGGGTATATAGCACTGGATTGCAGTCGGTGTTATGTCATGAGTTTGTTGTACGTACACCGGGGTTAGCACTGTATTGCAGTCGGTGTTGTATTGTGCGATACACCGGGGTTAGCACTGTATTGCAGTCGGTGCCGCACTTTGTTTGTTCACGTTCACCGGGGTTAGCACTGGATTGCAGTCGGTGTCGTGTTAATTTAAAAAGGATTATTAATTGTGCCGAGAGAGTTAGTAGGGGTCTCGGTAGAACTCACTGAGATTGTATCCCACTGTTTTAATGTTGTTATTTTAGAGAGATACAGGGATAGAGGAAATCCAAGAGGCACGAGCAGGTTGGGCTCGGGCGACTACTGATAACTTAGCATTATGCTAAAGTTTACATTTCTTTTTGTTGTCTATGTACCGCAACACTACGACTTTAGTGTAATATCATTTTATTTCCGCTTTCTTGTATGATACTGAGCACAATAGATCGCTGAATTTTTAGGTCTTATGTGTATTAAGACTACTTGGTGGTTGTCTAGTGAAAACTATTTTGCAGTGTTCAGTATTTATGCAGGAATTTTATATCTCTAATGTGTTACTAATGTGCACTTGGGTATTTTTAGTCAATGAAAATAGCGGGGTGTTACATGAATATTATTTTTAGATAGAATAAATTAATATTATCTAGTGTCGTGAATTTAAATATTTAATTGACATTAAATTACCTTTTAACTAAGCTAAGAAAGTTTTTTGTCTTCTTCGATTCTCAAATTATTTTTAGTATTTTATATCTATGGGCATGTCAATTAAATTAATATTGAAGTCGTCACAAGTTTTTGACAAATTGTTGTTATTTTCTTTGGCCGGTAGCACGACTTTGCGATGGTGGATGGAGTCGCGGCGCCGGATGTCTGGGGGTGTGCTGTCGGTGGGTGCTGATTCGGTAGTTTGTACCTTGTCGGACGCCAGATTGCAGTTTGCAGATCGCCGGGCTCCTCCCCCTTTGCCCCCTCCCAATCGTCTTCGGGCCTCCACCTCTAACCTCGATGCTTTGTGATGTGCTTAATGTGAGGATAGCGAGGTGATGCAGGCTGTTGTGGTTTGGAGTGTGAGTTCAGGAGGTGGTGGGTGGAGGTTGTGTGGGGACTCTCAGGTGTTGCCCTCTCCTTTCGGGTTTTCTGTTCGCCTTAGAATTTCTTCCATTAGAGTTCTATGGTTGTTTATTTTAGAGGCCTTGTTGGGCATTCTATTATTGTCCTTATTACCAAGGGTTTTGGTCTAGTCCCCCCTTGTGCTTTTATATCTCTCTTTATTTTATTAATAAATTCGGGCTGACTGCCTGTTTGATTAAAAAAAAAAATTATAGTTTAATATATTCTTACCTGAGTAATTTATTAAACAATTATTTGAAAAATATCATTGGTATTAAAAATATTATATTATATTATATTATATTATATTATATTATATTATATTATATAATACTTTAACTATTTTTAGTTGTTATTACAACTTCTATTTTAATTTGAAAATATAATCATTTTAATGTAAATATAAAATATTTATTTGATATTCCACTAAGATAATCATTTAATAAGTTAGTGGCAATTATTAGCTTTCACTAAAATTAAATTCCTCTTCATGTATAAATTATAAATAAATATTTTAATACACAAAAATATTGAGATTCATTGTGGAGGCTCCATTGAGTTCTCCTTTACATATATATATATATATATATATATATATATATATATATAGATAGATTAGTTATTTATTAATCAATATGTAAATAAAGTAAATATTAACTTGCAAAATATGAATTACTCCATAACGATTTTTCAATCACGTAGCTACACTCGTGCATGACAGGGGTCAACTATTCTAGTATAGTATAAATAAAGAAAAACTTATAGTTAAATATACAGTTTTGAAGGTAATAAGTTGAAGAATTTATGACAGTCAAAAAGAAAGGTTGACGAATTTATTCTCATCAATTGCTGACTCTGATACATATCATATCATTTTATCCCATTCTATATAAATATAAAGAACCTGAGTTTATCCAAGTAGTGAAGGAAGATTTGATAAATATAAAAATATCAATATTAATGAGCAAAAAGTATGATAGGTAACATTCAAGAAGAAGGTGCCCACAACCATGATCTGACTTAGATCTTAAAAGAAACTATCGATCGATGTAAGTAAAGCAAAACAACTTATTTATCTCATTTTTGTTGATACTTTTTTTAATTCATCATTTTTGTTGATCTATTTGTTAATTAAGTAAAGATTTATCCTGAGAGAAAAAATTACATCTATCTTGTTACATAATTACATAGCAACCAGTCAAAATATATAGAGATGAGCTTCGATTAAAGATGGCCAAAAATACAACTCTCCCCCCAATACTGATATTATATTCTTAATTTATCTCAGGCTAATTTCTTATACACATCATTGTTATAAGGCGGTGTTGTTATTCTATACTCAAAATTATCAATAAATAGTTTAAGATTTTCATATTTATTTATAAAGATTGTATTGTGCAATAAGTTTGTGTTGTTAACAGGAACCATAAAAAAGGGAGAAACCTAAAGACAATTTTGGTGAAGAAAGAAGTTGTTTCCTTCACTTTTCAAGAAAATACGATATGTCACGTTTTCAAAACATACATCTGGACTTATCCAAGCTTAAGGATTGGATGGTAAAAAGCAGGCAGCGTACGTAACACAAACGTGTGATACGGTGAGTAAATAAGACCATAGAAACTTGATTATTTACACAAATGCTTTGAGTAAATAAAATATCCAAACATATCAGTTTCTATGGTCTTATTTACTTACTGTATAACACATTTTTGTGTTACGCTGTCTGTTTTTTACCGTCCATTCCTTAATCTTGGATAAGTCCAGATTTATGTTTTCAAAACGTGACATATCGTAATTTTCATGAAAAGTGAAGGAAACAATTTCTTTCTTCACCAAAATTGTCTTTAGATTTCTCCCTTTTTTTTGGTTCCCGTTAACAACACAAACATATTACACAATACAATTTATATAAATGAAAATTAAACTCTTAAAGTATTTATTGATAATTTTGAGTAAAGAATAACAACACCGTCTTATAAAAATGATGTGTATAAGAAATTAGTCTGAGATAATTAATTAAGAATTTAATACCAGTAGAGTTGTATTTTTGGTCATCTTTAATCGAAGCTCTTCTCTATACATTTTGAGTGATTGCTGTGTAATTATGTAAAAAGATAGACGTAATTTTGTTATCATGACAAATCTGTACTTAATTAAAAAATAGATCAACAACAATGATGTGTGTCAAAAAGAAATATCAACAAAAATGAAAGAAATAAGTTGTTTTGCTTTACTTACTTCGATAGTTTCTTTTGAGATCTGAGCGAGATAATGGTTGTGGGCACCTTCTTCTTGAATGTTATCCATCATACCTTTTGCTCAATAATATTGGTATTTTTATATATATCAAATCTTCCTTCCCTACTACTTGGATGAATTCATGTTTCTTCATGTTTATATAGAATGGGATAAAATGATAAGATATGTATCACAGTCAGCAATCGATAGGAATAAATTCGTCAACTTTTCTTTTTGACTGTCATAAATTCGTCAACTTATTACCTTCAAAACGGTATATTTAATTATAAATTATTTCTTTGTTTATACTATACTAGAAAAGTTGACCTGTTATCATGCATGGGTGTAGTTACGCGACTGAAAAATTGTTATAGAGTAATTTATATTTTGCAAGTTAATATTATATATATGGGATAATAAGTAACTAATGATTAGTCTTTTGCATAATTTGAATATTAAATTTTAAACTATTGAAATTTTGTATTGATTTGTTGTCTTTATGTAATACCCAAAGTAATTATTTAAAATTACTTTGAGTATTACCTAGTTGTTGCTCCATTTAAATTACATATTTTCGGTGTATGAACGGA
The DNA here is from genome assembly GCA_039519185.1 of Astragalus membranaceus. Classification (NCBI taxonomy): domain Eukaryota; kingdom Viridiplantae; phylum Streptophyta; class Magnoliopsida; order Fabales; family Fabaceae; genus Astragalus; species Astragalus membranaceus. The sequence continues at coordinate 70,466,198 of CM076850.1, forward strand.
TTTAGATATTTCACATGTTCGATTGATTTTGTAATCGAGATTTTTATGTGATTGAATTGTTTTTTGAGATAATAAGTGTAACATCCTCAAAATAATTAGTAGCATTATTTGGGTGTTAACCCAATTAAATTAATTTAGTACTTAACTGGTAAATTTATTGAGTGCTAAAATTATTTATTGGTTGTCATCGGATTGTTAACCGGATAATACGGGTCAAAGACGATTTAGAATCGAAATAAGAAATTAAGGACAATATGGTAATTTTACCACATTACCACTTATATATTAAGTAAATATATATATATATATATATATATATATATATATATATATATATATCTGTGTGTGTGTGTGAGAGTTAAAGAAAGAAAAGAAAGGAAATAAGAAAGAAAAGAAAGGAAGCTCGAGAGAGATACAGAGAAGAGAAGAAAGAAAAGAAGAAAAGAGAGAAGAATGGGTAAGAGGAAAGAAGAGGAAAAAGGAGAGACCAAGGTTCTTCAAAACGTCTTCCCTCCAACACGAAAAATGTTCAGCGTTCCTTCCTCTTCGAATTGGTACCAAAATCATCATCATCAACTCACTCTCTCTCACTTTGCCATTTTCGAAAATTTGAAGGGGATGGAGGTTTTTGATGGTTCAAGCCCAAGGGTAGCTTGGGATGGTGTTTGGCGCGAACCCAAGGATGATGGATCGTTGATTGAAGTTCGATTGAAAGATTGGAAGCTAGTTGGGTGATTTGGGGTTAAAAATCAAGATATGGGGTTTTTGTGTGAATAGTGATTGAGGTTGAAGATGATGAATAGTGTTTGATGATTCAAGGATGATTAGGAGCGAACCCGAAGCGTATTGAGTGCGGAACGAAGATCAATTTCGCGAATTGGAAGTTGGTTGGTGATTAGGGTTCAAATGGGGGATTTCGAGGAATTCGGTATTTCGGTCAAAGAGATGTCTCGTGATTGAGCGGAAAGATTGGAAGCGGATTTGGGCGTCGTCGGAGCGTGGAGGTGATGAGGGGAACGTTCGTTTGGCTATTCGGTGATTTCGGCTCGGTATCGGCTCTCGCTTCAAGGGTGAGTTTTACTCACGCTTAGGATGTTTTCGTTTTACAAAGAATTTTACGTGAGTTGACTTCGATAGATTTTGACTTAAAAGTCGTTATTTGGAAATATGTCGTATTTTGATAAACTTCGTTTTGATTGGGATTTTGATTGATTTGATTGATTGTGTGACATTGATTGAATCTAATTTTATGGTTGTTTGAACTGTTTCAAATCGGAAACAAGAATCGGAATTGAGCGAAAAAGCGGATTTCGCGAGAAACCGCAAAACCAGCATTTTTCTGCAGACGGTCGCGTCGCGATCCGTCCCCTTCGCGTAGCGACCAAGCTCAGTTTTGCAACGAAAATAATTTCTGACTCTTTTCGCGTCGCGACGGTAGCAGTTCGCATCGCGACGCTTTGCAGTTTTTCAGCAACTGTACACTGATTTTGTTTTCGCGATAACTTTTGATCCGGGAACCCGATTGAGGTGTTCTAAGATGCGTTTGAAAGCTTATACAGAGGTATAACTGAATATACAATTTAAAAGGTAAAATGAACTGTTTTTGACGTTGAAATTATTTCGAAAAACCGAATAATAGTACACGTGTGCGGATATGTTTTATTAATAATAAAGCGGACTATGAGTCCTACGTGGCATTGTACAACTAACGCGGAACGAATAGTGCATATTCATCCAAACCGGTATATGATTCACGATATATAAATTATATCGAATATAGGAGTTAGCCCTAATGCGGGTGGATATATATATATATATATTATATCGAGTTTGGGTGACGACCCATGAGGTTAACATACAAGGCGGGGAAGTCATGATCCCTTACCCTAGGCCCGTATTCCATTAGGGAAAGTACTATTGGTAAGGGGGTTCACCGGGATTACCAAACCTGGGGTCGGTGTTATGTTACAGTTATACAACAGTTCACCGGGATTACCAAAGTTGGGATCGGTGCTATAATAAATTTATGATACGGTTTACCGGAATTACCAAAGCTGGGGTCGGTACCGTGTTAAAGTTAGAAAGAATGGTCACCGGGATTACCAAAGCTGGGGTCGGTGTCATTCTAAAGATATCAATAGTATGGTTACCGGGATTACCAAAGTTGGGGCTGGTATCATACTATCTTGACTAGGACGAGTCACCGGGATTACCAAAGCTGGGGTCGGTGTCGTGCTAAATTAAAAGAATGTAGTTTATAAAGTAAACTACGAATGTATAAGTGTAACATCCTCCAAATAATTAGTAGAATTATTTGGGTGTTAACCCAATTAAATTAATTTAGTACTTGACTGGTAAATTTATTGAGTGCTAAAATTAATTATTGGTTGTCATCGGATCGTTAACCGGATAATACGAGTCAAGGAAGTTTTGAAATCGAAATAAGAGATTTAGATCAATATGGTAATTGGACCATGTTACCACGTATATATTAATAAATATATGTGTGTGTGTGTGTGTGTGTGTGTGTGTGTGTGTGTGTGTGTGTGAGAATTAAAAAGAAAGAAAAGAAAGAAAGGTACACGAGAGAGAGAAGAGAAACAGAGGGAAGAAAGGAGAAAAGAAAGAAGAGGAAAAAAGAAGAAAGAAGAAGAGAAGGAAGAAGAAGGGTGAGGCCCAACTCACCAAAAATCAAGCATCATCATCACCTCACCTCCATGGATGCTTCCCATAAGCTTGGTAAGCTTCTCATCCATTTTTCCCCTATTTTGAGCAATTCAAATTTTAATAGAAAAATGTGATGTTTGAGGTTTGTAACTCAAATGGAAGATTAGGGTATTGATTAGTTCTCCTTAAGGGTTAGATTGTTGATTGGGTGACTCAAATCGCTAAAGTTTTCGTTAATTTTAGAGAATCAAGATTTTGGGATTTAGGGTGAATAGTGATTCAAGAGGTTAGGGATGATGAATAGTGATTCTTGACGATTGATGATTTATGAATGATTAGGAACGAAGCTAAGGAGGATTGAACGCGAATTGGAGCTCGAATCGAAGTTTGAAGCGGATTGGTGATTAGGGTTCAAACGGCGGGATTTCGAGGAACTCGGTATTTCGGTCAAAGACATGTCTCGAGATCAAGTGGAAAGATTGGAAGCGGTTTTGAGTGTCGCCGGAACGTGCAATGGATTCGGGGAACGTTCGTGTGGCTACTCGGTGATTTCGGCTCGGTATCGGCTCTCGCTTCAAGGGTGAGTTTTACTCACGCTTAGGATGTTTTTGTATTTCAATGATTTTTACAGTGACTGGTTTCGAGGGTTTTGAGTCGAAAACCGTTATTGCGAAATAAATCGTTTTTGAATAAAATTCTTTTTGATTGAGTTTTTGATTGGATTGATTGTTTATGTAGTTTTGATTGGGTCTATTGTGTTGGTTGTCAAATCTGTTTTCAATCGGAACGAGAATCGGAATTGAGCGGAAGAGCGTTTTTCGCGCGAAATCGCCAAAATTATGCACCATCAGATACCCATCGCGTCGCGACCCCCATCCTATCGCATCGCGACCTGAATTCAATTTTTAACGAAAATGTTTCTGACTGTTTTCGCGTCGCAACGGTTTCGTATCACGTCGCGACGGTTTGCAGATTTTCAACAGTTTTTCACTGATTTTGTTTTCACGATATCTTTTGATCCGGGAACCCGATTGAGGTGTTCTAAGATGCGTTGGAAAGCTTATTCAGAGGCCTAACTGAATATTCTTTTTTTAAGGTAAAACTGAACTGTTTTAGAGTTGTAAATTGTGTTCGAAAAGCGGTAAATTAGTACCCGAGAGAGAAGTTAACCTTTTCTTAATCGAAACTGAATGTTCGAGTATTGGTATGAATGTAAACGGACCTTGAGTTCATATGATTGTAGATATATGTTTATATATCGAGTTGGGTGACGACCCATTGTTCGACATACTAGGCGGGGCAGTCATGATCCCCCACCCTAGGCTCCGTGCCAATAGGAGAATGTACTATTGGTAAGGGGGTTCACCGGGATTAGCACTGGATTGCAGTCGGTGTTATGTCATGAGTTTGTTGTACGTACACCGGGGTTAGCACTTTATTGCATTCGGTGTCGTACTGTGCGATACACCAGGGTTAGCACTTTATTGCAGTCGGTGCCGCACTTTGTTTGTTCACGTTCACCGGGGTTAGCACTTTATTGCAGTCAGTGTCGTGTTAATTTAAAAAGGATTATTAATTGAGCCGAGAGAGTTAGTAGGGGTCTCGGTAGAACTCATTGAGATTGTATCTCACTGTTTAAATGTTGTTGTTTTACAGAGACACATGGGCAGCAGAAATCCAAGAGGCACGAGTAGGTTGGGCTCGGGCGACTATTGATGACTTAGCATTTATGCTTAAGTTATTTGTTATTTCCTTTGCTGTCTATGTATCGCAATACCATGACTTTAGTATTATGTTTTCTTCCGCTTTCTTGTATGATGCTGAATACTTTAGTAGCTGACAGTGTATGGTCTGAGTACCGTATGGTCTTGTTTGTAAATAAGACTGTTTTGCTTTTAATCAGCAAAAAATTCATAGTGGTATTCAGTGTCTGAGCAGGAAATAATATCTCTGATGTGTTATTAATGTGCACTTGGGTATTTTTAATAAATAGAAATACCGGGGTGTTACAGTTGGTATCAGAGCAGTTCGACCTAGTTGGACTTAGTTTAGGGTTGAGTCGATTCCTTGTTAGTTCTGGTTGTAATTACACTTGTGGTGCTAAGAGACATTGAGCCTGATCAACTTAATACTTAGTGCATCATAAGCGGAATTATGGTAGGATGATCAAAACGCAGTCCTCGACCAAGACCGGAGTCTCCAACCGGTGCATCCTCAGGAAAGGTGGCATGATGGTGGAAGAATACACCGCTAAGTTTGAGAAGTTGTCTCAGTTTTACCAAGTGGTAAAGTAAGCTTCGGATGACGAATGGAGAATGCAGATGTACAAGAGGGCCATAAGTGCTTTTATGACTTGGGGTCTCAGTTCTTATACTATTACCAATTATGTTGCCTTAGTGCAATCAGCCTATGTCGCCGAGGATGATCTCATAGGGAGTATGGGAAAGGAAGGAAGGTAGTTGAATTATCAACTCCGAATGCAAAGTTCTAAGATAATTTCATCCAAGGAAAAGCAGGTGCAATTCTTCGATTCTTCAAAGGTCAGAATATATTCTAACTATGGAAAGCATCACAGTGGTGATTGTCAGCAAAGATCAATCGTTGTTGTTATTGAAATGAAGAGGGTCACTATACAAATAAGTGCCCTGCAAGGAAGATTTCCAAGGTGTTACAAGCAGCTCTAAGGCAAGGACGAGTCAACACTCTAGATGCTTAGACAGTTACAACTGCATACAATTTGACGAGGGGTATGGGATTACTTTTCAATAACTCCGTCAGTATATTATACGATTCGGGTGCGACCCATTGTTTTACAGCACAATCATGTGCGGATCGGTGGGGACTAGCGTTGTCTCCGCTGTCCGAGCCAATAGCTATTTTTACTGCTACTAAAGATCGTGTCCAGACCCAATCCTTCTGTCAGAATTGTCTACTTGTCATAGGAGGCAGAAATTTCATTGTAGAATTTATTGTTTGCCTATGAGAAGTGTGGACACCATTTTGGGTATGGATTGGATGACTGCAAATCATGTTGCCATCGACTGTGTTAATCACTATCAGCTTCGCTTCAGAATCAGTTGAATTGTCTAGGACAAATTCTGAAGCGGTTACCTAGTTCACCTTAGACGGTTAATCTTCATTTCAAGGTGCGGGAGCACATGTTTGTATGTTATCTGCATCCACTGAAACTAGTTTAGATTTGGCGAACATTCAGGTTGTGAATATCTTTCTGGATGTTTTCACGATTAAGTTTCTTATGAACCTCCCGAGCGATAGGTAGAGTTTACTGTAGAATTGGTTCCTGGCACGGGATCAATATCTATTGTTTCTTATTGAATGTTTCTTTCGAATTAAAGGAAATGGAGTCTCAACTTGAAGAGTCGATGTTAAAGAAATTCATTCGACCGAGTGCTTCTCTAAGGAGTGCTCTGGTGTGGTTAGTCGAAAGGAAAAATGGTAGCATGAGATTGTGCATTGATTATCGACAACTCAACAAAGTGACGATCAAGAATAAATATCTCTTACAAAGGATAGACGATTTGCTTGAGCAATTTGAGGTGCTGCAGTGTTTCTAAAAATTGTTCTGAGGTCAGGATATCATCAAATAAAAGTTAGAGCCTTAGATATTCCGAAGACAGCCTTCCGTACTAGGTATGGACATTATGTGTTTGAAGTGATGCCCTTCGGTTTGACTAATGCTCCAACGATATTCATGGATTACATGAACCGAGTGTTCCACACTTATCTGGATCAGTTCGTTGTGGTTTTCATTGATGATATCTTGGTGTACTCTAAGACCATTGAGGAGCATGTCCAACATCTCCGCATTGTTCTGAGCGTACTCCGAGAGAAGAAATTGTATGCCAAGCCGTCGAAGTGTGATTTCTGGATGCTTGAGGTAAAGTTTCTGGGATATGCGATTTCCCAATCAGGAGTTGCAGTAGATCCCAGTAAAATAGAAGCTGTGTTGAATTGGGAGCGACCGACCTCAGTCACAGAGATCAGAAGTTTTTGGGTCTAGCCAGTTACTATAAGAGATTTGTTCAAGGGTTCTCACAGTTAGTTTTCCACTTACTCGGTTAACTCGTAAGGGTCATCCGTTTACGTGGGATGCCGATTGTGAAGAATATTTTCTAGAGTTGAAGATTTTGACTTCTGCTCCAATCCTGATTCTTCCGGATCCGTCATTGGAATTTCAAATTTTTGATGACGCTTCACGGAAGGGTTTAGGATGTGTTCTAATGCAAAATCAACAAGTGGTAGCTTATGCGTCCAGGCAATTAAAGTCTCATGAGGAGAATTATCCGACTCATGATTTGGAGTTGGCAGCTATTGTGTATGCACTGAAGATTTGGAGACGTTACCTGTATGGGTCTCGTTTCGATGTCTTTAGTGATCACAATAGTTTAAAGTATCAGTTTGATCAGAAAGAATTGAATAACAGACGAAGGAGATGGGTTGAATTCCTGAGGATTATAAATTCGTGTTGAATTAGCACTCAAGAGAGGCCAATGTTGTAACGGATACGCTGAGTAAGGGATCCATTCACATGGCAGAGTTAATGACACAAGAAATGGAATTGTTAGAGTCTTTTAGATTTAAGTTGGGGTACATCCATAAGTTTCCACTTGAGTGGCGAGCTATTAGTTTGTTAACCTCTCCTTTGTGAAGGTTAACAATGAGATTGTATTTTGAGATCCCGTTTGACAAGTCAAACGTGAATATGGATATGAAAGTGAGGTGACGACTGACTATTTGCCAAGGTTGTGGATAACCATCAAAAGATTAATTGATGGATCTGCTTTCAAGAGTCTGAAATTTCCGAAGTGAAGCTCGGCGTGCGGTATGGTAGTTTTGAAAAATCATTTTGTGAAAACCCGCATGCTAAAGTTAATTTTGGGAATGAATCAAGAGGTTAATAAAATCTGATAGAGGAAGAAAATCCTAGGAGGATTACTTAGGTTGAGGAGAAGTTCTCAACGCTATGGACTAATTTGGAAAGAAATCGGGTGCGTCGTTGGTAAAAACCTCGTGATGAAGTTGCAATAGAGGAAAAAGAGCTCTGAGTTCTGTTTGATAGTTGTTTTGAGAACAACAGAGGTGATTTTCATTACGTTCAAATTTATTTGTTGTCCCCACGGTTTATTACTACGTTCAAGGTCAAAGCTTTTTAGTAAAATCCTCATTTAATCTTTTTGAAAAGTGTTACCTCGAAATCTTGGGGGCGAGTCAAGAAGTTTCACAAATGACTTTTCGTCACATTTTTCAATGTGTACGAGGACTGTTATGGATATTAGAAGATTTGTTGAGAAAGTGTTTACACCCTTCGAGGAAATCGTGTTTGTTTTTAGCTCTACCGAGGAGTACCAGTTTGTGGATCTCATTTTCAACCTGTATTTCTATCAAGTGTCTTGTATTAGACCCTTTGATTTAGATTAATCAAAGTTGGGGCGCAAGCGAGGATAATTGGAATGAAGCTTCAGAAGTGTTTTTAAATGTGATGCCAAGCCTATGTAGGCGAAAGAGGAGTGTCTCGTGTCGATTCGTAATAAGAGAGTTCGGACTGTAATCTTAGAAGCGTTCTAGGGTAGTAGTCGAACATACTTAAATATTGACGTGCCAACTTGGGAAGATTTTATACACTCAATTCGTTAGTTCGAGATTGTTTTCCAGCAAATTTAGACCTTTCTGAGAATGTCGATTCTCGGTTAGTCAAATAAAGGACTTAACGAAATTTTGAGGACAAAATTCTTTCAAGTTGGGGAGAATGTAACATCCTCAAAATAATTAGTAGAATTATTTGGGTGTTAACCCAATTAAATTAATTTAGTACTTGACTGGTAAATTTATTGAGTGCTAAAATTAATTATTGGTTGTCGTCGGATCGTTAACCGGATAATACGGGTCAAGGAAGTTTTGAAATCGAAATAAGAGATTTAGATCAATATGGTAATTGGACCACGTAACCACGTATATATTAATAAATATATAGGTGTGTGTGTGTGTGTGTGTGTGTGTGTGTGTGTGTGTGTGTGTGTGTGTGTGTGTGAGAATTAAAAAGAAAGAAAAGAAAGGTACACGAGAGAGAGAAGAGAAACAGAGGGAAGAAAGGAGAAAAGAAAGAAGAGGAAAGAAGAAGAAAGAAGAAGAAAAGGAAGAAGAAGGGTGAGGCCCAACTCACCAAAAATCAAGCATCATCATCACCTCACCTCCATGGATGCTTCCCATAAGCTTGGTAAGCTTCTCATCCATTTTTCCCCTATTTTGAGCAATTCGAATTTTAAGAGAAAAATGTGATGTTTGAGGGTTGTAGCTCAAATGGAAGATTAGGGTATTGATTAGTTCTCCTTAAGGGTTAGATTGTTGATTGGGTGACTCAAATCGCTAAAGTTTTCGTTAATTTTAGAGAATCAAGATTTTGGGATTTAGGGTGAATAGTGATTCAAGAGGTTAGGGATGATGAATAGTGATTCTTGACGATTGATGATTTATGAATGATTAGGAACGAAGCTAAGGAGGATTGAACGCGAATTGGAGCTCGAATCGAAGTTTGAAGCGGATTGGTGATTAGGGTTCAAACGGCGGGATTTCGAGGAATTCGGTATTTCGGTCAAAGACATGTCTCGGGATCAAGTGGAAAGATTGGAAGCGGTTTTGAGTGTCGCCGGAACGTGCAATGGACTCGGGGAACGTTCGTGTGGTTACTCGGTGATTTTGGCTCAGTATCGGCTCTCGCTTCAAGGGTGAGTTTTACTCACGCTTAGGATGTTTTTGTATTTCAATGATTTTTACAGTGACTGGTTTTGAGGGTTTTGAGTCGAAAACCGTTATTGCGAAATATATCATTTTTGAATAAAATTCTTTTTGATTGACTTTTTGATTGGATTGATTGTTTATGTGGTTTTGATTGGGTCTATTGTGTTGGTTGTCAAATCTGTTTTCAATCGGAACGAGAATCGGAATTGAGCGGAATAGCATTTTTCGGGCGAAACCGCCAAAATTCTGCACCATCAGATGCCCATCGCGTTGCGACCCCCATCCCATCGCGTCGCGGCCTGAATTAAATTGCAACGAAAATGTTTCTAACTGTTTTCGCGTCGCAACGGTTTCGTATCGCGTTGCGACGGTTTGCAGATTTTCAACAGTTTTTCACTGTTTTGTTTTCGCGATATCTTTTGATCCGGGAACCCGATTGAGGTGTTCTAAGATGCGTTGGAAAGCTTATTCAGAGTCCTAACTGAATATTCTATTTTTAAGGTAAAACTGAACTGTTCTAGAGTTGTAAATTGTGTTCGAAAAGCGGTAAATTAGTACCCGAGAGAGAACTTAATCTTTTCTTAATCGAAACTGAATGTTCGAGTATTGGTATGAATGTAAACGGACCGTGAGTTCATATGATTGTAGATATATGTTTATATATTGAGTTGGGTGACGACCCATTGTTCGACATACTAGGCGGGGCAGTTGATCCCCCACCCCAGGCTCCGTGCCAATAGGAGAATGTACTATTGGTAAGGGGGTTCACCGGGATTAGCACTGGATTGCAGTCGGTGTTATGTCATGAGTTTGTTGTACGTACACCGGGGTTAGCACTTTATTGCAGTCGGTGTCGTATTGTGCGATACACCGGGGTTAGCACTTTATTGCAGTCGATGCCGCACTTTGTTTGTTCACGTTCACCGGGGTTAGCACTTTATTGCAGTCGGTGTCGTGTTAATTTAAAAAGGATTATTAATTGAGCCGAGAGAGTTAGTAGGGGTCTCGGTAGAACTCACTGAGATTGTATCTCACTGTTTAAATGTTGTTGTTTTACAGAGACACAGGGGCAGCAAAAATCCAAGAGGCACGAGTAGGTTGGGCTCGGGCGACTATTGATGACTTAGCATTTATGCTTAAGTTATTTGTTATTTCCTTTGCTGTCTATGTATCGCAATACCATGATTTTAGTATTATGTTTTCTTCCGCTTTCTTGTATGATGCTGAATACTTTAGTAGCTGACAATGTATGGTCTGAGTACCGTATAGTCTTGTTTGTAAATAAGACTGTTTTGCTTTTAGTCAGCAAAAAATTCATAGTGGTATTCAGTGTCTGAGCAAGAAATAATATCTCTGATGTGTTATTAATGTGCACTTGGGTATTTTTAATAAATAGAAATACCGGGGTGTTACAATAAGAATGGTTCATCGGGTTTGTAGTGTTCGCGCAGTCGGTGTCGTACTTTGTTTGTTATGCGATACACTGGGGATATAGCAAAGTTGCAGTCGATGACCTGTTAAATTAATCATAAGTTACAATTTGACCGAGAGTGTTAGTAGGGGTCTCGGTAGAACTCACTGAGATTGTATCTCATTGTTTATGAGTTGTTGTTTTACAGATAAACAGGGAAAGTAGAGATCCAAGAGGCACGAGTAGGTGGTACTCGGATGGTTGCTGAAGACTTAGCTTTATGCTTAAGGGTATATCTTTCCTTGTTATCTGTGTATCAAGACATTTTGTCTTTAACGTTATGTATTTACTTCCGCTTTCTTGTACGATTTTGAACATTGCATTTCACTGATGGTTTATGGTCTTATTTATGTTTAAGACTGTCCTGTTGTTAATCAGTGAAAATTTTATAGTGGTGTTCAGTATTTAAACAGGAAATATATCTCTGATGTTTTAGGGATGGTGCACTTGGGTATTTTTACTCGATAAAAATAGCGGGGTGTTACAGTTGGTATCACAGCAGTTCGACCTAGTCGGACTTAGTTTAGGGTTGAGTCGATTCGTGGTTAGCCCTTGTTGTAATTATACTTGTGATGCTAAGATACATTGAGCCTGATCAACTCAATACTTAGTGCATCATAAGCGGAATTATACCGGGATGATCAGGACGCAATCCTCGACAAAGACCGGAATCTCCAACCGGTGCATCCTCAGGAAAGGTGACATGACAGTGGAAGAATACACCGCTAAGTTTGAGAAGTTGTCTCAGTTTTACCAAGTGATAAAGTAAGCTCCAGATGACGATTGGAGAATGCAGAGGTATAAGAGGGGCCAGAGGTATAAGAGGGGCCTTAATGTAGAGGTATAAGAGGGGCCTCAGTTCTTATACTATTACCAATTATGTTACGTTGGTGCAACCAGCCTATGTCGCCGAGGATGATCTCAAAGAGAGTATTCGAAAGGAAAGAATGTAGTTGAATTATCAACTCCGAATGCAAAGTCCTAAGATAATTTCATCAAAGGAAAAGTAGGCGCAATTCTTCGATTCTTCAAAGGTCAGAGGATGTCCTAACTGTGGAAAGCATCATAGTGGTGATTGTAAGCGAAGATCAATAGGTGCTATTATTGTAATGTAGAGGGTCACTATGGTAAAAAGTGCCCAGCAAGGAAGAGTTTCAAGGAAGCTCAAGCTGCTTCAACACACGGGCGAATCACCACTTTAGATACTTAGACAGTTACAACTGCTGACGACTTAATGAGAAGTATGGACATCGTCTTGGGTAGGAAATGGATGACTGCAAATCATGTTACAATCGACTGTGTTAATTAACTATCAGCTTCGCTTCAGAATCAGTTGAATTGTCAAGGACAAATTCTGAAGCAGTTATCTCTTTCACCTCAGCAAGTCACTCACTATTCCAAGGTGTGGAAGCTTATGTTATTATGTTATCTGCATCCACTAACACGGATTTAGATTTGACATCTGTTCAAGTTGTGAATGAATTTCTGGATGTTTTTCCGGATGAAGTTTCTTCTGTACCTCCTGACCGAGAGGTAGAACTTTCTGTAGAATTGGTTCCTGGCACAGGATCAATATCTATTTCTCCTTATAGAATGTCTCCTTTATAATTAAAGGAATTGAAGTCGCAACTTGAAGAGTTGATCTCAAAGAGGTTCATTCGACCGAGCGCTTCTCCATGGGGTGCTCCGGTGTTGTTAGTTAAGAAAAAGGACGGAAGCATGAGGTTGTGTATTGATTACCGACAACTGAACAAAGTGACGATCAAGAACAAATATCCTTTGCCGAGGATACACGAATTGCTGGATCAACTTCGAGGTGCCGTGGTGTTTTAAAAATTGATCTGAGGTCAGGTTATTATCAATTAAAAGTTAGAGCCTTAGATATTCCGAAGACAGCTTTCCGTACTAGATATGGACATCACGAGTGCGTAGTGATGCCCTTCGGTTTGACTAATGCTCCGGCGGTATTCATGGATTACATGAACCGAGTTTTTCATACGTACCTGGATCAATTTTTAGTTGTTTTCATTGATGATGTTGTGGTGTACTCGAAGACCATTGAGGAGCATGTTCAACATCTCGGCATTGTTCCGAATGTACTCCGAGAAAAGAAGTTGTACGCGAAATCTTCGAAGTGTGATTTCTGGATGCCAGAGATAAAGTATTTGGAACATGTGATTTCCCAATCGGGAGTTGCTGTAGATCCCAGTAAAGTGGTGGTTGTGCTAGACTGGGAACGACCGACATCAGTCACAGAGATCAGAAGTTTCTTGGGTCTAGCTGGTTATTATAGGAGGTTTATTCAAGGGTTCTCACAGTTAGTTCTTCCACTTACTCGGTGAACTCGTAAGGGTCGTCCGTTTACGTGGGATGCCGATTGTGAAGAATGTTTTCAAGAGTTGAAGATTTTGACTTCTGCTCCAATCCTGATTCTTCCGGATCCGTCATTGGAATTTCAAATTTTCGGCGACGCTTCTGGAAAGGGTTTGGGATGTGTCCTCATGCAGAATCAACAAGTGGTAGCTTATAAGTCCAGGTAATTGAAGACTGATGAGGGGAATTGTCCGATTCATGATTTGGAGTTGGCAGCTATTGTGTATGCACTAAAGATTTGGAGACATTACCTGTAAGGGTCTCGTTTCGAAGTCTTTAGTGATCGCAAGAGTTTAAAGTATCTGTTTGATCAGAAAGAACTAAATAGAAGGCAGAGAAGTGGATTGAGTTTCTGAAGGATTATGACTTCGAGTTGAAGTATCATCCAGGAAAGGCCAGTGTTGTAGCCGATGCGCTGGGTAGGAAATCCGTTCACACATGGCAGAATTAATAATGCAAGAAATTGAATTGTTAGAGTCTTTTAGATCTCAGTCGGGGTACATCCATAAGTTTCCACTTTGGAGGCGAAGTATTAGTTTGTTAACCTCTCCTTTGTGAATGTTAACAATGAGATTGTATTATGTTATTCCGTTTGACAAGTCGAACGTGAAGACGAATATGAAAGTGAGGTGACTGCTGACTGTTTTTCATGTCGCGAATAACCATTAAAGGATTAATCGATGAATCTACTTGCAAGTGACTGAAATTTCCGAAGTGAAGATAGGCGTGTGGAATGGTAGTTTTGAAAATCATTGGAGGCGTACTTAGGTTGAGGGGAAAGTCTCAACTCCATTGACCAATTCGGGAAGGAATTGGGTGCGTCGTTGGTAAGAATATCGCGGGGAAAGTTGCAATAGAGTAAAATAACCTCTGAGTTCAGTTCAATAGTTGTTTTGAAAACAAATTTGAGGTGATTTGATCGTTTTCAAATTTATTTGATGTCCTCACGGCTTAGTTATACAGGTAAGGCCAAAGTTCTTAGTAAAACCCCCATTTCATCTTTTTGAAAAGTCTTATCTCGAAATCTTGGGGGCGAGTCAAGAAGTTTTACAGATGACTTTTCCGTCACATTTTTCAATGTGTTTGAGAACTGTTATAGATTTTAGAAAAATTGTTGAGAACGTATTTACACCCTTTGAGGAAATCGTGTTTGTTCTTATCTCGATCGAGGAGTACCAATATGTGGACCTCATTTTTCAACCTGTGTTTCTATCAACTGTCTTGTATTAGACCCTTTGATTTAGATTAATCAAAATTGGGGTGTAGGCAAGTGATGAGTTTCTCGTGTTGATTCGTAAGAAGCGAGTTCGGACTATAACCTTAGAAGCGTTCTAGGGTAGTAGTGGATCATACTTGAAGATTGATGTGTCGGCTTGGGAAGATTTTCTACACTCATTTCGTTAATTCAAGATTGTGTTCCAGCAACTTAAGACCTTTCTGAGAATGTCGATTCTCGGTTAGTCGGATGAAAGACTTAACTAAATTTTGAGGACAAAATTCTTCCAAGTTGGGGAGAATGTAACATCCTCAAAATAATTAGTAGAATTATTTGGTTGTTAACCCAATTAAATTAATTTAGTACTTGACTGGTAAATTTATTGAGTGCTAAAATTATTTATTGATTGTCATCGGATCGTTAACCCAATAATACGGGTCAAGGACGATTTAGAATCGAAATAAGAAATTAAGGACAATATGGTAATTTTACCACGTTACCACTTATATATATATATATATATATATATATATATATATATATATCTGTGTGTGTGTGTGTGTGTGTGTGTGTGTGTGTGTGTGTGTGTGTGTGAGTTAAAGAAAGAAAAGAAAGGAAGCTCGAGAGAGATACAGAGAAGAGAAGAAAGAAAAGAAGAAAAGAGAGAAGAATGGGTAAAAGGAAAGAAGAGGAAAAAGGGGAGAGCAAGGTTCTTCAAAACGTCTTCCCTCCAACACGAAAAATGTTCAGCGTTCCTTCCTCTTCGAATTGGTACTAAAATCATCATCATCAACTCACTCTCTCTCACTTTGCCATTTTCGAAAATTTGAAGGGGATGGAGGTTTTTGATGGTTCAAGCTCAAGGGTAGCTTGGGATGGTGTTTGGCGCGAACCCAATGATGATGGATCGTTGAATGAAGTTCGATTGAAAGACTGGAAGCTAGTTGGGTGATTTGGGGTTAAAAATCAAGATTTGGGGTTTATGTGTGAATAGTGATTGAGGTTGAAGATGATGAATAGTGTTTGATGATTCAAGGATGATTAGGAGCGAACCCGAAGCGTATTGAGTGCGGAACGAAGTTCAATTTCGCGAATTGGAAGTTGGTTGGTGATTAGGCTTCGAATGGGGGATTTCGAGGAATTCGGTATTTCGGTCAAAGAGATGTCTCGTGATTGAGCGGAAAGATTGGAAGCGGATTTGGGCGTCGTCGGAGCGTGGAGGTGATGCGGGGAACGTTTGTGTGGCTATTCAGTGATTTCGGCTCGGTATCGGCTCTCGCTTCAAGGGTGAGTTTTACTCACGCTTAGGATGTTTTCGTTTTACAATGAATTTTACGTGATTTGACTTCGATAGATTTTGACTTAAAAACCGTTATTTGGAAATATGTCGTATTTTGATAAATTTCGTTTTGATTGGGATTTTGCTTGATTTGATTGATTGTGTGACATTGATTGAATCTGTTTTTATGGTTGTTTGAACTGTTTTTAATCGGAACAAGAATCAGAATTGAGCGGAATAGCGGATTTCGCGAGAAACCGCAAAACCAGCATTTTTCTACAGACAGCCGCGTCGCGACCCGTCCCCGTCGCGTAGCGACCAAGCTCAGTTTTGCAACGAAAATAATTTCTGACCCTTTACGCGTCGCGACGGTAGCGGAATAGGGATTTCGCGATAACTTTTGATCCGGGAACCCGATTAAGGTGTTCTAAGATGCGTTTGAAATCTTATACAGAGGTCTAACTGAATATACAATTTAAAAGGTAAATGAACTGTTTTTGAAGTTGAAATTATTTCGAAAAACCGAATAATAGTACACGTGTGCGGATATGTTTTATTAATAATAAAGCGGACTATGAGTCCTATTGTACAACTAATGCGGAACGAATAGTGCTTATTCATCCAAACCGGTCTATGATTCACGATATATAAATTATATCGAATATAGGAGTTAGCCCTAATGCGGGTGGATATATATATATTATATCGAGTTTGGGTGACGACCCATGAGGTTAACATAGTAGGCGGGGAAGTCATGATCCCTTACCCTAGGCCCGTATACCATTAGGGAAAGTACTATTGGTAAGGGGGTTCACCGGGATTACCAAAGCTAGGGTCGGTGTTATGTTACAGTTATACAACAGTTCACCGGGATTACCAAAGCTGGGATCAGTGCTGTAATAAAGTTATGATATGGTTTACCGGGATTACCAAAGCTGGGGTCGGTACCGTGTTAAAGTTAGAAAGAATGGTCACCGGGATTACCAAAGCTGGGGTCGGTGTCATTCTAAAGATATCAATAGTATGGTTACCGGGATTACCAAAGCTGGGGCTGGTATCATACTATCTTGACTAGTACGAGTCACTGGGATTACCAAAGCTCGGGTCGGTGTCGTGCTAAATTAAAAGAATGTAGTTTATAAAGTAAACTACGAATGTATAAGAATGGTTCATCGGGTTTGTAGCGTTCCCGCAGTCGCCGCCGTACTTTGTTTGTTGTGCGATACACTGGGGATATAGCAAAGTTGTAGTCGGTGACCTGTTAAATTAATCATAAGTTACAATTTGACCGAGAGTGTTAGTAGGGGTCTCGGTAGAACTCACTGAGATTGTATCTCATTGTTTATGTGTTGTTGTTTTACAAATAAACAGGGAAAGTGGAGATCCAAGAGGCACGAGTAGGTGGTACTCGGATGGTTGCTGAAGACTTAGCTTTATGCTTAAGTGTATATCTTTCCTTGTTATCTGTGTATCAAGACATTTTGTCTCTAGCGTTATGTATTTACTTCTGCTTTCTTGTACGATATTGAACACTGTATTTCACTGATGGTTTATGGTCTTATTTATGTTTAAGACTGTCCTGTTGTTATTCAGTGAAAATTTTATAGTGGTGTTCAGTATTTAAACAGGAAATATATCTCTGATGTTTTAGGGATGGTGCACTTGGGTATTTTTACTCGATAAAAATACCGGGGTGTTACAATAAGTGCAGTAGAAAAGGGGGATGGTGCATATAGAAAACAGATTTTATAGTATTATAGTGCAAGCCCAAATTAAAATTAATTCCAACCCATTTTAAATAATCCCATAGCTTAAACCCAATTGAGAAAAACACTCTTTTAATACCCTCCATTCCATTTTCAAAAATAGAAGAAAAGTGAAGAGGGGAAATAAGAGAAAGAGTTTCGAGAGAGAAGAGAGAGGGAAGAACTAGGGAGAGAGATGAGTGAGCTGAGAAAGGTGAAGTCTTGACCCTTGGAAACCATTGCATGATAGTTCTTCCATCTCCATTCTTCTCCATTCTCCTCCATTTCTCACTAATTCACCACCAAAAACCAGAAATTTCACTTGTCAAACAACCTTGAAATCGAATTGATGACATTGCATTGGAGTTACATGTACTTGTTTGGGTTTAAGCTGAAGCTAGAGGGTAGATTTGAGCTAGTAGGAAGTGACTCAAAGACATTTGGAAGTTTGCCATTTGGGGTTTGGGGGTTTTAGGAGCTCCAAGTGAAGAGCACTTCATTCTCCTTGCTGTCAAATGCATTTTTAACAGACAAGTGAGTTCTTCACCGCCTATTTAGTTCTCTTCACCACCATATATATTAGTGTTGTAAAAACTGAAAATGTATGTTAGTTTTGCTTAAGATATTGAATGTTGATGATTATTTACCTCTTGACATGTTTAGATTTAAAATGTGTGAGTTCTTCATCCTATTCTCTTCCTCCTAGTTTGAATTAAACCCTAAGTAAGATTGTGTTTTGAAATTGTGAATGCATGTGGTTCAAAACTAGTAAGCTGTTGCTGAAATGCTTAGTGGTTGTATGCTTGTTTGGTTGAAATGTGGTTGATGATGATTTTGAGCAAATTCTAAAATTTGAGTTCTATGAGTTTGAATTAAATTGTGCATGTAAATTTTGTTATTGACCCTTGATGTGAGTTAATTGGTATGTTATATATATATATATATATATATATATATATATATATATATATATATATATATATATATTAGTGTTTTAAAAACTGAAATTTTTGTAGCATGGACCATGGCTTTTAAACATGGACCGTGTCTACCTCTGGGTAGACCTGAAATTTTGATATTTTCTCATAAGAAACTAGTGCAATATAACTTGATCCTAATCCTTAATCTATTGATAAGTACTAGATACTATTTGAGTCACATTCTTGGGATGGGATATGGTTGATGAAGTTATGTGAATGACTCAATGTCAACTCTTATCAATGTAATGAATTATACCCGATGATTCAATCAAGTGAGAAAACTAAGAATCTAAGATATACGTAAGACACGACGGGATGACGATCCAAAGTTTAAGGTAGCGTACTTGGAGTGGGAGGTCATGTTTCCTGAGTTCAAGGTCCAAGATTGTTACTCGATGAAAGTTGGGTTGGGTTCTCCGCTGAAATTGATATCATTCAATTTCTTATGGATTACGTTAAGAGAAAGATTATAACTAAATGACAACGAGAGGTAAAATGGTGAGGAGTCGCGAAAGAACTCACTAAGATTGTAAATCTCACTGTTTATGTTGTTGTGTTTTCAGATGGACAAGGTAAGTCAAAGCAAGGTGAGGAGAAATAAACAGCTGATATAGTTACTTAAGATTGAAAGATCTTTAGGGATCAAACGTACTTGCTTAGTTTACCCTAGCCAGATGTTTATGTGTTGTACTTATGATAATTTAATCTTTGATCTCTAGAATCAAAGTTATTGTACTATGTTAAAATCGTCTTTTGGATTTGAACTATGGTTTGCCGTAATGACTCATGTAAACTGTTTCCAGTTATGATTTGAAGTTATCCTATTGGTGTTTGTGCCTTTTGGAATATATAGAGATGGTTTATTTCTGTCTAGTTAAAAAATTTCAAATCCATAAATAGTGAAAACTCTGATTTTTATAAAATGCTAGATCCTCAATATCTCAGTGACGATTGAAATATTAGGATGTTACACTTTATAATAAACTACATCATCTTCTGGTGGTTAAGGTTCTTCACTGAAATTTTTCTACTAAAAGGTGACGACTTAACGAGCATAGCACAATTGTTTCATCTCATATAGAAGTTATATATTTGATCTAGAAAAGGCACAATGCCTATTTAAAGAGTTATATTTTATGTTAAAATATATATTATTGATTAAAATATTCATTTATAGGAAATTATTTATTTGGGTTTTTTTGTGTGAAAAAGTCATTCTCCTTATAACATATTTTTACTTGAAATTTAAATACAAATGAGTTTTTATTTAGATATAATATGTTTTCACGCGACTTGTTAAAAAATGTGTGCATACAAAATGATGATTGTTATGAAATTGACCAAAACAATAGTATTATAATTGTAACATCCCTAATTTTTAAAATATAATTTTTGTGGATTGTAAATAATTCCGAGTCGGGGGATAAAATGATTCACGATTCGGAACCGGGTTAGTCGAGAAATTTTATGTCGAGTGAATAACCAATGAAATTTAGGGGTTTGAGCACCAAGACATGAGTTAATGGGCCAAGGGCATTTTGGTCCTTTTACCACCACTTACACCCCTCAGCCCATTACACTCCACCCAACTGAACTCACTCTCACTCTTTTCCCTTATCTCTTTCAGCTGGAATCAAAAGAATTAAAAACAGAAAACTAAGGGAGGAGAGAAGGAGGTAGGAGAAGAAGAGGAAGGAAGAATGAGCAACCCTCACCACCTTCAAAACCTCTTGCATGTGAGTAACCTTTCCACCTTTCTCTTTGATTTTTCGAGCTCTTCTCAATGAGCATAGTTTCATCTCCTCATTCCTATCATAACTCAGATTACCATGGATGAACCTTAGAGCTTCAAATAAGAACAATGGAGTCTTGACACATTGCGAGGCTTGCATGTGGTTGAAGGAAGCTCATAATCTGTTGCTGAAGTGTTTTCAACTAGCCTCATGGTTGCTCAGATCGTTGGAGTAGTGGTTAGAGCGTTGTAGTGTTGCTGGATTCGAGTTTGAAGGTTGGGGCTGTAGATACAAGTTCATCAGAAATTTCTACAGGAAAAACTGGGTGAACGACCTTCGGTGTTTACCTTCTATCTCTCTGTACACAACTCCTATCAACGTGATTTTTGGTTATTCTGAAATTAGACACAAAATGCTTCAAATTAGGCACAAGAATGGACTGATTTCATTGAGTGTGGGGGGAGAACAATAAATTACAAGTTTCAGTTTTGAATTTGGACACAGTCTGGACCCAGTCACCTTGTTTCGGTTATATCTCCCAGGATACTGGTTGCATGTGCTTGAAACTTCCTCCATCAGAAAGTAGACAAAATTCCCTTCGCAAGGGACACCTTTTTTGCTAAGTTTGGTTGAGATTTGAGTGAGTTATGCTCGTTGCAAACTGGCGGTTTGTTGCTGGAAGTAGCAGGAGCGAGTTCGGGAAGATTGGTGGAATTACCGTTCGTTCGAGTTTGCGAAGCTTCGGCGTTGGGAGCGATTGTCATTGCCAAAAGGTGAGTTCTATACTCACTAGGATTAAAATTGTGTGTGTTGTGAATTCTGGATCGAGTCTCGCGTTTATAAAAATCCGGTGCGAAACCGTTTTGCGAAAATATCGTTTGAATCTTAAGGTTGATGAATTGTTGGACTGAAACTTATGAATTGGCATATCATGATTATTGATTGATGTGTGTTGATTGTTGACTTGTTTGACTGTGTTTTATGGGCTGGTAAAGTGGAAGTTTCAATCGGAATTAAGCGGAATCGCGGTTTTCGCACGAAACCGCCAAATTCTGCTTACTGTCAGTCCACGCGCCACTTGCGCGCCGCGCGCCACTTGACAGATCCTACTGTCAGCTCACGCGCCACTCGCGCGCCACTTTGCATATTTTCAGCAACCAAACACTGTTTTTCGTTTCGCGATAACTTTTGACCCGGTGGTCCGATTTCAGTGTTCTCAGATGCGTTGGAAAGATAATAAAAAGGCCTAACTGAATATGTAATAAAAGTAGTGCTATTATCTTGTTGTGGCTATGACTCAAGTGGTAGTGTCGATCGGGAAGTAATTAGGGATCGGAACGGAATGATACGATAAATGATAGTCACGCACGGATCGTGTGTATGGGCGCACGAGTCGTGCGTGGTCTTCGGGTTGCCTATTTTAAAAAGTGTTTTAAATCATTCCGAACGATTCTAATTGCTTTCTAATCCCTCCTTCCACCTTCCCCAATGTTTCTATAATTGAATTGCCCTGAATTGAGTGGTAATGGACTGTGATTGGATCTAAGTTATGTTAGTGCCATGTGACTGGTTATGTTTGGATTATGTTCAGGTGCAGTGAATGCTCATGTGATTGACCATTGGTTTCATGTTATGACTGTGTGATTGATATATGTGTTAGACTGACTCATTGAGTAAGGTTATTAAGTTAAGTTAGCAAACATTAGTAATCCCTGTGAGATCACTAAATTATAAGGTTAAGTTAATAACTAGATCGCCTAATGTTAAGAATAAGATTAGGTCATGATGAAGCTCAGTGATTGAGTATGTTTTCAGGTTAGGCTCAGTGATTGAGCAGTCTTCATTGTTCATTGTTATTGTATATTGTATATGCATCATTGTTTAGGCTCGGTGATTGAGCATAGTTCATTGTTAGGGTGACGACCCTATTTCAGATTAGTGTGCTGGGGGAGAGGAAGTCATGATCCTTATGAACCTAGGCTCCATTAGGGACCCACTAGTGATTAGTGGGGACGGGTTCACCGGAAGCTTATTATGCCAAGTGACCGGTGACACGCTAAGAATCATTGTTAGGCTCAGTGATTGAGCATAGTTCATTGTTAGGCTCAGTGATTGAGCATAGTTCAGCCACATAGTCAACTTTGAGGACTATGAGTTTTAGATAATGAATCAAGCATAATTGAACCGAGAGAATTAGTAAGGGGTCGCAATAGAACTCACTGAGACATGTTGTCTCACCCAATCCATTGTTGTTGTTTTTCAGTTAAGCAGGGAAAGTTGAAGACCGTGAGGCATGGCTATGAAGATGCTTGAGGAGCAGCCGCGATCTTTATCCCTTTATGTCTTGTATTTCAGTTTCCTTTGTATTTCTGTATTTTGTATTCAGTACCTTAAGACTACTCGATTGTACGACTTATGTATTTCAAGTTGTAAATCGCTTCCGCAGACTTTCGGTTTTGAGTATTGAACACTAGTTGAGGGTGTAAGGACCGACTCTATTTATAGACAGTTTAGTTATTTTTAAGCACGTTTGATGAGTGATTCATCGAAGTTTAGTATGTGTTCAATATGTTAAAAGGAAAGTCACTCTGATGTCTGCCAGTAGTGCGCTTCGGTAATTTCTACAAGATAGAAATTAACGGGGTGTTACAATAATAGACTATAGATGAAGAAGAAATAGAAGAAGAGAATGAAAGAAGAAAAGAGCATTTGCATCCTACTCTTGAAAGTGTATTCTTTACAATGTCATATGAGTCCTATTTATAGGACATAAGTCTTGTAACCTAAAAATGAATTAAGGCCTACCATAATGTGCCTTTAACATATACAATGAAGAGCAGTTACAAGGAATAATAATCTATATAAATGAGGGTCTTGTAATATTCCTCTACTATGTAACACTTGTAACTCATGGACATCCACATTACTATTATTCATAACACTCTCCCTTGGATGTCCATTAAGGATATGCCTCATTAAAACCTTACTAAGAAAAACCCGGTGGGAAAAATTCTTAGTGAAGGAAAAAGAGTACAATATCCTTTATGTGGGAACTGCATCGTTAAAAACCTTTCGTGGAAAACCCAATGGGACAAAACCACGACAAGGAAAAAAGAGTACAGTTTTCTCCCCCTGTTTGAAGAAACTCTTAAGAATATACATTTAGATTTTCTCCCCCTGATGCATATGAAGCAATATACTTCGTAATATATCCTCCTTTCCATTGAGATTCATAGTTGGTATTATCTTTGGGGTTTCTTCCTTGAATTGTTGGTATTTGAACATGATATGAGGATGTGATAACTATAGATTGGTATGTATATCATGATGATGCTTCAATGTCGCCATATGTAAATAATCATATACTTCAGATCTGGCTTGATCTGGACCAGAAAAATATCTTGTATCTGCATGGTTAATTTAATGGACATATATTCATAAAATAATTGCTTCAATTCAACCGTAAAAATATAAAATAAATATATCTCACTTTGTTCTAATGCATTTTGGTTGGTGATAAATTCTATCTCAATAATATGTATCAAATCATATTATCACATCAATTCATATGACATCTAGTAATATGCGCGCACTAATTTAAAGTCTTCTAGACCGGGATATTTGATATCTTCTTGAGACACACATCATGTACTCATTAGAGATATAATTTATCATGATTCAATTTGCTAATTGATCGATCTGCAGGTCGAGACAAAATTTTGTTTAGGAGAAATATTTATTTAAGATATTTCTCTATATCTTCAATCCTTCTAGAATTTTCTATTTAAAGATCAACTAGAGATGTTCAACCTCCAAATCCATCAAATATAATTTGAGGTCCTTCATATCAAACTCTTTCTTTAAGCAATTTAAAATATGCATTGAGATGATTATACCACATGTGTGCAGATAATATTATCCCATGGAGGGATTATTTCAATTGGAGTAATCATCTCAAGAGTCCAAACATCCAATCTCTAAAAATTAGATCCTTCTGGGATCCCCATATAACCATGACTATCAAATAAGCCATACAAAAAGTTGTAACACATTCATTTTAAGCCTTTCAAAATTACTTGCATTCACTACAGGTGAATTTATCTTCGAAATCAAATGTTAAGTTTGTGCGAATACTTTAGAACATCGAGTCTAACTAGATTCACATCTTCGGTTGTATAGACTATAGGTCGGAAAAACGTTTTTCATTCCAATGCAAGTTTAATTTCGCTTCAATTGCATTTTCCTATTTTGGCCAATCATTGCTTTGTCTAAATTCTTAATATACTTTGGTCCATGATCCTCTTCATCATTTATCATATTTAGCGCTACATTATACACACACAAAATTGTCAACGTTGACTTTGTTTCGGTTCCATCATATTTCATTATTGACATAATTTATTGGGATCTCATTTCCACAAATTTCAGCTACCTGATCAGTTCTTCTGGAACTTAAAAATTAATTATGTCAAATTACTCGTTAGGAGTTTCCATATCCTCTTTTGGGCCATCTTTCTTTTAAGCTCATTTCCTTGTTCTAGGATTTTTATTCTTTGGAACCGACTAAACCACACGCTTCATGTGTGGTTAAGATTCATTTGCAATGTCTGAGTGTCAACAGGGACATCAATTTTTATTTGCGTATTGCAGCTGGTGAATAATTTACAAAATTTTGCAAATGAATTATTCTTTGAACTTGTGGTTCACATTGGTTTATAAGAGGATCAATATAAGATAATATTAATTTATTTCAACTAATACTAACTTCCAGCTGCTTATCTCTCCCCCTAATGTTGGGAAAACTAATTCATCAAAATGATAATTAGCTGATTAAGCTATAAATACATATCTGGCTATTGGCTCAACATACTTTATGATGGATGGAGATTCATATACTCAAATATTCCCAACATTCTTTAAGGATCCATCAAAAATATCTTAGATGGAGAATATTAGGTCATTGACCAAAAATCAATTGTAAAGGAGAGAACTTACAGATATATGTTAACTTATTGGCTTGATGTGTATCAATGTGTCAGCTTGCAAGATTGCATGTTCCCAAGTAGAAATTGAAAGTTCCATCTCATAAGTATTGGTTATATAATTAACTTTACATGTCTAATGAATGGTTCTTCAAGACCATTTTATGAATGAACATATTCTATGCGATGTTCAATATAAATTCTAATAGTCATAAAATACTTATTAGATACTTTCAAGATAATTCACATAATAAGCTTTTACTCGAATTAGTTGAGCAAACAATCTCACAAACTTCTGGTTGTGAGTTGATGACAATTATAAATATGTAGTCATTTAGTTGATGCATCAATTAAAATAATAAAATATCTAAATGGTCCATGTGATTATTGATTTACAAATATCACCTTATATATATTTTAGAGATGCACGAGACTTATTCCCTCAAACTGTCAACTTCCTTTGGGAATTAGTAATGACAAATATTAATGGATTGAAGAATCGACAAAATCTTCAATACATGTTTATATAAAAAATTTAACTATTTTTTTTTTCTGCAGCATAATAGACCAGAGATGGCCCAGCCGGTCTTGCCAACAACAAACTTATTATGATCCATAAACTTCTGGTTTAAGGTAAGTCTCGTGATATACAAACATTGAATATTTTCTTCATTTATTATTCAATTTGGTATACCCACTTAGATGAGTATCCTTGAAACTTAATTAGTTTCTATGGACTTGAGAGAATCTAATACAATATCAATGTGTAATGTTGTTCCTTTAAGTAACAATACAATAGCTCTTCTAGAGTCCTCTATTATATTTGCAAACTTCTGGTTGCAAGTTGGAAATAAGTACACATGCTATCGTATATGGCTTGTAAATGGTAAAACTATGTAGACTATTAAACTTCAGTTTTAAAATTTTTTTTCTTCTATAAGTGCATAGCAGACTTCTGGTTTACTTTAGCAAAATTTTAATTGCTCTCATATATATTTGAATTGACAATGAATAAAAATAATGTATTAAACTCTTATCATTCAAACAATAAAATATAAAAACACTAACTAATGCATATAACAAAATTACTATTTACAAACAAAGAATTAAGCACACACATTTCTTTTTCCTATAAATTTATATGGAATTCCAAGCATGAGAAGGAAAATAAGTTACATATTCCATAATGCCAAAATAGTAAACCATTATTAGTAACACCAAAGGTCATAACCACAAATCATACTAATGAAAAGAAAACCACAACACATTTATTAAAAATATTAAAGAAATTAACTTTGTGTCAATCCGTTACTATATCATTATATTCTTGAAAGAGAACCGCAACACCATTATTAGGAGTAGTAAAGGATATAAACACAAATTATGATGGTGTTATTCTACAATATGAATAGTCATAACCACAATATTTGCCACATCTAAAATTTTAGTATAAACCATTCAATTTTGGGAATAAAGTTCAATTATGTGACATTTCACATTTTAATCAACAACCACTCATTTGTTCAATCAAATTATGTATAAAAACTTTCAAAATATTCTTGAAAGTATTTTCTCAATGTTGCTACTTCAAGAGCATAATTGTGAGACATAGAAATAAATAATTTGTTTTTCTCACTTTTCCTTGTTTCAAAGTATGCGATCGGCGGTGGATTCCCTAGTATATACAAAAAAAAAGTATACTAAGATCAAGTAGATCTTACAAATTTCAATCACAGTCTAAAGTCTAGTTCTTCAGGAACTCGACCACAAATTTTTCATATTTTTGTAGTCAAAGAAGTTCAAAGAAATCTTTCATAAAGGATAATGGTAACCTTTACTACGCCAATGATCATAACCTCAACTTTTGTTGTAACCCAAACTTTTAAGTTGATTCATTCTCCTTTGGGAATGAAGTTTAATCCATTGAGTGGTTTGCGATTATTCAATCACAATATCACATAATCTTGATTCAAAATATTCTTAAAAATATTTTCTCATTTGTGCTACTCCAGGAACTCAAGTAAAATTTCTCTTATATTCATTTGATTCTATTATAGTAAGATCAAATAGATCATTTAGATTACAATCATGGTCTAAAGATTCAGTTCTTCGAGAACTTGACCCCAAATATTTTCATTAGTGATGATCAAGAAAAATCATACTTTCTAACTATTTGTTCTCCAAGAATTAGACCACGACTTTATATGATTACCATAATTCTTTGAAGGGTAAAATATGTTTTTGGTCCCTAGAAAATCGGCTCATTCTAAGTTTAGTCCCTACTTTAACGAAATAGGCGTTTTGGTCTGTTGCGCCCGAAAAATCCGGTTTGGGACTTTTCGTTTGACAACGTGGAAAAAGTTTGGAGCCGCCACCAATATTTTTATTTTAAGACCAAAACATTGAAAAAAAGTCTTTTGAAAAGGCGGGTGGTCTTTTGAAAACGCAGAGATGTAGGTTCGGGGGTCGGTTAGGTACGGGGAAGGCATTAGCACCCCGCACCTCCTTTCTACCGAAAGGGAACCATTAACTTGATGTGTGGTTTAGACAAAAGTTCGAGTTGAAAGCAATTTATTCTACTTCTTTTCTTTTCTTTTCTTTTCTTTAAGGTTCGTTTTATTGAAAACAGGAGGGAAGAAGAATATTTTTGGTTATCTTTGATAATCAGGACAAAACAAAGATTTTTTAAGAGCGTGCTTGACGGGACAGGACTTCGCTCCTACGTACCCTCACTGGAAGAGGGATCAAAGCTACGTAGTTCTCGGTTTTTGGTTTTGAAAAAGGATTGAGTTTTCGCGAAGACCGAACAACAACGGTTAGAATGGTTTCGCTACTAACTCCTTTTGAAAACAACATCATCATTAACAACCTAATCGGCAACGGCGCGATTGGTGTTTAATGACAATTGGTTTATTTTTGAGAAATGAATAAGTTTTCGAAAATGGGGTAGAGCTTTTGCGAAGACCGAACAACAACGGTTAGAATGGCCTCGCTACTAACTCTTTTGAAAACAAAATCATCATTAACAACCTAATCGGCAACGGCGCGATTGGTGTTTAATGACGATTGAATTATTTTTGTTTGGAAAGTAAAAGTTTCCTTTTGTTTTGAAATGATTTTAGGAAATGGGTTTGAGAAAAGGAGTAGAACATTTCAAGTCAAGTCTAAATCCATAACCAAATGCAAATGAATGAATAATACTCAAGCAAACATGAACATATCATTCATTAACCAAGATTAAACATGCCCATACAATCAAAGGATTCAATTATTAAAGATGCAAAACAAAGTTCTCAAAGTAATTGTGTGTGTGTGTGCAAGAAGGATTGTATTTACCCTAATGACTCTATGCTACAACATGCATGTAGACTTACGTCTCCATTAGGAGGTCATACAAGTGGAGAGGAGGGCACACAATCAAGTCAAGACATTTACATGGCATCAAGAACAAGTGAATACAATTGATTGTAAACATAGAGTATTCTAAGTTAAATGATTGAATATGTAAGCAAGGATGCATGAGAGTGTCACATAAACTAAGTATGAATGAAGATGCATGAATGTGAAAATGTTTTGGGTATTTTTGCAAGTTGATAAGTTGTAAAACTTTAAGTAAAAAGTTAGTGAAAAGTAAAGTAAAAATGCATGAAGTAAATGGTAATTATTTAATGAGATGGTAAAGTAAAAATGCATGAGGTAAATGGGAAGTGGTAAAATATTTTTATGTTTTAGTAAAAAGTTAATGAATGGTAAAGTAAAATGGTAAAAAGTAAATAAACACTAAAACCAAATTGAATCACATAGAGCAATCCTCTCACTTTGAGAAAAGTGCACTAGGCACTAGTGAGAATCAACTTGCCTATCATCAACAATTTACAATAAGCAAACTAAGACACAAGAATAAGTGGACACACAAACTAAATTGAGTCATTTCTAGCAATCTTCACCACTTAGGTCAAGGTGCACTAGGCACTAGTGGGAATCATATTGCTAGATCATCAACCAACAACAAAAAAATAACATCTAACACTAAAATAAAATATTAACAACAAGATTAAACATCATCAAGCAAGGAACAACAACAAAATCAACTTGGAAATATTTTTAGATCTATAAGCATGCGAACCAAAGGAAACATAGATCCACATTTGATTTAATAAAAAAACACCAAAATTAACACAAAGCAACATAGATCTATTTTTTGCAAGGATTCATATGATTAAGCAAGGAAGTGCAACAAAATCATATCAACCCTAACTTTTTATGATATGCGAAATGCTAAAGCCCATAAACAACAATTTTATTTATGAAATCTAGTGCAAAATATGTAAAGATGCAAGGGAAATTATTCAAGTAGAAGAATAACTCCTTCAAGGCCAAGGACCCATCTCAAACACCCAAAGCTCCCGAAGTCTTTTTCAAAATGTTTGAAATGGATCCTCAAAGCAAACAAACAATCAAGAAGGAGTCTGGAGTAGAGGAGAGATTATGCAAGAAAATTAAATATAAGGTGCAAAGCTTCAAGGATTACCTTAAAACTACAAAGAAATGAAGAAGGAGATGATAAGCTCAAAAATTGCTAGCTCTTAGCAATTTGATGATGCAACCTTGAAGAGAATGGAAGGAATGATGGTGATCTAACAAGAAATGGAGGATTTGATGGTTGATTTTTGAAGAAAAATGGGTGAGGGAGAAGAGGATGGTTTCGCAAGAAGAGAGGAGAAGGGGGAAGCTTTGGTGTGCTAGGGTTTTGTGTAGGAGAATGAGAGGCTAAAGGATCAAATGAGAAGCCAAAAAAAAGGATCCTTAGGTGTGGGAATGAGGGAGTATTTATAGAGTTATTTTAGGTTTAGGGGCAATTGGGTCATTGGCCTTACTAAGTGCTCTAGGATTGGGTTTTAAAATTAAATGGAGGGTTAGGATTAAAGGTCACTTGGATTGAGGGTATTGAGAAAACACAAAAGGTGAGAGTGAGAGAGTGGGGGCGAAAATGAGGGGAGGGAGTGAGAGTTTTTGTAAAAAAAACTTGTCTTATTTTAGGAATAATGTGAGGCAAAAATAGGGTTAGGGGTATGATTGGGATGGAATGTTACCAAAGAGGAAAATTTGTGTTTTCTTATGAAGAGGTTAGTGTAAGTGAGTGAGGTGATTTACCAAAGAGGGCATGAATCATCATGAGAGTGAGTGAGAATTGGTGATATGCACCAAAGGAGAAGGTTTAAGGATGGTACAAGGCATATTCCTTCAATATAAGGAATAATAGTACAATAGAAGAGTGTGGAAGAATTTTGTGAGAGGGAGAGGGGATTTCGAAATTGTGGGGGGGAGAGAGAGAGAGAGAGAATTTCGAAATTGTGAGGGGAGAGAGAGAGAGAGAGAAAAAAAACTTGTTTTTGGTCTTTTGTCTTATTGAGGACACTTTGCATTTTCTTTTTGAATTTTAAATTTTTGGGCATGGGAAATAATGGGAATGCAACTATTGAAAATGTGCTACATGTTTTTGGGCACCATAAAATATTCCCTCTAGTCACCCATGACAATAAAAATTGTCACTTAAGAATTGAGGAATATTTAATGGTCCTTTTTTATTTTTCTATGCACTAAAAATGGAAAAATACATTTTTAATTATTTTTGACTAGGGTTTTCTTTCTAAAAAATTGTACAAAAA
This sequence comes from Astragalus membranaceus, assembly GCA_039519185.1. NCBI lineage: Eukaryota > Viridiplantae > Streptophyta > Magnoliopsida > Fabales > Fabaceae > Astragalus > Astragalus membranaceus. The sequence goes on from CM076850.1 coordinate 70,497,069, forward strand.
TTATCCTTGATAGAATAAAAATGTACTTTTTGTGGATGTGCATTTTTGGCGAGAAAATCATCTTTTTGCGAAAAATGACCAAAATGTCCTTTTTGACCCTAAAACCCTAATTTGCCTAAAAAGTGCATTCCAACCCTAAAAATGATTTTAAAGACCTTGGAATGACTTCTAGGACCCAAAATGCAATGCATGATGCTCTTCATTCTTCAATTTATTTAGTTTTTGTGGAAAATTAGGGTTTTGACCTAAGTCGGACAAAATTAGGGTATGACAGCTGCCCCTCTTTATCTGAACTTTAACGAGGAATATGAATTGGCCGAAACATATTCCAAGGCAAAATGAAGATAAAGAATTCAGAAATTATACTGATTTTGTCTACTTAGGGAAACCCGAATTTTCCTCTTTTTGTTTTTCTATTTTTATTGGGTGTTAGCCCGAGGTGAATGCAATGGATGAATCGTCAACTCTCAGTAAGCAGGAAACTAAATGGTGCCAACCCTCAATAAGCTAGCGGAAAGCAATAAAGAAAGCAATAAAAAGGGAAGCAAAAAGGGTGCCGGCCCTCGTTAAGCCGGCGACGGAGGCTGCCTAAAGCCTTTTAACGAATCGCGAATGATTCGAGCTTGCACTTGGGCCTGGGAGCACGTGGGCTCCAAAGGGGTGGTCTTGCGAGCGACCAGGGGAGGGTACTATATCAAGTCCGGATCTCGATATTTCCCTAGGACTGCGCCATGTTTTAGGCTAACACAGCTATCCTCTTCGACTGGACCTATTGAGGTCAGGGGGACTTACCTGCAACTCGAATACAAGGTGAAGTCAATCTTGCTGGGGACACGTGGGTCCAGAGGGGATTCCAAAATCCAATTGGTTTCCTTTAGTCGGTCAATGCTTCCACACCGATCCAGGATGCCTGCTCAGGTTAGCGGACTTTTCTTCATCTTTCTCTTGATTGATGATCAATACCATTGCACTGATCCAGGATGTCTGCTCAGGTTAGCGGACCTTTCTTCATCTTGCTCTGATTGATGATCAATGCCATTGCACTGATCCAGGATGTCTGCTCAGGTTAGCGGACCTTTCTTCAGCTTGCTCTGATTGATGATCAATGCCATTGCACTGATCCAGGACACCTGCACACGTTAGCAGATGCAAGACATGGTGCATGGAATATGAATTCATGCTATGCAAAGTCCGTTATGTGAATGCATGTCATGTGAGTGCATGCGATGTGATGATTTAGTGGAATGATGAATGCAATGGGATGCTATTCTTGATTCTTCGTTTCTTTTGTCAGCTTTCTTTTTTCTGACTATTTGTTTTTTCTTGGCTTTTCATTCTTTGATCAGCTTTCTTTTTCTGATCGTTTGTTTTTTCTTTTGCTCTTTTGCTCTTTTGGCTTATTTTTGCTGGTTCAGCCAACCCGCGACACTCATGGCACGAGACTAAGGAACCCACTGGAATTGCGGGGCTCATGGGCCAAGTGCATGTTGGCTTTGACTTCGCGGTTTGAAGCAATCGTGAGTGCAATCGCTTTCTCTTGCATGATTAACTGGTTTTGGGGAATTGCTTCTTTTCGCGACCTTTAGGGACTTTGCAATAATTGTAATGCTCCATGATTTATGCACATGTTTTACAGGTCATCATCACCATCATTATAAAACGTTTATTTTGAGCAAAAAAGCAGAAAATAAAAAAAATAAAAGAGTGAACAGATATGAGAAAGTTGAACTTTATTAATGTGGAAACCGGTCGCACAAGAAGTTACGCCGATTGTTAATTACACTTGAAAGTTTAAACTATAAAAAGACACGAACAAAGAGAGAAGTTAAATTCTGACTGTTTGTTTTTGTGGAACAGTGCTAAACATTTATGTCCTTGACCTTGATCACTCCCTCATCTAAGTCTTCAGAGGAGTTGTATGCCTTTCTTTACTTTTCATGCCCAAGTTTTCTGACCCTAATTTTTGCCTGGATCGCCCTTTGCGGGTTTTCAATCCACCGGGTCGCTCTGATTTTGCCTAGGCCGCCCTTTCGGGTTTTCAACCTAGCGAGCTAACTCTTACTTGGCTTGTCTTTCTCTTTTTTCGTCTATTTCTTTCGGGCATAATACTTCTTCACTTGATCGGAATTGACTGGGTTCCTTAAATCCTCCCCGTCCATGTTCGTGAGTATCAGTGCTCCTCCAGAAAAGGCTTTCTTGACCACATACGGGCCGTCATAAGTGGGTGTCCATTTCCCTCGGGGATCAGTCTGGATGGGCAAGATCTTCTTAAGCACCAAATCTCCCTGCATGAATTCACGGTGCTGGACTTTCTTATCAAAAGCTGTTCTCATTCTCTGTTGGTACAGCTGCCCATGACACAAAGCTGCAATTCTTTTTTCCTCAATGAGGTTTAGCTGATCGAGATGAGCCTGCACCCACTCTGCTTCTTCCAGTTTAGCTTCCATGAGTACCCGTAGGGATGGTATCTCAACCTCGATTGGGAGGACCGCCTCTGACCCGTATACCAGAGAGAAAGGAGTTGCCCCAGTTGAGGTACGCACTGAAGTACGATAGCCATGCAAAGCAAAGGGAAGCATTTCATGCCAATCCTTGTATGTGACCACCATTTTTTGCACAATCTTTTTGATGTTCTTGTTAGCTGCCTCCACTGCTCCATTCATCTTGGGCCGATAGGGGGAAGAATTATGATGCTGAATTTTGAACTCTGCGCACAGGTCCTTCATCATTTTGCTATTCAGATTGCTGCCGTTATCAGTGATGATCTTGTTAGGAAGACCATAACGGCAAATCAGATCCTTCTTCACTAATTTGGCAACCACTGAACTGGTTACACTGGAGTATGAGGCAGCTTCAACCCACTTCGTGAAATAGTCAATGGCGACCAAGATGAAGCGATGCCCATTTGATGCTTTGGGTTCAATGGGACCGATGACATCCATTCCCCACATTGAAAACGGCCAGGATGCAGTCAGAACATTCAATTTGGCAGGCGGCACATGAATGTGGTCAGCGTAGATTTGGCACTTGTGGCACTTTCGGACAAAGCTGTAGCAGTCACCTTCCATCTGCAACCAATAATAGCCCGCCCTTAAAATCTGTCTAGCCATAGTATGCGCACTGGAATGAGTTCCGAATGAGCCCTCGTGTACATCTTTCATGATTCTTTCAGCTTCTTCTTTAGCAACACACCTTAAGAGGACCATGTCATAATTCCTTTTGTAGAGAACCTCACCGCTGAGGAAGAAATTCCTTGACAGTCGCCGAAGAGTTCTCTTGTCATTTTCAGATGCCCCAGGAGGGTATTCTCTGCTGATGATGTACTGTTTGATATCATGATACCAAGGCTTGTCATCCGGCTCTTCATCTATGGCTGTGCAGTAGTGATGCGCAGGTAGACTCCGGTGCTGGATTGTGACATGAGTCAAGCTTTTATCACAATTGATATTGAACATGGATGATAAAGTTGCCAATGCATCAGCCAGCTGGGTTTCGCTTCGAGGGATGTGTTTGAAAGTGATTTCGTCAAAAGACTCCATTAACTCTTGCACATAAACACAATAAGGAATCAGTTTGGGATCTCTGGTCTCCCAATCGCCTCTTACTTGATGAATAACCAGGGCTGAATCTCCATACACATCTAGCCTTTTAACTTTCCATTCTAGGGCTGCTTGAATACCCAAGATGCACGCTTCATACTCTGCTATGTTGTTTGTGACATAGAAGCTCAACCTTGCAGTGACAGGAACGAAGCGATTGTCAGGAGATATTAACACAGCACCTGCCCCATGCCCCCATACATTTGACGCACCGTCGAAGATCATTCTCCACCTTTCACTTTCTTGGGACTTCCCCTCATCAAACAGTGCCATGATATCTTCATCAGGAAAATCATGCTGCATTGGTTGGTAGTCTGGAATCGGCTGACATGCCAAATACTCAGCAAGTGCACTACCTTTAACTGCTTTTTGTGTGACATACAGGATATCGTATTCTGATAATTGCATCTGCCAACGGGCAATTCGTCCTGTAAGAGCTGGCTTCTCAAATATGTACTTGATTGGATCCATTTTTGACACCAACCAAGTGGTGTGACTCAGCATGTAGTGCCTTAAACGGTGAGCAGCCCAAACTAGAGCACAACAAGTCTTTTCCAGCATAGAATATCTTGTCTCACAATCGGTGAACTTTTTGCTAAGATAGTATATGGCATGCTCCTTTTTCCCAGATTCATCATGCTGCCCCAACACACAGCCCATTGAATTATCTAGCATTGTAAGGTATAAGATAAGAGGCCTGCCTGACACAGGTGGCATTAAGACTGGTGGATTCTGCAAGTACACCTTGATTTTCTCAAAGGCAGCTTGACACTGGTCATTCCACTTCAACTCTTGATTTTTGCACAGCAGTTTGAAGATCGGCTCACAAGTAGCAGTCAACTGGAAGATGAATCGGGAGATGTAATTCAACCTTCCGAGGAAACCACGGACTTCTTTCTCTGTTTTGGGCACCGGCATCTCGAGGATGGCTTTTACTTTGTCTGGATCCACCTCGATTCCCTTCTGGCTGACAATGAAGCCTAACAACTTCCCTGATCTCACCCCAAACGTGCACTTGGCCGGGTTTAACTTGAGTTTATATTTCCTCAACCGTTCAAAGAGCTTCTGCAGATTGACAATATGCTCCTCGTCGGTTTTAGATTTTGCGATCATGTCATCCACATAAACCTCAATCTCCTTATGCATCATGTCGTGAAACAGCGTGACCATGGCCCTTTGGTAGGTTGCACCAGCGTTCTTTAACCCGAATGGCATGACCTTGTAACAGAACGTTCCCCAAAGCGTTATGAAAGTTGTCTTTTCCATATCTTTGGGGTCCATCTTGATCTGATTATATCCCGAATATCCATCCATGAAGGAGAATAACGAGTGTTGAGTTGTACTATCCACTAAGACATCAATGTGGGGCAAAGGAAAATCGTCTTTAGGACTAGCACGATTCAGATCTCGGTAGTCAACGCACATTCTGACCTTCCCGTCCTTCTTCGGAACCGGGACAATATTGGCAACCCACTGTGGGTATTTGGCCACCCCTAGGAATTCGGCGTCAAACTGCTTTTTTACCTCATCCCTAATCTTTAGGGACATCTCAGGCTTCATCCTTCTAAGTTTCTGCTTCACAGGCGGGCATTCAGGTTTGACTGGCAACTTATGCATCACAATGTCGGCATCCAACCCAGGCATATCTTGGTAGGACCATGCAAACACATCCATATAATCGTGCAACAGCTGAACCAACTTCATGCGATCCTCGTCATTCATAGCGGTACCCACTTTGACCTCCTTCTTGCTCTCAGCTGTACCCAAGTTGATCACTTCAGTAGATTCTCCGTGTGGCTGAATTACCCTTTCTTCCTGTTTCATTAACCTCATGAGTTCTGGAGGAGCTTCCCAGTCTTCCTCAACATCCCCCTCAACTTGATTAATAGGGTGATCAAAGTCAAAATATGGACTGTTGGCACTGTTATTTTGGGAGACAATTGCTGTGGATCTGCATTTTGCCGAAGCGAAAAAGCAGAATGAAAGGCGAGACAAGCAAGCAAACAATAATAAAGCGAGGAAAAGACACATGAAATGAAAAGGAATGATTTTTATTGATTGAAATTCAAAAACAACGTTTTTATTAATGATGATGATTCTGAAAATAAAAACATGCTTGCCCTTAACAACTTGTCCTATGGCCTTGGGCAGAGCCACAGGGTTGCATTACAAATGATTACTTTAAATTAAAAGTCACAGGAAGATCAGCAGCCTTCCAATTCTTTAATTTTTCACTGGCACCGCAGCGTCGAACTAAACTTGCACCACCCTCTTCAGACTCAACCATCCTTGATGACAGCAACTTGATTGGGATCCAACAAACCAGCACTCATAAAACTTTGACTGATGTCGCAAATTGGAATCCTCTGGGGCCATGGATCCTGGTCTTTGGACTTGGCCAACCATCTGCCCCTTCGTTCATCTGCCATTTTTCTTCTTTCTTCCTCACTTGGGGTGTATCCCAGCCCGCAACGGTCCTTGCTTTCCTTCAGTTGAATGGGAGCTAGAATTCCCTGACCAAACTTTCCCAAGCCAGAACCAACCTTATATCCTTGGGCTAACATGATCTTAGCAACCATCTCCTCCTTCTTGGTCCTCTCAAATACTACATTGGCGACCTCCAAAGACTCTTCGGTAGCTTCCACATATTTGAACTCTGATGGCTTATTAACCAGAGTCTCTTCCTCATCAAATACTACCACGACCTGGCCGTTAACTACGAATTAGACCCGCTGGTGTAAAGAAGAAGGGATTGCTCCAGCCATATGGATCCATGGTCGGCCCAGCAAACAACTGTATGAGGACGTAATATCCATGATTTGGAAATTGAGGTAGAAAACTTCGGGACCAATCTGGATGGGAAATTCCATTTCCCCCAGAACTTCCTTTTTGGACCCATCAAAGGCCCGCACCAGTGTCGAACTCGGCTTCATGTAGGAGCAATCAACGTCTAACTTATCCATAGTTGACTTCGGCATCACGTTCAATGAAGACCCATTGTCAATTAGTACTCTGGCCAGCACATAGTCTCCACACTTTACCGAGATGTGCAGAGCTTGATTGTGTTCTTTTCCGCTTGAAGGCAACTCATCATCGGCAAATGTTAGGTGATTTGCAGCCGCTATATTCCCCACAATCCCATCAAACTGATTCACTGTGATATCCTCTGCAACATGAGCCTCGTTGAGCACTTTCATCAAAGCTGTTCTGTGTGCTTCCGAGCTAAGCAACAATGATAGCATGGATATCTTGGATGGAGTTTGCTTTAACTGATCAACCACTCGATAATCACTCTGCCGGACGATCTTCAAGAATTCATCTGCTTCTTTTTCCGTCACTTTCTCTTGAGCAACCTTTGGCTCTTTTCCTTTTTCCTTACGACCCCTCTGCTCGGCCTCCTTGGAAGTTTCAGCTCGGAGAGTCTCAGGAGCATATACTCTTCCGCTTCTTGTGATCCCACTTGATCCCCCTATGTTGGTTACGGTAGGAGCACTTGGGGAGCATTCGACTGTAGATAGTGCAGTGTACTTCCACGGAACTGCCTTGTCCAACTTATAGGGAAAAGGAGCCGGAACTTCAATCACTATTGATTGGGCGTTTCCCCGCACCAATCTGGGATTGTAATTGTAAGGAATTTCGACAGGTCTTCTGGGTCCTCTACTTTTATCAGAATGTAGAGTCAACACTTCTTCTTCAACATCATGGGTTCCTATCTGGACCACACACCGATCCATCAGGTCTTGCAGGATCATCTCAAAGCTTTCACAATTCCCCACGCACGTGGAGTCAGCACACCCCTCTTCATGGCAACACCCCTTCTTAACCACCCCAACATGGCATAACTCAGAGTAGATAACACCCAACGGGGTCTTGATCTTCTGCACATCCTTTACCAATTGCCTAACGGAACTTTCTATAGCATTGGTAGCTGGCCTCTGATGACCTGGCAATGGATTAGTTGTTGTATTCGGGCTGCTCTGCTTGAACGAGATCCACCCAGCATCTACTAGGTCTTGCACCACATGCTTGAAGGCTTTACATTCCTCCACAGTATGACCGACCCCGTTTTCGTGGAAACTGCAGGTAGCATTAGCGTTGTAACTTCTGGGAAATGGCGGCTGCAGGGCCTTCATTGGCCGAGTGTTGATCAAGTTCTTGGAAGTCAAGTGATCAAACAATTCAGTGTATGTCATTGGTATTGGATCAAAACTGGTCTGTTTCTTGTACTGATAACCCTGAGCCCTGTGACTGTCACTGCTTTGCTGGGATGGCACAGGAGCAGAAAATGGAACAGTTTGTGGTGGAGGGGTACCAAAGGATGAACTTCCTCCCGAGATTACATTTGTTTCCCCTTCCTTCTTCTTCGGGAAATGGGAGTGAGGCTTCTTCTGATTGGAAATCTTCCCACTTCGGAGACCATGCTCAAGTCTTTCCCCGAAGACTATCATATCGGAGAAGCTAGTTGAAACACTTGTAATCAGCCGGTCATAGTAAGTTGCTGGCAGAGTTTCCAAGAACGTGTACACCATTTCTTTTTCAGTCAAAGGAGGTTGGACCTGGGCGGCTAGGCTTCGCCATTTCTGGGCATATTCTTTGAAAGTCTCCCTTTCGCCCTTACTCATGTGTTGCAATTGCGACCTGTCCGGAGCCATGTCCATGTTATACTTATATTGTCTCATGAATGCTTCGCACAAATCTTTCCAACAACGAATCTCAGAGGATTGCAGTTTCATGTACCAATCTAGAGGAGCTCCAGCCAAACTGTTTTGAAAGCAGTAAATCAGCAGTTTGTCATCATTGGCGTAAGGACCCATTTTTCGGACAAACATCGTAACATGGCTCTTCGGACAGCCTGTTCCTCTGTATTTGTCCACTTCGGGAGCTTTGAACTTTGGTGGCAAAACCAAATCTGGGACTAAACACAGCTCACGAGCTTCCTTGGCTCTGACACCAACACCCTCCATTGCCTTTACTCTTTCTTCAAGTGCACGAATCGGGTCATTTAGCTGTGATCCCTCAAACATATGTCCTTGGGGGTGACTCCCCATACTGTAATATTACCCTCCAGGCTGAGGAACATTGTGAGGGTGTGCTGCAAGCCCCGGAGTAGGACTGGGAACAACATGAGGACTAGGAGTTTAGATCTGCGGTCCTCCGGCAGCCCCCCCGGACACGGCGGCAGTGACCTGATTAGGCGCAACCATACTGACGGGGATAGGTCCAACAGTTTGCGGCATGTACCCAGCAGGCATACCCCAAGGATATCTTTGTGAAGTGTATTGATTCGGCCCATTCATTCCTGAAGCAAAGACGGGATGACTGACCCCGGATCCGAGAGGAACTGTGGCTGATATTGGAGGAGGAACGAAAGAAGTGACACCATCTGGACCCACGACTGCGACACCTTCGGCAGCGGTCCCACTCTTTAAACTTTGCAGCATGACCATCATCTCATGCATCTGGGCCTCCATTGCCCCAACCTTATCCTTAAGCACTTGGTTCTCTTGAGCCAGCTGCTCAGGATTCAGAATTTGTACGCCCAAATCTTCATGTTCTGGATTACTTTCAGTTTCAATCACTGGATGCCCTTGAGGATCAGCCATCAGCTTTGCTTGTAATCGGGTGAAGTATCGGTGGCGGCGAACCAGCTTGCCTCTCGCTTCTGTTGGTAGAACATTTTTATTAAGTGAAGGAGCAAATTAATGAATGCAATGCGTGCAATGCAGATGAGTGTTAGTTTTAGTTTGTCTTATGCCGTGAACCCCAACGTGTCATATCTTGCCATAGATTTAACAGTGAATTTTGATTTGTTTAGAACATAACAAGAGTGGAATCAACAAATGAAACAAACACGCCCCATACATTCAAATTCAAACAAGGACTTCAAGTCTTACATTTCAAAAAGTAAAATACTAAAATGGAAATAAAGGTCCCTCTAGGAAGAGAAAGTACAATAAAACGGAAATTACAAACAAAAGCTCAACTACATAGAGCCTTGAAAGCTTCAGTTCTCTTCCTCTTGCTGCCTGTGGGGACTCTCCCAGTTTTCTCCCTGACTTCTTCAACCAGGGCCCTGCAGAACTCCACAAATTTGTAGACTGCTGGCGGAGTGTTGAAGGAGACATCTCACACTCGGCCTTTCCTAGCTTCTTAGGCACACCTGAGAGAGCTTGGCTGGCCAACTCTGCAAGCTCAGAGAATCTAACCTTCCAATGCTGAATTTCATCTTTCAGTTCTATGATGACTGCCTGTTCCTCAATTCTGCCAAGGAGTTCAACAAAGCGGCGCTCCCAATACCGACTTTCATCTTTCACCTGCTTGTATGCATCGCTGATGTGCCGAAGGTTTTTTTTCAATTCGTCAGAAATCTCTCGCTCGTATCCTAGAGCTTGCTTATACTCTTTGAGGATGCTTTCCACTGAATCTCTTTCTTGCACCACACTGCTCAATTTGCTCTCCCACTCGGCTTGTAGCAAGCGGGACTCTCTTTTTGACTTGGCGAGCTGACTCCTCGTAGTCCTCTCTTCCATCTTTGTCTTTTCATACAGATCCCTCCATTGACTGACTTCTTCAATTGCCCCTTTCCCTTTTGCTTTCTGTCTCTTGACTTCCTCTTTGGCCGCTTGCCAATACTTTTGAGCTCCTACCTTTTCCTTCTCTTCTTCTTTGAGTTTCTTGTCCAACTCCTCAATAATAGCATATTTGGAAGCATTATCTTCTTTCAATCTCTGGTTGCTCTGAGTTAACCTCTCTATCTCAGCTTGCAGGGATTTCTTCTCCTCCTCTGCTTTCATCAGGGCTAACTTGACATCCCCTAGTTCTTCAACAAACGGAGTACTAGAGTTTATCATCTCTCTCTCATTTTGCAATACCTTCTGATATGGCAGCTGGACACTCTGAATCCTCTCCTCAAGCCACCGAGCAAAAGTGATTCCCTTAGTCTTCTGAGAGATCTCTGCTTTTCCATAGCGAGTCACCATACCCCAAGCTTGCAAAACTTTTCTCATTAAACTGGCCTCTTTTTGCCCTCCCTCATAGATGTAAAACGAGTATACCATCTCTTCAGTAGGCGCACTTCTCATAGGGTATCCTAATTGTCTCAGAGTCAAAGAGGGATTGTAGTTAATGCAACCCTTAGTACCCATCAGTGGGACATTTTGAAAACCACCACAGCGGAAAACTATCTCAGGCCTATCTTTCCAGCAAGATGGGAGATACCAACGAATCAAGTGCTCATCTAGGCTCCCTAGAAACTGGATCCACTCCTGAATGTTCATGACTCGCACTTCACAGGTGCTAGCATAATCAATCAACTTCTCTACTCGTACTGGATTAGTGTAGACATGAATCAGAAGCCAGCCATACAATAAGTGAGAGGAGCAAGAGATTTTCTTTCTTTTCAGTTCGCAGTGATGAGTGAAAGCTGAATAAGTGTCAGCAAGAATTGTAGGGATTGGATTGATCGGATTCTTCTCATTCAGGGAAGCTAGGAAGATGCCAACGACAGTCACATCTATGAATCTCTCAGTCTGTGGAAAGAGGACAACTCTGAAGATTGTCATTGCCAAGATTTGCTTGAAGACCACCCAGTTTTTTTTTTGGCATGCACATCCATCAGACTCTCGAGATAACTCTGTGGGAAACCCATCACCTGGTTCTTCTTCTGCTTCTGGAGTCTCAGGTCTTCTACCTTCATTTGCAACAGGGCGGTAAATTTCTCGTCCGTGTAGTATTGCTCTTGATATCGGTAGGGAACGGCTTCTGTCTGAGGGAAACCCAAAATCTGATGGTATTCTTCCAACGTGGGAGTCAATTGGAAGTTTCTGAAATTAAAGCATCTGATCCCGGAGTCATAAAATCTGCTTAGAGCCACGATTGCTTCGGTCTGCACCTCTAGTGTCAACAGCTTCCGGAGATTCCCGTAAGAACTGTCAAATAATCCTCTTTCGATAGGTCCCATCAGGTCAGCACATTTTTTCAGACTGGCAACATCAACCTTACTTACAACCGGATATCTCGGGGGGTGCACTGTCTCACTTCTTGATTCCATACTGTACCTATGGCAAGATTCTTTGTCACTTTGGGATTCTCGGCAAACAAAGTTTGATGAAATGCAAGGATGCATGCATGAGCTGTAAAAGCTTATGTTGGATGCAATGCGAGGATGCATGCAAAATGATGATGATGTTTTATGCATATGCAGATTAGGGAAAAACCTTTATTGGCATTAGTTCAAGTTTTTTTTCTTTTTTTTTTTGAAAAATGCGGGCCGTACGTGGTTTCATATGGACCAAGTAAGAGAAAGGCTACAACGGCAGCTCGTTCTCTTTTTTTTTGAAAAGAGTGGGCCATATGCCACTTCGTACGGACCGGCAGAAGAAAGGCTACAACGGCAGCTCTTTCTCTACTTTTTATTTGAAAAACCTCCCACTCTTTTTTGAAAACATGTCTATATTACCACGCAACACACAAATTGGTATGCCCCTTGTGTCCTACGAAGGTGGGGACCTAAGTTCTAGGACAACTCAAATGTTCCTCCCATGTGGGTTCTAGTCACTTCCTCACAAGGTTACCAGAGCTAATTCTTTCTCACAATAGCACCCACAACGATGGAACGCCATCTGGTGTGAGGCGTCATGAAATAGCATACTCTGGCTGAAACTTTCGTGAGAGTCGGAAGGACAGCGGTCCAATTGCCAGTCACTACTCGTTTCCACTCTCCTAAGTTTTGTCAGACCTTAGGTTTTAGGCCCCTCTCAAAGCATAGTAAGCATAAGGTGTGAGTGTGTGCAGCAAGGGCATACCGCCTAAAACTACCCACATATACCCCACCTGCAAAGGAAAACCCAGAACAGTCCAAACAATAGCAGGCAATAACATGTCGTCTACCCTAGGGTTCAATATCACAATACCAATAATCCAACCTAGGTTTCAGCAACAGTCATATGCACTGCTTACCTCAAGAAAGGGAGCGGAGAAGAGGAGACATGGGATTTGAGGGATGCATGAACAAGGCATTGTGAACAAATATAAAAGAAGTAAAACAAAGCTTTCAACTCAATTAATTTTAAAACCACACATCAAAGTTAACTAGGCTTGACCCTCGTCTTTTTTTAAAAAAATGGTCCCCAGTGGAGTCGCCAGCTGTTGCGCCCGAAAAATCCGATTTGGGACTTTTCGTTTGACAACGTGGAAAAAGTTTGGAGCCGCCACCAATATTTTTATTTTAAGACCAAAACATTGAAAAAGAGTCTTTTGAAAAGGCGGGTGGTCTTTTGAAAATGCAGAGATGTAGGTTCGGGGGTCGGTTAGGTACGGGGAAGGTATTAGCACCCCGCACCTCCTTTCTACCGAAAGGGAACCATTAACTTGATGTGTGGTTTAGACAAAAGTTCGAGTTGAAAGCAATTTATTCTACTTCTTTTCTTTTCTTTTCTTTAAGGTTCGTTTTATTGAAAACAGGAGGGAAGACGAATATTTTTGGTTATCTTTGATAATCAGGACAAAACAAAGATTTTTTAAGAGCGTGCTTGACGGGACAGGACTCCGCTCCTACGTACCCTCACTGGAAGAGGGATCAAAGCTACGTAGTTCTCGGTTTTTGGTTTTGAAAAAGGATTGAGTTTTCCCGAAGACCGAACAACAACGGTTAGAATGGTTTCGCTACTAACTCCTTTTGAAAACAACATCATCATTAACAACCTAATCGGCAACGGCGCGATTGGTGTTTAATGACAATTTGTTTATTTTTGAGAAATGAATAAGTTTTCGAAAATGGGGTAGAGCTTTTGCGAAGACCGAACAACAACGGTTAGAATGGCCTCGCTACTAACTCTTTTGAAAACAAAATCAGCATTAACAACCTAATCGGCAACGGCGTGATTGGTGTTTAATGACGATTGATTTATTTTTGTTTGGAAAGTAAAAGTTTCCTTTTGTTTTGAAATGATTTTAGGAAATGGGTTTTAGAAAAGGAGTAGAACATTTCAAGTCAAGTCTAAATCCATAACCAAATGCAAATGAATGAATAATACTCAAGCAAACATGAACATATCATTCATTAACCAAGATTAAACATGCCCATACAATCAAAGGATTCAATTATTAAAGATGCAAAACAAAGTTCTCAAAGTAATTGTGTGTGTGTGTGTGCAAGAAGGATTGTATTTACCCTAATGGCTCTATGCTACAACATGCATGTAGACTTACGCCTCCATTAGGAGGTCATACAAGTGGAGAGGAGGGCACACAATCAAGTCAAGACATTTAGATGGTGTCATACCCCAATTTTGTCTGGCTTAGGTCAAAACCCTAATTTTCCACAAAAATAAATAAATTGAAGAGTGAAGAGCATCATGCATTACATTTTGGGTCCTAGAAGTCATTCCAAGGTCTTTAAAATCATTTTTAGGATTGGAATGCACTTTTTAGGCAAATTAGGGTTTTAGGGTCAAAAAGGGCATTTTGGTCATTTTTCGCAAAAAGATGATTTTCTCGCCAAAAATGCACATCCTCAAAAAGTACATTTTTATTCTATCAAGGATAATTTTTGTACAATTTTTTAGAGAGAAAACCCTAGTCAAAATAATTAAAAATGTATTTTCCCATCTTTAGTGCATAGAAAAATAAAAAGGGACCATTAAATATTCCTCAATTCTTAAGTGACAATTTTTATTGTCATGGGTGACTAGAGAAAATATCTTATGGTGCCCAAAAAAACATGTAACACATTTTCAATAGTTGCATTCCCATTATTTTCCCATGCCCAAAAATTTCAAATTCAAAAAACTCAAAAAAGGGAAGTGTCCTCAATAAGACAAAAGACCAAAAAAACCAATTTTTTTTTCTTCCTCCCCCCACCTACGAATCCTCTCTCTCTCTCTCTCTCTCCAATTTCTTCCACACTCTTCCATTATACCCTCTTTGGTAAATTACTCCACTCACTTACACTAACCTATTCATAAGAAAACCCAAAGTTCCCTCTTTGGTAACAATTCTTCCCTAAAATGCCCTTAACCCTACTTCACATAAAATATCTCTTCCAAAATAAGAAAATTCATTTTTCTTTTCCTTTTTCTTTCCTCTAAATTTCTCCCCCCACTCTCATTCCCTCTCATTTTGTGTTTCTTCAATACCCTTAATCCATGAGAGGATTAATCTCAACCCTCCATTCAAAATCAAAGTTCAATCCTAGAGCACCTCTCAAGAACAATGACCAAAGTGACCCCTTTTCTTGGTGCCCAAGTTCAATTATTTTATTTTCAGCTGAATATTAATTCCCTTTTATTGTTTAATTACCATTTTAACCCTAGCTCTTCACCAATCCTATAAATACCCTTTCATTTTCCACACATCACAACTTTTTGCTCATTCTCTCCTACACTAAAATTAGCACACCACTCTCCTCTCCTTCCTCCTAGCTTGGCCGTAGCCTTCATCCCCTCCATCTCCTCCATTTATTTCATTTTTCTTCATCCAAACACCACCAATCCATCTCCCCTTCATCCTTCTCTCACATACTACTTCCATTCTCCACTAAAACTCAAGAACTTTGATCAAGTGATCTTCATTTTGGGGCGTGGTTTCTTTGTTGGTGTTCTTGGTTGATTTGTGTTCTTGATCTCCATTCCTTGCATAATCTAGCTAGGATCTAAGGTATACTCTAAAACCTTTGCATCATCTTCAACATTTTTGCATTAAAACCCATTTTCCTCTTCACTCTCCATTTCGCATATCACCATTATTTTGTTTAAAATGTAGTTTGTTGTTGTTGGTGAGAGGAGCCTTAAACACTATTGACAAGCACTTAGGGAGGCTTGGGTGTTTAAGGTGCCTCTCACCCTTGAATAATTGGTTTCATGTTGTTTTGTGTTAATTTCTTGTTTTTTTTTGTAAAATAAAATGTGAATCCATGCTTGTGCTAATTTTGTTGTTCCTCTTTGCTTGATGATGTACAACCTTGGCATTGGTATTTGATTTTGGTGTTAAATGTTATTTTCAACATATTTCACTTGCAAATAATTTGTTGATGATCTAGCAAGTTGATTCTCACTAGTGCCTAGTGCACATTTCTTCAAGTGAGAAGATTGCTAGATGTGATTCAACTTTGTTTATGTGCCATTTTATTTAGTCCTATTTTAATGTGCTTATTGTTAATTTGTTGATGATCTAGCAAGTTGATTCTCACTAGTGCCTAGTGCACTTTTCTTCAAGTGAGAAGATTTCTAGATGTGATTCAACTTTGTTTATGTGTCCTTTTATTTAGTCCTATTTTAATGTGCTTATTGTTAATTTGTTGATGATCTAGCAAGTTGATTCTCACTAGTGCCTAGTGCACTTTTCTTCAAGTGAGAAGATTGCTAGATGTGATTCAACTTTGTTTATGTGTCCTATTATCTAGTCTTGTTTTAATGTGCTTATTATTAATTTGTTGATGATCTAGCAATATGATTCCCACTAGTGCCTAGTGCACCTTGATCTAAGTGGTGAAGATTGCTAGAAAGCACTCAATTTAGTTTATGTGTTCACTTACCTTTGTGTCTTAGTTTGATTATTGTAAATTGTTGATGATAGCCAAGTTGATTCTCACTAGTGCCTAGTGCACTTTTCTCAAAGTGAGAGGATTGCTGTATGTGATTCAATTTAGTTATGTGTTTATTTAATCTTTGTATTTTTATTTGCTTATTGTTAGTGGTTGATGATAGGCAAGTTGATTCTCACTAGTGCCTAGTGCACTTTTCTCAAAGTGAGAGGATTGCTCTATGTGATTCAACTTAGTTACGTGTTTAGTTAATCTTTGCATTTTAATTTGCTTATTGTTCATTGTTGATGATAGGCAAGTTGATTCTCACTAGTGCCTAGTGCACTTTTCTCAAAGTGAGAAGATTAACCTATGTGATTCAACTTAGCTTTAGTGTTTATTTACTTTTTCTTGTATAT
Source organism: Astragalus membranaceus (assembly GCA_039519185.1). Classification (NCBI taxonomy): domain Eukaryota; kingdom Viridiplantae; phylum Streptophyta; class Magnoliopsida; order Fabales; family Fabaceae; genus Astragalus; species Astragalus membranaceus. The sequence goes on from CM076850.1 coordinate 70,513,607, forward strand.
TATTGTCCATTGTTGATGATGAATCATATGATTCCCACTTATGCCTAGTGCATCATGTTCTAAGTGGTGAAGATGGTTTTAGATGATTCAACCTTCCCCTTTTAACTTCTTAATGAATAAAAGATGAGATAGTTAGGTTTATGGTTTAAGGTCCAAGGGGTATCGCAAAGGATAGGTTACCCAAAACCTTGATGCTCCCTCCTCTTTGATTTTGTTATTAGCCTTTGCGCACTTATTCATGAATGCAAAGGATAGGCTTACCTTAGCCATGATGCAATTTCCCCTTTTGTTCATGTTATTGAGAAATCGTTGCTCATATGTTCCTTAGTTTAATTAAGATCATTCTATGCCTATGATCAATTGCTTGCTTGTTTTTGATGCATTTTAAATGTCTTGATTCAATTATACGCCTTTCCATCCATGTGTATGACCTCCTAATGAAGACGTAAGTCTACATGCATGTTGTAGCACAGAGTCATTAGGGTAAATACACTCCTTCCCACACACACACATTTGCTTTGAGAACTTTATCTTGCGTCCTTGATAAGTGGGTCCTTTGATCATATTGGCATGTTTAATCTTAATTAATGTTCAACATATGCATGATTCCGTGATTATTGAATGTGCTTGAACTTTGTAACCAATCATCGATAATAACTTCACCCTTTTACCAAAAATCTTTCAAACTCTTTTCCATTTAATGCAAGTTATTAGTGACTATCACTCAAAGCCTTGGCTTGTTTGATTGTCATGAACGCCATCAAGGGCTATTAGTAATGATCACTCAAAGCCTTTGCTTGCTTGATCATTATGAAAGCTTTTCCTTTTTCCAAACCCTTTCAAAAGCATTCTCATTTTCAAATTAGAACTACGTCGCTTTGATTCCCATTTGGGATACGTAGGAGCGAGTCACGTTCTCGTCAAGCGCAACAAATAAAAATCCTTTTCGCAACCCTAAACCAATCATTTTCACAAAACAAACCAAAAAGTCATTTTCAAACCCATTGTTATTAGTGACTATCACTCAAAGCCTTGGCTTGTTTGATTGTCATGAACACTATCCAGAGTCATTAGTAATGATCACTCAAAGCCTTTGCTTGCTTGATCATTATGAAAGCTCTTCCCCTTTTCAAACATTTTCAGAACCAAAACACCAAGAACTACGTAGCTTTGAATTCTCCATCGCACCGGGAGATACGTAGGAGCGGGCCATGTCCCGTCAAGCACTTTTTTTAAAAACCCTTTTTTCCCCCCTTTCTCGCCAAAAATAAATTTTTTATTAAGTTTTCCTATTCATTCTTCAAATAAATAGGCAAATCTAGATATTTTTCAAATCAAACGTTAAAACCACACATTTAATTAGAGGTTCCCTTTCGGTAGAAAGGACGTGCGCGGTGCTAACACCTTCCTCGCACGTAATCGACCCCCGAACCGATATCTCTAGTTTTCAAAAGACCATCCGCCTTGTTCAAAAGACCTTTTTTCAAAGTTTTGGTCTTAAAATTAAAATATTGGTGGCGGCTTCAAAATTTTTCCACGTTGTACATTGAGAAACCCAAACCGGGATTTTTCGGGGTACAACAACTGGCGACTTCACTGGGGACACTTTTTAAAAGACGAGGGTCAAGCCTAACTAATTTAAATGTGTGGTTTAATGTATTGTTGATTTGATTAAAACCTTGTTTGCCTTTCTTTCTTATCATTGATTGTAGGCATATGCATTTGTCTTCTTCTATGTTGTTCCCTATCTCATCTTTTATTCCTTTTCTTTTATTGCTTATGCCCATGCATTCTTCCAATCCCCATGATCCCTTCTTCTTCGCTCCATTTCTTCGGTAAGTTCATGCATCTTTCCCCCTATTCTATCATGTCCCCTCTTCTTGGCTCCTCTTCTTAAGGTAAGCAATATCCTTGTTTATAGATATTCCAGGTATTGAACCCTAGGGTAGATAACTTGTTATTGCTTGCTATTGTCTGGACTGCTTTGGTTTTCATTTCAGGTGGGGGTAGTTCTAGGGAAAATGCCCTTGACACACACTACACTTATACCCTGTGACTATGTGTTTTGAGTGGGACCACAACCCAGGTCTGCAAAAACTTAGGAGAGTGGATTCGAGTAGTGAGAGCCCATCAGGACCTTTGTCCGTTTGGCTACTTGCGAAAGTTTCAACCAGAGTTGTGCTCTTTCATGATGCCTCACACCTAGCAGTTTGCTGCATTTGTGGGGAGTTTTGTGAAAGGGACTGTAGCTCTGGTGGCCTTGTGAGGGAGTGAATAGAGCTACATGGGAAGATTACCCTTTAAATTGCCCTAGATCGTAGGTCTCACCTCTTCTTAGGTCACAAGGGCTTTTCCAAAATTGTGTGTTGCATTATTACATCTAGTTTAGTTCTTTTCCTTCAACGATTTTCGAAAAAACAACAAAATCAAAAAGAATATATTTTTCCTTCTCTTTCATAAATACCAATATGAGGTGGCATATAGGGTATACTGCCCTAAATTTTCAAATCCCCACCTGTAAATATCTTTCTTTATGTAAATAACATGAAAAAGCATCCTCATCATCCGCACTTTGCATCATGGCATCATGCATTACATAAAACAAAATTTTGGAAAAAAACAATTATCATCCCTATGGTATTTCATTTGTTCATAATCATGAAAAATCATCAAGTGATGCAATTTACGGTATCCTCATTCAAAATGCACATTCGTTCATTCATTCACCCACTCATTCTGTCGTCCATCCATATCACATCATCGCATTAATACTTTTTTGTGTCGCAAATCAAAAATAAGCATTAACGTCTCATCTCACATGCACCTTCATTCAATATCTCTCATGCATTAGGAAAGTAATTGCAAGCATCACGCATTTCATTTCATTGCATAAGAAAAATGAAAACCCGAAGCAGCTATCATCCATATCGCATTTCATTCATCCTTGATTATGCAAAAGCTGTCATCAAATAAAGGTGGGCATCACATCAATATTGCATGCATATATCATTCCGCTATTCATATAGCCTTAGCTCAAATGCACCATTTTCTGCATGCATTATTATTTTTCTCTTTCATATCATAACAAATAAACAAAAATCAAAAAATGTATGTTTTCTACTAGAATTTAGAAAATGCATCGCATGTACCCCTTTTCCCTTTTTTCATGGCATAAAAAATAAACACTTGAACGTTTCATTTTGCATGCATTTACACGCGTTAAAAATAATTGTGAGTATCATGCATTTCATTTCATTGCATAAAAACAAAATAAAACAGGAAGCAATTATCATCCGCATTGCATAAGCATCACATTCATCGGGGTGCATGTACAAAAAATCATCATCAAATAATACGGACATCGCGTCAATGTGGCACTCATGCATCATTTCATTAGCCTCATCACTTTGTTCGAATACATCATTTCTCCCTGCATGCATCCTTTCTAAACAAAGAAAAATTTCTCATGTGATGGCTTAATGGATAGAAGTGCACCTTTGAACGACGAAGGGTAATGTCTCAAATTTGTTTGTCGACTACAAATTTGAGATGTTACTCTACGATGTCAGAGCACTTTGACCTAGTCGCACGTGTTTTAATTTCAAGTAGGAAATTAAATTGGGTCAACTAATTGTCAAAACGTTTCAGTACATTGTGTGAAGTATTGAGTCAGGATCCACTCAATGTTTCAGGCAAGTTACTCAGGGTAACGACAATCAGTTGCCTCATATCACCATTCTTGCATCTCTCATCATTCAAAAAAGGGGCATTGGCATTTCGCATCTTGTCTCGTCTCTAAAAAAATAAAAAATAAATCAAAAATCATTTTGAAAAAAAGGGGGGCATCATTCTTGCATCATTCGCATTGGTATTCCATATTTTGTCTTGCATTAAAAACAACAAAATAATTTAGAATAAGCCACACTTTTCGAGTAGTCGTTCTCCACGCATTTGCATCATACTTGCATATCATAATTTGTTCATTCATTCATTGCATAAAATAAAAGTTGTGATGAGAAGCGAGACGTTCTTGCAAAACAATCATCCTTTTTTGAAAAAGTTTATCCTTACTTGGTTGCAAACTCAAGGTGTTCCAAGGCACTCAGTTTTTCAAATCAATAGCTCATTTGCATGTCTTTCAAAAGCACTGCATCCCATCCATTCCATGACAAAAAAACTGAAGCAGCTCATCAATTCATTGTTCTAACTAATGTTGACTCTCTGTGAAGCATTCCTATAGTGAACGTGCATGACACGTGCAGTTTCTCTTGTTTGAGTCAGTCAGTTCCTTCCTTGTCATCATCACCATCCAAGTCAAACCCTGCCCCGTCCATCCATAAGGCGCATATTCTCTCCCATCAGTGCATACTTGACTTTTTGGTTCATTCTCACTAACACTCTAAGTCCTCCATGCTGGGGTAATTTTGTGATCACTAACTTTCTTTATCGGCATTATATTCCTTTAGTGCAAGTCTTTCCAAAAAAAAGAGAAAAGAAGAGATAAATGAGAAGAACAAGCTCGCTAGGTTGAAAACCCGCAAAGGGCGGCCTAGGCAAAAAGGAGCGCCCGGTGGATTGAAAACTCGCAAAGAGCGGTCCAGGCAAAAATTAGGGCATAAAAAAAATGCAAAGAAAAGAGCAAACACATATAGATAGATAAATTGTTGTCAAGCTTTACGAAAAAATAAGCAATCGGAATTTGAAATGAAGTTTGGCCATCCAAAAGTTCCCTTTCCTACCCACCTTAAGCCAAGAAAAACCAAAATCCAAAAATCACCCTAGACAAGGATCACCTCAAATATCCAAAAAAAAAAGGTGCATCACTTTTTATCAGCTCACCCGAGTCAAAGAAGGAAAAGAATCATAAAACAAAAAAAAAGAGAGAGAAAATCAAAAAAGGGATTCAAAAATGAAAATCCTAAAACAAAAGAAAATACAAAAATGTAAGTGGTGAGTTGGTACATGTTACCACAAAACACAAGAGATCATTGTCTCAATAACCTTCAAACACTTCATCATTCCCATACACCCCTCCTTCCATAAACCGCAAACACTTCCCTTTGACCTCGGTAACCCGCCCTCCACAAACCCTTAGCCAAGAATAAAACTTCCAAACACCTCATCAAGCCAATTAACCATCATAAATCATCGATCGTCAGCCAACGCCGAATAAAAATCATCCTACCATTAGCCCCCAAGCTCTTCATTAAGCCCAATCATCCCTCCTCCACAAAACACCACAATCCCGAAAAGTCCATTCCGATCAATGACCGAATGCTGTTGTTTTCTCAAATTTTAAATCTTAGGACCACTAAGTTTATCTGTCTACAATGTGTTTGCTCAAAAGAAAAAAAACAAACGATCAGAAAAGAGAAAGCTGATCAAGGAAAAACAAACCCTCAGGAAAAAGAGATGAGGGAACAAAAATAAACAGTCGGAAAAAAGAAAGCTGACAAAAAAAGGAAGACTTGCACTTCAAACGCATTCAAGTTGCATTAAAACAAGGTTTAGTGATCACCAAGTGAGGCTTCTTTCATATTAAAAGTCAAAACTTTCATTGCATTTGAGTTTTTCTTAAAGAGAATCAAAGATGTGTACTAGGGGACATTTCCTTCACCTCTCACTCCACTCAACCATGGGGAAATTTGTTCATCGTCTATCCCATTCACATACCACCCTCCGTTCATAACCGTCACTATAACTCTGTCACCTTTCACAACCTCACTCAAAGAAACTGTTGAAATGTCATTCCAAAGTGGGGCAAGTGCATTCCCATTCCTTCACCTCATTCATTCCCATAAAAACCTCACCGGGGCAATCTCTCAACTCACTATCCTAAATAAGGCCTTGTCATTCTAATTGGGGCAACTTTGTCTCGTCATGACTGGGGCAACACCAAACTCTGTGGGTTGAAACAAAACCCCCTTTCATTCCACCTTTCATCCCAAGAGCCGAAGTGTTCCCAATTCATCATCTCCTACACCCCTAGTCATTATCACCACCAGGCAGAGGCAAGCTTATTCACTCATCAAAAGCCCGAACAGGGGCAGTCTTGCATCCCTTGGTCCCTCATGAGCGCCGGCAATAATCTTGTCTGTCATCCCTTCACTTGTCATACATGTTCTAAACCAATCTCAAGTTAACGGACTCACTCATTCACATTTGCACTCCTATGCATGCTTACTAGACAATGCTTCAAAGAGAGAGAACACAAGTTAGTCATGCGATATCTAAGATTCAGTCGTCATTGGAAGGAAGAGAAAACAAGTGAGCTTGTTTGTAAATAAAAACCTTGAGAACACCGGAGTTTGAATCAAATTCAATTTTTTTTTTTTAACAGAATGGTCAATAATCATCTCAATTCCTTGCATTCAAAGTCTTGCATCTCATCATCACAAAAATGTTCAAGTACCCCAATCATTCATATCTTATTTTTCGCCTCATGCATTTAGGCGTTCCATTTTGTTTATCATAGTGTCCCATTTGCATCGTGCCAACATCATCATTTCATGAAAGGCAACAAAAAAGAAGCAACGGATAAAAGCAAAAATCTTCCATTTCATTCCATCAAGCATCAAAGCATTGCATCATAAAGAAAGAAAAAGCAAAAACACAAGCACTCCATAATATTTCAACATCATTATATCGAACATCAAATCCTTTTCAATAAATGGGGGGCTAAGTCGAATACACAGTCAGGATAGTCATCGGGACGTTTGAATTGATCACTCAAGAATCCGAAAGTCCCTATGCCAAAAAAAGCAAAAACACGTCATCCCATGTCATTGCATTTGCATCATATTAATGTTTGCATTTCATAGAAGGAAAAGAACCAAAGTCCTTGCATCAAAGCATTACATGTGTATCATGCAAGGCAACACAAAGGCTCCCCATGTCATTCGTCATTCTATTATCGTTCATTTCTTCATGCCACTCATCGACACATTGCATTCGCATGCCCGCATTTCATGAAAAGAGAAATAAATGAGCAGAAAATAAAACAAAGAGCATTCTATTCATCAAAACATGAATCACTGTCATTGCATCGCACACTTGCATTACAAGTATCAATCTTTGCATCAAACATCAAAGCACTACATTTGCATATTCGCATTTCATAAAGAGCAAAAGAAAACAAGCAAAGAAAAGCAGATGATTAGAAAAAGAAAGCTGATCAGGCAAAATCATTCAAGAAAAAAACAACAAACAAAGAAAAACAAACGATCAGAAAAAAAGAAAGCTGGTCAAAAGAAGAAAAAAAAAACCAAGAAAAGCAAACAGTCAGAAAGGAGAAAGCTGACAAAAGAGATGAAGAATCAGGAATAGCATTTCACCATATTCATCATCACACCAAAATCATAGCATTGCATGCACATGCATAACATGCCCTTGCATAACATGCACCCATACTCCATGCACTATTCCTTGCATAAACTGACGTATGCAGGTACCTCAATCCAGTGCGGCAGCATTGGTCATTTCAATCAATCAATCAACAGGATTCGTGAATCCCTTCAGGACCCAAGTGTCCCTTCAAAAGCAGACTTCACCTCGTATTCGAGCTGCGGGTAAGTCCTTCAGACCCCGAGTGGTCCTTCAGACTAGTTGTGTCAGCCTAAGACACAGTGGACGTCCTTCATGATCAACATATCAGTTCCGGATCTGATCTTGACCCATCATGGCCGCTCGAATACAAAGGCCCCCTCAGACCGTTTTACTAGTACCATAGCTAGTAGCGCTCCTTCAGACCACGATGGTCCTTCAATTAAGGCCTAGGCAGCCTTCCAGACCCTGAGTGGTCCTTCAGAGCCTTAGTTCTCCTTCAGACCCTGAGTGGTCCTTCAGAGCCTTAGTGCTCCTTCAGATCCCGAGTGATCCGTCATTTTCTCTCTCGGTTAATGCGCCAAGTGTTAACCGTTCCCCGTTTGTTCTCAAGCCCGTCTATTCAAAAAATAGAAAAAGAAAAAGAGGAAAATTCGGGTTTCCCCAAGTAGACAAAATCGGTATAATTTCTGAATTCTTTATCTTCATTTTGCCTTGGAATATGTTTCGGCCAATTCATATTCCTCGTTAAAATTCAGATAAAGAGGGGCAGCTGTCATACCCCAATTTTGTCCGGCTTAGGTCAAAACCCTAATTTTCCACAAAAATAAATAAATTGAAGAGTGAAGAGCATCATGCATTACATTTTGGGTCCTAGAAGTCATTCCAAGGTCTTTAAAATCATTTTTAGGATTGGAATGCACTTTTTAGGCAAATTAGGGTTTTAGGGTCAAAAAGGGCATGTTGGTCATTTTTCGCAAAAAGATGATTTTCTCGCCAAAAATGCACATCCTCAAAAAGTACATTTTTATTCTATCAAGGATAATTTTTGTACAATTTTTTAGAGAGAAAACCCTAGTCAAAATAATTAAAAATGTATTTTCCCATTTTTAGTGCATAGAAAAATAAAAAGGGACCATTAAATATTCCTCAATTCTTAAGTGACAATTTTTATTGTCATGGGTGACTAGAGAGAATATCTTATGGTGCCCAAAAAAACATGTAACACATTTTCAATAGTTGCATTCCCATTATTTTCCCATGCCCAAAAATTTCAAATTCAAAAAACTCAAAAAAGGGAAGTGTCCTCAATAAGACAAAAGACCAAAAAAACAAGTTTTTTTTCTTCCTCCCCCCACCTACGAATCCTCTCTCTCTCTCTCTCTCCAATTTCTTCCACACTCTTCCATTATACCCTCTTTGGTAAATTACTCCACTCACTTACACTAACCTATTCATAAGAAAACCCAAAGTTCCCTCTTTGGTAACAATTCTCCCCTAAAATGCCCTTAACCCTACTTCACATAAAATATCTCTTCCAAAATAAGACAATTCATTTTTCTTTTCCTTTTTCTTTCCTCTAACTTTCACCCGCCACTCTCATTCCCTCTCATTTTGTGTTTCTTCAATACCCTTAATCCATGAGAGGATTAATCTCAACCCTCCATTCAAAATCAAAGTTCAATCCTAGAGCACCTCTCAAGAACAATGGCCAAAGTGACCCCTTTGCTTGGTGCCCAAGTTCAATTATTTTATTTTCAGCTGAATATTAATTCCCTTTTATTGTTTAATTACCATTTTAACCCTAGCTCTTCACCAATCCTATAAATACTCTTTCATTTTCCACACATCACAACTTTTTGCTCATTCTCTCCTACACTAAAATTAGCACACCACTCTCCTCTCCTTCCTCCTAGCTTGGCCGTAGCCTTCATCCCCTCCCTCTCCTCCATTTATTTCATTTTTCTTCATCCAAACACCACCAATCCATCTCCCCTTCATCCTTCTCTCACATACTACTTCCATTCTCCACTAAAACTCAAGAACTTTGATCAAGTGATCTTCATTTTGGGGCGTGGTTTCTTTGTTGGTGTCCTTGGTTGATTTGTGTTCTTGATCTCCATTCCTTGCATAATCTAGCTAGGATCTAAGGTATACTCTAAAACCTTTGCATCATCTTCAACATTTTTGCATTAAAACCCATTTTCCTCTTCACTCTCCATTTCGCATATCACCATTATTTTGTTTAAAATGTAGTTTGTTGTTGTTGGTGAGAGGAGCCTTAAACACTATTGACAAGCACTTAGGGAGGCTTGGGTGTTTAAGGTGCCTCTCACCCTTGAATAATTGGTTTCCTGTTGTTTTGTGTTAATTTCTTGTTTTTTTTGTAAAATAAAATGTGAATCCATGCTTGTGCTAATTTTGTTGTTCCTCTTTGCTTGATGATGTACAACCTTGGCATTGGTATTTGATTTTGGTGTTAAATGTTATTTTCAACATATTTCACTTGCAAATAATTTGTTGATCATCTAGCAAGTTGATTCTCACTAGTGCCTAGTGCACATTTCTTCAAGTGAGAAGATTGCTAGATGTGATTCAACTTTGTTTATGTGCCCTTTTATTTAGTCCTATTTTAATGTGCTTATTGTTAATTTGTTGATGATCTAGCAAGTTGATTCTCACTAGTGCCTAGTGCACTTTTCTTCAAGTGAGAAGATTGCTAGATGTGATTCAACTTTGTTTATGTGTCCTTTTATTTAGTCCTATTTTAATGTGCTTATTGTTAATTTGTTGATGATCTAGCAAATTGATTCTCACTAGTGCCTAGTGCACTTTTCTTCAAGTGAGAAGATTGCTAGATGTGATTCAACTTTGTTTATGTGTCCTATTATCTAGTCTTGTTTTAATGTGCTTATTATTAATTTGTTGATGATCTAGCAATATGATTCCCACTAGTGCCTAGTGCACCTTGATCTAAGTGGTGAAGATTGCTAGAAAGGACTCAATTTAGTTTATGTGTTCACTTACCTTTGTGTCTTAGTTTGATTATTGTAAATTGTTGATGATAGGCAAGTTGATTCTCACTAGTGCCTAGTGCACTTTTCTCAAAGTGAGAGGATTGCTCTATGTGATTCAATTTAGTTATGTGTTTATTTAATCTTTGTATTTTTATTTGCTTATTGTTAGTGGTTGATGATAGGCAAGTTGATTCTCACTAGTGCCTAGTGCACTTTTCTCAAAGTGAGAGGATTGCTCTATGTGATTCAACTTAGTTACGTGTTTAGTTAATCTTTGCATTTTAATTTGCTTATTGTTCATTGTTGATGATAGGCAAGTTGATTCTCACTAGTGCCTAGTGCACTTTTCTCAAAGTGAGAAGATTGCCCTATGTGATTCAACTTAGCTTTAGTGTTTATTTACTTATTCTTGTATATTATTGTCCATTGTTGATGATGAATCATATGATTCCCACTTATGCCTAGTGCATCATGTTCTAAGTGGTGAAGATGGTTTTAGATGATTCAACCTTCCCCTTTTAACTTCTTAATGAATAAAAGATGAGATAGTTAGGTTTATGGTTTAAGGTCCAAGGGGTATCGCAAAGGATAGGTTACCCAAAACCTTGATGCTCCCTCCTCTTTGATTGTGTTATTAGCCTTTGCGCATTTATTCATGAATGCAAAGGATAGGCTTACCTTAGCCTTGATGCAATTTCCCCTTTTGTTCATGTTATTGAGAAATCGTTGCTCATATGTTCCTTAGTTTAATTAAGATCATTCTATGCCTATGATCAATTGCTTGCTTGTTTTTGATGCATTTTAAATGTCTTGATTCAATTATACGCCATTCCATCCATGTGTATGACCTCCTAATGAAGACGTAAGTCTACATGCATGTTGTAGCACAGAGTCATTAGGGTAAATACACTCCTTCCCACACACACACATTTGCTTTGAGAACTTTATCTTGCGTCCTTGATAAGTGGGTCCTTTGATCATATTGGCATGTTTATTCTTAATTAATGTTCAACATGTGCATGATTCCGTGATTATTGAATGTGCTTGAACTTTGTAACCAATCATCGATAATAACTTCACCCTTTTACCAAAAATCTTTCAAACTCTTTTCCATTTAATGCAAGTTATTAGTGACTATCACTCAAAGCCTTGGCTTGTTTGATTGTCATGAACGCCATCAAGGGCTATTAGTAATGATCACTCAAAGCCTTTGCTTGCTTGATCATTACGAAAGCTTTTCCTTTTTCCAAACCCTTTCAAAAGCATTCTCATTTTCAAATTAGAACTACGTCGCTTTGATTCCCATTTGGGATACGTTGGAGCGAGTCACGTTCTCGTCAAGCGCAACAAATAAAAATCCTTTTCGCAACCCTAAACCAATCATTTTCACAAAACAAACCAAAAAGTCATTTTCAAACACATTGTTATTAGTGACTATCACTCAAAGCCTTGGCTTGTTTGATTGTCATGAACACTATCCAGAGTCATTAGTAATGATCACTCAAAGCCTTTGCTTGCTTGATCATTATGAAAGCTCTTCCCCTTTTCAAACATTTTCAAAACCAAAACACCAAGAACTACGTAGCTTTGAATTCTCCATCGCACCGGGAGATACGTAGGAGCGGGCCATGTCCCGTCAAGCACTTTTTTTAAAAACCCTTTTTTCCCCCTTTCTCGCCAAAAATAAATTTTTTATTAAGTTTTCCCATTCATTCTTCAAATAAATAGGCAAATCTAGATATTTTTCAAATCAAACGTTAAAACCACACATTTAATTAGAGGTTCCCTTTCGGTAGAAAGGACGTGCGCGGTGCTAACACCTTCCTCGCACGTAATCGACCCCCGAACCGATATCTCTAGTTTTCAAAAGACCATCTGCCTTGTTCAAAAGACCTTTTTTCAATGTTTTGGTCTTAAAATTAAAATATTGGTGGCGACTTCAAAAATTTTCCACGTTGTACATTGAGAAACCCAAACCGGGATTTTTCGGGGTACAACACATGGCATCAAGAACAAGTGAATACAATTGATTGTAAACATAGAGTATTCTAAGTTAAATGATTGAATATGTAAGCAAGGATGCATGAGTGTGTCACATAAACTAAGTATGAATGAAGATGCATGAATGTGAAAATGTTTTGGGTATTTTTGCAAGTTGATAAGTTGTAAAACTTTAAGTAAAAAGTTAGTGAAAAGTAAAGTAAAAATGCATGAAGTAAATGGTAATTATTTAATGAGATGGTAAAGTAAAAATGCATGAGGTAAATGGGAAGTGGTAAAATATTTTTATGTTTTAGTAAAAAGTTAATGAATGGTAAAGTAAAATGGTAAAAAGTAAATAAACACTAAAACCAAATTGAATCACATAGAGCAATCCTCTCACTTTGAGAAAAGTGCACTAGGCACTAGTGAGAATCAACTTGCCTTTCATCAACAATTTACAATAAGCAAACTAAGACACAAGAATAAGTGGACACACAAACTAAATTGAGTCATTTCTAGCAATCTTCACCACTTAGGTCAAGGTGCACTAGGCACTAGTGGGAATCATATTGCTAGATCATCAACCAACAACAAAAAAATAACATCTAACACTAAAATAAAATATTAACAACAAGATTAAACATCATCAAGCAAAGAACAACAACAAAATCAACTTGGAAATATTTTTAGATCTATAAGCATGCGAACCAAAGGAAACATAGATCCACATTTTATTTAATAAAAAAAACACCAAAATTAACACAAAGCAACATAGATCTATTTTTTGCAAGGATTCATATGATTAAGCAAGGAAGTGCAACAAAATCATATCAACCCTAACTTTTTATGATATGTGAAATGCTAAAGCCCATAAACAACAATTTTATTTATGAAATCTAGTGCAAAATATGTAAAGATGCAAGGGAAATTATTCAAGTAGAAGAATAACTCCTTCAAGGACAAGGACCCATCTCAAACACCCAAAGCTCCCGAAGTCTTTGTCAAAATGTTTGAAATGGATCCTCAAAGCAAACAAACAATCAAGAAGGAGTTTGGAGTAGAGGAGAGATTATGCAAGAAAATTAAATATAAGGTGCAAAGCTTCAAGGATTACCTCAAAACTACAAAGAAATGAAGAAGGAGATGATAAGCTCAAAAATTGCTAGCTCTTACCAATTTGATGATGCAACCTTGAAGAGAATGGAAGGAATGATGGTGATTAACAAGAAATGGAGGATTTGATGGTTGATTTTTGAAGAAAAATGGGTGAGGGAGAAGAGGATGGTTTCGCAAGAAGAGAGGAGACGGGGGAAGCTTTGGTGTGCTAGGGTTTTGTGTAGGAGAATGAGAGGCTAAAGGATCAAATGAGAAGCCAAAAAAAAGGATCCTTAGGTGTGGGAATGAGGGAGTATTTATAGAGTTATTTTAGGTTTAGGGGCAATTGGGTCATTGGCCTTACTAAGTGCTCTAGGATTGAGTTTTAAAATTAAATGGAGGGTTAGGATTAAAGGTCACTTGGATTGAGGGTATTGAGAAAACACAAAAGGTGAGAGTGAGAGAGTGGGGGCGAAAATGAGGGGAGGGAGTGAGAGTTTTTGTAAAAAAAAAAACTTGTCTTATTTTAGGAATAATATGAGGCAAAAATAGGGTTAGGGGTATGATTGGGATGGAATGTTACCAAAGAGGAAAATTTGTGTTTTCTTATGAAGAGGTTAGTGTAAGTGAGTGAGGTAATTTACCAAAGAGGGCATGAATCTTCATGAGAGTGAGTGAGAATTGGTGATATGCACCAAAGGAGAAGGTTTAAGGATGGTACAAGGCATATTCCTTCAAGATAAGGAATAATAGTACAATAGAAGAGTGTGGAAGAATTTTGTGAGAAGGAGAGAGAGAGAGGGGATTTCGAAATTGTGGGGGGGAGAGAGAGAGAGAGAGAGAGAATTTCGAAATTGTGAGGGGAGAGAGAGAGAGAGAGAGAGAAAAAAATCTTGTTTTTGGTCTTTTGTCTTATTGAGGACACTTTGCATTTTCTTTTCGAGTTTTAAATTTTTGGGCATGGGAAATAATGGGAATGCAACTATTGAAAATGTGCTACATGTTTTTGGGCACCATAAAATATTCTCTCTAGTCACCCATGACAATAAAAATTGTCACTTAAGAATTGAGGAATATTTAATGGTCCTTTTTTATTTTTCTATGCACTAAAAATGGAAAAATACATTTTTAATTATTTTTGACTAGGGTTTTCTTTCTAAAAAATTGTACAAAAATTATCCTTGATAGAATAAAAATGTACTTTTTGTGGATGTGCATTTTTGGCGAGAAAATCATCTTTTTGCGAAAAATGACCAAAATGTCCTTTTTTACCCTAAAACCCTAATTTGCCTAAAAAGTGCATTCCAACCCTAAAAATGATTTTAAAGACCTTGGAATGACTTCTAGGACCCAAAATGCATTGCATGATGCTCTTCATTATTCAATTTATTTATTTTTTGTGGAAAATTAGGGTTTTGACCTAAGCCGGACAAAATTAGGGTATGACATGGTCCCTACATTTTTTTTCTTTTTTGTTTTCATTAATAGTTCCTGTCGTTAAATCCATCTGATTAGGCAACCCAAATGTGATGTGGCTTTGACACGTGTAATTTTTTAATCTACGTGGCACAATTAAATTAGGTGTCATCCATTTTTTATCCCCGTGGCTTTTTTCTTTTTATTAAACCAAAATTTTATGTTTTTTTTTCCAAAAAAAATAATCATCTTCTTCCTTGCGCTGATCTCTCTCTCAGATCTCTCACCCTCCCCTTCCTTGTGCTGGATCTCTCTCTCTCTCTCAAATCTCTCACCTTCCAGAAACAGATTCCATCGCATAATACTTGTGTGGCTGAATTCGATTCTCAGAGCATCAACAACAACAACCCAATTTTTCTTTCTCGCTTCAATGGATGAGCAATTTCCCAGACTCACTTCACAGAACCCAAATCAAAGAGCAACACACGCGAACAACAACCCAGTCTTCTTCTTAGTGTGCGTTTCTGTGCGATTGTGAGGAAGCGGGGAGAAGAAACGAACCAGAATCTGATTGAAGAAAAGAGAAAACAACGAACCAAAAAATGGGTTTCTGGGTTTTGGGTTCTGTGTGCGTTTCTGGAACTTGAAAACAAGATCGGAAATGGGTTTCTCGCTTCGGCCACCACACCCTTCTCACCTCCCTCTATGGTTCTCCGGCCACCACACCACGCCACCTGAACTCCCTAATTCGAATTTGATTTCTGAATCTAGAACGAAATTGATTTCTCACATCACAAAGCCTAAATCTCTAATTCGGATTTCTCACATCACAAACCATCAAATCTAGAACAGAAGATGATGAGATCGAGGGAGAGAGTGTGTGATGCAAGAGCGAGAGAGGGAGAGGAAGAAGAAGATGTGCGATGGAAGAGTTGAAATTAATAATAATAATAATAATAATAATAATAATAATAATAATAACAATAATAATAATAATAATAATAATAATAATAATAATAATAATAATAATAATAAAACAAAAAGGCCACATGGAAAGCCACATCATTTAAAATACCACCTAGGCGATGCCATGTCAGCATTCCGTTTGCCTATTTAGCACTATTTAAAGTCGGGGACTAATAGTGAAAATGGAAAAATAAGATGGGGACCAAAATGCCTATTTCATTAATGTAGAGACTAAACTTAGAAGGACCCGATTGTGTAGGGACTAAAAACATATTTTACCCTTCTTTGAACATTCCTCCAAGGATGGTAGAATATTCAGTTTTTTTTTCAAGTTCTTCAAGAACTATCACAAATCTTCACATTCTAATCCTACAAGGATACTCGGATATTTTTTTTCCAGTTCTTCGAGAACTATATAACAAATGATCACAAAAAAAAAAATTTAAGCAATCCTACAGGGATTCTTGAACTTTTTTTTTCAGTTCTTCAAGAACTATATCACAAACTTCCATACTTTGAGCAATCCTATAGGATGCTTCAATATTTAGTTATTTGTGCAATCCTTCCGGGACGCTTGAATGATGAATTCTTCTGGAATTCATCAAGAATATAGACAAACACGATATGCTTCAATATTAAGTTTTTTTTTGTGCAATCCTTTTAGGATGCCTAAATGATGAATTCTTCTAGAATTTATCAAGAATAGATAAACATGATACTTGTCACTATGTAGGGATGCTTGAATATTGAATTCTTCAAGAATTCATCAAGAATAGACAAACATGCTAATTGTCTTTATGCAACACAACAAGGATGCTTTAATGTTGAATCCTTCAGGAATTCATCAAGAATAGAAAATGATAACCATAGTAGCTAAATTAAATTCTCAATAAAATTTCTATACATGAAATATAAAATGTTAACATGATAAAATAAAAGCTATAAGAAACAAAACATGATAATATGAGTTAGATTAACTATAAGATAGTAGAAGAAAACATATCTTTGCCAAACAGCCTCCAAGCTTATTAAGCCGTCATTTTGGTAGAGCTTCGTGCTGATAACGTGTTATGAAATTGACCAAAACAAGAGTATTATAATAGACTAAAGATGAAGAAGAAATAGAAGAAGAGAATGAGAGAAGAAAAGAGCATTTGCATTCTACTCTTGAAGGTGTATTCTTTACAATGTCATGAGTCCTATATGTAGGACATAAGTCTTGTAACCTACAAATGAATTAAAGCCTACCCTAATGTGCCTTTAACATATACAATGAAGAGCAATTACAAGGAATAATAATATATATAAATGAGTGTCTTCTAATATTCCTATACTATGTAACACTTGTAACTCATGGACATCCACATTACTATTATTCATAACAAAGATAAAGTTGTAGTATTTTTCCTTGTGTTTTATCCTTTGTTGATCCATGCTACTTGTGACGACTTTAATATTAATTTAATTGACAATCCCATAGATATAAAATACTAAAAATAATTGGAGAATCGAAGAAGACAAAGGATAAATGCTAATATTAAAAAATTGAATGAGCCATTGTTGATGAAGGAGCCATTGTTGTTAAATATTAAATGCTAATCCTTAGTTAAAAGTAAATTGAATATAATGTTAAAAAAAAAAGTAAATTGAATGTCAATTAAATATTTAAATATTTTAATTCATGACACTAGATAATATTAAAGGTAACTGAATGTCAATGGATAGCACCCTATTCGATATATATCTTTTGACTTACAAAAATCTATAACTTTTCTTTTGTATGAATCAGATATCATTTGCGCGCAACTGCGGAGACTAGTTCTCGAGCCGGGTAGGACAATAATCTATAACAAATTAAACAATTTCTTTTTTTTTAACAAAAATAAAAAATTTGATTGCAGAACGTGTAAAATAATTTGCACATAATATTGCTATGATGAGGAAACTTAAAAAACTTATGATGACGGAGCCATTGT
This sequence comes from Astragalus membranaceus, assembly GCA_039519185.1. NCBI lineage: Eukaryota > Viridiplantae > Streptophyta > Magnoliopsida > Fabales > Fabaceae > Astragalus > Astragalus membranaceus. The sequence goes on from CM076850.1 coordinate 70,531,383, forward strand.
TGTTAAAAAATCAAAAAAAAAAATTATAGTACTGGTAATACCCAAAGTAATTAAATGCTACTTTGGATATTATATAATTATTTCTTTAAATTGCATGATGTATTTTGAATTGTAGTTACTTGAATTAATGAGTTATGTGATGATTATGATAGCTTTAGTGTAAAACAGGGGGTGGTATTAGAAATTCTGTGACACACCTACCTTTGGACTGAATAGCTAAACCCAGCCATTCCCTAAGCCCACTTCTAGTTCTCAGCTGAAACCAAACAAATACACTCCCACTTGGCCACTTCTAGTTCTCTCTCTTTTAAAAAAATAGAAAAAAGAGAGAGAACTAGAGAGAAGGGAGGGGGAGGGTGAGGGTCGAAAGGAGGGAGAAGAGGCCATTACCTACATTGTGCTAAATTCCATTAATCTTCACCACCTTCTAGGAAGTGGAGTGTTAGTACTTGCATGTGTGTTTTGGGAGCTGAGGGTGGAACCTAGAAGCTCATTTCAGTAGAAGAACATTCAAGTGAGGGCTTTAGTAGCTGCATTTCAAAGTTGGGGTTGTAGGGAAACCATCTTCGAGTTTGAAGGAAGAACAATAGCCTTTTTGGTTCAAAGTTTCAGCTTGCAAGTGAGTTCTTCACTTTCATTTAGCTCACTCATAGTTTAAATTCACCCCTAGTGTGTTTGTATTCTTGAATTTGAAATGCATGTTTGTTTTACCCTCTCAACGTGATGTTGAAATGTGAAGCAGGATGACTCATAACTATGAAATTGATTGTTGATAATTATGTTGATAATTTAATTGAAGTTGGGACATTAAATGGTCGTGTTTTAAAATCATGAGTGCCAGTGTTTTCTTCTGTGTGGCGCGGATTTTTTAAAAAACAGCAACACGATCGTGTTGCTAAAACACGGGTGGTCGTGTTTCCTTCTCTCTGCAGAGTTGTTTGTTTAATGTTTTACCTTTAATTGAATTGTTTAGTGTTCTGGATTGGGCCGAAGCCCAATCCGACGCAAGGCCGACCGTAACCGGCCCAATAGTAAGACAGAAAGGAATGGCCTAAATCCACTAAGATCAGCGGTTCAGATCAACCCTCGCTGCATCTCGCATGATCAACGGTCGAGATCGACCACGATGATCCAATGGCTAGTGTTGTCCCTCTAACTCTATATAAAAAGGCATTGTTCCCACTAAGAAGGTTAAGCAATTTGTACCCATATTGTTACTCTGCTCGCACTCTTATTCCACTGACTTGGGCGTTAGAGTGTCATTGCTGGTACCACCACCCGGGAAGGACTCTGAGCACGACCAGATATCGCTCACCCAATCAATTCATACATTCGGACTTAGGACTCGACTTCTCTTGCCCGCTCCAAGGTCGAGCACCTCAGTTCATTGGCGGGCCAGATAGGGGGGCCACTCCATGCCTTATCCCACCTCCGTTCCTATGGCTCCGCGAGGTAGACCACCCCGCCAGAGGAACCCGCTCTTGCAGAGCGTGTTTGGTATCCCTGACCAACCACAACCAACCCCTGGAGGGTGTCCCGATACAACTGAGAACTTTGTTCAATGGACCGGCCACTCAAGCAAACATCGTACTACCAGCCAACGCCGTACAACAGATTCTGGAAATGTTAGCTCAAGTGACTTCGGGGCGGGAGTACATCGCACCCGAACAATACCGGTAAGACAATCAATCTTTGGTCAAAATATGGAATCCATCTAGGCGACATAGATCACTTCTTAGAAGGCATCTCGTCCACCGGTCCCCACCTCGACGAAGGAATCAAGGAGGGGATCTGACGCCACATAGAACACCACCCTCCTCGACCGATCCAATTTATTGGCTAGAAGAGCCCTCTTATCAAGAATCTTCATACGACTCGTCTGGGTCGCCCGCCCGATCAAGAATCAGATTAGGTGATCAGTATGCCCGTCCTCATTACGAGAATCGGTCGCCAGAACGACGTAATCGCTACCAAGGCTCTCCAGAGCGACGTGGTCATCGAGGCCGACGCTTCGGGGACCGGCCTCCTCGCAGAGAAAGGAGTGGTATGAGGATGAGACCCTTTACCCGAGATATTGACGAGTATCCCATCCCCCGTGCCCTGGAAACCCCCCCCCCCCCGGACTTAAGAATGTACAACGGCGTGAAAGACCCTGATGCCCACCTGAGAGACTTTGATTTGATGATGCAGTACCGGGGGCGTGCGGGTAGGTAAAGTGCAGAATCTTCCCGTTAACACTGGAAGGCCCAGCTTTAGAGTGGGTTACAGAACTAAAGCCAAACACTATCTCATCATGGGATCAATTAGCCAGAGTATTCTCCGCTCGGTTCACAGCATCAAGAGTGAAACCAAAATCACACGCGGTACTCAAAGCGACCAGGCAAGGGGAGAACGAGACGCTATGCGAATATATGGAACGCTTTAATGAAGAAGCCGTCAATATAAGAGGATTGGATGATCACATGAGGTTGTGGTTCCTGCGAGACGGTCTTAAGACCGGTAGCTTGTTCGAAAATGAAGTCGGCGTAAACGAACCCCCAGACTTGGCTGCATTCCTCTGCCGATCACAAAAGTTCATGAATTACGAAGAGAGGGCGATGGCCACACGAGCAGTCGCAAGGGGAACTACTGAGAGACCCCAAGAGGAGCGAACATCATGAAAAAGAATAAAATTGTAATAACCGGGCGGGACACTCTTTTTCCCACAGGGTTTTTTATCGAGCACCACCCATCCGTCAGTAATAAGACAAGACATTTTTCATTACTTTGAGATAAAGTTTATTTTCCTGTTCTTAAATTCATTTGAACCCCCTGGAGCGAGATCCGGTAAACGGTTCCAGAGGACGGGCTACGATTGAGCCCCACGTGAGCCTATGGGGCGAGGTGAGCCTGAGCCGCGACTTAGTAGACCACCCAGGGTGATCCATGCACAGAGAGCGGGCTATGATTGAGCCCCGCATGAGCCTATGGGGAGAGGTGAGCCTGAGCCGCGACTTAGTAGACCACCCAGCGCGATCCATGCATAGAGAGCAGGCTACGATGGAGCCCCACATGAGCCTATGGGGCGAGGTGAGTATGAGCCGCGGCTCAGTAGACCACCCAGGGCGATCCATACATAGAGAGCGGGCTACGATTGAGCCCCGCAAGAGCCTATGGGGCGAGGTGAGCTTGAGCCGCGACTCAGTAGACCACCTAGGGAGATCCATGCAAAGAGAGCGGGCTACGATTGAGTCCCGTATGAGCCTATGGGGCGAGGTGAGCCTGCTCCGTGACTCAGTAGACCACCCAGGGCGATCCATGCACAGAGAGCGGGCTACGATTGAGCCCCGCATGAGCCTATGGGGCGAGGTTAGACTGAGTCGCGACTCAGTAGACCACCCAGTAGGTCGAGCATGCTTGGATGAACTAAGCTACCCGTTGAAGGCCGCTCCACTGGGGGCAGGTGATCGCGCAACGACTAGGCCGCTCCACTGGGGGGCAAACGTTCTCAAGCCTGAACCCGCTCCTCTGGACGGCTTCGGCTTGGGGGGAAACTATTCTGGACTGGGCCGAAGCCCAGTCCGACGCAAGACCGACCGTACCGGCCCAATAGTAAGACAGAAAGGAATGACCTAAATCCACTAAGATCAACGGCTCAGATCAACCCTCGCTGCATCTCGCATGATCAACGGTCGAGATCGACCACGATGATGCAATGGCCAGTGCTGTCCCTCTAACTCTATATAAAGAGGCATTGTTCCAACTAAGAAGGTTAAGTAATTTTTACCCATATTGTCACTCTGCTCGCACTCTTATTCCACTGACTTGGGCGTCAGATTTAAGGTAAAATATTTCAATTTCCCCAAAAATTATACTACCCCAAAAAATACTTCATCCAAACATGCCCTAAAAGTTTATAAATCAATGTCATACACACATATCCTAGTATAGTGGTGTCATTTCAGGTACCACCACCCGGGCAGGACTCTGAGCACGACCAGATATCGCTCACCCAATCAATTCATACATTCGGACTTAGGATTTGACTTCTCTTGTTTCCTTGGTGTGTTATGATGTTTGTGATGGTTTAATGTTAATTTGCTTATCAAAATTGAAGGTAAGCTTGAGTTGTGGAACCTTATGAGTTTTGTGTTTCATCCAGCTCTTATATATAAATCTTGTATAGTTTTGAGCTCTATTTGGCGCCAAGACTCCCACCCCCTCCCCCTCCCCCTCCCCCTACCCCCACCCCCTATCCTCTATTTTTTTTATATCCCTCCTTCCCTTCTCCTCATTTTTTCTTTATCTATTGTTTTTTAATATTTAAGAGTGAATTAAAATTTATGGAAAAAAATAGGATCTATAAATACGTGTAGTTTATTTCTCGATAGTTGGATTGGTGACAAATAAATATTAATTTCGTGATAAATTATGTAAAGTGTGATGTTAGCCAGTGTGTTTTGAGCTACTTTAGAGTCTGAAAAGAAATTTAGTTGTTCATATACACAAAGATTGTTGAAAGGAAATAGCAACGCAAAACAGTGTATTTTGGGGTACTTAAGTAGTCGGAAAAAAGTAACTGTTCAAATGGGCATAGTTTGTTCCTCAATAACCCGTTTGGTGAAGAAAAAATTTCATAACATATTTATGTAAACTACGATGCTAAGTAGTGTGGTTTTTGATTATTTAGTGATCGCAATAGCATGTTTTTTGATGTTTTAGTGTTCGCAAAAAAATCCAAGTATTCAAATATGCAAAATTTGGGCCTCAAAAACCGGTTTGGTGAAAACAAATATAATTTCGTGACAAAATACATAAAGTGTGATGCTAAGCATTGCGTTTTGAGCTACTTTAGTGTTTGAAAAAAATTAATCGTTCAAATACTAAAATTTCATTCCTCAATATCAATTTTTTTTAACTATTCGAATACGCAGAGTTTGTTCCTCAGTGATCGGTTTGGTGAAAAAAATCATTTCAAAACGAAATGTGTAAAGTACGATGCTAAGTAGTGTTTTTTGATGCTTTGGTGTTCGTAAAAAAATTCAACTATTCAAATATGCAAAGTTTGTGTCTCAATAACCGATTTGGTGAAAAAATATATATAATTTCGTGACAAAATACGTAAAGCGTGATGCTAAGCAGCATGTTTTGGGGTACTTTAGTGTGCAAAAAAAAATTTAACCGTTCAGATACTCAGAGTTCATTCCTCAATATTTGATTTGGTGAAAAAAATAATAATTTCGTGACAAATATGTACACACTCTATTTTAGTTTTAAAGTTTGCAATCGGTTTTTTTATTACATATTTTGTTTAATTCATACTTACCTTCAATTTAAACAATATTTTCTCATGTAGTGTATTTTTGAATACTTTAGTGACCGCAATAGTATGTTTTTTTATGCTTTAGTTTTTGCAAAAAAAATCCAATGATTCAAATATATGCAAAATTTGTGCCTCAAAAACCGGTTTGGTGAAAAAAAATATAATTTTGTGACAAAATACATAGTGTGATGTTAAGCAGCGTATTTTGAGGTACTTTAGCATTCAAATGATCAACAAATGAGACTTTTTCATATTGCATTTTAAAAACAAATTTTAACAAGACAGGAATTTCGTATTAACTGAAGTTTTTGCCCCGTGCGACGCACAGGTCCACGCGCTAGTTAATATAAACCTTGGTTAGTCACATAAGAGAGGGGGAATTTACCAAAACATTATTGCTAATAATAATAATAATAATAATAATAATAATAATAATAATAATAATAATAATAATAATAATAAATAAATGAAAAAAGAATGAAAAGGTGAGTGCAAGGAACGCATGAGAATGGTGGATGTTGAACAGTGGTGTGTGTTTTCGCAACTTTTAACAAATTTGTCTTCACACTTTGAGCATGTGCACCATCATGGTTATTTAACTTAACCTCTTTCGTACGCATGTCAAACTAATTAAGATATAAAATAGGTTAAATATATATTTTGGCCCGTTATCTTTGGGGTTGTGGTCACTTTGGCCCTTTTATCTTTTTTTTTTCTCATTTTAGACCCTCATGTTTTTTGTGTGTGTCATTTTGGCCCCTGCTGTTATCATTTTGGTCCCTTATGTTTTTAATTGATTTCATTTTAGTCCCTTATGTTTTTAATTGATTTCATTTTGGGCCCTTATGTTTTTAATTGATTTCATTTTCGTCCTTAAAAATTTGCCTAAAAAAACATAAACATAACGGCAGGGGCCAAAATGACACAAACAAAAAACATGAGGGTCTAAAATGAGAAAAAAAAAGATAAAGGGCCAAAGTGACCACAACCCCAAAGATAAAGGGCCAAAATATATATTTAGCCTATAAAATATAGTAGCAAGGTAAGTAACCTTGGTCGTCTCACAAGAACCTCTGAATTAAAGACTACAAGAATCAAGAATGAAAGCAATAAAAAAAGGAGTTTTTTAGGAAAAGAGATTGATGTTTAACGAATAAAATCAATTAAAGATAGACAATCAATCCATTGGTTTCAGGTGTGTTTCTTCGAGTTATCATCGGTTCTAAAATAAATATTCGTGCAAGGTTTGATAATTTTTGATTAATCATAAACTAACTAAGCAAGCGTTAGTCAGTTCATACGAATTCCCTCGGGCTCAAACAAGCGTCAAGATAGATTGTTTGGTCAATCATAGTAGTGAACAAGCGCCACAAAACACAATTAACGTCATAACTGAATTATATCAATTCTATGAACAAGCGTTATAGACTCTATCAATTTCTATCCAAACTAAATTAAACAAGCGATAAAATAGTTCGAATAATGAAAGTTGTAAAACAGAATCATGATTAAGAAAAACTGAATGATAAAACTATCACGTAAGCAAAACACAGAGTTTGAGTAATTAAGCAAAACACAAACCGAATTTGTAGCAAGAATTACGGAGATGAAATTGATAGAGAAAGAATAAAAACCATAAAAACGAAATAAACATTAAGCACTGAACCTCAAAATCCTTACAGTAACACCTTTCACCAATAGATTGATCTAGAGCTTTAAGCTTCCGTGGAGGTTAGGGCACCAAATCCTCAAAATTGTATATTAATGCGTAAAAGAGCAAAAACGGCTCTCAAAAGTGTATTTAGTTTCAGCTAAACGAAAAACCTAAATCCCTAAACGGGTTCTATGATAAAAGCCCGTTAACAAACTAATATTCGGCCCAAAACCTGTTTTACACTGTACTGCTTCGGTAATTCGAAGTTTTGACATTCAAGACATAAGAATTGGGTTTCGAGCTCAACATAAGAATTGTATCTATGTTCCTTAGCTTTCCAACACATGCTCGCACATCTCAATGGGATAACCACAACCAAAGTTATGGCCTGCAGAGTAGACAGGGGTCAATATGCAATAAAAACGAGAATTAATCAAGAAATTGCTATACTGCTCAAATGAGGCCCAAAGTCTAGAAACGTGCTAAGACTTAAATATTAGGCACAGAACACAATCAAAAATACCAAGTGCAAAGATATAAAGAGAGCATTAAAATGCACCGATCAAATTTCCCCACACTTGCTTTTGCACTCCTGGCAAACCACACAAGATAAGACGCAAAAACAATACATGAATTTCCAATGAACCCAAAGAATGCAAAGTCATAAGAGATATGTTTTTCCTAGGCTTCAAGGAGAATGACAATCAGAGATAGCACTTAATTACAATCAAGGCAAACAAAAGAATAGAGCATCAAAAAGTGAATCATAAGTGATGAGTCCTCACAGGATATATATAAGTAATGTTCTCAATCACTCAAGTGTCTAGGCTTGTGTTTACTTTCATATATATATATATATATATATATATATATATATATATATATATATAGCTGATAATTTGGCCCACATGGGGCAGCCCACCCTAGGCCCACATGGCCCGTGGGCCAAAAAGTCCACAATCCTAAGGCCCACATAGGCCCCAAGCCCATAAATCCCATGTGGGCCTAGTCTAGTCCATAGGCCCCGAATTTCTATTTTTGCAAAAAATGACCCACTCAACTTTGTGGCCTAGTTCAACCAATGGACCTTTTAAAAAAACAGAAAAGGAGGTGGTGGTGGTGGGGAGTGTGAGATAGTGGTGATGGTGGTTGTGGTGAGAGAGATAAGGAGGTGGTGGTGAGAGTGGGGGAGAAGAGGAAGAGGGTAAAAGATTGAAAGTAAATGTGTAAATGGTGGGAAAATAGGTGGTGGTGGTGGTGAGAGGAAAAAGGAGGTGGTGGTGAGAGGGAAAAGGAGGTGGTGGTGGTGAGAGAGAAAAGAAGGCGGCGGTGGTGGTGGTGGTGAGTGGAAGATGGTGGTGGTGGTTGTGGTGAGAGTGAGGGAGATGAGGAAGAGGGTGAAAGAATGAAAGTGGAGGTGTAAATTGTGGGAAAATAGGTGGTGGTGGTGGTGAGAGGAAAAAGGAGGTGATGGTGGTTGAGTGTGGCGGTGAGAGGGAAAAGGAGGATGTGGTGGGGGTGGTCGTGAGTGGAAGATGGTGATGGTGGTGGGAGTGAGGGAGAAGAGGAAAGGGGGTGAAAGAATGAAAGTGGAGGTATAAATAGTGGGAAAAGAGGTGGTGGTGGTGGTGAGAGGGATAAGGAGGTGGTGGTGATGGTGGTGAGTGGGAGACGGTGATGGTGGTGGTTGTGGTGAGAGGGAGAAGAAGGTGGTGGTGAGAGGGAGGGAGAAGAGGAAGGGGGTGAAAGAATGAAAGTAGAGGTGTAAATAGTGGAAAAAGAATGAGAAAAAAATTTGGGGGCCACTCCACAAAGCCCTGGCCCTAACCCACTAAAAAATTTAAGAGTGTGGGCTGGGGCTAAAAAAACCCCATTATAGGGGGCTTGATTAGGGGCCAATGAGGCTGGGCTTGGGGCCAAATTGACAGCTATATATATATATATATATATATATATATATATATATATATATATATATATATATATATATTGATGAGGACCTCCTAGCTCAAGGAAAGGAAGCACAAAAAGGAGTGGTTACTAGAAGCAAAGCAAGGAGGCTTCAAGAGGACATGGAGAAGAGGATTAGCTCTTTGTTGATTCCCATTGGAGGAGAATCTAATGAAGACAAAATTTACCAAGTGCTATTCATTAGTGACTAGTCCTTATTACAAAAATATATTAGACTTGTTTTCTTTTCTATTTGTAATTTGTAATAATTGTACTTTGATGTATTTTCCTTTTAGAAGCCTAGTATTTCCTCTAAGGCATTAGGTTGTGATTAGAAACTTAGGGTGGTGTGCTTAGTAAATTGCCAAGAGTATATATTGGCAAACATAACAATTTGGAAGGGGCTTTTGATGATATAGAAATTGATTTTTGAGAGCATAGAGTTTTCTCTCTGTAACATCCGCAAAATAATTAATAGAATTATTTGGATGTTAACCCAATTGAATTATTTTAGTACTTGACTGGTAAATTTATTGAGTGCTAAAATTATTTATTGGTTGTCATCGGATCGTTAACCGGATAATACGGGTCAAGGACGATTTAGAATCGGAATTAGAGATTAAGGGTAATATGATAATTTGACCACGTTACCACTTATATATTAAATAAATATATATATATATATGTGTGTGTGTGTGTGTGTGTGTGTGTGTGTGTGTGTGTGTGTGTGAGAGAGTGAAAAGAAAGAAAGAATTAAAAGAAAGAAGCATACGCGAGAGAGAGAAACAGAGAAGAGAAGAAAGAAAAGAAAGAAAAAAAAGAAGAAAGGAGAAGAGAAAGAGGTTTGAAGGAAGAAGAGGAAAAATGGAAGAATTAGGCTCATCAAAACGACTTCCTTCCAACACGAAAAACGTTCAGCGTTACTTCCTCTTCGATTTGGTATCAAAATCATCATCATCAACTGTAACATCCCTAATTTTTAAAGACTCGTATTATGATGCCTAGGACCGATTAATTATTTGTGGGAATAATTAGTCGTGTCTCGGAGATTATTATTCGAGGAAAAGTCCAAAGAAATTCCATTCCATAATTAATTGTGGCTTGGTCATGGTTAATTATAACTTTTTAAGCTGAAGGGCAAATTGGTCAATTCACACCTTCAGTATATATATCCCTTTTTAAAATGTGAACCTCAGCATTTATTCATTCTGGAAAATCAAAAAAAAACTGAAACAGAGGGGGGAAAGGAAGGATGAGGGGCGTGAGGAAGGAGGAGGAAAGTGAAGGGCTTCATCAAAATTCTGGTTGCATGTAAGATGTTGCTCTCCCATTCCAATCCTTTTTCTATTCTCCTTCCAATGAAATCCATTTCAGCCACTGATTTGTTCTCCATCCCTTGATCTCCATTTTCGAATTCAAGAAGCCAAGTACAGTTCCAGCTGCAAGAAGCTTTGCATGTTCTTCTTAACTATTGAAGAAGAAGCCTTGGTGTCTACACTTCGAATCTGGGGGAAACTCAGACTTGGATTGCTGCTGTTCAGCTGTTGTAGTAAAAGGATAACTGCTCTGTTGGATTGTGTTAGTATCTTTCGGTATTAATTCGTAGTTACAAGAGTTTGAGGTTGATGATTCAAGCTCATCAAATTTCTGGGTAAAACTCGTATGGACTACCTTCACTCTTTTCATCTTATCTCACTGTACACTACTTCGATGATCGTGATTCTTGTCCCTCTGGAAAATAGACAAAAATATCTTCATTTTGGGCACAAGAACCGTATGATTTCATGGATAAATGAGATAGATATCCTGTTCACAAGTTTCGGTTTCAGAATAAAGCAATGTCCTGGACCAGTCATCTTGTTTTGTTATTATCTCCCAAACCTCTGGATGCATGCGTGTGAAAATTTAATCATCAGAAAGAAGACAAAATTATCTTCAAAATGGGCACTGATTTGAGTAGATTTGGTTACGGATTGACTGAGATAACTCTATTTCAAAACTGCTCCTTGATTCTGGAAATTAGAAATAAATCTGGAAATAACGGTTCGTTGGATTAAGGGTTCGATTCGTCATAAGTCTCGAGGGTCGTCAACTCAAGTACCGGATGAGTGTTCAGTAGCAAGAATTTGATCGAGTTACTGGTGGTGCATGTGGGACCCATCGAGTCCAGATGCGGAAGCACTAGGAGCGTGTTCGTGATTACGGGGATTGTTCGAGTGGTTAACGGTTCGGTTGTTCGAGCGAGGACGCGACTTCTCGGGGATCGTCAACCGGGTGAGTTCTACTCACGGATAGGGATATTTTTATGTGTCTTGAAAATATATCGGTTTTGAGTCATAAGGCATTATCCGTTTTCGAAAGATTTTGGAACCGAAAACCGATTTTGAGAAAATTCGCGTTTTTACGGTTTTTATGAAATTGTTGGACAATTTGCGAAGTTGTGATTAACTCGTTGAAATAAAATGATTTGTATACTATCTGGAATATTTGAGAATTTCTGAGCTTCAGGTGGGACGGAAATTAGGAATCGAATTGAGAGCGAACGGAGAGCGAAAGTGAGAAAGTTGTGAGTTGGACATCAGATTGGCAGTTCTGTCAACTCACGCGCCACTCGCGCACGAGTCGCGCGCCGCGCGCCACTGTGAAATTGGTTCTGTCAACTCGCGCGCCACTCGCGCATGAGTCGCGCGCCGCGCGCCACTGTTCATTCTGATGCGTGACTCCGTTTTTCTCGTTTCAACGCTCCGTTCAATCCCGAAACTTTCCTAATCCCTTCCCCAAACAATTTTAAAGATACCAACCTATTGAAAACATAATTTCAAACCGTTCAAACTATATTTTTGAAAAAGAGTCTTGAAACCTATTTGGTCGAGAACGAAAACCCTAGATTACGTGTGAGCACACCGAGTAATGGTTGGGCTGAACTTATATATGGATATAAGACCTGGAATTGATTATAATTCTGGAAGTTAATAGAACTCTTCATAAATGGACTATGGAATGAAATGGAATAAGTATCATAAGCTTATGTTTGATCCTTTGGTGATCGTTGATATGTATTGTCGTATATATATCGTTCGTTGGGTGACGACCTGACAAGTAGTATACTAGAGAGGGTAGTCATGACCCCTTATCTAGGCCCTGTATGTGTTTTGGCGTGGTCAACTCACGGGTTTCCGGTATGAGTGGAGTTTCGCCACCGGATTATACTAAACAAATTAATTACATGATTGTGTACCGGGATGAGTGGAGTTTCGCCGCTGGTTTACACTAATCAACAAATATAATCTCTGGTATTCGTGGTTGTTCACAACCGGCTGTCCCTCATAAAACATAAAGACTTGTTTGATTGGACTCGACTTGTTGAGAATTGTGGCAAGGTTCACGATCAACAGTTCGTTGTAACATGTTCGCTATTAATATGATTGTTAACGGTTTAACAAATGAACCGAGTGTCGGTGAGGGGGCACGGTAGGACTCACTGAGACAAGTTGTCTCACCCAATCCATATTTGTTGTTTTTACAGAGAACAGGTTATAAGGACAGCAGGTGTCACAGTTGGTCGTCGGGTTCGAGGAGAAGATCGAGGATTGATTTATTTTTGTTGTCCTTGTTCTTCTGTAGTTGTATCTGTATTCGGTCGTATGACTCGAGCTTGTATTATTTTATTTATTAGTTTCCGCTGTTTCTTGTAAGATGTATATCTGAACAGGAATTTTTATACTCTGATTTATACCAAATTGTATATTTAGGTGTTTCTTTGTTAAAGAAATACCGGGGTGTTACAATTGGTATCAGAGCGGTTCGGCCTTGTCGGACGTAGTGACCTTCGGGTCGAGAACATAGGATCGAGTCAGCTAGGGACTTAGACAATTATATGTCAGACCTTTTTAGTATATTATGTGACGTATTGAGTCAGGATCCACTCAATGTTTCATGTAAGTTACTGAAAATCATGACAGATAGTTGCCTCAGCCCCGAAAATGTTCAAAACCCTACACCGTAGGATTCTCAGCCTTCTCGTCTCATCAGAGCGCGCGACAGGAGCAGAGGGCTACATACGACAATTGGAAACAATGATGGGCATCAGCGATGATTCGAGGAAACTGTGGGCGGCTGTTCAGTAAACGAATCGGATGCGGCTGTGAGTCGTGGCATGAAACGTCGTAGATCTTATCGAGAGGTACAAATCAAGAGAAGCCTTTGGGCAATAGCAATGTCAGAGTACTGAAAGCTATCAGATTAGTTAACACCCAAAACCCTGACCATTGATTAGTCAGCCTATTAGTTATCGAAATATTATTTTCACCGTAAATGTTACCTTCTAGTGTCAGTCAATCCCAGTCTAGGTAGCAGTGGAGAAAGTCCCTTCGGACAGTTCCAAATGCAGATCCCGTTTATTCTTCTTCGAAGTCACCCTGTGCTAGGTGATAAAGCCCACCGAATAAAGATTGTCCCTCATCAATATTGTGTAGCAGAATCACAAGGTACCGATCAGGTTAAGTTCCGATCGGGAATTGTGAATCAAATCCTTCAAATCAAATCAAAATGTGTAATCAGTAGAAGTGACCTTATTCAATCCGCTGCTGGAAGCATTCCGACCACGGTCTGTGAGAAATTCTCGTTAGTCTTCCGACTCATTTTGTTCGTAACTTCTGCTCTGGAACTCCGATTTTTATGTTCCGAGAGGCGTTGGAAAGCTAACGAAAATATCTACACTGATGGATGGATTGCGAACCGTACCTCCAATTATATTGTGAAACATACCTCTGTTTCAAATCCGAACCATAAACTCTAAGCATTCGTGGAATGTGAACCTCCCTGTTGTACTGGTAATTGGAAAGAGGATTCCAATCACTCGGATTAGACTTTTGAACATCAGTTCTGAATCACGTTTACTGTATGTTTTTCCAAGGAACCTACTTCCGGCAATTGTCAGTAGTACTGATGGCCATTCAACCGTTATATATGATTCTGAAATCTTAATCTATGATACCTCAGCTAACCAGTTGGAAGATCGAGGAGCTTTAAGTCACCTGCGTGGCAAACGTAATGTTGTCGTGGAGTAGAAACCGTTCTGAGGCTAGATCGATTGATGTAATGTAATAATTATGTCTGGATAGGTGCGGAAGTTCGGAAAGAAGCGGGACCAGGGAAAATTCTAAATGATAAATACTACAATTTCAATGAGTCAATACGAAGACACTTATGGTGTGCTCGTTTGATTCTCAAAATAGCTTTTGTTTTCAAAATCCCCTGGTGCCACCGCAATTCCAATTTCGTAACTAATCCGAGAATAATTACTACGCTAAAGTTAAACAAGAAACCAAGGAATCGTCTAGGATGACTCTGAATATCCTCTTCGAAAGAAAACCCTATGTCGTTCTCGTAGGATTCCTAATATCGGAATTCGCATCTCCTTTGAATCTGAGTGATCAACGATCTATGAAGGATAGATATCGAAGTTCAATGCCTGGTTGACCTAGGAGGACAATTGAAACTGGATAAGTCGTGGACTTCGAAAATTCTGAAAGGGGCCATAACCTGTGTATGGATACCAAGCTGTAGGTTTGAGTTCCGAGGACCGAGTCATAAGGGTCGAAAGACACACTCTTATTAGTATTTTGGGTCAGTTAACAACATCGTTAGTACCGATGACTACCTAAAATACTAGAAATGTTCCAAGACAACCGAAGATGTGGGTTACTCAAATGTTTACTCAGAAGTAATGGAAGACTGGGTAACACGTGGATATAATTGCTAGTTGGAGAGGTACCAAGCCATGTTTGGGAGATCATCATTTGACTGTTTTAGTGTTCAAGTTTCCGCTACTGAGGTGAAACTCCAATCGTTAATCTTGAATTCGTTAAGATCAACAGTAAGTTGTTGTGACTTTGATCCATCGGATGGGTCAATGCTAATTCTCCATTCTATTGACCTATGGTTAAATGTCGATAAATCAAGTATGTACTGAATTCGAAATTGTCCGATTGTAGTCCAGCACACGATGCTTTTCTAAGAATCCAATGAGTCGAGTACCTATAATGTTTTTACCTTTTCACCTTCTACACCCATTTGATGGTAGAGTGAGTGAGGATGAACCTTATGTCGGTCGGAGACTAAATGATTGGACAGTGACTGTATGACCCATGAGTCCTTGATAGTGAACTTTACAACCTTTGTGTAGTCTCTTGAGACGATCAAGTCGTGTCTATTTTTCATCATGAAACACGAACCTTTGTTTTTAATCTCGAAATTTTGTCTTGGACCGATTCGAGAAAGGAATTGAACGCAAGTGAATTTAATCGAGTGGAATAGCGGCTTGAGAAGAATTTGTAAAGCAAAAACCCGCTTTCTTTTCGGCTCAATATCCTTCCCGATCCCTTCCTCGAACGAACCTAATTATTTTTGTTGTAACGGAACCTAACTCAAGCACGATAAAAGTTTGCGAGATTTTGATCGCACAAATGGTTGACTCCAACAAAATAACACCTTTATTCTCACTTTCGAACTTGCGGATTTTAAAAATTTGAGAATGAGATTCCGCTTTATTGAAACGTCGTGCATCGAGTAAGGTGATCTATAAGTTGGGGTGAATTAACTTTGGGATAGTCGTATTTTCAAACTATCGTCATTAGAAACCCCATTGAAAAGAATTTTCATTCAAATGGAACTATTGTACTTTCAAGCCATGGAAAAGATTTAATGAAAGAATAAATTACCACCATTTTATAGTTTTCTTGAGTCAAGTTGCAAGGAAGAGTATTTTCTACATTCCGTGGGACTGAGAGTCAAATTTTTTTTTTTATAAAAATAACTCTGCTTGCTTTGGTCAAGATTTTAGTAAATTGAGTCAAGCGCTTTTGTGGGCGTAACTTAGAAAGGGAAGGAAACTTTTTCCGTCTACCGCGTAGTGTGATTTCCAAGTACTCGTCTCATAGGCGTCGTCTCCTTCCAATTCAAGCTACGGCTAAACCAAAACCTTTCGAGTTCCTGACTTCGAGAGTGCAGGATGTGTGGATACCATAAATTATAAGTTCATATTCTCAACATATTGTAGGCATTCCATTGTCCATAACAATTAGTGTCAGTTTTCAAGAGGTCGGAATAGTTAATTCCGAAGAAAGTCTGTGTCTCCATGATGTCCTTCACGTGTCTCAGTTGAGAAAAAGATTCCCGATCCACTTCAGCCATTGAGCGTTGATACGATCAATCTCCGACCGGATTTACCATTCCAACCTTATCCTAGTCATATCCTAGGGCGTGGCGTGAAGACATTGAGGTCAAGGACTATTCCGATTGTCGAGGTAGTCTGGGAAGGCTTCTCAGCCGAAGAGGCTACTTGGGAATTGGAAGAGACATGATGACCCGATATCAATATCTTTTGCTTAAGGTTCGTCTTGTCAATTTTGAGGACAAAATTTTTAAAAGTTGGGGTGATTGTAACATCCCTAATTTTTAAAGACTCGTATTATGATGCCTAGGACCGATTAATTATTTGTGGGAATAATTAGTCGTGTCTCGGAGATTATTATTCGAGGAAAAGTCCAAAGAAATTCCATTCCATAATTAATTGTGGCTTGGTTATGGTTAATTATAACTTTTTAAGCTGAAGGGCAAATTGGTCAATTCACACCTTCAGTATATATATCCCTTTTTAAAATGTGAACCTCAGCATTTATTCATTCTGGAAAATCAAAAAAAACTGAAACAGAGGGGGGAAAGGAAGGATGAGGGGCGTGAGGAAGGAGGAGGAAAGTGAAGGGCTTCATCAAAATTCTGGTTGCATGTAAGATGTTGCTCTCCCATTCCAATCCTTTTTCTATTCTCCTTCCAATGAAATCCATTTCAGCCACTGATTTGTTCTCCATCCCTTGATCTCCATTTTCGAATTCAAGAAGCCAAGTACAGTTCCAGCTGCAAGAAGCTTTGCATGTTCTTCTTAACTATTGAAGAAGAAGCCTTGGTGTCTACACTTCGAATCTGGGGGAAACTCAGACTTGGATTGCTGCTGTTCAGCTGTTGTAGTAAAAGGATAACTGCTGTGTTGGATTGTGTTAGTATCTTTCGGTATTAATTCGTAGTTACAAGAGTTTGAGGTTGATGATTCAAGCTCATCAAATTTCTGGGTAAAACCCGTATGGACTACCTTCACTCTTTTCATCGTATCTCACTGTACACAACTCCGATGATCGAGATTCTTGTCCCTCTGGAAACTAGACAAAAATATCTTCATTTTGGGCACAAGAACCGTATGTTTTCATGGAGAAATGAGATAGATATCCTGTTCACAAGTTTCGGTTTCAGAATCAAGCAATATCCTGGACCAGTCATCTTGTTTTGTTATTATCTCCCAAACCTCTGGATGCATGCGTGTGAAAATTTGATCATCAGAAAGAAGACAAAATTATCTTCAAAATGGGCACTGATTTGAGTAGATTTGGTTAAGGATTGACTGAGATAACTCTGTTTCAAAACTGCTCCTTGATTCTGGAAATTAGAAATAAATCTGGAAATAACGGTTCGTTGGATTAAGGGTTCGATTCGTCATAAGTCTCGAGGGTCGTCAACTCAAGTACCGGATGAGTGTTCAGTAGCAAGAATTTGATCGAGTTACTGGTGGTGCATGTGGGACCCATCGAGTCCAGATGCGGAAGCACTAGGAGCGTGCTCGTGATTACGGGGATTATTCGAGTGGTTAACGGTTCGGTTGTTCGAGCGAGGACGCGACTTCTCGGGGATCGTCAATCGGGTGAGTTCTACTCACGGATAGAGATATTTTTATGTGTCTTGAAAATATATCGGTTTTGAGTCATAAGGCATTATCCGTTTTCGAAAGATTTTGGAACCGAAAACCGTTTTTGAGAAAATTCGCGTTTTTACGGTTTTTATGAAATTGTTGGACAATTTGCGAAGTTGTGATTAACTCGTTGAAATAAAATGATTTGTATACTATCTGGAATATTTGAGAATTTCTGAGCTTCAGGTGGGACGGAAATTAGGAATCGAATCGAGAGCGAACGGAGAGCGAAAGTGAGAAAGTTGTGAGTTGGACATCAGATTGGCAGTTCTGTCAACTCGCGCGCCGCGCGCCACTGTGAAATTGGTTCTGTCAACTCGCGCGCCACTCGCGCATGAGTCGCGCGCCGCGCGCCACTGTTCATTCTGATGCGTGACTCCGTTTTTCTCGTTTCAACGCTCCGTTCAATCCCGAACCTTTCCTAATCCCTTCCCCAAACAATTTTAAAGCTACCAACCTATTGAAAACATAATCTCAAACCGTTCAAACTATATTTTTGAAAAAGAGTCTTGAAACCTATTTGGTCGAGAACGAAAACCCTAAATTACGTGTGAGCACACCGAGTAATGGTTGGGCTGAACTTATATATGGATATAAGACCTGGAATTGATTATAATTCTGGAAGTTAATAGAACTCTTCATAAATGGACTATGGAATGAAATGGAATAAGTATCATAAGCTTATGTTTGATCCTTTGGTGATCGTTGATATGTATTGTCGTATATATATCGTTCGTTGGGTGACGACCTGACAAGTAGTATACTAGAGAGGGTAGTCATGACCCCTTATCAAGGCCCTGTATGTGTTTTGGCGTGGTCAACTCACGGGTTTCCGGTATGAGTGGAGTTTCGCCACCGGATTATACTAAACAAATTAATTACATGATTGTGTACCGGGATGAGTGGAGTTTCGCCGCTGGTTTACACTAATCAACAAATATAATCTCCGGTATTCGTGGTTGTTCACAACCGGCTGTCCCTCATAAAACATAAAGACTTGTTTGATTGGACTCGACTTGTTGAGAATTGTGGCAAGGTTCACGATCAACAGTTCGTTGTAACATGTTCGCTATTAATATGATTGTTAACGGTTTAACAAATGAACCGAGTGTCGGTGAGGGGGCACGGTAGGACTCACTGAGACAAGTTGTCTCACCCAATCCATATTTGTTGTTTTTACAGAGAACAGGTTATAAGGACAGCAGGTGTCACAGTTGGTCGTCGGGTTCGAGGATTGATTTATTTTTGTTGTCCTTGTTCTTCTGTAGTTGTATCTGTATTCGGTCGTATGACTCGAGCTTGTATTATTTTATTTATTAGTTTCCGCTGTTTCTTGTAAGATGTATATCTGAACAGGAATTTTTATACTCTGATTTATACCAAATTGTATATTTAGGTGTTTCTTTGTTAAAGAAATACCGGGGTGTTACATCAACTCACTCTCTCTCACTTTGCCATTTTCGAATTTAAGAGGAAAATGGAGGTTTTTGTTGTTCAAGCTCAAAGGAAAGCTTTGGATGGTGTTTGGGAGCGAGCTCAAGGTGGATTGCGCAAATATTGAAGTCCGATTTGAGGTTTGTGAAGAATCAAGAGGTTAGGGTTCAAATTGGGGTTATGTGTGAATAGTGAATTGAAGCTTGAAGACGATGAATATTAATTTCATGGAGGTTTTGTGATTGATTGTAGGTTCAAAGGTTGGGAGCGGATTCGATTGTCGTCGGAGCGTAAAGTTTATACGGGGAACGTTCGTGTGGTTATGTCGGAAAAGCGATTTCGTGGAAAGTCTCGGCTATTTGTGATTTTCATCACAATCGGTGAGTTTTACTCACGTTTAGGTTTATTCCGTTTTGAAATGAATTTTATGTGATTTGGTTTCGAAAGGTTTTGAGTCGAAAACGTTATTTTGAAATATATCGCGTTTTGACGAAATTCGTTTAGATCGAGTTTTTGGTTGATATGTTTGATTGATTGAGGAATGAATTAATGTTGTTTGGACTGGAATATTGCCTGGTATTGTCTGTTTTCGAGTTAGGAATCGATCGGAGCGAGTTTCGGATTAATCGGAAAGTGAATTTTCATGAAAAATGCCATTTTTCCAATGCTATCAAATGAGCACGACCAGTGCATCCCAGGGGCACGACCAGTGCATCCCAGGGGCACGACCAGTGCGCAGTGCTGTCCAAAATTTCCCAAACTTGCCCGAAACGATCCCGATCGATTCCAATCCTCTTTTAATCCTTTCCTAACCCTTTGCCAATGATATTAGGCTTATAATGCCATGATTTTGAATATGCTTCCAAAGGTTTTTATAATGGTTTGCAAAGTTATGTTTAATTCGAAAAACCGTAAATTAGTATTCGAGAGCAAACTTAGATTATATTTATGATGTGAACTAAACGTTCAACTATTGGTTTGATGTAAATGAACTATGAGTTTGTATGATGGTATATATATTTATTATATCGAGTTGGGTGACGACCCATGTAGACATACTAGGCGGGGTAGTCATGCACCCTTACCCCTAGGCCTCTTGCAATAGGGAAAGTACTATTGGTAAGGTGGTTCACCGGGATTCAGCACAGGATTGCAGTCGGTGTCGTACTGAGTTGTAACACGGTTCACCGGGATTTAGCACAGGATTGTGGTCGGTGTCGTGTTGAATTAAAATGCACGTGGTTAAATTAAACCACGAATGAAAGAAAGTCCTATAATACGGTTCACCGGGATTTAGCACTGGATTGCAGTCGGTGTCGTGTTAAGTTAAATAGGATTCATAATTGAACCGAGAGTGCTAGTAGGGGTCTCAGTAGAACTCCCTGAGATTGTACCTCATTGTTATATGTTGTTGTTTTACAGATAAACAGGGAAAGTGGAGATCCAAGAGGCACGAGTAGGTGGTACTCGGATGGTTGCTGAAGACTTAGCTTTATGCTTAAGTGTATATCTTTTCTTGTTATCTGTGTATCAAGAAATTTTGTCTTTAGCGTTATGTATTTATTTCCGCTTTCTTGTACGATATTGAACACTGTGTTTTACTGATGGTTTATGGTCTTATTTATGTTTAAGACTGTTCTGTTGTTATTCAGTGAAAATTTTATAGTGGTGTTCAGTATTTAAATAGGAAATATATCTCTGATGTTTTAGGGATGGTGCACTTGGGTATTTTTACTCGATAAAAATACCGGGGTGTTACACTCTCCCTTGGTTCTTGGAAGAACTCAAGTTGGATCTTATCAAGGGGATATTCATCTCCCTTGTGGCGATCACACACTGATCTTATGGCGATCTTCACTCCATCTCCACCTTCTTTCCTTTCTATTTTGTGAGTTTTACTTCCTTCATTGTTCTTAATTTTGGTTTGATTGAGTCAAGAAATTGGAAACCTAATCATGGGAAAAAAAATCCTAATATTCAAGATTTGCTTGAATATCACATCAATCGGTATCAGCTTTAGGTTATGTGATAAGTGATTTCCATTTCTTAATTTCCTTTTTCGTTTCGTTTTAGTTTCAAACTGTAATTCCTGTGATTTGCGTTACTGTAATGCTGTAATTCCTGCAATACTGTTGATTTCGTTTTTTTTAGTTCTTGTGATTTGTGTTCCCTTTTTTTCCTTTCGCATCTTCGTTCCATTTCGTCGCATATTTCGTTAGCGTTAAAACGAAAGGAAAAAGAGGATTGAATCAATTGATGAATCTTGATTGGTCTGGTTTTTCTGATTTCATTTCCGTCAATTTCGGATCTGTGCTTTTTCGTTTGTGATTCTTCAATTTCTGCATTCGTGTTGATTTTCGTTTCAGTTCTCGTCCTGTGATTTGCGTCCTCGCATTTCTGTTGCTTCAAGATTTCGTTCTTGATTGCGTTATTGCATTGTTGTATGTGATTTTGCGTTCTTGATAGTCTTGATTTCAGTTTGCGCCAATTTCAATTTGCGTTGCGTTGTGAATGTGTTGTGTTTTTGCGTACGGTCTGGTTCTGCATATGTTCAGTGTTCTTATGCCTTTCGTTTCTTTGTTTGCATAAGAAAGATGAAAACGATTTGTTGACTGTTTGTGCCTTTCTTGCATTTCAGCCTTGTAATCACAACACTTACGTTTAGCCTTGTGAGTAATTGTTCTGTTTGATTTTTAATTCTAATTGCAAATTGATTTCAGTGTTATTTCTTAAATACTTACTCAAACCTTGATTTTCAAAAGCCAAAATAGTATAGAAAAAAAGAGGAATCTGATTCTGAAAAAAAAAAAAAGTGAAAACAGCTTGTAAAAAAAGTGATTTTGAAAAAAAAAAGTGATTCCAAAAAATAAAGTGCTTATAGCAAAAAAAAGAAGAAGAAGAAAGGCATAGTAAAAAAAAGTGATTCCACAATTTTGATTATATACACACATTTACCACTTATACACCTTTGATTTCCTTTGAACACATACATTTTTTTTGTTTTCCTTTGTTTTCTTTCAGTATCTTCTTCGAGCACTATTTGTTTTAGCGTCTCTTTCTTGTTAGCTTTCCTTGTTGACTTCTAAATTGTCTTAGAGTCTCTTTGTGTCTTTTTTGGCTCTTGTATGATAATTTCTTTGCGTGATTGTCTCATTGTTTATGGTAGTAACATCAACACCTTGGTGATTGAAATCTACTTGAACCCTTTTAAGAACCTCTAGGAGGGAAATTTAGGGAGTGGAAAAAGGCTAGAGTGCATATTATAGAAAAAGCCAAAAAGAGTGTAAACACGAGTGACAATTTCAAGAGTGTAAACACTTAGTTGAGTGGTGAGGTCCATTTTTTTTTCTTCCTTTTTTTTACTCTTTTGTATATTGTATTGGTTATTTGCATCATGTCAAGTGTTCTCCTATCACCAAGAACGGCTGCCCCCGTGGCTCACATTACAAATCTTCAAAGAGAAACACAAACGGAGATTAGGAGGGTTAGTGAAGAGCTTGGGGAAAGATTTACTTTGGTTGAAAGGTGTGTTGAAGAACCTATTCCACATAATGCACTTGAGGAGGATGAGATTGAAGAGGAGGTGCCTAGACAAGCAAGGAGGACAAGGAGGCATGAGTATGAAGAGGATGAGGGTGAAGAGGAGATCCCTAGACAAGAAAGGAGGCCAGGGAGGAATGATAGAAGACATAGACAATATGACAATGAATATGAAAGGAGGCATAGGCATCACCATTATGATTATGACTATGAACGGAGACATAGGCATCATAGTGATGAGGAGGATAGAAGGCAAAGGTGGGAAGAAGAATATTGGAAGAAAAAGAAACTCAACATTCCCAATTTTCAAGGCAAAGGAGATTCGAAATTGTATCTAGATTGGGAACTCAAAGAGGAACAAATTTTTAATTGTCATGAAGTAAGGGAGGAGAGGAAGGTTAGTTTGGCTACTTTGGAGTTCACGGATTATGCTTTGTTATGGTGGGATCAACAACAAAAGGAGAAAGCTAGGTGTGGAGCAAGGCCTATTGAATATTGGGAAGACTTGAAAGCTATGATGAGAAAAAGATATGTACCAAGTCACTACACTAGGGTACTACATGACAAGCTCCAAAAGCTCAAACAAGGTGGGAAAAGTGTTGAGGAGTATTACAAAGAATTGGAAGTTGCACAAATTAGAGCCAATGTAGAGTAGAGTAGAGAAGTGGTTATGGCAAGATTCATGAATGGTTTGAATTATGAGATAAGGGATATAGTGGAGTTACAAGACCACCTTGACCTTGAGGAGCTTGTCCATCAAGCTACTAAAGTGGAGCAACAATTAAAAAGAAAGAGCTCCTACAAGAGATCCAATTCCAACTACACTTCCAACCATAAGACTTCAAATTGGAAGGATAAGGGTAACTCAAAGAAGGAGGGGTCCTCTCCCTCCAAACATGATGAAGCGTCGGCCAAACACGGCCACAAAGGTACGCAACTTTCTAACTCTACTCCTTCATCTAGTTCTTCTACTACTTCCACAAAGTGTTTTAAATGTCGTGGGAGGGGGCACATTGCTTCCCAATGCCCAAATAAAAGAGCTTTGGTCATCAAAGATGGTTTTGTGGTGACCGAGAATGAGAGAGAAAGCTCTACCTCCTCCTCTAGCTCTTCTAGTGGGAGTGAGGAAGAAGTTGAGGAACAACCCCTCCAAGGGGATTTGCTTATGGTGAGGAGATTACTAGGAATGAACCTTAAGATAGATTACTCCTCTCAAAGAGAAAATATCTTTCACACTAGGTGTCTAGTTAATGAGCAAATTTGTTATTTGATAATTGTTAGTGGTAGTTGTACTAATTTAGCTAGCACTAGATTAGTTACAAAACTTAACCTACCCACCATTGCTCATCCTAGACCCTATAAACTTCAATGGTTAAGAGAGGATGAAGAAACTGTTGTGAACAAACAAGTGTTGGTGAGTTTTAGCATCCACAAGTACAAAGATGAAATTTTGTGTGATGTGGTACCAATGGAAGCCAGTCACATTTTGCTTGGTAGACCATGGCAATTTGATAGAAAAGTCACTCACGATGGCTTTACTAACAAATACATTTTTGTTCACAACAAGCTCAAAATTACTTTATCACCTCTTAGTCCAAAGGAAGTATGTGAAGATCAAATAGCTCTTAAGGTCAAAAGAGAGAAAGAATGGCTACAAAAGAGTGGAAAAATGAGTGGAGAAAGTTCCAAAAAAAGTGAGGACCGAGAGCAAAAGGAGAAAAAGAATAAAAAGACAAGTGATAAAAAAGAAGATAAAATAATACAAAACTTGTTTTTGAGAGAGAAGGAAGTCAAGAGAGCTTTAACATGTAGGCAACCCCTATATTTTTTGTATTATAATGATTTGTCCTTGCCCAATTCTTCTCTTGAATTGCCAACATGTATTGAAAGTCTCTTAAAGGATTTTGAGGATGTGTTCCCCAATGACATACCTCATGGCCTACCTCCTATAAGGGGTATTGAGCACCAAATGGATCTCATTCCTAGTGCATCATTACCAAATAGGCCAGCTTATAGAAGTAATCCCGAAGAGACAAAAGAGATTGAAAAACAAGTTCAAAAACTCTTAAAAAAAGGATGGGTAAGGGAAACTTTGAGCCATTGTGCTATGCCCGTCATTTTAGTACCAAAAAAAGATGGCACATGGAGAATGTGTACGGATTGTAGGGCCATCAACAATATAACCATTAAGTATAGACATCCAATCCCAAGATTAGATGACATGCTTGATGAGTTATATGGTGCTTGCTATTTTTCTAAAATTGACTTAAAAAGTGGTTATCATCACATTAGGATGAGAAAAGGGGATGAATGGAAAACGGCATTCAAGACCAAATTTGGTCTATATGAATTGTTAGTCATGCCTTTTGGCTTGACAAACGCCCCGAGTACTTTTATGCGTTTGATGAACCATAGTTTAAGGCAATTTATTGGAAAATTTGTGGTGGTCTATTTTGATGACATTCTCATATATATCATGACACTAGATGATCATGTTAATCATTTAAAAAGTGTCATGGAGGTTTTGAGAAAAGAACACTTATATGCTAACTTAGAAAAATGCACATTTTGTAAAAGTGAAGTAGTGTTCTTGGGATTTGTTGTTAGTTCCCAAGGGGTGAAAGTTGATGAGGAAAAGATAAAGGTCATCAAAGATTGGCCCACCCCTAGAAATGTGAGTGAAGTGAGGAGCTTTCATGGGCTAGCAAGTCTTTATAGGAGGTTTGTTAAAATTTTTAGTACATTGGCTTCTCCTTTGAATGATGTTGTCAAGAAAAATGTGGCATTTAAGTGGGGAGCGGAGCAAGAGCAAGCTTTTCAAGAACTCAAAACTAAATTGACAAATGCTCCTATTCTAGCTTTGCCTAATTTTTCTAAGACCTTTGAGTTGGAATGTGATGCTTCCAACATTGGCATAAGTGCGGTTTTATTGCAAGAGGGGCACCCAATTGCTTATTTTAGTGAAAAATTGAGTGGTGCCTCCTTGAATTATTCCACCTATGACAAAGAATTGTATGCCTTGGTTAGGGCCTTGCAAACATGGCAACACTACTTGTTTCCTAAAGAATTTGTGATCCATAGTGATCATGAATCTCTTAAGTTTCTTAAAGGTCAAGGAAAATTAAATAAAAGGCATGCCAAGTGGGTAGAATTTTTGGAACAATTTCCCTATGTGATTAAACACAATAAAGGCAAAAGCAATGTAGCTGCGGATGCCTTATCTAGGAGACAAGTTTTACTTTCCTCTCTTGAAATTAAGATTCTTGGTTTTCAACATTTGAAAGAAATATATGCTTGTGATCTTGATTTTGCCAATATATATACATCTTGTGATCATGGTGCATTTAAGGGGCATTATAAGCATGATGGGTTTCTTTTTAAGGGAAGTAGGCTTTGCATTCCTAAATGTTCCGTTAGGGAATTGTTAGTGAGAGAAGTGCGTGAGGGGGGATTGATGGGTCATTTTGGGGAGCATAAAACACTTGAAATGTTGCATGAGCACTTTTATTGGCCTAGAATGAAACAAGATGTGCATAAAGTATGTTCTAAATGCATTACATGTAGAAAGGCTAAATCTAGGAGCATGCCTCATGGATTATATACCCCTCTCCCTATTCCCTCTACACCTTGGGTGGATATTTCTATGGATTTTGTGCTAGGTCTCCCAAAGACAAGGAATGTCCGCGACTCCATTTTTGTTGTGGTGGACCGTTTCTCAAAAATGGCTCATTTTATTCCATGCTACAAGGTGGATGATGCATGTCATATTGCAAATCTATTCTTCAAGGAAGTGGTAAGACTACATGGGGTGCCTAGGACCATAATTTCGGATAGGAATCCAAAATTCCTAAGTCAGTTTTGGAGAACTTTGTGGGGTAAGCTTGGTACTAAGTTACTTTTCTCTACTTCTTGTCATCCTCAAACGGATGGACAAACCGAGGTAACAAATCGAACTCTTGGTACTTTGCTTCGATCTCTTCTTAAAAATAATGTTAAAGCTTGGGAAGATTGTTTACCTATGGTTGAATTTGCTTACAATAGAGTCCCACATGGTTCCACTTCCCATTCCCCATTTGAGGTTGTGTATGGTTTTAATCCCCTTACCCCCATTGATTTGTTGCCTTTGCCCATTAATTCTTCCATAATACATAGTGATGGAAAGGCAAAGGCCAAATTTGTTAAAAAGTTGCATGAAAATGTCAAAGCTAAAATTGAACATAAGTATGAGACCTATGCAAAAAAGGCCAATAAAGGAAGAAAAAGGGTTGTCTTTGAACCCGGTGATTGGGTGTGGGTACACCTAAAGAAGGAGAGGTTTCATTCACAAAGGAAATCCAAGCTCCAACCTAGAGGAGATGGTCCCATTCAAGTCCTTGAAAGGATTGGGGACAATGCATATAAAATTGATTTACCTAGAAATTATGGGGTAAGTTCAACTTGATTTGACTTTGTTTGATATAGGTGATGAGGACCTTAACTCGAGGACGAGTTCTTCTAAAGAAGGAGGGTGTGAAGAGGACCTCCTAGCTCAAGGAAAGGAAGCACAAAAAGGAGTGGTTACTAGAAGCAAAGCATGGAAGCTTCAAGAGGACATGGAGAAGAGGATTAGCTCTTTCTTGATTCCCATTGGAGGAGAATCTAATGAAGACAAAATTTACCAAGTGCTATTCATTAGTGACTAGTCCTTATTACAAAAATATATTAGACTTGTTTTCTTTTCTATTTGTAATTTGTAATAATTGTACTTTGATGTATTTTCCTTTTAGAAGCCTAGTATTTGCTCTAAGGCATTAGGTTGTGATTAGAAACTTAGGGTGGTGTGCTTAGTAAATTGCCAAGAGTATATATTGGCAAACATAACAATTTGGAAGGGGCTTTTGATGATATAGAAATTGATTTTTGAGAGCATAGAGTTTTATCTCCCTTGGTTCTTGTCTTTGCCTTTTGGTATATGAATCAGATGAGAGCGAGATCTTAAGCTTGATGTAAAGTAGCTTGAACTAAACAAATGCTTGATGACTAGATGCCTTGCATTGAGAAGATGCACAATGATAGTTGAGCTTTGTTGATCGAATGCTTATAGGAATAAATGGTTATGCGTTGAGCAGTAACAAATGTTGTCTTGTCGTAGATAGATGATAGAGCCGTCAACTATGATTTTAGAGAATATAACTTTGTATACTGGAAAGTAAGAGAATATAACTTTGTGGTGGCTGGAAAGTAAGAAAGAAGGTAGCGGTTTAGGTTTATGGATCTATTCCGTTTTAGGTCCCTTCTCCATTATTTATTCCAATTCTTGCAGGCACCATGCTGAATCGACATGATTTCTTCACAAAACAATGATATAAATTCTAGAGCCTTCAACTGCATGTAGAATCGAGAGGTCATTTGATCTCTATTTCTAAGCTTGTCACCCACCCTAAAATCAAGAACTCCAAACACACTGAGAGTTGTATAGAGATATTAAGCAAAAGATTTACTAGAGTCTTTGTCGGAGAAAGTCAAAAACAAATCATAGATCTAGTTTGAATTACTATCATTATAAGGTATCTAGGTTCAAGAAGAGTAATAGAACGAAGAAATGATCTTTTAGGTGAAAGTATATGTTGTATGTGTGGCATATATATCAATCTGTTTTACAGTTAGGCTTACTAAGAGAGTCTGTTAAATCAATAAGGGGTTATGTTTTCTGTTGTTAGGCAGTTACAACCGGAACTGATTGTAACCACTTGTAGTGAGCCATGTATATAAGGCATTCACACAGTGATAGATTGTAATCTGATTTTTTTCTCTGATTTCTTGGGTTAACTTGTAAAACTCATAGCTAGGTTTTGCTGTGAGGTGGAGTGACTGAGAGGGAAAGATTCAGGGGAAGGAAACACTTGTAATCACTGATTGTAACATTTTGATTCTTCAATAAAATTGGACTTAGCTGTGCTAGTCCCCTAGATGTAAAGCTATTTGGCCGAACTGGGTAAACAATTTATGGTGTGCTCTTCTTACTCGCATTCTTCTGCATTTCAAGTCAGTGTTCTTGGTATAACAATTGGTATCTAGAGCCATTCTGAAGAAAGAAATGGCAATCTCAAAATTCGACATTGAAAAGTTCAATGGGCAAAATGATTTTGGGTTATGGAGAATGAAGATGCAACCTTTGTTGGCTCAACAAGGGGTTGAAGAGGCGCCCGAAGGTGAAAATAAGCTCCCGGACACACTAACAGAAAAAGAAAAGAAAGACATCTTGAGGAAGGTGCATAGCACGATAATCCTACCTCTCGACGACAAAGTTCTTCGTGAAGTTACCAAAGAAAAGACCGTACTCTCTGGCTAAACCTGGAGAGTCTCTATATGACCAAGACTCTTGCAAATCGCTTGTATCTCAAACAAAGACTCTATACATTCAAGATGAGTTTAGGTACGTCAATTCACGATCACATGGATGAGTTTAATAGATTTATTCATGACCTAGGAAACATAGAGATAAAGGTAGATGATGAAGACCAAGCATTACTGCTATGATAGTCTTGCTGACACCCTAATCTATGGAAGAGAATCTCTGTTTCTTGAAGATGTACAAGTTGCCCTAATGTCAAAAGAGTTATCAAGGAAAAGTGATTACAAAGAAGGCGACATAGGAGAGACTCTGTATGTAAGAGGAAGGAGTGAAAAGTGTGACTCAAAGGGGAAGAACAATGCAAGATCAAAGTCAAAAGGCAAACATATTAAATGCTACATTTGCCATAAGGAAGGACACTTCAAAAAGAACTGTCCAGAAAGGAAGAAATCAAAAAACCATAATGGTGAGGGAAATGGGGATGCATCTGATGGATATGAAAGTGCTGAAGTCCGTATGGTTACAGATGGTCATAATGGTTCTGAGTGGATAAGGGACTCAGGATGCTCATACCATATGTGCCCTAATGGAGAGTGTTTTTTTATTACAAGCCTCTTGATGGTGGAAAAGTTAGAATGGGAAACAATACACCTTGCAAGGTTGTAGATATTGGACCCATTAGATTGAAACTCATAGATGGAACTATAAGGGTACTAACAAATGTTAGACATGTCCCTGACTTGAAAAGATGCCTCATATCTCTAGGGACCTTTGAAGCACAAGGTTACAGCTTCAAAGGGGAAGATGGTATCATGAAAGTATCAAAAGGGTCAGAGTCATCTTAAAAGGAGAGAGGATAAAGAATAGCTTGTATATTCTCAAGGGGGAGGCAATAACTAGTGACACCTATGTTGCTGGCTCTGATAACAGCAAAGAAAAATTGTGGCATCAGAGGCTTGCACACATAAGTGACAGGGTTCTCAAAGAGCTTGAGAAACAAGGCTTATTGTGTGGAGACAAGCTGAGGGGTTTAGAGTTCCGTGAACACTACATCGTTGGAAAGCACACAAGGGTGAAATTCTCAGCAGGTAAACACAAGACCAAGGACAAGCTAGGCTATGTGCACTGGTGTGTGGAAAACATGTGCAAGTATACACAGTCCATAACAAGTAATATAGTGTTTAGAACAGGTCAAACCCACAGGGATTGATGAACTCTTTCAAAAGTCAATATTATGTAATTTAGAAGAAGGTAACCAACTTAACAAGATAGTTGATGATGGTGAGTATCACAAGTAAGTTATAATAAAGCAAAGTGTAAGTAGTTGTAATGCAAATAGAGAAAAGCTAGTTGGAATGTCTTCCCCAAGAAATTTACTTATAAGTGTTTAATGCAGGTATGATGCAGTTGCACTGAATGCTGTTGCATTAATTGTGTGCCTTTCAGTCACTTTCTTCAGAGTTTCATTACAAGCTTCCTATGTCTAGGCTTGCTAAATAAGTTCACTCTTGTCTTTTAAATTACCCACAGTATCACCCTATGGACTATACTATCCTATGTCTAGTACTTAGTATGGTTTTAACAAAGTTTCCTTTATGTAAAACACTCACCCATATTAGTTCTTGAGTTCTTAATTGTAAACCATGTCTGCTTTTACAAATCTACTTATTCTAAGTGATCAATCTCAAAATAAGTGTTGAAAGTATTATCAAGCAAGAACTAAAGTGCACACATCATATACTTGTATTAAACTTACTTAAAAGCTCATTAAATGGTTAGAACATTCCAACTAAGAGAGGTTTAGCTCAACATAGACATTGCAAGGCAAATATAAACAGAATAGAACATGTTTATATAATTGAAATCACAAAAGAGAAACAACAAGATAGAGTTTACACAAGTGGTAGCTCTTAGCATGAATTCTCCTAGCAATGTAATTGCATTAGCTCCTTAGCACTTTGGTAAAACTATGAAATCGAGGTAAGAAGGATTTGTCACTTCCTTCCTTTCCTTCTTACAAAATAGAACTTATCTATGTGGAGTGAAATTTTAATCTAACTTATGGATTGTGATCTATTTTCAAGTGAAGGAGTGAGGTCCTTTTATAGTTTTCAAGAGGTGCTTCCTTCCTTCATGTTGAAGTAACGTTGGTGGCTGTATTCGTGGTTACTTTACAGCAGTTGATTCCCATGTGAAGTCTTCAATCAAGTGTATAGGGAGGTCAAATGAGATAAGAACATGTGTCCCTACGTTGATGACTCTTCAAAGCTATGTGGGAATTGTAGGCAACGAAATATGAGGTGTTCTTGCTTTAGGAGACCAAGCATGAGGTCATCAAGTGCAAGTGGATGGCAAGTGGATGTGCAAGTGGATGACTCCAACCTTCAGGCAATGCAGTTGCAGTGCAGTAGCATTGTGTTAAACCAGTGCAGGAGCATTTGATGCAGGAGCATCTAGACTGCACTGAACAAACTTATCAAACATACCACAATATATCCAAAATGGCCTATTATCAACTATAACCATGTCAAACACTCAAGTTATCACATATTACATAAAACACTATATAAACTCTTTATCTTTGCTTGAAAGAGAGCAATTTACTAAGTTTAAACATATGAATAACTCTATATAAAATAGAGTTATCACACCTCCAAACATAAACTATTGCTTGTCCTAAAGTAATGACAAAGACAAACTAACTATAGTTTCTAGAAGATAAATCAGTTTGATATTTGGATTTTCATGAGGTGCTCTCTATGAACTACTTTGCTCATCAATTTTTATTTCTTTTTAAACTTCCAGAATTATTTACACTCTTTGTGTGTGTGTGTGAACCCACTGAGTTGAGATTGGTTCCATGACTAAGTGAAAACTTTCTCCTAGCCTTTGAAAAGATTGGTTTATCTTTGGTCACACCAAAATATTTTTTCAAAAGAAAGGTTAGACTCACAAAATTCTCAAGTATTGGGGAGTTTTAAACACAACCAAAGACTTGACTGAATTTTTCAAAACTTTTTGAGTTAATGCACTATTTTTCTTGTGTTGGTGGTTTCTTTAATGCAGATCCATCACTTCTTTGAAGTGCTTTTTGCATTGATGTTTTTCTGCATTTATTTTCTGCAGTGCAGTTGCATTGCTTCTGCACTGTGTTATTTTTTGTAGCCTATATTGCCTTCCTCACTGTCCTCCAGATGCATTTATTCCTGCATGGCACATGTGCAGCTTTTCACTGACCTCCAGATGCATTTATGCACTTTGGCACAGGTACAGTTTTGAACTATCCTCCAGATGCATTCATTCATGCATGGCACAGGTCTTTGACCTCCGGATGCAATCATGCACTTAGGCACAGGTATAGCTCAATCTGATTCAGGTCAATATGGCTTTTGATCTTTGATCTTTTCACCACTCTTTTTGTATTCTTTTGCATTGCTTGCTCTCACTTTTCAAATTCAGTCTTGGTTTTCATAAAAATACCCCCAAACTTAATTCTTTAAGCTATTACAACTTTTTAATCAAAATTTGTTTTGACCTTAGCTCACCAAAAATTTCCCTTGCATCAGATTGCTCTTTAAATAGCAAGGTTCTTTTCACAAACTCAGTTTTGAGGTATTTGGAAGGAAAAATAATTCCGGTTATTTTTGTGAGAAATAAGGCTTCTTTTTCTTCTCTTGCTTTTCAAAAATCCATCCATAGGTGCACCATATCTTTGTAAAATATTTTCAAACTGATCATCTACTAAAATGTTCTTAACAATTTATAGTATTCCTCATACTTGTCCCTATTTTCCAATGAAAATGTATCTTTGGAAAATTAGTTTTATGTATTTGGATACTACTTTGTTAAGAACATCTAATACATTTATACAAAAATATTTATTAAAAACATACAAAAACACACATACATAACATACTTAATATGATAAGTCCCCCCCCCCCCCAAACTCAAGGGGTAGCAATGTCCTCACTGCTAAAAGTTCACAAAATACTTGCAAATATTTGTTCAAAATAGGGAGAGGGATTAAAAACACAACCAGGGAAGAGTTAGTAGTAAGATAACATCCAAAATATAGTAGTTAAATTGCAGAAAGCATGTAACAGATACTCATTTCTTGGCTCCACTCATTGTCCTTGCACTCTGCCTGGTAGGAGGAGTGTTCTTCACCTTCTGCTTCTTTTCCTTTGGCTTTGAGATTGGAGTTACCTCTATTGGTGCAGATGCACCTGGTTCTTCTGGTGTTGTGGCAGGAATTGATGCAGTAGCATCAGTTGGGACTGCATCATGGATCTTTCTTTTTGGTGTCTTGACTGTTGGTTGTTTGAAGAATTGTTGTGTGTTTCCCAGTTCCTCCCTCTTCCTTTTAGCTATTTGTTGCAGAACTAGTTGCATTGCTGCCTCATCATGTTGTGGTTTCATTGCAGCCTTCTGTTGAGATGCAGAAGCATTTGATGCAGGTGCATCACTCTACATCTCAACTGCTTCTGTGGTAGCTTCTTCCTCCTGTACTGCCACTGGTTCTGCCTCTTCAGTTGGATCTTCATCAGTATCCTGCACATTTTCATGCTCAAGAGCAGAAACAACATTAGTTATAATGTTAGTGGGGCTAGTAGGGGTGGTTTGTTCTGTTTGTGGCTCAGTGATAGGTGAGGTTGGGATTGGACTTTGTTGCACAGTGTGAGTTGGTTGTTCTGTTTCAGTTGGTGGAGAGGGTGGAGGAGGGGTTGTTTGTGGTGGTGACTGTATTGGTGGATCAGTAAGGGAGGGTAGTGGTGATTTTGGTTGGGGAGATGCTTCTTTGGTAGGTGAGTGGATTGGTGATTGGATAGGTGATGTGATTGGTGAAGTGTGGGTTGTTTCTTGTTGGGCTTGTGGTGGTGTTTTCTTGGCATATTTCTGTCTGGCAATTTCTTCCAGAATGACACCTCTAGCATGTTCTTCTTCCTCACTTTCAACTTCAGTATCACTTTCTTCTTCATCTTCACTCTCCTTGTCCATTTCTTTTTCTAATTTCTCATCCTCAGTTTCTGAATTATAAGTTTCTTCAAATTCAGGCTCTACTACAACCTTTTTCTTTCCCTTTGTTTGTTTTCTAGTCACCTTTTTCTTTGGTTTCTCTTCCTGTTCCTCTTCTTTCTCTTCTTCTTTTTCCTCATCAGCTTGTTCTTTCTCCTCATCTTCTTGTCTTTCAGTTCTTAACACCCAGCTTGGGAACACGGGTGCCTCAATATTGCCTAATTCATTAGACAAATATTGGAAAACAAGCTGCAGCCAATCTGTTGTTCATTCTGAAATTTCCATACTGCAGCTTGCTTCTGCATGAAATGCTCTTGCATTGCAGGCATAGGCAGTGATTCTTTCACTTTTCTTATTCTCTCCTTCATCTCAGCATTCAAATTAGTAGGGGGAAATTTTCTTTGTTCATTAGCAGCAATAGGAACATTTTCCTTCATGCACAATTCAGTTATGAGACAAGGGAAAAACAGAAATCCTTTTGTTTTAGTTGTGTATGTATAGATTTCCCTTGCAATCAATCTACCTATGTCAACATTTTCCTCAGAGAGAATTGTATCTAGTAAGATCAATCTCTCTTTGGTCATGGCATATGTGTGTGAAGTAGGTAAGATTGATGTTGTAATGAACAAATGTCAATTTCCTAGAGCATCTATCAAATAGGTACTTCTCAGCTTAACTTCATTTGGTGTAAATCTTTCCCAAACAGAATCTGGTGTGGCAATTCTACCCCTAATCTCTTCCATTTCTTTCTTATAAGCCTTCCCTACTTTCTTTTCAAACTCAAGTCCATTATATGTCAACAAATAATGCTCATTTATTTTCTTAGGATGAAAATGAACTACCTTACCTCTAACCTTAGAAGTGTAACTTTTCTCTGGTCCTTCATTTTCAGAGAGTCCAGCATAGAATTCTCTTACTAATTCTTCAATGTATCCTCCTCGTGGCAACACAAAGTGATCCCAGTGAAGATTGGCCACTGTTGCCATGAATGATGGACTAGCTTTCTTCAAATCGTATCCCCTTTCTGGTAGTAACTGTATTTTCCATAGATGAGCTTTCTCTTCACTAATCAATGCTGGTGCATTGGTCTTGCCTTTCTTTCCCTTTTTGGACGATGATGATGCATGTTTTCCTGATGATTTTGATGCCGATTGCTTCTTCACCATTGTGTTCGCTGAATATGGAATTGTTGTGTGTAACTGTTTGATTAGAGTGGGAGGTTTCAGATTGAGTGGAAGGGGTAACGAAAATGATTTTAGGGTTTTTTTAGTGAGGAGTTAAGAGAAGTTTTGATTTGATTGAGGTAGTAGCCGTTAGGTAAGGTCGTGGTGGGCATGCGTGCAGCCACGTGTCTCCCTTGGTTACTCAACAATTCATTTAGTTTCTAACTTTGCTTCTGATGAGTTGTCATTCACACTTGATCAATTTCTTCAAATTTTTGAACTTGGGTACAGGGCACATTTTTTCTTCAATGCATATGTAATGCAGTAGCATTGCAATGCAGCTGCATCAGTTTCCCGTTTTTCCTACAAAACACTTAAAACATCAAATTGAACAAAATTAAGTAAAAATGATGGGTTGCCTCCCATTAAGCGCTTGTTTTAAGAGTCTTCTCAGCCTGACTACCTCTTTCTTTTAGAGATTTTTCAAATGAGTGGTGACCTTTTCTCTCACCACATGTTCACCATAATACATTTTTATTCTTTGACCATTTACCTTGAAGATGGTGTTTGAGGTTTCATCTAACAAGTCAACTGCTCTATGAGGATAAATTTTAACCAATTTGAATGGTCCTGACCACCTTGATCTAAGCTTTCCAGGGAAAA
Organism: Astragalus membranaceus; assembly: GCA_039519185.1. Classification (NCBI taxonomy): domain Eukaryota; kingdom Viridiplantae; phylum Streptophyta; class Magnoliopsida; order Fabales; family Fabaceae; genus Astragalus; species Astragalus membranaceus. The sequence continues at coordinate 70,567,239 of CM076850.1, forward strand.
GCTTCAATCTAGAATTGTACAGCAGAACTAATCCTCCCTCTTTTAAGTCTCTTTTTGAATTCTCTTGTCATGCCATGCCTTTGTTTTGGTTTTGTAGATTTCAGCATTCTCATAAGAGAATTGCCTAATCTCTTCTAACTCATTAAGCTCTAGCATTCTTTGTGTACCTGCTTTATCTAAGTTAAAATTGAGCTTCTTGATAGCCCAATAAGACTTATTTTCTAACTCCACAGGTAGATGACATGCCTTTCCATAGACTATTCTATAAGGAGACATTCCTAAGGGTGTTTTGAATGCTATTCTATAAGCCCATAAAGCTTCATCCAAATGTAAAGACCAATCTTTCCTATTTGGACTTACCATTTTTTCTAGCATTCTTTTGATTTCTCTATTTGAGATTTCTGCTTGCCCACTTGTTTGAGGGTGGTAGGCTGTAGCAATTTTATGCTTAACTCCATACTTAGCTAGAAGGTTTTCAATGATCTTATTACAGAAGTGTGAACCTTCATCATTAATTATCGCTCTAGGAGTTCCAAATCTAGTAAATATATTCCTTTGAAGAAATTTAATTACTGATTTTGCATTATTATTTGGTAATGCTACTGCCTCTACCCATTTGGACACATAATCAACAGCTACTAAAATGTACAAATTACCAAAAGAGGGTGGAAAAGGGCACATAAAATCCATTCCCCATACATCAAATAATTCAATTTCTAAAATATTGGTTCTTGGCATTTCATGTTTATCAAAGATATTTCCTGCCCTTTGACATTTATCACATTTCTTGACCATAAAAATATGCATCTTTAAATAGAGTAGGCCAAAAATAACCAGACTGTAATACCTTAGCTGCTGTTCTTGTGCTTCCAAAATGACCACCATATGGTGCAGCATGGCAATGCAGAAGCACTGCTTGTTGTTCTTCCTCAGGAACACATTTCCTCATTAATTTATCAGGACACATATTGTAAAGAAATGGATCATCCCAATAGTATTGTTTTACTATGTGGAAGAACCTTCTCCTTTGTTGATATGTCATATTCACTGGTGTCACTCTACTTGCAAGGAAATTTACAATATAAGCATACCATGGTGCAGATGCATTTGATGCTCCTGCATTGTTTGTAGCATATGCAGTTGCACTATGTGTATTGACTGTGATTGCCAATAGTTTCTCATCTGGAAAACTCTCCTTGATTTCTCCCTCTAGTGATTCACCTTCAAGCCTTGACAAATGGTCTGCTACTTGGTTTTCTACTCCTTTCTTGTCTCTAATTTCAAGATCAAATTCTTGTAGGAGTAGAATCTATCTTATCAATCTCGGCTGTGCATATTTTTTTGAAATCAAATACTTAATGGCAGAATGATCAGTATAAACAATTACTTTAGTGCCAACTAAGTATGATCTAAATTTTTCAAATGCAAATACTACAGCTAACAATTCCTTTAATTTACTTGAGCTTCAATTAACGTCTTGCTAGCATAATAAATAGAATGAAAAACCTTGTCATACCTTTGTCCTAGGACTGCTCCTACTGCAAAGTCACTAGCATCACACATTAATTCAAAAGGCCTGCTCCAGTCAGGTGTTACTATCACTGGTGCTATCACTAAAGCTTTTTTAAGCTTTTCAAAAGTATCCAAACAAGATTCATCAAAGTTAAATGGTACATCATGTTGTAAAAGCATACATAATGGCTTTGAAATTTTTGAAAAGTCTTTGATAAACCTTCTATAAAAACCAGCACGGCCTAAAAAGCTCCTGATACCTTTAACTGTTGTTGGTGGGGGTAATTTCTCAATTACCTCAATTTTTGCTTTGTCTACCTCTAGACCTTTCTTTGAGATTCTGTGTCCTAACACAATGACCTCTTGCACCATGAAATGGCACTTTTCCCAGTTTAACACTAGATTTGTATCCTCACATCTTTTGAGAATTTGTTCCAAGTTTGATAAACAATCTTGGAATGTTTCTCCAAAGACAGAGAAATCATCCATAAACACTTCTATTGATTGTTCAATGAAATCTGAGAATATTGACATCATGCATCTTTGGAAAGTTGCAGGTGCATTACATAATCCAAATGGCATCCTTCTATAGGCAAAGGTTCCATAAGGGCATGTAAAATTGGTTTTATTTTGATCTTTAGGCTCAATGATTATCTGATTGTATCCTGAATAGCCATCTAGAAAACAATAAAACTCTTTCCCAGCTAATCTATCTAGCATTTGGTCTATGAATGGTAAAGGAAAGTGATCCTTTTTGGTAGCCTTATTGAGTTTTCTGTAATCCATGCATATCCTCTAACCTGTTACAGTTCTAGTAGGTATCAACTCATTCTTTTCATTGGCTATTACTGTCACACCCCCTTTCTTTGGTACACATTGGACATGGCTTACCCATGCACTGTCTGATATTGGGTATATGATGCCAGCATTTAGCCACTTAATGATTTCCTTTTTCACAACCTCCTTCATAATAGGGTTTAGTCTTCTTTGGCTTTCTATACTATTCTTAGAATTTTCTTCTAAGATGATTCTATGCATACACACAGAAAGACTAATTCCCTTGATATCTGCCATTTGCCAACCTATTGCTTTGGTATGTTTCTTTAGAGTATTGATGAGATCATTTTCTTGTTCTGAGGTTAAATCAGAAGCAATAATAACGAGTAGGGTCTCATTTTCTCCTAGAAAGACATACTTAAGATGCTTAGGAAATTCCTTCAATTCTAGCTTGGGAGGTTTTTCTATGGAGGGTAAATTTTCTTTGAGGGTTGGATCCTCAAGATTGAGAGGTTCATAAGTTTTGGCCCAGACTTCCTTACAAGAGTTTCTTATTGGCAGGTTTTTCTTTTCTAGTAATTCCTCATCCAGCAATGCAGGTGCATCAAGTGCATCTGCATTAGCCAAATGATCATACTGTTTGTAAAACTGTTTCTCTACCAATTTATCTAGAGAAAAAATGGATGAGCATTCTTCTGTATCCTCTGTGGGATACTTCATAGCACTCATCACATTGAATTTTATCTCTTGATCATTCACTCTCATTGTAAGTTCACCTCTCTGCACATCTATTAAGGTTTTGCCAGTTGCTAGAAATGGTCTTCCTAGGATAATAGGTACATCCTTATCTGCTTCAAAGTCAAGAATGACAAAATCTGCAGGGAACACAAATTTGTCTACCTTAACTAAGATGTCTTCTATTATACCTTCAGGATAGGCTATTGACCTATCTGCTAATTGAAGTGTCACAGTGGTTTGTCTTACAATTCCAATTCCCAACTGGTTAAAAATAGATTTAGGCATTAAGTTAATACTTGCCCCTAAATCACATAAAGCTTTACCTGTATAAGAGGTTCCAATGGAAAATGGAATTGTAAAACTTCCTGGATCCTTCAATTTCCTAGGAATTTTACTTTGAATGATCTGACTACATTCTTTAGTCATGGCAACTGTCTCAAATTCCCCTAATCTTTTTCTTTTGGTAAGCATTCATGAATTTTGCATAGTTTGGCATTTGTTGAAGTGCTTCTACTAAGGGAACATTTATGTGCAACTGTTTTAGTACCTCTAAGAATTTGCTAAATTGTTTCTCCTCATGTGCTTTTTTCAATCTTTGTGGGTAAGGAGGAGGAGGGTACTCAGGTACTAACTTAGGTGTAGGGATTTGAACTTTTTCCTCTAATGCAGGAGCATTGGATGCTTCCACATTTCTTTCTTTGCTATTTTTCTGTTTGTCTTTTTCTTTTTCTCCCTTATCTACACTTTCCCTCTCATTTGATTCAATCAAATCCTTGCCACTTCTTAAGGAAATAGTTTTAACCTGCTCTTTTCCCTGTTTCTGGGAAGGAGCAGCTTCTGTATTAGAAGGTAAGGCACCTGATGGCCTTTGATACAAAGCTGTGGCTAACTGTCCTACTTGGGTCTCTAGATTCTTAATGGAAGCATCTTGAGTTTGTCTAGCTGTTCTTGTTTCTCCTATGAATGCTTTGAGCATATTTTCTAGAGAATTTTCATTGGTGGCTTGTTTTTGAGGTGGGAATCCTGGTGGTGTAGATGGTGCAGTATTAGATGCAGGTGCATTGTTATTGCTCCATCTAAAGTTGGGATGATTTTTCCACCCAGGATTGTAAGTGTTAGAATAGGGGTTGTTATTTCTATTATAACCTACATAATTTACAGAAATAGGGTTGCTAGGACATTCCTCATACAAGTGACCTCCTCCACAATATACACAACTGGTGGTACCTAGAGGTGCTTGTTCTACTGTTGCTGCTGCGCTGTCTGTTGATGCAGCTGCATTAGATGCAGTTGCATTAACTGAAGTGAAGTTTTTTATCAAGTTGGCTAAAGTGGCTACTTGAGCAGATAAGGCTATTACATCACTAACCTCATGTACCCCTGATGGTTTCTTTTGGGCACTCACCCTCTCAGTAGGCCAACTAGAGCTATTAGCTGCTATTCTATCAATTAACTCACATGCTTCATTGTATGAAAGATTTAATAACACTCCACCAGAAGATGCATCAAGCATTATTCTGGTTTGAGGTTCTAAACCATTATAAAAAGTTTCCATTTGAATAATAACAGGTAAACCATGATGAGGACATTTTCTTAAAAGTTCTTTCCACCTTTCCCATGCTTCAAATAATGATTCAAACTCTTTTTGTCTAAAAGATGTAATATCAGTTCTCATCCTGGCATTTTTGATAGGTGGGAAATATTTTCCTAAAAATTTTTCAGCCATTTCATTCCATGAATGGATAGAGTTAGGCTCTAAAGAGTTTAGCCAAGCCTTAGCTCTATCTTTCAAAGAATAAGGAAACAACCTTAATCTGAAAGCATCTTCACTAACACCAGGTAGGATAAAGTTACCACATACTTCTAAAAACTGTTTTAAATGTAAGTGAGGATCCTCTAGAGGAGTTCCTCCAAATTGACCAATAGTTTGAAGCATTTGAAACATCATAGGTTTAAATTCAAAATGCACAGCATCAATATGAGATCTGGATATGCTAGTTTGCATGTTTTGATGATCAAACTGAGCATAGTCCCTCATAGGTCTATCTCTATCATTAATCATACCTATGGGATCCATGTGAATGAATCGTTCTCTGTGATTTTCTTCTGTATCTTGATGAGAGCCAGAACCTCCTCTTACTGATTGTGGTCTTGAGCTTTGTCCTTCACGGTGAGACATCTTGCAGGCTTGTTCCTTTTGCTTTTGGAGTCTTAACAATCTCCTAAATCTTCTTTCTATCTCTGGATCTAAGCTGTATTCTAGTGTCCTGTTTCTGGTCCTGTACATATGCTAAAGCACCATGTGCTCCTGCATGACATAAACTTGCAAATACCAGAATAATATATACTAAATTACAGTATATAATTGAAATCACAAAAGAGAACATGTTTATACAAGGCAAATATAAACAGAATAGAACATGTTTATATAATTGAAATCACAAAAGAGAAACAACATGATAGAGTTTACACAAGTTGTAGCTCTTAGCATGAATTCTCCTAGCAATGTAATTGCATTAGCTCCTTAACACTTTGGTAAAACTATGAAATTGAGGTAAGGAGGATTTGTCACTTCCTTCCTTTCCTTCTTACAAAATAGAACTTATCTATGTGGAGTGAAATTTTAATCTAACTTATGGATTGTGATCTATTTTCAAGTGAAGGAGTGAGGTCCTTTTAGAGTCTTCAAGAGGTGCTTCCTTCCTTCATGTTGAAGTAACGTTGATGGCTGTATTCATGGTTACTTTACAGCAGTTGATTCCCATGTGAAGTCTTCAATCAAGTGTATAGGGAGGTCAAATGAGATAAGAACATGTGTCCCTACGTTGATGACTCTTCAAAGCTATGTGGGAATTGTAGGCAACGAAATATGAGGTGTTATTGCTTTAGGAGACCAAGCATGAGGTCATCAAGTGCAAGTGGATGGCAAGTGGATGTGCAAGTGGATGACTCCAACCTTCAGGCAATGCAGTTGCAGTGCAGTAGCATTGTGCTAAACCAGTGCAGTTATAAGTGCAGGATCAATGCAGGAGCATTTGATGCAGGTGCATCTAGACTGCACTGAACAAACTTATCAAACATACCACAATATATCCAAAATGGCCTATTATTAACTATAACCATGTCAAACACTCAAGTTTCACATATTACATAAAACACTATATAAACTCTTTATCTTTGCTTGAAAGAGAGCAATTTACTAAGTTTAAACATATGAATAACTCTATATAAAATAGAGTTATCATGCAGTCAAACCTCTGGGGACCTTCAAAGACTCCTACTCATAGAGGAAATAGGTAATTTATGTCTTTCATAGATGATTATAATAGAAAGGTTTGGGTGTTCCTACTAAAAACTAAAGATGAGGCCTTTAAAACCTTTGTGAATTGATAGAATAAGGTTGAAAACCAGTGTGATAGGAAGATTAAAACCCTAAGAACTGACAATGGCTTAGAATTTTGTGGAGACATGGAATACAAAGACACAAAACTGTTAGACATACTCCTCAACAAAATGGACTTGCTGAGAGAATGAATAGAACATTGTTAGAAAGGGTTAGGTGTATGCTGTCAAACTCAAAATTGACAAAGCAATTTAGGGGGGGAAGCTGTGCATACGGCAGCCAATCTCATAAATAGGTCTCCATCTACTACTATTGAACTCAAAACACCTCAGGAGAAGTGGAGTGGAGACCCTGCTGACTCTAGTAATCTTAGAATATTTGGCTGTCTTGCTTATTATCACGTCAATGATGGAAAAATTGAACCAAGGGCTAAGAAAGGGACATTTGTTGGCTATCCTGAGGGTGTTAAAGGTTTTAAAATCTGGTCAGCTGAACATAAGAAATGTATCATTAGTAGGAATGTTAAATTTCATGAAAACGAAATGCTTGAAACTAAAATCTCTGTTGATGATAAAGGTAATCAAGTTAAGAATGATACCTCATAGATTGAAGTAGAGTTAAAACCTAATATACCTGTTTTTCAAGGGTAATTCTCTCTATAGTTACTCATTTTGACTTACATTTGGAACAAATGGATGTCAAAACAACTTTCTTGCATGGAGAACTTGAAGAGAGAATTCTAATGAAGCAACCAGAAGGCTATGAAGAAAAGGGAAAGGAAGATTGGGTCTGTCTTTTGGAAAAAGTCATTGTATGGTCTAAAGCAATCACCACGCCAGTGGTATAAGCGTTTTGATAACTTTATACTAAGCATACAATATAAAAGAAGCAACTATGACAGTTGTGTATACTACAAGGATTTTGGTAGGAGTGAGTTCATATATCTCCTACTCTATGTTGATGACATGTTGATAGCAAGTAGGAGCATGACTGAGATTCAAAAATTGCAGGGGCTTCTTCAATCAGAATTTGACATGAAGGATTTAGTATCTGCTAGAAAGATACTGGGAATGGAAATCACTAGACATCAAGCTGATGGAAAAATGATTATAAACCAGAAGGATTATCTTGGAAAGGTACTGAACAGGTTCAATATGCTGGATGCAAAAGCTGTGAATGTGCCTATTGCATCCTACTTCAAATTGTCAAGTGAAGAAAGTCCTAAAACTACTCAAGAGCAGAAAGAAATGAGCAACATTCCTTATGCTAGTGGGGTAGGAAGCCTCATGTGTGCCATGGTATGCACTTGCCCAGACCTAGCATACTGTGTGAATCTGGTGAGCAGGTACATGGGCAACGCAAGTTCACAACACTGGCTTGCTGTTGACTCTCAATCATATGATGTAAGTTATGCATTTTTAGGACAAATTGTGTAGGTTTTTCATTGTATCACAGTCATTATCTGGGGATTTAGTCTAGTTTTAGATAATTGTAGTAGGAAGTTCATTTGTAAGTAATTCCTTCACTTTTTGGAGCTAAATTGGACTTGAAGACCTCTAATTGGTTGTGGCATCATTCGGCGAACCAGACACTTGCCCGGAAATGCAGCAAAATGGAGGGATTTAATTTCTGTTCAATATCGCGTCGCGACCAGGAGGGTTCGCGACGCGACCAGGAGGAATTTTGCAAAGCCAGATGTTTTTGTCCTATTTTGCATCGCGACCCGACCCGGAGCTATTTTGCGAAGCCAGATGCTTCTGTCTTATTTCGCGACGCGATGGGCACGGGCCGCGTCGCGATGGTGCGTGAAAATTAGGGTTTTTAAAGCAGTTTCAGCAATTTTTGAAGGGACTTCGTCTGGGGAATTGGAGCCACACTTTGGAGCAGCTGGAGGGTGCGATTTTGGGGCCTTCTCACCACTTGGGAACAAGGGATTGAAGGTTCTAATGTCTTCCTTTATGTTTGATTTCTATTTTATGTTGGTTTCTACTCTTAGGATGGATTGTAACTAATTTGCTTAGATTAGGGAGAGATGAATCTCCCAACCCTATCATGTGAACCATTGTTCTAGTCAATTCAGTGTTATTCGATTTACTTTGTCTAAATACCTATGTTTTTAATGCTTTTCAATTACATATGATAATTGTGATGATCTAGGCTAGTGATTGCATAGGAATATGAATTAGTAGCTGGAAATTGGGTAATTAGATCATCTGCTAGTAATCAGCATAGGGATATGTGATGGCTTAGGTGAATTCGTGAAAAATTCTTAATCTTAATGCATTACCCTCTGGCATGTCTCACCTAAGGAATTAGGGTAACTCTTAGGGTAATAGGGGTCTTGAGGCAAGGAATTTCCCTTGACCTTAATTAGTGAATTGAATCTAGAAATTGAATAATTAACTTGAATTGGCTAAGGTTCATGTGATAGGCGAGGTGAGAGGATTCGATCCCTAGTCGTTTTTTTCGCATTATTAATTCACGCTTGTGTACTGTTACTGATTACTCAAATCACCAAATCTTTACAATCTAAGAATTTACAATTTTGCTATTGTTGTCAACGCGCAATCCCTGTGGAATCGACCGGTTACTTACCGTATTTTATTACTTGCAACGACAATTGGTACACTTGCCAAAAGTCTTAACAAGTTTTTGGCGCCGTTGCCAGGGATTGTTGACTTTGTTGTCGACAAGGCAAACGAGTTGATTCTAGATTCTTAGTTTTTGATTGTTTGCTTGTTACTTAAATTTTGCTACTTGTTGGTTCCTTGAATTTGTTGACGTTTGCTTCAGTGTTTCAGAGATTTGTGCATGCGGAGCAAGGGTCCACAAGAACTCTTGTTTGACCCGGAAATTGAAAAACTAGCAAAGGCAAATCGAAGAAAGGCTAAGCTCACCAAGCAACAAGCAAGGGAATTGTCACAGGTACAATCAACTTCTACCTCGGTACCGGAAGAATTTTCGAGTGAGGAGGAAGAGATGGCTGAACCTCCACCCCGACGTACTCTAGGTGACTTCGGGCGAAGAAATCAAGGTGCCCAAGCATTAGCATTTCAACCAGTGGGCGTGGCCCAGTTTGACATCAAATCCTCTGTGCTCACAGCCTTGAAATCAGAGCAATTTTCTGGGTCGGATGCCGAAGACCCTAATCAGCACTTGTTCCAATTCTACGAGATATGTGGGACTACACACCCTGAGGGAGTAACCGATAGTGCAAAGAAGGTCCGACTGTTCCCTTTCACTCTTACAGGGAGGGCGAAGGATTGGTTGAACACTCTCCCAGGGACAATCAACACTTGGAATGACCTTGAGAACAAGTTCTTGGAGAGGTTCTTCCCAATCTCCAAATTCATAAGGAAAAGAGCTGATATCTCCAATTTTACACAGGGAGAGTCCGAATCGTTGTATGACTCTTGGGAACGATTCAAACTACTACTCAAGAAATGTCCCAGCCATGGCATAGAAGATTTCCTCCAGTTACAAACCTTTTGCCATGGGCTGAGACCACAAACAAGAATGATGTTGGACGCCTCAGCTGGAGGATCCCTAGGTACCAAGACTTGGGAAGAAGCCAAGCAGTTGGTTGAAGACATGGCTTCCAATGAGTACAGGATCCAAAATGATAGGGGGGCTGTAGGAAAGAAAGGTGTGCTGGAGCTTGATTCAAACAGCGCGGTGTTAGCCCAACAGAAACTAATGACCATGCAAATCGAGGCTCTCACTAAGCAATTAGTGGCAGCATGTGAAGTAGGTTCCAAAGCCCCAGCAACAGTACAAGCAGTGCAAGCAGGTGGGTGCAATTATTGTGGTAGGGAATCCCACGAAGGTGATTGTGCAGATTATGGAGAAGCATTGGAACAGGCCAACTATATGGGAAACTTCCAAAGACAAGGCGGGAATCCATTTTCTAACACCTATAATCCAGGGTGGAAGAATCATCCCAATTTTTCTTGGAAGAATAACAATGAAGGCACGAGTTCCAACCAACAACAGTCTCAGGCACCTGCCAATCAACAGCAGAAACCACCTTCTCGGTTAGAGGATGCATTGACACAGTTTATGCAGATGACCAAAAATACCTTCCAAGCTCAAGAGCAGGTAATGAAAAACATGGAGAAAAACCATGAAGCATCAATGAAAAATTTGGAGGTACAGATTGGTCAGTTATCAAAGCAACTTGCGGAGACATCCAAAAGTGGTTTCCCTGCCAACACTGTTGACAACCCGAGAAATGAGAATTGCAATGCCATCCATCTGAGAAGTGGTAAGGAGTTGGAACCGTCTGAAGTAACCAAGCCCCGGAAAAAGAAAGCAAATGAAGAGAGTGAGGGAGCGGAGAAAGACAACCCTCAATTGGAACCCAAAGAAACCCCATCGTACATGAAACTGCCCTATCCTCAGGTAAGCAAGAAAAATCAGAAGCATGAGCAGTTCTCCAAATTCATGGAGGTGTTCAGAAGCCTCCAGATCAATATACCTTTTGCTGACGCCCTGGAAAAGATGCCGGTCTATGCGAAGTTCATGAAACAGTTATTGACCAAAAAGAAAAGGTTGAAGGAGAATGAAACGGTAGCGTTAACAGAGGAATGCAGTGCTATCATTCAAAACAAAATACCCCCTAAGCTGAAGGATCCAGGAAGCTTCACCATTCCCTGTGCAATTGGTGATGTCACTATAGATAAGGCACTCTGTGACTTGGGGGCAAGCATAAACCTAATGCCCTTGGGAATGTGGAAAAAGCTTGGGGGAGGTGAAGTCAAATCGACTCACATGACCTTGCAACTGGCAGATAGGTCAATAAGGTATCTGTATGGTATTGTGGAGGATGTCCTGGTAAAGGTGGGAAAATTCCTCTTCCCGGTAGATTTTGTGATTCTGCAGTTGGATGGTGACACTGAGGTCAAGAGTTCAATGGATGGGGAAAATGACATCCCCTTCATCTTGGGAAGACCTTTCCTAGCCACCAGTAGAGCTGTCATAGATGTGGCAGATGAGACTGTGAAGCTGAGAGTGCAAGATGAAGAGGTGACCCTAAAAGTGATCAAGACAGCAAGAAAGGATGAGAAAAAGGAAGGGTGCTATAGTGTTGAGGAACCCCATTTAAAAGCCAAAAACAGAAGGCACACTCACTCGCCGCCAGATAAGTCATCCAGCGAGTGGGTAGATCTAAAAGAAGTGGTGGGTAAGCCTAGCTGGAAATTCAATGGAGGAGGTTCTGAAGGAGCTGTGTATGGGGCACTTAAGAAGCCAAAGGCTCCACCTGGGCCAATGTGAGATATCTTCTAAACCGTCAAGCTAGTGACGTTAAAGAAGCGCTGAGTGGGAGGCAACCCACTGAGGTACCAAGTCTTTAATTCAATTTCAATTTAAGTCTTTAATTCACTTTATTTTGCTGATAGGTTTAGGCATGAGAAGAAAATTTTTGTGTTCGTTCATGTTCGTGTCGCGAAAAGAGCGTAATTTCAAAGAAAATGTTTCTGGGTTATTTCGCGTCGCGAACCAATGATATCGCGTCGCGATGGGTCGAATTTTTGCTGAGAAAAAAAGTTTCTGTTTTATTTCGCGTCGCGAATAAGGCACGTCGCGTCGCGATGTTTCAGAATTTTCGAAACTGAAACGGTTTCTGTGTAATTTCGCGACGCGAAGCACACGGGCCGCGTCGCGATGCAACGTCTTTTAGCCCAGAAACTGGACAGTCCGAACACAAAGCATTTTTTTTCAAAAATTTGTCTCTTCTTTCTTCTCTGGTGCGCCATTTCCCCCATCCCCCCATTACTGTTTTGCTCTTGTTTGGTGGTGCATTTGCACACTCCCACACGGATTCTTCCTTGTCTACATCTCCAGGTAACAATTCTCCTCCATCTCCATCATTAAATTTTCAATTTTCTTCTTTAGTTTTCAGTGATTTAGGGGGACACAAATTGCGAGTTTGGGGTTGAATTAGGAGTTGGATTGTTGTCCCCCACCCTTCTACATTGCATGCTTGCTGTTATTTCTGAATTAGGAGGCTTGTTAATCGAATTGTGGTTGGATTCTTGTTGATTTTGATTGTATACAAGGTGTTTGTTAAAATGCCTCAATGAAGTTTTTGATGTTCACCAAGTGTTTGTGAAATTGCTCCAATGAGTTTTGGCTAAGCAACTCAATTGTTTGTGGAAATGTCTAAGTGAAGTCTGTTTTGGAGTTGCTGGCTTGTTTCTAATTTTGCACAAATTCACAACCTTAGGGTAGATGACATTGAGTCCAGAAACTATGTTTTGACTGTTGATTATTTTTCTCTGCTGGAGTGGGGCCCACACCCGGGACCCACCGAGAACTAACAATTTGGACTGGGTTCTGGTTATTTGCCTGCAGGAAATTTTTCTTAAACAGGTGCTAGCATGGACAAAAGAGCAAAGACTGGCACATCTAAGAAGAGGAGGGGGACCACACCATTAGAGGTTGACAGATTCAGGTCCCCCGTACACGAGGAGAGGTACCACCAGGTGGTCAAGGGCAAAAAGATAAATCCAGAAAGGGCCTTCAACCTCAGCACGGGGGAATTCCCCATCATTACCTCCACTCTCAGGGAATTGGGTTGGCTCTCGCTCAACTCAATGATCAAACAAGCTAACCAAAGCATGGTGAGAGAGTTCTATGAAAATGCCTACGGGGAGGAAGATAACAGAGTTTCAATGGTAATGGGGAGAGAGGTGTCTTACTCTCCTGACACCATCAACAGTCTCCTCGGGTTACCTACTACTGCTGATTGTGCCATGATGGATGCCTGGGACAGCAGAGGGGAGCACGATTATAAGGGTTTGCTGGGAGAGTTGTGTCGTCAGGGAGCGACGTGGGACAAACATCTTATCGGTCCGATTGGACAAACTTTTCCCCGCCGTTTCTGCAACATGGCTCTGAAGGCAATTCCTAAGGCCTGGAACAATTTCTTTAATCAGTCTGTCATTTCATGCTCCAACTCCACTGATGTCAAGACCAAGGTAGCCATGGGACTACAAGCTATCATGAGAGGCCAGAGGGTAAATCTGGGGAGAGCCATTTCAGCGAGCATTGCAGAGATCGTCAGATGTCCTAGGGCTCGATTGGGGCACTGCTCTATCATCCATGCCTTATGTAGACAGCAGGGCTGCCCGGAGTACCCAGACGATCTTCTAACTGATCCCAGGGAGAGCATCACAGCAGCATGGATCTTGAAGCAGCCCGAGGGGCCCATAGATGGAGCAGCACCACAGCAGCCAGCACCTCCAGCACCGCAGCAGCCAGCGGACCCATCTTACCGGGAGCAGTTTCAGACCGAATCCTCTTTCCAGTATGACCTCCTCATGGCCAGCTGGTGCGGGTCGTCTCTGTCATTGCAGCAGCAGGGCATAGATACTTCACATCTGGCATCATACAGAGTCCACCGTGCTGCTGAGGAGTATATGGCAGAGAACAGAGCAGCAGCCGCTTCATCTTCATCAGTACCACATGCAGAGCAGCAGCAGGACCCCCAGGATCCACTTCTTTCAGGGGATGAGTATTTGGAGGAGCACATTTCATTTCCTTGAGCAGGAGGCTCAATTTATTTTACTGTTTTATTCAGACATTTTATTTTTCACTCTTGGTTGTATTTTGCCCTATTTTGACTTTATTTCACACTTTGGTCTGTACTTATGATTATAACTTACTCTGTGATATTGGGGCACCACTGCCCTATATTTTGTTTTTGTGTTGTTAAAGCAGCTTCAATAGTGATGATGTGTGGCATTTGGGGTCGCATGTTTGCATTTTTTCCTTTTGACACTCGCACTTCAAGTTTTATCATCAAGTAACAGCAGGGGTTATGACAAACGTTGCGGAAGTTCTTTATCATCTGTGAGCAGCATCTCTCAAGTTCCATCTCTATGATCCCAACTGTGAGGTTTGAGCCTAAACACGTTCTTATATATATATTGTGTGTATTCCTTGCCTGCATTAGTCTGCAGAACTTGACATGGTGCTTAATTGTTTTTGCTTTTGATTTTCATACACACTGAGGCATTTCTTTTGGCACCCCTGAGCCTTTCAAACCACACCTAATTAATGTTTATCCTCTGCTAGCCCCTCTGAGCCTATTGTTAAAAATTATATGCTGTTTCTCTGAAAATCATAGCCTAGTTAATTCTTAACTTGGAGTTAGGTAACAAAAGCTGTGAGAGTGGGAAAATTTTAAGTTTGGGGTTGCTCGTGGAATAGCAACAATATAAGTTTGGGGTGGTATACAAGAGAAGGAACAAGAAAAGAAAAAAATATATGTATATATATATACATAAAAAAAAAGAGAAAATAAACAAATAAAATAAAAATCCTTCTCTTGTTTTGTAAATGCTTTGGGGAAAATGGGTGAGTAAGTGAATTGCGTGAAATTGACAAAAAGAGAGGTAGGCCTAACTCCAAGTGCAACCTACTTATCCAAATGTATCCACCCTTACCTAAGCCCCGCTATAACCCTTAAAGTCCTCAAAATGTGTGTATGCATTTCATTTGTATAGAATGATATAGAACTCTGTCAAGCCTATGAAACGATGATGCAGGTACTGTGAATTGAGTGAATACCCGAAACACCTCAATAGTGAAACACTGGTGAGATGTGCGTACAGAGAAAACTTGAGAATGCTGCCTGCTTATGATTCGGTATTTCCAATTCAGTTGTCCTGCCACTGTATTAGATTGATGATGATAGTTGATGTGCTGATGTGTTTAAGGTTGATGTATTATATGTAACAGCTAAATAGAAAAACAGCCACAGTCTGAATTGATTGTTTGCTTGAGGACAAGCAAAAGTTTAAGTTTGGGGTTGTGTTGACTCTCAATCATATGATGTAAGTTATGCATTTTTAGGACCAATTGTGTAGGTTTTTCATTGTATCACAGTCATTATCTGGGGATTTAGTCTAGTTTTAGATAATTGTAGTAGGAAGTTCATTTGTAAGTAATTCCTTCACTTTTTGGAGCTAAATTGGACTTGAAGACCTCTAATTGGTTGTGGCATCATTCGGCGAACCAGACACTTGCCCGGAAATGCAGTAAAATGGAGGGATTTAATTTCTGTTCAATATCGCGTCGCGACCAGGAGGGTTCGCGACGCGACCAGGAGGGTTCGCGACGCGACCAGGAGGGTTCGCGACGCGACCAGGAGGGTTCGCGACGCGACCAGGAGGAATTTTGCAAAGCCAGATGTTTCTGTCCTATTTCGCGTCGCGACCAGGAGGGTTCACGACGCGACCCGGAGCTATTTTGCGAAGCCAGATGCTTCTGTCTTATTTCGCGACGCGATGGGCACGGGCCGCGTCGCGATGGTGCGTGAAAATTAGGGTTTTTAAAGCAGTTTCAGCAATTTTTGAAGGGACTTCGTCTGGGGAATTGGAGCCACACTTTGGAGCAGCTGGAGGGTGCGATTTTGGGGCCTTCTCACCACTTGGGAACAAGGGATTGAAGGTTCTAATGTCTTCCTTTATGTTTGATTTCTATTTTATGTTGGTTTCTACTCTTAGGATGGATTGTAACTAATTTGCTTAGATTAGGGAGAGATGAATCTCCCAACCCTATCATGTGAACCATTGTTCTAGTCAATTCAGTGTTATTCGATTTACTTTGTCTAAATACCTATGTTTTTAATGCTTTTCAATTACATATGATAATTGTGATGATCTAGGCTAGTGATTGCATAGGAATATGAATTAGTAGCTGGAAATTGGGTAATTAGATCATCTGCTAGTAATCAGCATAGGGATATGTGATGGCTTAGGTGAATTCGTGAAAAATTCTTAATCTTAATGCATTACCCTCTGGCATGTCTCACCTAAGGAATTAGGGTAACTCTTAGGGTAATAGGGGTCTTGAGGCAAGGAATTGCCCTTGACCTTAATTAGTGAATTGAATCTAGAAATTGAATAATTAACTTGAATTGGCTAAGGTTCATGTGATAGGCGAGGTGAGAGGATTCGATCCCTAGTCGTTTTTCTCGCATTATTAATTCACGCTTGTGTACTGTTACTGATTACTCAAATCACCAAATCTTTACAATCTAAGAATTTACAATTTTGCTACTGTTGTCAACGCGCAATCCCTGTGGAATCGACCGGTTACTTACCGTATTTTATTACTTGCAACGACAATTGGTACACTTGCCAAAAGTCTTAACACTTGCTGTAAAGCACATCATCTAATACTTGAAGGGTACACGCAATACAGGTCTTGTCTATGGCAAAGGTGTTGGAAACATAGAATATATACAAGGTTTCGTGGACTCTGATTTTGCAGGTGACAGGGACTAAAAGGTCATTAACAGGTTTTGTTTTCACTCTATTTGGGAACACAATTACCTGGAAAGCCTCATTGCAACATATAGTTGCTCTGTCTACTACAGAAGCTGAGTACATAGGTATCACTGAAGCTGTTAAACAAGCTTTGTGGCTCAAGGGACTGATAGCAGAACTTAGATCAAACAAGAATATGTCAATGTGTATTGTGATAACCAAAGTGCGATTCACCTCTACAAGAGTCACGCATTCCATGATAGAACAAAACACATTGACATCAGGTTATCTTGGATAAGGGATGCCGTGTCTAATGGTATGGTTCAGATTGAGAAGATTCATACATTAGACAATCCAACAGATTTCATGACCAAGGTTGTCTCTCTGGGAAAATTCAAGCACTGTCTTGAATTACCTAGAATTGGTACAGAATAAATTGGAAACTTGGATAGGCTCAGTAGGGTGCAGTTTTGTGGAGGATCATTAAATTCTATATGCCAAGGTGGAGATTGTCGTATGTGTGACATATATATCAATTTGTTTTACAGTTAGGCTTACTTAGTGAGTCTGGTAGATCAGTTAGGGGTTAGGTTTTCTGTTGTTAGGCAGTTACAACTGGAACTGATTATAACCACTTGTAGTGAGCCATGTATATAAGGCATTCACACAGTGATAAATTGTAATATGATATTTTTCTCTGATTTCTTGGGTTAACTTGTAAGACTCATAACTAGGTTTTGCCGTGAGGTGGAGTGATTGAGAGGGAAATATTCAAGGGAGGGAAATCCTTGTAATCACGGATTGTATCGTTTTGATTCTTCAATAAAATTGGACTTAGCTGTGCTAGTCCCCCGGATGTAAAGCTATTTGGTCGAACTGGGTAAACAATTTCTGGTGTGCCCTTGTAATCACTGATTGTATCATTTTATATACTTGAAAATAGATGTAAGAAAATGAAGAAGAGAGAGTGTAATTCAAGTAATAATTTGAGGGTTTATTCTTTTATTAATTAATTAATTAATATTTGTGTATTTGTATTTGTATTCTATTGTATGCATTCCGAAGCCGCCGATACCAAAAACCCCATTCTGGGTAGCTTCAGCAATAGTAGCTGGGAAGGGTGGTTATACAAAAATGAAGTTTTCGGTGAAGAAGGCATGGAGCAGCGGCGTTAGAGTTGGAGCACTTGAAATCGGAAACTGCGCTGGAATCATAGAAACTCCTGCTCTTCTTATATCTACTCGTAAAGGACTTCCTCATTTTATCTCCCCGGACCATCTTGCTTCTCTCCCTTCTCCTCATTCTCATCTCCTTCAAGTTTCTCCACTTCACTTGTAAGTTCTAATTGCACCTCCCATTTTTCATTTTTATAACCTAATAGTTGTTGATATTTTGTTTCTCTTGTTTAGTTTGGAAGGACTTTCTACAACAACGATATCGAAAATTGGAGGTCTTCATCGTGTGCTTGCTTTGGATGAATATGGAATTGTTGCTGTGGCTAGGGATTCTATTCATTGTCTTCCTGAAGCTAAGAGTGCTTCTAAACTCGGAGCATCTTTTGAGACTCCTTGTGGTCGTTTATTGGTAAGTTTAGACCTCAAAAGAGTATCTCACTGATCGAATTTGGATAAACATCTTAATTAAGCATTTACAACATAAGTGCTTATTATATAAGCTATTTCTATAATAAAAAGATAGCATTAAGTCACTGTTTTATATAAGTTAAATGTGTTTTCATAGGGCTTGTTTGAATCGATTTATTTGAGCTTATGTACCGGCATTAATACTTGTGAAACTGTTTGTGAGAGCTAATGAAAACAACTTATGACATGTTCCTTTGCTATTTTCAGCTAATTTCCATAAGCTCTTTAAGATAGCTTATGAAAATATCTTATAACACGGAAAAATAGTTACACATTTTTTTTACCTTTTATTAAAGAAACAACTTATGCATAAACTCTTATATGATAAACACTTATGCTATAAGCACTTAATTAAGCTATTTATCTAAATAGGGCCATAAGCTCTTATATGATAAACACTTATGCTATAAACACTTAATTAAGCTATTTATCTAAATAGGGCCATAAGCTATCTTGAAGAGCTTATGGAATGAGCTGAAACCACTTTATGGACATGTCATAGGCTTTTCCAAATAGTCTTGCAAGTGCTTATGACAATAGATAAACTTAAGTAAGTCAATCCAAATAGGTCCCTAATTAAGGAAATAAGTTCATGTGTTTTCACATGCTAAAAAACTACTTATAAGCTTATAGATGTTTTGTAGAGAAGTTTAATGAGAGTTTATGAAGAAACTAATTTTACCATTCTTTTAGTTTTGGTTTTAAATAATGGTGGGTGAATTTTAAGCTTCTTGTAATTCTTAATTGACATGGCCAGATTAACCCTAAAGCTTATGTTGAAATGATTTCATCCATGAGGCCAAACATATGGGCTACTTTGGCTGATGAAGTACCTGCTTGGGTTAATGATAAAAGGAATAGAACCTCCGTGGATAGAACTTTGAAATGGCTTGATGATTGCCTTGCATTGAATCCGGTAAGGAAATTTATATTTTCTTTTCCTCTAGTGATGTAAATTGCATTCAGAAATTCATTAAATTTTTATAGTATAAATGCTTATGGT
This sequence comes from Astragalus membranaceus, assembly GCA_039519185.1. NCBI lineage: Eukaryota > Viridiplantae > Streptophyta > Magnoliopsida > Fabales > Fabaceae > Astragalus > Astragalus membranaceus. The sequence goes on from CM076850.1 coordinate 70,586,532, forward strand.
TTCTTTCATATTTATTATGATTTCGGCTTTAAAATTTTATAGCTGAAAAAGTTTGTTTTGGTACTGTCTTAGAAATTAAGCTTTAGGCCTAACTCAATCTCAAAAGCTAACTCGAGATGAGGATTGCATGTATCTTGTAAGGACCATGTTGGTAATTGATCACCTATTTTATATCATTGTGAAATGTTGTTTTTTGTATATCAAAATAATTACATCATGCTTATATCTTACTTGTTTGGGAAATAAAAGGTATTGAGAGTTGTTGAGAGTCCCACATCGAATGACACATGGCCTAAAAAATGTTTATAAGTGGGAGGCATCCCACTCTTTACAAGCCGATTTTGTAGGGTTGAACTAGGCCTAACCTAAATTCTAAGATGATATCAAAGCCTATTTAAGATCTGTCAGCCATGCGCTATTGCACCACTCGGGTCACGCTTAAGATGTCCAGTCCTTGGCATGAAGAGGTGTGTTAAGAGTCTCACATCGGATGTGATATGGTCTCAAAAGTGTTTATAAGTGGGAGATATCCCTCACCTTATAAGCCGATTTTGTAGGGTTTAGGTAGGCCCAATCCATTTTCTAAGAAGTGTTTGGATTGTGTGTTTTCCTTGTTTTATCATCTAAGAATGAAGTTGTTTAATGAAAAGGATTTAGTCATCCCAATATTGTGTCATTGGTCTAGTAGTACCAATTTGATAGTGGATATTGTGTTCTCTCCTACAATTTTTCCATTCTATTTAATAATACTTCCTATCTACATCAAACACAATTAAGTAATTTAACATATTTTGGACTTTCAAAATTTAGGCTGTTGGATCAGTCTTTGGTGCCATTGTGGGAGGTCCAAATTTGGATGAAAGGAAGCGATGTGCACAGGAGGTAGCCAAGCGAAATGTGCCAGGTTTTTTTTGCTCTTTTGTTGGTTTTGGTGTACAATTTCTGTGACCTAATATTCTCACTTGTGTACTTATCTGTTCGTTTTTGTTTTGACCCAACAAGGAATATACTTTTGGTTTTTGAATTTTGTATATCATGCTCAACATTTTATTTTCTTTTATGTTTTGATCCAACAAGGAAGAGGAGTTTATGTTCTTGAATTTTGTATAACATGCTCACATTGCTCAGCTTGAAAATGAAGCTTTGGATCGAACCAAGAAGTGTTAATTCTCCCTATAACCCCAGTTGGAGTCTCACATTGATAGTGATGACCGAGTTGGTAGTTAGTTATAAGTGGAGGCAACTCTCACCCAATTAGCTGGCTTTTGAAGTTGAGTTAGGCATGAACCCAAATTCTTTAATGGTATGAAAGCCAATCTTAGATCTATTGGGCCATCCACCATATTATCCATGCACCAATCTTTATAGTATTGGGCATGATGAGAGGTATTGGGAAAAATTCAAGTTCCACATCGACTAGAGATAAGGCTTGAAAAAAGTTTATGAAGAATGGGAACATTTCACCTTATAAGCTGACTCTGTGGAGTTGAATTAAGCGCTTCATTTGGAAAACCCGCATGAAGCTTGAAAAACCATCAATGAAAGTGACAAAGTACTTGATCCCTAAAACAGACACTAAAATGAACAAGATTAAAGGGAGAATTTTTTAGTTGGTGACCTTTACATGGAAGGGTAGAACGAACATGCTTGTCCAATTGGCACAACTCACATTCCAAAGACTTCAAATGAGAGGGACTAGGAACCATTTTCTTCAACTTTATTTAAATTTGGACGACCCAAACGACAATGAACTAGACTTAGAGACTCTGTAGTTGTGTAGACAACAGAAGGTAGGATTGAAAATACTAGTACAGACCATGTGATCCATATCTTGTGCCAATCGTCCACCCCAAACTCCGATCTTGTATACAAAATGAATTGGTAGTAAAGGTGAAAGAGCAATCAAAAGTGTGAGTAAGTTGACAAACTAAAATTAAATTCAAAGGAGAACCAACTCAACAAAGCACAAAGCTAATAGAGTTTAAGCATAAAGAGGGAAGAGGTGTGGCTTGCCCAATGCCTGTGATATGATGTGGAACTTTGGGGTGTTGATAATTTTGAGAAAATATAAGGAATACCAACTATGTGATAAGCCCTGGAGTCCAAGACCCAGGATCTAGTAGCGATGATTGTGATAGACAAGCCATAGAGTTACATCTTGGCATGGAGGTTGCTGAAAATTGCTCAGGTGTATCAGAATCAGTCATGGTAGTCTTTGCTTTTGAAAAATAGAACGAGCTGAGGCTGAAAGCCTGAAACAAACCACAAAGATGTAAAAGGGATAGAGGAAGGTCAAGGAAAACTGTATGACAATCCATTAAGATGGATTTGGATTTAAATCGAGTATCATTCGACATGGTGTGTGCAAGTTGTTATGACGTAACATATTGACGCCATCTGATCCTTATAGCCGACCTCACTTAGTGTGAAAAGACTTCGATTGTTGCTCTTGTTGTGTTTTTGTCTCTTTATGTTATGTGATACATTTGAGACCTATAAATGCCTATATGTACATATGTTAACTGAACTGTTATAATTGATGTAGGTTATTGGATTGGAGGATTTGGCCTTGGTGAGCGGATTGATGAGCGACCTGCCCTTCTAAGTTCTATTGTCGTAAGTGCAATGGCAGTACTTGTTCACGTCATTAAGACATTATTCAAATTGTCTTGCTCATCATTGCAGAATTTCCTTCAATTCCCCGCGACCATTTTACTATCTGTTTCACCTTGCGTCCACCACTTCCTCTTTGCTCTTAACAACATTTATCTGCCTCTAATAGCCTATTTTATTTTTCCTTTTCTAGTCTTATATGCTTTCTGTTAAAGGATTACAATAGCCCGCTCTTATCAATTTCACCTTGTTCTCGGGGTAAAGGTCAAAAAAACATATTTGTATAATCTCAAAGTCTTTTCAAGTATTCACGTGGGCAGGTAACACAGTTTCATGCACCCCTTCTGGCACAACCTGCAACTCTTACTCATTTGGCAGAAACTGCTGGAAGTGTAACTTCATACAGAAGGGGACAAAGCTTGGCAATAAGCTATGGTCATTAGCTAGTCAACCACTTTATAAGGCCGATAAAAACTAAGACTTCATTTTTTGTTGGTGCGGTGAGCCTAAACCAAGGCTTGTGAGGCCGTACCTCATATAGACCATCTACCCTACTTGACACTCTTGTGGCTTTGTTTGCAAGTTGCAAAAAGGCCTTGTGGTCTCAACTAGAGTCCTAGAACATGGTTTGGTAGATTGAGTTATGTTGTTTTGGATTTTGCCATGCGCTGCAGTGATGCGGACAATTTGGTGTTCTATAAACATACCTCTACTAACTAATGTATTTACCTTGTTGCATGTGTCTGCCAAATCATTTTTTTAGGTGCATGTGCCTCTTTCCCCAATCGACTCTCCTGCTTTGGACTCTCAGAGTGGTGACCATGGTCAGTCCTACAAGCCAAACAAATCTTAAGTGTGACCATTGTCACAAAGCAAGACATTCTTTTATCGCTTCTGCAACCTATCTTAGAAGCTTTAAATGAACTCACCGCTGCCATATCCTTCACCAATCACATATAATTTTCTTTAGAGGGTTTATTCGTAACCAATTTCATACCTAGTAAAGTTGAACTTGAGGGGGAGTGTTTGAATATCATGAAACTATCTCACATTCTATCATAGAATATGTTAGACTATTTTAAATTAACTCTTAGGAGTTAGGATTGATTTCCATATTTCCTTTTGTATCACAATTTGTTTCCTCATTTGATTAGGATTGAGAGTCTAGTATCAACATAAAAAAGAATTAGTGTTTTGTCTTCTGCATTAACATCTAACATATCATTCACATCAACATTAATAAATTTTTATTATATTTAAGTATTTATTTTCCTCCCTTTATACCGAAACCCTATAACTGAAAAAGTTGGATATAAATCCCTTCAAGAACTTTCACCGAACAGTTTCTGCTTTTGGGAGATTTAGTCATTGGAAAATGTTAAAACTTTTGATGTAACAAAGTGACTTTATTCTCAGGATGTCTTGCCTGATGAAAAGCCGCGCATGATTTGTGGTCTTGGACTACCAGGTACACAACTCACTATTTTCGGTGGCCTATTTTGTTTAATTGACGTGTTTATTGTTTTCTTGCTATGTGGTTATCTTATCTTTTGTTCCTTTCTCTTCCCCGGTCAATTTTCTTTCTCAAGTTATAAAAGAACAAGTAGCTCATTGATCTCAATCATTTAGCTTATTTCAAGTGATGGTTAATTGATTGTGAACATATCGCATGTCATCATGAAATGAAAGCAGCAACTATGTTATATTATAAATGAATATGAACATAAAGTCATTATGATATCATAGATATGATTGTCTTGACTAGGCATTTAATTAGTAAATAATCGATCAATTATCTTTTGTGCACTCTTCCACTCTGCTAATCTGTTTGTCATTAACCATGTATTCCAAAAGCATAAATTGTAAAGTGAATCCAGCACCCCTGATGAAAGAGTCCTTTGGGCTTGAAGTGCCGTGGACAATATACAGGCTCACTTTTGTTGTGCTGAAGATAACTTTTTTATTAGAATATGGGGCCGGTGAGGATCAAGTATATGACCAATTTGGTCAGAGGCTCTTACACCAAATCATGAACTATGTATCCCAAACCTTAAGCTATTTAGTGAAGACACGTGAATGCTTTTTATATTATATATCTCTAATGCTACTGTAACACAATTTTTATCGTGATATGGATTATTTCTTGATTGAGTTTGAATATATACAAGTTCATTGCGCATAAAAACTGATTATAAGCTTACAGAGGAGATCTTGCAGGGAATTGCTGCTGGAATTGATCTTTTTGATTCATCGTAAGTAGCTATTTCCAATATCCATTTGTTCATTACCCCTATTCACTTTGGTGTATTTTTTCATGGAATTTGGATGGTTTTGTGATGGCTGATAGATACATTTATACCCTCACACTTGGAGGATTTGGGCTAACATTCTCACTGGACATGAGTGGGAATCAAGATAATTTTCAGCTAAGCCAGAATGGAAGTGACTTGACTAAAATTAATTTGCGAGCAACCATTTATAGGTAACAGGATTATTATGACTTATTTTTTGCAATTTTCTTAATTCTATCATATTGGGTCGAAATATTGGATCGGTGGGTTATGCATATTTTACTAAACTTGTGATGGACAAAAAGCATTTAAGCTTGTGAGAAAATTTAAAACAACGCCATAAGCATGACTGACTTCAAATATGGAATGGTATACGGAAAATAGACTTGGCCAGCTACTGAGCTAGTGACTTCAGATATATGAATGCATAATTTTAGAATGGGGTTGGTTATAAACCTAATAGTAATACTAACAACCAAGTGTTTGCTATTTTTACCGTTTCCTTCAAAAACTACAATAGGAACAGAACAATGATGAAAGCAATGTGTTACTTTTGTAATTACTAGTGGAAATAACTGAACTGAAGCTGAAAGCATGGTAGTAAACCAAGCAGACAAGCACCTTATTTAATATTTACTCATTTACCTGCTTGTGTTTTGATGCAGGAAAGATATGTCCCCCATTTTAGGATGCTGCACCTGCTATACCTGCCTGAATCATACGAAAGCATACCTCAATCACCTATTCAATGTTCATGAAATGCTGGCACAAACTCTGCTAGAAATGTATGAATTTCTTTACCTCACATTTTCAACAGTACTTTCAACTAAATTCTGTTACATATTAGTTATTAGCTGTCAATAAATTATTAGTTTAATTTATGCCTAAATAATTTATATAACCGATATCTTTGATCCCAGTTTATTCGCCCTTTGTAATAGCTAATTATCAGGAATTGTTATTGCAATACCACTATTTAATTCTGACAAAATTCAGTCAGAAGGAACCAAGCAGTGATATTGTGATTTGAAAGGCTATTTTTGTTTTGGTCTACTTAGATGAAATGACAAATAAACACCACGCACGCACACTACCACTGCTCACACCTAGGTTCGAATCAGGGAACTGACGTCCCCATGTCGCTGAAATTGCCAAGGCAACCAACAGTGAGGGGACTGATCTGTGAAGGCTATTGTTACGGTAACAACAATTATATGGTAAATTCTTGTGTACCCTAATTAAAAAGTTGGGTGCAGCACACCCTGAAGACATGTTTTACTTACAAACTGCTATAGGATACTATTTTACATTTACTGGTTCTCAGTTTTTAAAAATTATAGTATTACTCCAATTACGGTTTGAATTAGAATTCTCATTTCTTATTCCCTAATTTCTGATTTTCGGTCATTCTTCATTTTGCAATTGCTGCTTTCTCCTCATCATTCTTAACTCCATTTGGCAGACTTGTTCTTCTCATCATTGGCAACCACGCATTAAAAAACTGCATTGTTGACACACTTTGGGTGCAGTACCCAACTTTATTTGATGGGTACCTTAGTTGTCACCCAATTATATTACTACTTTTAATGCATAAGCATTAATAGAATTATGTTGAATTTTGCAGCCATAATACACACCACTATTTGGGGTTTTTTTGTGTAATAAGAGAAGCAATCCAAGATGGAAGGTTTGAGAAATATCGACAGACATTCATTGAGAGCAGGCGCTTGCATTACGAAAAGGAAGCTATTTTGGCTTGAGGTCATATAAAATTTCATGACCACTAAAGCATTGATAGTGTTATACTGAATTTCGCAGCCATCACACACCAGTATTTGAGAAATATCAACATTCATTGAGAGCTGGAGTATGCATTACGTAGGGGGGGAAGCTATTTCTGCTTGAGGTTATATATATTGCATAATATTTACTTTTCGAAAATATTATGTTCAAGAATAGCCTTGCAGATTTTAGCTTAATTTTGAGGTGGCTTCTAGGGTGAGGGAGCAACTAAGTCCCTCACCATGAATCACTTTTGAGAACCATTAGATTAAATGAGCATACAAATTTTATTATAAAATTGATTGTTATGAAAATTGTGTAACATCAATTTACTTGAATTGGTTGAAGCCTTGAAGGGTAGGATGCAGTTTCGACTATTAGTTTTGTGGGTGGCCTTTACCATGGTCAACGGCCTTAATTTGCCCATCACGAGCAAATGTTTTGATTGTTGTAGATTTAATGCTTAAATTTTTGGTGGCCAAGGTTTTGTGAAGGCACCTTGCTAGTACTCATTATTAGGCATATGGAGATTATTGTATGATTAATAAAATTGGGCGTATAAAAGTACTTCATACATTTTGTCCAGTTTAATAATGATAATTAGTTATTGAGTATGATAGAATGAATTACTTGTTTTTGCATGCTAAGAAGGTACAAGTATATATACGAGAGGGAATCTCTCAAAATAGAAAACTATATCAATGGTGACATTTATGGAGAATAAACCTATTATGAGTATGATCAATACTCTTCCTTAAGTTTTTTTGTTGACAAATACTCTCCCTTAAGTTGGAGCATATATCATTTGCATTAAACTTACATATAAAACCAATCTAAGGCCCTTGAAGAGGTTTGGTGAAGATATCGGCCAACTGATTATTGGAGCTCACCAAAGAGGTTTTAATTATTCTCGAAAGGATATTCTTTATGATAAAATGACAATTAACTTCAATGTGTTTAGTCATATGAAATGCATGATTCGAGGAAAGATACAATGCCAACCAGTTGTCACACATAAGTTCCATAGGATTGAGTTAAAGTTTTAACTCTTGGATTAAGTGTTTTGACCATATAAGTTCCCAGGTTGTGTGGGCCATAACACAATGCTATGCTTCAGTACATGACGTTGCAACAACATTTTGCGTCTTACTTTTCCATGAGATAAGTTTTCCCCAATCAAAACACAGTGAGATGAAGTAGACATTCTATCACTCACATCACCTGCCCAATTGCCACCTGAATATCCAACAACGTTGGTATGATCGTTGCTTGTACACTTAAGCCTTTTTCTAGGTTCCCCTTTAATATACCGTAAGATCTGAACCACTACATTTTAATGACTATCACTAGCTGAGTTTAGACATTGACTCACAACACTGACATAAAATGCAATATTTGGTATAATCATAGTGAGATAATTCAATTTTCCCATTAATTAGGTAGAAACTTCACATTAGAAGCCACAGGATTATCAACTGGTTTACAATCACACATCCCGATCTCTTCCAAGATGTCGAGAACATATTTTCTTTAGGATATAACAATACCTGCTTGTGACTCAACTGCTTCGATTCCAAGAAAATAATGCAATCGACCTAAATCTTTTGTTTGAAGTGGTTGGATAATGGTTGTTTTAGCTCTTCTATGCTTTCTTGGTCATCACGTGTAATGACAATATCACCTACATGCACCACAAGATAAATGAGTTTGTTAAAAAATGAACGTCTAAAGAATACAGAATAATCCACCTCACAACAAGTCATGCCAAACTGTTGAATAACTTTGCTAAGTTTTCCAAACCAAGCTCGCGGTGATTGCTTTATACCATATGAGGATACAAAGGTCAATGCCCCCCTGAGCAACAAACCCAGGTTTTCGCTCCTTATAGACATCCTACGAGGCATTTTTAATATAAAGAAGATACAAAGGTCAATGCCCCATAATTGCTATAGACAAGAGGCGAACATATGCCATTTTTGCAATTAGAGAGAATATATTACTATAGTCTAGACCATAAGTTTGAGTGTACCCTTTTGATGTCAATGGAGCTTTCAAACGACCCACCTGACCATGACCCACTTTAATATGCTACTTTAGATTTTCTACCAGAAAAATTTCCATGTTTCACTAGACTCGGAAGTATTCATTTCATCAATCATTATCTGTCTCCATCATGGATGGGATAATGTCTCCTAGACAGTCTTAGAAATAGAGATAGAGTATATAACATAGCATAATTAGTCTTACGTATTTATAATGTTATCATATATATAGAAAAATATGTCGGATTTTAAATTTCTAAAAGCCAACCGAAAGCACACACAGTATACATCATATATTTGTGGGTATAAACAAAATTTCTGGAAGGAGTATATCTCCCACCACTTTTCACTCTCATAAATGAGCTCAAAAACCTCCTAGGACGCCAATCCTCGGATTCATCGCTGAAGAGAATAGAAGTGGGTACGTTAGCGAGATCAGTCTATGTACTTGTCAAACACCACATTTATACAAACAAAAATAAACGCAAAATAAGAATAAAAAACATCATCAAAAAGGGGAAAGAAAGTGTTCGAATAAATTATATAATATTGCAAAGGCAAAAATACAACGGAAGTTATTTATTTGTAACAAGTTGGTTCTTTAAGTTTTCTTTTGTAATAAATTAGTCCTTTAAGTTATTTAACGTGTTCAACGTTGACCTTTTTTCAAATTTCCGTTCCAAAAACGCCTATGTGGTGTTAACGTTGCTGAGGTGGCATAATAGATGCATCTGTGGCAGTACACGTCACTTTAAATTAATAATTATATTTTTTAATTAGTTTTTTATTTTAAAAAAACCATCAAAACCTCCCTCATCCATCTCATCTCTCTCCCAGCGAAGTCCCTCATCACTCCCTCCTCCTCACAACTTTCTCTCTCATAGTTGCAGCAAACAACAAATCTAAAATGGAAAACGAATTGAAATCTGAATTGAACGACAAGAATATGAAATCTGAACAAAAAGGAATTGATTTCCAGAAAGGGATTGATTTGCAGAACGACAAGAACGAAATAGGCAAACGAATCTGGGTTTCTGGAAATCGAAAGAAAACAAAATCTGGGTTTCTGGAAATCGAACGAAAATGAAATCTGGGTTTAAGGAAATCAAAAGAAATCGAAGTCTACGGAAGAAAAAGAAATCGAAATAGAAGAACACAATTTGGGTTCATGAACAAATCCGGGTTCTTGAATAAACCCCAAAGTTTTTTGGCTCACACCCAGAATTTATTGTAACTTTTTCCAGATCTGTTAAGGAGTAAACAAAAACAACCTAATAATTTTGATTTTGATTTCATTACTGATATTTGCTCTCTTCGGTGCTTTATTTTATGCCCAGAGATCTGGTTTTTTCTTTGGGTTTGAAGATTTTGTCCTAAAAAATCCAAAACATCGAAAAAGCATTTTGGAATCTGTGTTTGAACATGAACGAGAGGAAGGAGATGAACAAAGATGAATTAAATTGGAATCGGTAGCCAATTGGAATCTTTGTTTGAACATGAACGAGAGGAAGGATATGAACATGAATGAATTAAATTCATTTTTTAACTTTTATTAAAAAAAATTAAAAGTCTATTTGGAATTGCCACATCAACAGCGTTATACACACATCAGCATTTAACAGCCACATCACTGCCGTTACTACCAACTGAGATTTTTTGTAACAGAAAATGAAAAAAGGACTAACGGTGTACACGTTAGGTAACTTAAAGGACTAAGTTGTTATAAAACAAACTTAAAGGACCAACTTGTTACAAATAAATAACTTAAAGGACCTCCAGTGTATTTTTGCGTATTGCAAACAAGCTATCAATCATCTCTCAAGTACACCCTCCACGTCCGTAAGAAAAGCTAGGTCGATAGCCTAAATTCTATCCATAATCAATTCATAAGTCCTCATATATATAGTTCATATGTCATATCTCAACAGTACGTTCACAACGTACTCAAACCCCATCAACTATGATTGGCATCAGGTACACCGCCTTGTAGTTTCTGACATAACTCGATATCTGTTCTGAAGTATCTTCTGAACCACTGAGAGCCTCTTGATGCACGATCTTCTAATACCCCAAAGACTCTTTTCCCAAACCTTTTGATCAATGATACATCTTGGCATAAGACTCTTGATCTTTCTTGAACTCGAGTACAAGTGCCTTCCTTCCTTGAGAAGACTCTTGTAAATGCTTGCTCAATCTGGGAAGCTTTTTGAAGAAGATCTTCTCAACTTGTGAAGTCACTATAGTTGACTTTTTGATTACATCTTCTGATGAGTTTTTTGACCTTCATTTATAGCTTCTGAAGCTCATTTCTACCTTCTCATGATATGCTTGCTTAGCACATATTCTTCTTGAGACTTAAATAATTTTTTTCTGTTCAAAGATCACTTAATAAGATCCATTAGATTACTAATGAATCAGAAAGCTTAAAACTCTTATCAACAAGCTTTGTTTTTCATCCAAACTCATTTTGGGATTTTGCCTCAACACTATTGAAGTGGTTGTACGACGTAGATGGAATACGAAATCAGGCACAAAAATCGGTATGGTGGAAAGACTTGAGTTTGCTGGATGTATGTTTACCGTGTGCCCAAAGCTGGTTCCAAGACTCGGTGAGACAAAAATTTGGCAATGGCAGAGAGTTGAAGTTCTGGATTGACAATTGGTGCTACCAATGGAAGTCTAGAGAGTTATTTCCGCATCTATTTGCGCTGTCAGAGAATAAAAGCAGGACTGTTGAAGAGTTCGGGTCCTGAAGGGAGGGCCTCTTGGCATTGGGAGCTAAAGTACGTGGAGTAGGCATCTGGAAACTGAAGAACAGGAGATGTGCACTATACTTACAGGACATTCTTGCTCCACTAAGACCTAATCCTGGTATAGAAGATAGATGGATATGGCTTCTTGACAGATCCTCCTCTTATAGTGTGAAATATGCATATAAAATTCTCATCAACAAGAGTGAAGAATTTGTTAAAAAAAAAACAAGAGTGAAGAATCATCACTAGAAGTGGACAAAAGGAAGGTAATCTCCAAGGTTTGGCGTACTGGAGCTCCATCTAAATTCCTTGTTTTGGGATTGGTTAGCGTATAGGGTGGGTAGTCATTTATCCATCAAATTTTGATAGTGACCGCTTAGCACAACAACTTCTGTGATATGTACCCGAGACGAGGTACCTCTTGTGCCTCCTTCATGCAATTTTGATTTATAAAAAAACACACCAATACAATTTTTTTTTTTAATAAAAGTAAATTTACTTCATTTCACTAGTAATCAAGACATCATTACAAGAAGCAATATATTATATTAGTTATGGAGACAAGTTTTTAATATTTACATCTAGTTAAGGTATGTGAGTACGTGTACTGCACATCATCCCAGGGCTTCTCCATACTAGTTATGTAGATTTGATATCTCTCTTAGAGATGATCTTATTCTTATGGGAGTACGTGTACTGCACATCATCCCAGGGCTTCTCCATACTAGTACCGTAAGAAACTAACTAAGAACGTACAAGCTGAACTGGTGATCTGAGCACTTGAGAATATCCATCAAAGCAAGCAAAGCCCGCTAACAAAAATATTAGAAGCGACCATAGTCAATAAATATACTTAGGGTTGCTCAAAAATTCTTCCAGACATAAAAGTCTAGTTTTGGGACTTTAATTACAAGTTGATAACTAATTCAATTAATTTTGGACACTCTCAAGTTTTCTCAACCCTAACGGTTTCCAAGGGAACAAGAGCTCAATAACTATCAAAACGGTAGAGAAGGGACCAAAATTGACACAATAATTTATCAACTTTAAATTTAAAAATAGATAGAAGAAATCTCAAGCAGTGGTTATCATGACTCACTTGATGGTTTTGTGATGTTCTTGATAGTGGCGACATCTCGGTAAGAACAGTAACCATAGAACAAGCTAAAGAGTGAACCGAGTATAAAAGCACCGCAAAAATATCACCATGTTTAGTTTTTGTCATTTTATAACAGAGACTAACGAGGGTCTCATATTCCTTATAAAAAACACACTAAGTTTTCTAAAGTATGAGGTGAGAAAATGAGGCGTCGAGATCAAAAGTAATCCATCGGTTACACCTCAAGTAACTTAATATTTCTAATACCTAACAAAAAGAACTTTCATGTGGTGCCATAGCTCAAGCACAAAATATAACAAATATTCCAGTGTTACATAATACTTGGACACACAAACTATATATCTTGTCATTAAGGAGACTATGTAAAGAAAACCCTATGAACATATTCGATTGGCTTCGTAAGGAAGGAATATATCTCCACCACTGCCAAACTACTACCTGGAAAAATCCAAACAAAAATGATGATGCTTTTTCTATCTCTGATGTGTAGGGATGGCAATTGAGCCCATGGGTACCCACATGCAATGGGCCCGCACCCGCATATGCCCATTAGATGCGGGCTCGAGTATGTCCATTACTAATTTTACAATTTTACAAAAATGAAATGATTATATATATATATATATATATATATATATATATATATATATATATATATATATATATATATATGGGTGCTTCTAGGGTGAAATAGCAAATTAAATCTTTCACCGGTGAAACATTAAAATTGACCATTGGATATTGTTTAAAACGCTATGAATGGTTAAGATTGAATCAACCAATATTAAATCTCAACCATTGATGAATTTTTATATTATATCCAACAGTCAATTTTAGTGTTTCACCGGTGAAAGATTTAATTTGCTCTTTCACCCTAGAACCACCCTATATATATATATATATATAATTACTATTTTACGATTCTATGTAAATCAAACATTAAAATAATAAATTCTATCTACTAATATTTTGGATGTTTGTAATCCACTAAATACTATTATTTGTAATATTTAATTAGTAGATTAAAAAAAATAATGGCTTACAAACTACATCCGAAGGATGGTATCCATATATAGATGTTGAAGGAGATCTTCGTAATTGGTATAGGAAAATATGGGTGGAAGAAAACAATTTAGATAAGTATGAAGGCAGAAGTTTTTACTAAGATCATCCCTAACCCCCCTTCTTTCTTTGGCTTACAAACTACATCCGAAGCTACTCAACAAATTTTTCTTTCATCTATATTACCTCCCCATAGAAACTTCCTTTATATTCTAATCAACTATTGTATAATTGCTTTTGGAGCGAAAATAAATATAATGGAATGCTATTCAAGACAGAGTTGATGAGTGTTACTCTACCTCCCATTGATAAATGGCGCCACTTCCATGAAGATAACTAGCCCTCCAATTATACTTTTATCAAATAAATCTCTGAAACTCAAACTTCGTTATTTAAATTGTAAATAACATCTCAATACAATTCTAAACTAATATTAATTTTCTAGCTACCTAAAAAAATGAGTCATCCTTCTAGCACTTTTTGAAGCAAATTCATCAATTAAGTCTTCATATGGTGTTGCCTTTTGATAATCCCTACATAAAAACAACCCAAAAACCACATCAACTAACATGTTCCTCTCTTCAACACTCGCACAAGGAATCAAACGCTACAAAATACTAAAAATAAACAAATTAAAATAAATAAATAAATAGAGTTGAACTTGAAATTTTGATATTGAATTTAGTTTAATTTAAGGCTTAAATATGTTTTAGGCCCCTGCAAATATATCGTGTTTTGGTTTAAGCGCCTGCAAAAAATTTTTTTAGTAAAAAGCCCTTACAAATATTTTTTTTTTGTTAATAGTCTTTCTGTTAACTCTCCGTTAGTGATTTGCTGAGTTGTCAAACGGAACTACCATTTGGCTTTTCCAAATCATTTTCTTTTATTTTAAATCTTATTTGGCAGATCTCCATTCCACATCATCATCTTCTTCAATCATTCACATACACAATCTTCAATCTCACCATCACTCAAACCTTCTCCAACTTTGCACAAACCAAACAATAACCATCTCACCCATGACTATGAGAGAATAGGCAATGATTCTCAAAAACAGATCTGAAATTTCCAGTAACCAAACAATAACCAACTTCGCTATCTTGTTCCCTTTTTATCAGATCCGAAATTTCTCATATACAGGCAATGATTCTTAAAAATAACATGGGGCTTCTTTTAGAATTCGTCTTAGGATCAAAACTGTTGAATCTCGTAGCATTTCGTTGGCTGTTGTGCGAGAACGAACCGAGTCAAAATTTTGGGTCATTAGCGACCCGGATCCTGTAAACGGGTGAGGAAGACACTGTAGCATTTCGAAGACAGGTCAGCTGCGTAATGGTAAAGTGATTCCATCCTTGAACATAAATCTTGTTCTTCAGTATGATTAAGATGGATTTGTAAGATATTAAATCAAGTAAAGATAAAATCAACTCCTAGAATATTGCAGAAGCAGCAGCACCGCCTCAATGGAATACAGCCATTTTATATTGTTCGACGGAATTAAGCTTGAATATTATTGGACCGACTTTGGTACACCGCCATTTTATATTCTTAACAATTAAGGATTGTAATGTTTTGGTGTTTTTCAAAGCCTATATAAAGGCTTATTGATGTACGATGATGAACATCAATTTGGTGAAAGAGTTATAGTGAAACACTCTTCCTCTTAATTCTCTATCTCGGTTTTGTGAGTCTGTGTTTGTGTTATTACCATGCCTCTTTGATATCAGGGTTGAAGAACAAGATGGACATTTGGGATTTTAGGGATTTCACGTAATTAAATGTCGCAAGCCAGCTCATAATAAAATATATTTTTGCTTACTCAACTTGTACCGTCAGCGTTTTTTTAACGTCACACTAACAGAAGTCTAACAGAAGGGCCTAAATCAAAAATCTCTATTTTGCAAGGGGTTTTTTCTAATTTTTTTTTGCAGAGGCTTAAACCAAATCACGCTATATTTGCAGGCGCCTAAAATATATTGAAGCCTTAATTTAAATTAATTCAATTCACCTTGAGCGACTTGGTGGAATCGATTGTGCCACCGAAGAAGTCAAAATCTTCCTTGTCGGAGTTGTTGAAGTTGAAGCAATTACAACGGTTGCGATCGCATCTTTGAAAACGAAAATCCAGCAAGAAAACGAAATATCATATCGTTGTATTCTCGTCTCTTATTACATTCTTTCCAGCAATAAAACAAAAATTCAAACTCTAAATTTACTTACAAATATGAAACTGAATTGAAAGAGAATGAGATGTAATCTGCGGAGTACAGTGACTAAGGCGGTAGAAGAGAATGAGATGTAATCTCAGAAAGAAAGAAATCAAAGAATAAGATGTAATCACAGAGAGGCGGCGGCCGGCGGTAGGAGGGCGACGGTGCGCGGCAGCGTAACAGTGTTGTTTGTGGGTTTGTTTCACGTTTCAGGATTTGGCGTAATAGTGGTGCATTCGGAGTTGCAGGATGTTATACACCCAACAGCTAGTACAAGCAATGACGGGACTCAAGGGAAGGAAAGGAGGAAGCGTAGGCCCAATGTGAAGTTAGATGACTACACATCATATGGTAGTATAAATAATGATGTAATAACCAAAGAAGAGTTAGTTGATTGTTAAGAACATTCCCTCCCTCTGATAATCTCTCTCTCCCTCTCTCTAACTGTTTTCTTTCCCTCCTTGTCACTATTAACCATTCTTGTAATTCTTTCTATTCATTCTTGATTGTAATTCAATCCTTCAAGGTGTATTCAATTGAACATTACATTCAATAAACAGAAGTCAATATGATTGCTGACACTACAAAAAAATTGCCCATTAGCGAGGGATTTTTCCCTCGCTAAATGCCCCAAATCTGTCGCTAATTCCCATTAGCGAGGGAATTAGCGACGGAATCAGCCCCTCGCTAAACTGCTCCTCGCTAGTGGTAATTAGCGAGGGAATTTGAATCCCTCGCTAATTAGCGAGCGAATATTCCGTCGCTAACTCTGACAGCCACGTTTTTTTATATAGTTATTATTATTATTATTATTATTATTATTATTATTATTATTATTATTATTATTATTATTATTATTATTATTATGGTGTGGTGGTGGTGTGGTGGTGGTGGTGGGGAAGGGTATTAGGGTAGAGAGAGAAGGAGAGAGAGAGAGAGAGAGAGAGAGAGAGAGAGAGAGAGAGAGAGAGAGAGAGAGAGAGAAATGAGCTATGTGGTGGTGTGGTGGTGGTGGTGGTGGTGGTCGTGGTGAAGGGTATTATGGTAGAGAGAGAGAAGGAGAATAGTAAGGGACAAGGAGAGAAAGAGAGAGAAACGAGTGGTGGTGGTGGTGGTGAAGGGTATTAGGGTAGAGAGAGAAGATAGAGTGAGAGAAGAGTGTGAGGAGGTGGTGGTGGAAGAGTGGAGAGAGAAGAAGAGTGTGAGAGGAGGTGGTGGTGTGGTGGTGGAAGAGTGAAGAGAGAAGAAGAGTGTGAGAGGAGGTGGTGGTGGTGTGGTGGTGGAAGAGTGAAGAGAGAAGAAGAGTGTGAGGAGAGAAGAGGAGATAAGAGTGTGAGGAGAGTAGGAGAGAAGAGTGTGTGTGAGAGGATAAATAAGCTGAAAAGTCAGAAATTTAGCGAGGGAATTAACGAGGGACTGACAATTCCGTCGCTAAACACCTGTACGAAGTCCTATCATCTGAAAGCTGTTAGAAATTAGCGAGGGACTGACAATTCCGTCGCTAAACACTTGCACGAAGTCCTATCATCTGAAAACTGTCAGAAATTAGCGAGGGAATTAGCGAGGGACTGAACAATCCGTTGCTAATTAGCGAGGGACCTAAAAATCCGTCGCTAATTACAGAATTAGCGAGGGACTAAAAATTCCCTCGCTAATAAGCTTTTTTTTGTAGTGTGAGTGTTACAGAAGTTAGGGTCATCACATTGGCGCTTTCATCGATGCCATGGCAGAAAACACACGCATCAAAGAATTAAGTGCAGAAGTGAAACGGAATGCAGAAGAATCAAATGCAAGATTCGATGAATTGTAAACGAAATTGGGTATAACCGACGCGAAATTGGACAAACTGAACGAGGCGATTGAAGTGTTAATGCAGCGCACGCCGACGTCGACGACGATAACGGGTTCTTCCCATGGCATTGCGAACTCAACACCGGTAAAAAATAGAGGTACATTCCAAGTACAGCCAATTAACCTCGATTTTCCCCGTTTTGATGGTAGTAATGTGATGGGGTGGATCTTCAAAGCGGAGCAATTCTTTGATTATCACAAGACACCAGATGGGGAGAGATTAACAATTGCTTCAGTTCACCTCAATCACGATATCATACCGTGGTTTCAGATGATGCAGCGCAACGAACAATATTAAGATTGGCATACGTTCACCCGAGCGTTGGAACAAGATTTTGGTCCATCACCATTCGAGTGTCCACGTGCTAGCCTCTTCAAATTGGTACAAACGAGCACGGTAAGTGACTATTATCTTGACTTTACTGCATTGGCTAATAGAGCAGAGGTTTTAACCAATGAAATTGTCATGGATTGTTTTGTTAGTGGGTTGCAAGAAGATATACGACGTGATGTTAAGTCCTTAGAACCCATGACATTGATTAGATCAGTATCTTTAGCTAAATTGTTCAAGGAAAAATACGCTAGCAATAACAAGACTAGACAGGCCTTTGGTACTTTTAGGAATAGTGGTTCACAAACTGGGGTAAATATGCCTAACCAGAAGCACGGTGCTTCTATGCACAAAAGTGATAATAGTAATACAGTGAACAAGGCAACGTTGCCTAGACTGTTGCCTACACCGGCTACTAAACCTTTGAACCCAAACACACGAAATATGGCTATTAAGAACATGTCTGCTGCAGATATTCAGTTGAGAAGAGACAAGGGGTTGTGCTATTTCTGCGATGAAAAATTTTCTTATACGCATGAATGTCCTAATAAGCATAAATTCATGATGCTGAGACTTTCTGAAGAGGAAGATGATGATACAGTGGAAGAAACACAGCAAAATCCACCAGAGACTCAAGACAATGCTAAAGAGGAACATCATTTGTCACTCAATGCAATGAAAGGTGGTCATGGTGTGGGGACTATACGTTTCTCGGGATGCATTGGTCAAATTCTTGTCCAAGTATTATTGGATGGAGGTAGTTCTGAAAATTTTCTACAACCAAGAATTGCTCAATGTTTGAAGCTTGCTGTGGAACCAGAACCTAGCTTCAAAGTAATGATTGGCAATGGGCAATACATGCAAACTGATGGGTGGATTGAAGCATTGTCAGTTCAGATACAGAACCAAGACTTATCTCTGCTAGTATATCTTCTACCTGTTGTAGGAGCTGATTTAATTTTGGGATCAGCTTGGTTGGCAACCCTGGAACCTCATGTGGCTGATTACGCCACTGCAGTGATCAAATTTTTGAATGACAACAAATTCATTACATTGAAAGGAGACCAGAAAACACATCCTGCAGAAGCACAACTACACCAGTTGAGAAGAATGAGTGGCACTAATGTCATCCATGAATGTTTTACAGTGCAAATGCTTCCACCAATAACACCTACAGATACACTTACTGAAGTGCCTGATGACATAGAGCCCGCAGTAGCTATCCTACTGCAAACATATAACAAAGTGTTTGACACACCTTCTGGACTACCCCCTAATAGAACTCATAACCATGCTATTTCCTTAGTTGAAGGTGATAAACCGGTTAAAGTGAGATCCTACAGGTACCCACATAGCCAAAAAACACAAATAGAGATAATGGTACAAGAGATGCTTGATCAAGGGATCATTCAACCAAGCACTAGCCCATTTTCCTCTCCAATTGTCTTAGTTAAGAAGAAAGATGGTAAGTGGCGTTTTTGTACATATTACAGGGCTCTGAATGCTATAACAGTCAAGGATACATTCCCCATGCCAACAGTAGATGAGCTGCTGGATGAACTCTTTGGAGCTCAGTATTTTTCAAAACTGGACTTGCGAGCAAGATACCATCAGATACTACTACAACCAGAAGACAGGTACAACTCCGATTTTAGAACTCAACATGGACACTATGAATGTCTAGTAATGCCATTTGGCCTCACAAATGCACCGGCTACCTTCCAAAGCTTGATGAACCAGGTTTTTCAAAAAGAACTTAGAAAGTTCGTTCTAGTTTTTTTTGATGATATATTAGTTTATAGTAGCTCATGGAAAACACATCTAGTTCACTTAGAAGTAGTCTTGCAAACCCTCCAACAACATCAATTATATGTTAGATTATCCAAATGCTCTTTTGGGTCACTGGAAGTGGATTATTTGGGGCACACAGTCTCGGGAAAGGGGGTGGCTATGAATAAAGAAAAAATCACAGCTGTGCAGGAATGGCCCAGGCCTGTTAATGTGAAACAAACCAGGGGATTCTTAGGTTTGACAGGCTATTATAGACGTTTTATTAAAGGATATGCTAATATAGCAGGGCCACTCACAGATTTGCTGAGAAAGGATGCATTCAAGTGGACTACAGACACTGAATCTGCATTTGTATAGTTGAAGAAAGCTATAATGGAGGCACCAGTATTGGCATGCCAAACTTTGATCAATCCTTTACACTAGAGACAGATGCATCTGGTGTTGGAGTAGGGGCTGTTCTGAGCCAAAACGGGCATCCAATTGCTTTCTTTTCAAAGAAAATCGTTCCCAGGATGCAAAAGCAATCAGCTTACACCAGAGAATTATTTGCCATAACTGAGGCTATAGCTAAGTTTAGACATTACTGACTTGGTCATCAGTGTGATTAAAACTGATCAGAAGAGTTTGAAGAGTTTATTAGACCAATCCCTCCAAACACCAGAACAACAAGCTTGGCTACACAAATTCATGGGATATGATTTCAAGATTGAATATAAACCGAGCAAAGAGAATGTGGCTGTTGATGCTCTTTCAAGGATATTTTTCATGGCATGGTCTGCACCACAGTCCCACTTCCTTACTGAATTAAGACATGAACGAAGCAATACAAAAGCTGATTTTGGAGTGCATACAGAATCCTACAAGGCAGCAGCATTATACTGTGAAGCAGAAACTGTTGTATTGGAAGGACATGTTAGTGATTCCTGTTAAAAGCCCATTGATACAACACATTCTGAGAGAATACCACAGTTCCCTGATTGGTGGCCATGCTGGTGTGGCAAGGACAATTGCTAGAATTACGGCTCAGTTTTATTTTATTGGTCAGGACTAAAACATGATGTGAAAGACTATGTGCAAAAGTGCATCATCTGCCAGCAGGCTAAGGCAACAAACACAGCACCTGCAGGTCTGTTACAGCCCCTACCAATCCCTAATCAAGTATGTGAAGATGATATGGATTTCATCACCGGTTTACCAAATTCTTTTGGGTTTACTGTTATCATGGTAGCGATTGATAGACTGACAAAGTATGCTCACTTTGTGGCCTTGAAAACGGATTACTCCAGCAAAAGTGTGGCAAAAGCTTTTATGAATCATATAGTCAAACTACATGGAATTCCAAAATCAATTGTTGCAGATCGGGATAGAGTATTTACGAGTGCTTTTTGGCAACAATTGTTCAAATTACAGGGGACTACTCTTGCTATGCGTACTGCATATCACCCACAATCGGATGGACAATCGGAAGCCCTTAACAAATGCTTAGAAATGTACTTGAGATGCTTCACTAGTGATAATCCAAAGGCTTGGGTCAAGTTGTTATCGTGGGCAGAGTTTTGGTATAACACTGTGTACCATACCAGCATAGGAATGACACCTTTCAAGGCCTTATATGGGAGAGAACCACCGGGACTTATGAGGACAACACCAGTTACAACTGAGGTTCCTGAGGTAATTGCTGAGCTCGCTGACAGAGACTTAGTGATACAACAGTTGAAAGGGAACCTTCACAGAGCACAACAAAGAATGAAGACCCAGTCAGATAAACACAGAACTGATGTAAGTTTTGCAGTGGGGGATAGTGTGTTGGTAAAATTACAACCCTATAGACAACATTCAGTGGCTTTGAGGAAAAATAATAAGCTGTCAATGAGGTATTTTGGACCATTTGAGGTGTTGGAAAGAATTGGTACAGTAGCATACAAACTGAAATTACCTGAAACTGCCAAAATACATCGAGTCTTTCATGTGTATCAACTAAAAGGGTAAAAGGGTGAAAAAGCTGAACCTTACATGCCACTTCCGTTGACTACAAATGAATTGGGGCCTCGGTTCACCCCTACAACAGTTCTTAGAACTACGGTGGCCAAGAAAGGCCAGCTGCAGGTACAACAAGCATTGGTATTATGGGATGACAAGGATACACAAGCAGCTACATGGGAAGATGTTACTGAGCTGTCACGGCATCATCCTCAATTAAATCTTGAGGACAAGATTGGTTTTAAAGGGTAGGGTATTGTTATACACCCAACAGCTAGTACAAGCAATGAAGGGAGGGACTCAAGGGAAGGAAAGGAGGAAGCGTAGGCCCAATGTGAAGTTAGATGACTACACATGGTAGTATAAATAATGATGTAATAACCATAGGAGAGTTAGTTTATTGTTAAGAACATTCCCGGCCTCCCTCTGATAATCTCTCTCTAACTGTTTTCTTTCCCTCCTTGTCACTGTTAACCATTCTTGTAATTCTTTCTATTCATTCTTGATTGTAATTCAATCCTTCAAGGTGTATTCAATTGAACATTACATTCAATAAACAGAAGTCAATTTGATTGCTGAGTGTTACAGAAGTTAGGGTCATCACACAGGATTTCGTTACGAACAGTTCACCGGATCTCGATCCAGGTTGAACTCGCTCGAAGGGGGTGCGACCTTCTATTGTGGTCGCTTCGACGTGTAGCTTGGGTCGTCCAAGGATGTTCGACCTAGTAGGTAGTTTTTCGAGGCTCGGCCCGGACATAACTCGTCCCACAGGTTCGTTCGCGCCTCATTCGTAGCCCGCCTGTAACACCCCGGTATTTCTAACGAGTAGAAATACCCAAGTGCACCATCCCTAACACATCAGAGATATATTTCCTGTTTAATGACTGAACACCACTCTAAATTTTTCACTGAATACAACAAGACCGTCTTAAACATAAGTAAGACCATGTCGGTTCTCTGACCATAAACCATCAGTGAACTACAGTGTTCAATATCATACAAGAAAGCGGAAACAAAATACATAACTCATCCATCCGGTAACGACATAAAGTTGTGATACAAAGATAACAAAGGAAAACATAAACTTAAGCATAAAAGCTAAGTCATCAGCAACCATCTGAGCACCACCTACCCGTGCCTGTTGGATCTCCACTTTCCCTGTTTCTCTGTAAAACAACAACACATAAACAATGAGATACAATCTCAGTGAGTTCTACCGAGGCCCCTAACAACACTCTCGGTTCAATTATGAAACCATTCGAACAGGACACCGACTGCGCGAACGCTAAGCCCGGTGAACCGCATTCTTTAACTTTTAATATAATGCCGACTGCGCGAACGCTAAGCCCGGCTAACCTGTTATAACTCAGTACGACACCGACTGCGTGAACGCTAAGCCCAGTGTATCGCACAACAAACTTTTTAATTTAGCACGACACTGACCCTAGCTTTGGTAATCCCGGTGACTCGTACTAGTCAACATAGTATGATACCAGCCACAGCTTTGGTAATCCCGGTAACTATACTATTGATATCTTTAGAATGACACCGACCCCAGCATTGGTAATCCCGGTGACCATTCTTTCTAACTTTAACACGGTACCGACCCCAGCTTTGTTAATCCCAGTAAACCGTATCATAACTTTTTAACAGCACCGATCCCAGCTTTGGTAATCCCGGTGAACTGTTTCATAACTGTAACATAACACCGACCCCAGCTTTGGTAATCCCGGTGAACCCCCTTACCAATAGTACTTTCCCTAATGGTATACGGGCCTAGGGTAAGGGATCATGATTTCCCCGCCTAGTATGTTAGCCTCATGGGTCGTCACCCAAACTCAATATAATATATATATATATATATATATATATATATATATATATATATATATATATATATATATATATATATATATCCACCCGCATTGGGCCGGCTACTAACTCGATATAATTTATATATCGTAATTATAACTTGAACATTTAGTTCCTTGACATTAAACTGTTACTGAACGTTTAGTTGTACATAACAAGCATATAATGTGTTCGCTCCCGTAATGTATTTTACGGTTTTTCGAATTAAACATAGCTTTGCAAACCATTATAAAAACCTTTGAAAACATATTCAAAATCATGGCATTATAAGCCTAATATCATTGGAAAAGGGTTAGGAAAGGATTAGAAGAGGATTGGAATCGATCGGGAAAGTTTCGGGCAAGTTTGGAAAATTTGGACAGAACACTGCGCACGGTCCGTGCTCCCACACGCACGGGTCGTGCGCCCTGTAAAACTTTGTGAAAAATAGAAACAGAACGGGGCGCACGGTCCGTGCTCATGGGACGCACTGGTCGTGCGCATTTGACAGCACTCTATTTTTACCCCGTTTTCGCATATTTCGTCGTTCCGATCAAATCCGATACCTGTTCCAGTCCAGTCCCAACATACAAACGGTCCAAAAACATATTTAAACAACATTGATTACCATCAAATCATCGTTCATCAATCACAAACACAAACGTAAACAATTTTATCGTTTATGTCAAAATACGATAGTTTTTCAAATATCGGTTTTTAAGACTCAAATTCGACACTTCGAAATTCTCAATCAAAACCTAAACGTGAGTAAAACTCACCCTTGACGCGTGAGCTATTGTCGAGCCGAAGTCACCGAAGTCTCAAAATCCCCAACTTCGAATCGCGCTTCAATCCGCTTTCAATCTTCCTTGGGTCCGCTTCTAATAATGTGTAAACCATCAAAATCATCTCAAACACCAAAATCATCTCCCAAAACCCTCAAGATTCAAAATCCACTAAAAGGGGAAAAATGGGTGAGAAGCTTACCTAGCTCTTGGGAAACAAAAATGGAGGGAGATGATGATGATGATGACTTGGGGCTTGGGTTCCACTTCTTCTTCTTCTTTCTCCTTTCTTCTTTCCTCTTCTTCTTTTCCTCTTCTCTTCCTCTTCCCTTCCTCTCCTCTGTTTCACGCTTCCTTTCTTTCTTTCTTAATTCTCTTTTCTTTCTTTTCTTTTATATTAAGTGGTAATGTGGTCAAATGACCACATTGCCCTTAATCTCTAATTTCGCTTCTAAACCGTCCTTGATCCGTATTAACCGGTTAACGATCCTAAGACAACCAATAATTAACTTTAGCACTCAATAATCTTACTAATCAAGTACTAAAATAATTCAATTGGATTAACATCCAAATAATTCGACTAATTATTTTGAGGATGTTACACCGCCCCTTGGAGCAGTTTACTGGATCTCGGTCCGGATCAAACTCGCTCGAAGGTGGGTGCGACCTTCTATTGCGGCCGCTTCGACGTGTAGCTTGGGTCGTCCAAGCATGTTCAACCTAGTATAGGCAGTTTTTCGAGGCTCGGCCCGGACTTAACTCGTCCCACAGGTTCGTTCGGGGCTCATTCGTAGCCCGTTCCTTGGGTCCAAGTTATCGAATAAACTCAAAGCGGACATTTTAAACATAGAAAATGTCTCGGTCTCGCAGCCCGTTTGTTACACAAAGTCGATTAAAAATGACAAGCTCGATTTGAATTAGTGTAGTTGTCGCTCATGTCGGAGCCAGATCGGGTAACTCGGTCGACCACATTGACTTGGTGGCCATCGAGTGATATGTCTGCAGCTTATTTCTTCAATTGGCCTCTCTTTGTTGTTTCAGGCCCGGGAAGTGATATCGTCACACCCCTTTTGTTCTTTTTCGGGTGCCCACTTCACAATCGTCTCGTTTTGCCATACCAGCCTCTTCGTAATCCATGTACTTCTGCGATCTTCTGAGGAAGTCGCCCAGGCTCCGCGGTTTGTTGAGGCCGATCTCAACCTCAAACAAACTCCCGCGCCTGAGACCGTCAGAGAGGAAGTACAGTCGCATTTTGTCTTCTAAATTCCTGACATTAGCGGCTTCCTTATTGAACCGTTCTACATATTCCTGAAGGGTTTCCTTCTCACCCTGTCTGACTGCCTTGGGCACTTCTACTGCTTTAGGTTTTATCCTCGACACGGTGAACCGGGCAGAGAAGAGTCGCGCTAGCTGTCTCCAAGTCGTCACCGAGTTCGGCTTCAGGTCCCTGAACCATGCAAGGACCGACTTCTCGAGGGTCAAAGGGAAGATCTTACACTTTACGGGGTCCCTTGCACCTCTGTACTGCATCATTAGATCGAAATAGTCCAAGTGGTTGTCGGGGTCCTCGATGCCCTCGTACATATTCAGGACTGGGGGTTTCTCAAGGGAAGGCGGTATTGTGTACTATTCGATCTCTCTGGTGAACGGGCCCATTCAAGGGCGACCCTTCTCGCGGCGGGGAGATTGGCTCTGGTTGCTTCGTCGGCGCCGTCTGGGAGGGGACGCGCTTCTTGAGTATCAGGGCGAGTCTGACGAGGTGAAAGAGGAGTCTCTGTTAGGTGACCGGTCTGGCCAATAAGCGAGGTCTGTTGGAGATGGGGGAGTTCGAGGAGGCATCCTCAATCCTCGTCGTGCTATCCTTCGGGGCGGGGAATAAGAGAACTCAATATCATAAAACCTGATTTTGATTAAACTATGATGACTCTTACTTCTTCAAATAAAATTTCACTATCGAAATTATTAGAGTTACTACGTTTTACAATAATTTGCAAGATAAATGTACACTACAAGAAAATCGCTCATTTGCGACGACAGTTTCCGTCTCAAATGAACCTTTTTCCGTGGCAATTATGAATTTGCGACGACATTTGCGACGGACAAATTGTCGTCACAAAACAACTTGTCGCAAAGCGTTTGCGACGAAACTCCCCGTCGCAAATAATCCGTCGCAGACTCATCGCAAGTCCGTCGCAAATATCCGTGGCAAAGTCGTAGCAAACTCTGACACATTTTCGTTGCAAATCCGTCGCAAATCCATCGGAAATTTTAAAAAAAATTAAAAAAAAAATTAAATTATACATCCAAAATACTATTTAATAGTTATATCTATACATACTAATCAGTACTAATACATAGTTACACAATCATAGTTACAAAATCATAGTTACAAAATCATATCATCTAGATATAAAACTTTACCATCCTACACAAATTTAAACATTTGTGCATTTTAAAAGCCTCTGTTGGAAAAACTAAAAGTACTAAAATGAGATCGAGCCATCGAGGCCAATTCACTGGACTTGCTAATATTATAATAATATATCAAGCTTAACAGATAGCAAAATATTTAAAACCATGACTTCCAAATAAAAAAAGTTCTCCCATGAGAACCAAAATCCATGAAATAGGTGGTAACATGTTTTATATCCAAAATTTGTCAAAAAAAAAGGTTTTATATCCAAAAGCATGAGAATTGTGCAGGCATCTCTCCACACTTGCATACAAGTGACAATTAACAAAGCAACGTGGTTGGCTCAGTTGGTTGTGTATGCACCTTCTGAGTTTTGCTGGGGGTCGTCACTCCCCTGTTCGATTCCCAGTCAGAGCGAATCACGTTGGCCAGGGTTGGAGATTTCAACCCGGTGCAGATTAGTCTTTCGCTGTTAGCGTTGGGACACTGCATGGTCTGGAGCGATACCTCCGTCGGTGCCCGCCACTCAAAAAAAAAAAAAAGTGACATTAACAGTAGAACATTACGTCTTTGACATTTTCCTTAATCGAAGGCAATGTCACCTCGCAGGTGGTAGTACTCCTGCTGCCACTTCCAGAACCAGCATCTGAAGTATCACCTTCGACATAGTAGCGAGCTCGGAAGGCTGCCAAGTGTAAAATATAATCCATTTAGGCTTCTGACCAGTTGATTTATAAAAAGCTTTGATTAGTTCCCTGAAATTTTCAAAAAAATAAATAAATAAAAAGGTGTATCTCCGAAGAAGGAACATTCAAATCTATCGTCCTCCAAAGTCTAACACCCTCACCTTATCATTCCACCCTGCACGATTCCCCTAACAGGATCTTCAGTTGTTTTATAAAGATCCTGAATGATTTCTTGACGGTGA
Organism: Astragalus membranaceus; assembly: GCA_039519185.1. Classification (NCBI taxonomy): domain Eukaryota; kingdom Viridiplantae; phylum Streptophyta; class Magnoliopsida; order Fabales; family Fabaceae; genus Astragalus; species Astragalus membranaceus. Next base: position 70,614,338 of record CM076850.1, read on the forward strand.
GACTGGGCAGAAACAATTCCCCTGTACTTGGTAACCCAAGGCCAATCCATGGAAGCCACCACCTACAACATTCAACAATTAAACAGAGTACAAATCTACAACTAAGACATTCATAGAAAAACTGCGAATAATCCTGGAAAAGGATAGAGCTTACTGCAGCTATAGAAGGACTCGAGTCTTCTCCTGGTTGCGGATGTGTTACATCTGCACCTAATATGATTGTTGGCACATCACTCACATGAGGGATTCTTCTTTCAATTGCATCATACAAGACCATGTTACGACCGCCAGCCTATTATAATCAAGATTGATAAATTTAAAATTTAAAGAAATTCAATAAAAAATATATGGAAATAAGTAAGCTATTTATTGGAGAACTTGGACCTTAACATTAATCTTCAGCGACACATTTTCAAGATATTGTATGTTCATCTTTGTTGCATTCCTTGGATTACAACATTGAGACACTATTCCTAATTGTGTTTCACATACAAGTTTTATTTTTCCTGCCAGATGAAAACAGCTCTCAGTATTTGATTTGGTCTTTACAAATCACTAACCGTATGACCCCTTCACATCAGGTAAAATAATTATCAAAAGCTGGAGTCTACCCTTCTCCTGATTCATACTTAAAAGTTTGGCCTGACACTGCTTTTGAAATTCCACAAGTTCTCTTTCAATTTGATCTGGATGACCTTGAGTTATGGGTATCAAAGGCTCTCGGTTGAATAGCTGGCAGAAAAAGGTAAAGAAAGTATTCAAAAACTATAGTAAAAAACTGTAGGCAAAAGATCTAAGCCATCATACCATTCCCTTGCTAGTGCACATTTTGACCAATTCAGTACAAAACTGAAATGGCAAATCTCTGTTAATTCTTGTTGAAAACGAAAGGCAACCCCAATATTGCACCTTGCCACCATCAACCATTTTCTACATGATAAAGAATCATTCTCTGCTGTAAGTTAAAAGGTTGGAAAAGAAGAAAAAGAATATGGCATCTGATACTTGAATCATACTGAAATCCAGGGAAGACCGTATACTCTCCTAAGACCCTCAAACATATTGAGACGACGGAAATATTTTAAAAACCTATTAAGGATTACACAGAAAGACCCATATGGTTAACCTTATTAATCATGTTCCACTGACCCATCCTTGGATCAACTCTTGATTCTTTGCCAGTATCATGATATTTAAGCTGCAGTTAGAAGAGAAAATTAAATACTATAAAACAAAATAATATGCGAAATTTTCTTGAGTGAAAGCTTAATTATACTGTAGGGGGAGGCAAAACACGAGCATCGACTAATGCAGGATCCTCCCTAACTCGTATCCCAAACTCACGCACGAATGCATCTGTGTTGAAATTGTGGTGCTTCACAATCTGCCAAGTAGCAAAATGAAAATTAAGAAAATCACACACAAACATCAATAATCCATTACTAAGTACCTGTTTGATTTTGTTTTCTCTTTCATGAGGACGCTCACAGGTTGCCCTTAAAAGAGAAGTTACTTGGTCCTCATTCAATTTCTTTGAATACCTCTGTCCAGCTTCAATCGAACAAAGCTACAATATATAAAAGAAAGCATAAACAGAGCTGAAGTCTACATAAATAACAAAATATATGCATAATAAACATAGACAGGGAAAGTGGCAAAGGGAAAAACCTCCAAAGGCAAATAAGCAGGTTTGGTGTCGCTTCCGGCCTGGAGAGCAGGAAGAGCTAATATTTTAACTCAATATTGTATTTCTCACGAAAATACTGAACAACTGATTTTTTGGTTACTTTGTCCTCAAGAGTAAACCTACAATGATAGCAAATTACAATATCAAGTCAGGACAGGTGGAATTTGAAAATTGCAACCGTAAAAGCCAACCTTCTAATCTATGTAGGAGTGGCTTCTGTAGAAGTGCACAGTTGCAAACAACTAATCCCATGTTTTGTTTCGGTTTAAAAAGTATTTCTCATCATATTAAACGCCATTGTGACACGGATTAAGGAGTCAAAAAATTGAAGTTTTGTTTCAGAATTGAAAAAAAAAATTAAACTTCCAAAGAATTGAAAATGGCACAACCAATACTTAAAAATATGTACAACATCATTCAAATTTCTCAGGCTTATTAATTTTCAACTTGATGGAGCTTGATACTTTGTTTCCAACTTCTAATGGAGAATGAAAGAATTGTGTAAGTGATCATAAAAATGATAGTCAATAATAACATAATTGAATCATACTGAAGTAATTGGTGTTGAACACAGTACAATAACCATTTATAACCCATTACATACAAGTCAGTGTTGTTCTTACAATCTAATAGTAACGTTAAATGGAGCTCACCTTCTGTGCAAGGCCTATTTGATCAAAGTTATCATGCAAATCAATTGACTCTCGCAATCTATCATAGTCTTCCTCCTCAACATATATTTCATTCAGGGACTCATTAACAGCAGATACATTATTGCTCTGAACTGCAACCATATATGGCTTGACCAGACAGAGGTGACCAGCCTATAGTACATTACAAGAAAAACATTGAGTAAAAGAGAAAACCAGTTATAAAGTATAATGAAAATTTTACTATGGACAATATTAATGCAATCTTTCGCATGATGTCAACAACACGTGAATGGTCAACCCGGGGTGCAAGGACATTCAGAACATCATTAATAAGATCTGGATGCTCTTGCAAATAGAAGTGAACAACAGCCTTGTAATACAACTCAACATTAGCAATTTTGACAATAACATCTTTGAGTTGCATGTGATCCCATGCTTCAGGTGAATGGTTCATGATGGTTGTTGCAGCATTATCGAACTCATCATATTGGATATACAAATATAATTTTTGCAGCCTCATATAACTCTTCATCATACAATCGGTCACCAACATTTTGAAGCTTGGCCACATTTGGCATAAGAATAAACTCCTCAATGTCACTCAGCCTATCAATCTTTGCATATGAATAAATAAGCTCACTGTCCACCTTAGGTTCTTTTGTCTTCTGCCTGACCATCAGCAAGTATTTCACCAAGTATTGTCTCTCGATGCATTCTTACTAACAGTGACTTATCACCTCTCTGGAGACTTTTTAGAAGCAATCTCGGGAGCAAAAGATACCTAACAACATCATTCAAATTTCTCAGGCTTATTAATTTTTTTAGAGATTGTATCTTATCTGTTTTAATGTTCCTATTACATGTTAAATAATAATCAATAATCTAACCATTTAAACTTAAAATGAAGAAAAAAATGTTATAGACTAGTATACTAACATCGTAGTGATGAAGATCCCTGTCAGCAACTTGAACTTGAAAATGATTTGCCCTAACTTGTATTTTTCGTCCCAATCTACCAAAATCAGGACGATCAGGAAATCGTAGTGATGAAGATCCCTGTCAGCAACGTTAGCGCCAATGCCCAATTTCACTTTTCGTCGCAAATTAGCGACGGACAGTTCTCCGTGGGAAACGTTGGTGGCAATATAGGCTTATTCTTGTAGTGGTAAGATAATTTCAAATTCTCATCAGATAATGACTTAAGTTTTTTAATACTAAACAAAAATCCAAAAACCTTCTCGTATGTGCTATATTGATCGAATATTCTATTAAGTGAGCCAATTACTTGGTCTACAATGTATAAAAAACAAAGAATCCTAGAGTTTAAGTGTGTGCACTCAGATGAATTTGCATCACAATGCTCCGTTCTACGAATTTGACGTTTTTGAACAAACACACATTTAGTCTTCATTTCATTCACAATTAATTTTGCAAATCGAAATTCTCTATATTTTTTTAAGTGGGTAATGAAACCATTTACTATATAATTATATAGCCACATCAATGCGATTGTATTTTTTTTTAACTTTTGCTAATTTCGTTAACAGCAGATAACAACTCGAACCAAATAATCCTAGCTAGTAAAAACTCAAAGTTCCAAATTTCATGGTTTACTAATAGAAGCTTGAGTTTTTATCGCATCTACACTATTCTTGTGACTTCCCCAACGTGTTTGTGACAAATGTTTAATAATCAAACCTTTCACGTTATCTCTTGAAATTTTCCAACACTTTGTGGAATGAGAGAATATATATATATATATATATATATATATATATATATATATATATATAGAGAGAGAGAGAGAGAGAGAGAGACACATGCACACACACAAATTTGGTATCCCCAAAACTTTGTGGCCCTGTGCGGTCGCATCTCTCGCACACCCTCAGACATCCCACTGGATTCTGCTTCTGTACCTAAGAATTAAGGTAGGTTACTCGCCAAAGATCACCAATCTTAAATAAATTTGATGAGGGACCACAGTCGAACTGCACCAGTAATTTAATAACATCAAGTTTTCTACTTGTGAGAGAGATATTTGTAAATTTTGGTCCTTCAAAAGCTATGCCCAGTTAGTTTATTCTGTTCCTTAATTTTATTTCTAACTCTTAAGGTGTTACCTAAAAGCTATTTTGTTAGTTTATATTTCAGTTGTAACTAACTTGTAACAAACAAATTATTTAATAGTTTGTTAGAGTCCTTCTAGTCCTATGTAAAGCCTTTACCACCTAGGGTTAGGATATAGGAAATTCTGTACAAAATCAGAAGTGTTCACAAGGTTGATTTGTAGATTTTCTGTGCATGTTACTTTTCAAGAAAAAATCCACAAAGAAAAGGATTATCCTTGTTTAATACTTACGAACCTGAATTGATCGTTGCGCTTCTGTGCTCCTTGAAACCTCGCAATAAAGAATCCTGTTCTATTTGCATGCAATTCAAAGGCTTCCTGCTTCCATGACCATTGCTTCGTCCAATAAAGCCATTAACAACGATTTCAAAGACAAATCGTGAAGAATCGGTGAAAAACTAGCAAAGGCTCTGCTACTGCTAGGATTTTCTTTTGGGGATTTCTCCAAAAATGAGTTTCTGGATTTTATCTCTCCGCGCGTTTCTGTGTTTTAATTTTTTTCTTTTTCACACTTTGGCTTAAACGTTGCGTTTCACTAACACCATGGGCTTTTTTTATTTTTTATTTTTCTAACAATTAGGATCTAGAGCTTGGTTCTTGATAGGTTACAAGTTTGCCATGGGTGGTGAAAAGTTTGATATTGACAAGTTTACATGAGAAAATGAGTTTGATAGTAGCATCATCCTAACACTAGGGAATGATGCGTTAAGTTAGAGAGCCTATACATGACCAAATTTCTTCACCAATCAAACTAGAGGAAGACACTTCAATGAAAGAACATCGTGTTGAATTCAACTAGATTATGCTTGACTTGAAGAGTATGGAAATCAAGAATGATGATGTATGGTAGGGACACTTTATCCTTAGAAGAGGTAAATTTAGCACTCATATCAAAGGTGATTCAAAAAATGGTAATGTGCTATTTACAAGGGGAGGGTCAGGACATAGAGAAGGAAAAAACAAAAGGTAAACATAAGTCTAAATCCAAGACTAAGAGCAAGGCTTGATACATATGGAAGATGATTATGAGATTGCAGAAGTACTCTCTGGCATTGTTGAAGGGTGTAGTGATGAGTGAATCTTGGATTCAGGGTGTACATATTATATGACCCCTGATATGCCCTAGGGCTTGGTTTAACACTTGCAGGGAGTGTGATGGTGGCAAAAGTTCTTATGGGTAATAATAATCCATGTAACGTAGTATAAGGACCAAGTTGGAAGATGGATCAATCAATGAACTACAAGATGTGAGGCATGTACCAGAACTTAAAAGAAATCAATTTTCTTTTGGGTATGTTGGAAGATTCTGGTTGCACTTACAAGTTATATGCAGTACGCGCGTGGTGTTGATGGAACTTCTGACTGGACTAACGGCTCTTGACGAGAGCCGGCCAGAAGAAAAACGGTACTTGGCTACATGGTTTTGGCAAATCAAATCGTGCCAAGAAAAACTTATGGCTGCCATTGATCCAGCTCTTGAAGTAAGCCAGGAGAGTTTCGAGAGCATTTCTATCGTAGCTGACCTTGCTGGACAATGCACTACTAGGGAACCAAAGCATAGGCCAAACATGGCCCATGCAGTTAAAATGCTGGCAGAATTAGTAGAGAAATGGCTACTAGTTGATGAAGAATTTGATTATGGCTGTGGCGTTGACTCTAGTCAACCACTTCCACAATTGTTGAAAATTTGGAAAGAAGCAGAAGGCATAGACACAAGCTATACTTATATGATACAAATGTGAAGGAAGTCCTGACGACAATGAAGGAAGTATACAAACTAAGCCTACTGGTTTTGCAGACTCCTTAACTTCTTCTGTTCTTCAGATGCTCAATGATTTGGACGAAGAATGTGTGAGAAATATTGGAAACCTATACTAGTCCGCAATCATATAATTGAGGCATGCAAAGCAAACTTTCATATTAAGGGTCTGTTTATTTTAAATTATGATAGAATGGATTCTGAATAGTTGATTTCAAGAGAATTGATTTTAAAAAAGTTGAGCTTACAAAAATTGATTTGAATTTCGTAACGATATATTTTAAAAGTGGATTCAGAAGAATAGATTTCATTTATATAATAGTAATTTTCAATTATGTTGGCCATATTCTTGCTCCCAAAATTGATTTAGAAAGCTCACCCAGAAAACAAATCTACAACCATTTAGCTTAACATCCCCAATTTTTTTAAAAAAATTGGGCGAGCTTTGTAAATCAATTTTGGATGAGCTTTGTAAACAAACCCAAAATTGACTTACAAAGCTCACCCAATTGTTTTTTTAAAAATTGGGGATGTTAAGCTAAATGGTTGTAGATTTGTTTTCTGGGTGAGCTTTCTAAATCAATTTTGGGAGCAAGAATATGGCCAACATAATTGAAAATCACTATCAAATAAATGAAATCAATTCTTCTGAACCCACTTTTAAAATATATCGTTACGAAATTCAAATCAATTTTTGTAAGCTCAACTTCTTTAAAATCAATTCTCTTGGAATCAACTATTTAGAATCCATTCTATCATAATTTAAGATAAACAGACCCTTAATATGGAAGTTTGCTTTGCATGCCTCCATTATATGATTGCGGACTAGTATAGGTTTCCAATCTTTCTCACACTTTCTTCTTCCAAATCATCGAGCATCTGAAGAACAGAAGAAGTTAAGGAGACTGCAAAACCAGTAGGCTTAGTTGGTATACTTCCTTCACTGTCGTCAAGACTTTCTTCACATTTGTATCATAGAAGTATAGCTTGTGTCTATGCCTTCTGCTTCCTTCTAAATTTTCAACAATTGTGGAAGTGGTTGACTAGAGTCAACGCCACAGCCATAATCAAATTCTTCATCAACTGGTAGCCATTTCTCTACTAATTCTGCCAACACTTTAACTGCATGGCCCATGTCTGGCCTATACTTTGGTTCCCTAGTAGTGCAATGTCAGCAAGGTCAGCTACGATAGAAATGCTCTCGAAACTCTCCTTTTTTACTTCAAGAGCTGGATCAATGGCAGCCATAAGCTTTTCTTTGCACGATTTGATTTGCCAAAACCATGTAGCCAAGTACCATTTTTTTCTGGTCGGCTCTCGTCAAGAGTCGTTAGTCCAATCAAAAGTTCCATCAACACCACGGGCGTACTGGATATAACTTGTAAGTGCAACCAGAATCTTCCAACATACCCAAAAGAAAACTGATTTCTTTTAAGTTCTGGTACATGCCTCACATCTTTTAAGTTGAAACAACAGTACACGCGAGTTTTTTTTGTTGGTATAGAGTTAAGTTCTCTTTCATTTAGTTCTGGTGTTGCTTTTCCAATCTTGCTCCAACAATTCTGCTTACAACCTCGAGCTGAGAAACTGAACAATTTGGCACCTTTCACAGCCTGTGTACAACACACACAACAACAATAATAATAAAAATCCCCCTCTATAAAAGTGTACCAAAGCAGAATCAATGAGGGGCGAGAAGGAGAAATTAATAGAAGAAAATTCAAACAGTGGGATAGTAAAAGTTCGAGAGAAGTCAAGAGTGGAATTGAGAGAAAAACAAAAAAAAATAAAAGATCAGAGAAAATGGGAGGAGGAAGAAGAAGAAAAAATGTCCTCACCTTACAACCCACCACGACAATCACCATCTCCGCACCACCATTGTTCCCTCCGTCACCACCTCTCTCACCCTCTGTTTAATCATCTCTCTCATGACCTCATCTCTCTCCCATTCCCCAGTGGAGTCGCCAGCTACATTGACCAAGAGGAATCCTTCAGATTTTTCGGTCGCTATAGCACGAGGAATCCTCCAAATTTTTTGGTCGCTACATTAATTCAACTATTTTTGAATTATCTGATTTTGTTGATGCATACTTTGTAAGGGATTTAGATAAAAGAAGATCCATTTTTGGATACATATTCACCCTATATGTGAATACTATAAGCTGGAAAGACAACCTACAATATATAGTGGCTTTATCTACCACTAAATCAGAATACATATCAGTGACTGAAGGGATTAAGAAAGATGTATGGCTTGAAGGCTTAATTGGAGAAATTGAAAGAGAGGAAACTAAGGCAAAGATTTGGTGTGATAGCCAAAGTGCCGCCTGTCTTTCAAAAAATCAAGTTTTTCATGAGAGAATGAAGCGGATTGATATTATAAGATGCATTACATCAGAGATGTCATAGCTCAAAGGATCCTAAAAGTCAAGAAGGTTCCTACAGAGGACAATCCAGCATATATGTTGACAAATGTTGTACCATCTACCGAGTCCTACCATTGTTTGAACTTGGAAAATGTTAACAAGGAAGATTGAAATCCCTTAAGGGACTTGGGGGACTTTGCAGATTAACTAAGGTTTGAAGGCCCATGATGGAGAATTGTGAGTTGTGTTCCTTCAACAGTTATGCCCAGTTAGTTATGTCCTGAATTCTTTTTCTAGTTGGTAAAGTTTTATCTAGAAGGTGTTTTGTTTGTTTATATGTTAGTTGTAACTATTTGTTAGGGCTCGTCTAGTCCTATATAAAGCGTCTATCAGCTAGGGTTGGGGCTCAGGAAATTCTGTACAAATTCATAAATATAAAATCATAGTGCGTCAATGCAAAATCAGTAAGTGTGTGAGAATAGAGCAAAAACTCTATTCATCTCTTGTATTTCTTCACAAGAATCCCCAGAGGTAGGAATCGGGGAGATACCGAACGTGGTTAACAAATTGTTCAAGTATTGATTTTTAGGTTTTATCTGCATGTTATTTTTCAAGAACAGATCCACAAGGAAATGTATTATACCTATTCAATCCTCGCTAACCAGAACTGTTCGTTGCGCTTCTATGCTCCTTGAAACCTCGCAACCAAGAATCCCAGCTTTGTTCATGTGTGCTTCGAAGGGTTCTGCAATCATCGAATTCTTCCCTGAGCCTTCTTCTTACTTCTGTGACCATTGCTTGATCCACTAAAGCCTTCAACAACGATTCCAACGAGAAATTGTGGAGAATCAGTGAAGACCTAGCAAAGGCTCTGCTAGGGTTTTCTTTTGGGGATTTCTCCAAAAACATATTTTTATGTTTTCTTTCTCTCTATCTCCATGTCTTTTAATTGTTTTTCCTTTTTCAAACTTTGGCTTAAACGAAGCGTTTCACTAACAGCAGGGGCATTTTTGTCTTTATTTTTTTAGAATATTCGTTGTATACTGCAAGTGTAATCTTATAAATTTTTGGTTACAATGATCCGATACCCTTGATTCATGTCCTAAATAATCGTACGCAGTGGCAGACCTACTTGTTGTTTAGGGGAACCACCTGAAAAAATAAAAATTTAGGCTTATACTCTTATATAATTTTTATTTTGAACCCCTTGAGTTTTAAGTTTTGCATCTAGATCTCTCTGTTCTTTAAGTTTTGATAGTTAAATAAAGACTAAACTCTTATTTTAGTTCTTGAACTTACACCATCTCTTTTACTTAATCCTTAAATTGTATAAAATAATAATAAGTAGTCTTAATAGTGTGTGAACTCTAACGAATTAGCTTCTAAAATTTAAGAAATTTGTCTCATTAGTTTCTATAATTGACTATTTATAAAACTTTGAGAATTACTTCAATGAATGTAACATACTTTACGAACTATTTATTGTTTTCATATACTAAATAGGAGAATAAATGTGAACTTAGAGACTAAATTTGGAATTTACTTTTAAAAAGTTTAGAGTTAGATAGTTTGGTTTGAAAATAAAATTTTCAACAATCTTATAAACCGGCAATTTGGACATTGATTTTTTTTAAACCCCCTAATCCAGAGTCCTGCGTTCGCCATGGTTCGTACGTACAATTATCCTATTGAGGGTAATTGAGATAACGTAACTGAAAAGTATTGGGAACAAAATCACCCGTTTACCAATTGTTTTATAGGCAAATGTTATAGTTAATTAATTAGGAGAGAATGTTTATTTAGTTTTCAAATTCGAACCAAAGACAGAATGGTTAAAATTTCTTTAACATGCTTTGACTAATTGAACTAGCGAGGCTCATTGACAAAATTGCACAAGACTTTACTTTGACATTATATCTATGATTTGGTCCAACTGATTTATGATTCATTTGAACGCCCGGATATTTTGAATTCCCTGATGTAGCGACCGAAAATTCCGGGAAATGATTCTTCGAAGTTTTGGAATGAAGCCACCACCAATATTTATTTTTAGGGTAAACATTGAAAAAACCTTTTAGATGGATAAGGGGATTTGCGGACCAGGTTTAGGCTCGGGAGTCGTTTATGCGTAGGGAAGGTATTAGCACCCTACAACATCCTTGCTAAGGAAGGCTACCTTTTAACTAAATTTGTAAAAATTGTTAATTCAAAAATAGTGTATTTTTACCCTTATTCACAAATAAAAACAACTTGATAAATAGTTAGTTATTTTTGGTACTTTTTGAGAAATAGGAAAGAAATAAATTAAAAGAAAAAAAGGTTTTTTATTAATGCACTTTACAGAGGTGAACCCCCCTCTGCTCCTACGTATCTCCTGGTAGAGAATTACGTTGTTCTCGGTAAAAAAAACATTTGTGTGTTTGGTATTTTTTAATTAATGATTTTCAATAAGAATGGTTTTGAAGAGTAGTAAGATAAATAAGGAAAAATAATTACATTAGCAAAAGTAGAGTAGGTTGCAAAACAGTAATAAAGGGGTGCAATTAGCAGTGGAGGTGCTGTTATTAAAACTGGGGGCGTAATTAGTAGTAGTAGTGATTGTAAAATTAGGCATGCGAATTTGGCTTATACTGGGGGCTGTAAAAAAGAAAAAAGGGGGTGTATAATGAATCTGATTGTAAAATTAGAAATAAATAAAAATAATAGTAAAATAATACAATGATACACAAGAAAACATTGGATTGCGTAACCCTAATTTCATTCTAACCTTTCTGGAAAGAGAGAGAGAGAAAACGAAATTTTAGGAGAGAGAAAGAGGAATTTTCGGAGAGAGAGGGAAAAGAGAAGAACGAAAATGAGAAGGAGAACGAAAACAAGAGGGAAGGCGCGATGGTGGGAGAAAAGGGGAGGATGACAGCGGTGATATCGCCGGAGACGAAGAGCGCACGACGGTGCGACGATGGTCACGATGGTGATGGGTGTTGACGACGGAGTCAACCGGAGGAGAACCGCCACGGGAGGTACCGTGGTGGTGCCGGCGATGGCGAAGGGGTGCTCGTAACGGTGGGAGAAAGGGACGCGAGGGATGAGAGAGATACGGTGGACGATGGAGAGAGGAAGAGGAAAGGGAAAGGCGAAGGTGGTGTGATGGTGGTTTCGCCGGAGGTCACGGCGGTGAGCTTTCTGTCCCCTTTTGTTTTTCTATTGTATTTTCTTTTTGCTTCTCTTCTACTCTCTCTGTCACTCCCTAATCATTTTTCATTGTTCTACATTTTTTTGAGCTTTACACTAAAAATTTTTGGTAAAATATGTGTACAGATTTATCACAGGAAAAACGTGATCTATGTATCAGAAAAATTTCATTAGCAGTATCCCTAAGAACATTCTAAGCCTAAGAATCAGCAATAAGCATGTAGTATTTTATGTTTCAGATTTAGCCCAACCTGATCTCCAGCTTCTGATGGGTCTTCCTTTTGCCTATTCAATACTGCTACTGTTGATACTCGCTATTCACTTCTACTGCTATTCACATTTTGTTTGACTGCTACTACTGCTCCTTTTCTTTGTTTCAGAATTTTGAGTGTTTTTGTTGATTATGGTTTCTGTGCGAAAACCTAATCGCATTGGTGTTTTTCTTTTTTTTTCTTTATACTGTGAAATTGGTCTTCTTTTATAGGTGAAGAACAGAATCAAACATTTATGCTCATTGATCTTTTTTCCATTTCGGCTCAGAATTAGGGTTTGGAAAACTTGCTCACCAAGAGAGCTGAGGCAGAGACAGACTCAGCTGCTGGGTTTGGGCCGATGGTCTCTTATTTTATTTTTGTATTTTTGTGATTATTATTATATTTTTTTGTATTTTTGGACTATGGATTATTTTGTAAATTAATTTTTGTAATTTTAATCTGTATTTTTTTTATATATTTTTATGGCTTTTTGATTTTTATTATTATTATTATTTAAATTAAGTGAACAAAAATAAAAGTGAAGTTGGGCCAAAATCGAAAACTGGGCCCAACCAAAGAACGCGTTAAAATAAAGGCGTTTGCTTTTCCCACACCCCCTCCTACTCGAAACACACCCCATAAGGGTGTGAAATGACCAAAAGGCCAGGCCAAACCTCTTTTTTTTCACGAATTTTCACCTGTTCGAACACGGGCCTTCGAACAGGTTCGCACGCGGCCATTCGCGTGTGTTAAATATGGGGACACACCCTCTTGGGTGTTTTTCACCTGTTCGAATGGGGTCAAGCGAACAGGTTCGAATGTGGTCATGCGAACAGGTTCGAATGTGGTCATGCGAATATGTTCGCATGAGGCTGTTCGAATCAGTGTTGCAGAGCGACAGATATTGGACGTCTCAGATTCCACCGACAGTTTTGATCAACGGCTTACAATCAGTCAAATGTGTGTCAGATAAAGGAGTGGATGTCAATCCCTTTGGAAAATGTGTCTGAACGGATAGAATTTAAACGGCTCAGATTTGTGATCTAAAAATGAAATCAACGGCTGACATTTCACCATGCCTATTATAAAAGGGGGTTCACATCCTCAGCTGCTCTCCCTGCCACGAATAGTCAATCAGCAGCTGCTCTCCCTGCCACGAAGTCCAGTCAGGCATGTCATAGAACTGGCCCGTGATGGGGATGTGTAGCAGCTGGGATACATCATCAAGGGTGATAGACATCTCACCCACAGGAAGGTGGAATGATGATGTATCCGGCTGCCAACGCTCTATGAATGCATTCAGCAGCCCCTTGTGAGTGAGGGGAAAACCAAGTCCTATGAGAGGGAACAACCCTGATAGGATAAGAGTCTCCCTGATCGTAGCATGGACCACAAGGTTAACCGGTCCATGTGGAATCGTAGTTATGTCCGGCCGAACCTGCATTGACAAATGACACAGGCACAATAAGCCAATATGTTCAACAAAATAAGAAACAAAATTGACAACACGCTATTATATAACAATAACTTACCCGGCCAGCATAGAACTCAGTCAAAATATGAGACCCGTATGTGGGCAAGACAGAACCATCAACAGGTCCACCAGGGAATGGGAATGTAGCCCTAGGAGCAGCAGCAGGCTCCTGAGGCTCAACATCCTCCTCATGTTGAGCACCAACCTCCTCATGTGCATGTGCATGACCAGAAGGGCCGGCCAGCTCATATGCCGGAAATTGAGCATCACGGTCAATATCCCGGCCAATATCATCAACCTCCGGTGGGGGAGGAGGGACGTCTAATCTGTCCCTACGCCTACCCCTCCGGGAATGTTCAGCTCCATCTTGCCTCCGTTTGCGTTCGGAAGCCGTCGGGGGTGGCCTACGCTCCGGCTGTTGCGAACTACCGCCACGATGCCTCACCATATCTGAAACAACAACCATTAAACCAATTAAGCAACATAACCAGCAAAATAACAGAAACAATACTGTCACACCTGTTCGAACAGCATCATTCGCACCTGTTCGAACAGAATCATTCGCACCTGTTCGAACAACCCCATTCGAACAGGTGTTCGCATGGCCTCATTCGAACGGTGTTCGCATGACCTCATTCGAACACCTTCGTTTTCACGTGTTCGCATGAGGTCATGCGAACACAGCAGATGCACAGAAAAAAAAACCCAAATGTACAGAAGGGAGAGAGGGTTACCTGAATGAAAATGGAACGATTAGAGAGAGTGAGAGGAGGCGAACAAAAATACAGGCTCAATTAGACGAATTTCTAAAATCAGGCTCAACTGGACAAATGAACAATGCCCACTCACATATAATTACAAACCCAAATTATTAGACGAACCCAACTAAAACAAGATTGCATCGAACGAGCCCAAAAAGGGACCTAGGACTTACGACACGCAAACTAGTAACAATAAAAAGGACTGTAGTAAAAAGAGGGCGAACAAAATTGGGATATAACACCTGAGTTTTAAGTTTTGCATCTAGACCTCTTGTTCTTTCAGTTTTGATAGTTAAAGAAAGATTAAATTCTTATTTTAGTTCCTAAACTTACACCAACTCTTTTACTTGATTCTTAAATTGTATAAAATAATAATAGATAGTCTCAATAATGTGTGAGATCTATCATATTAGCTTCTAAAGTTTAAGAAATTTGTCTCATTTGTTTCCGTAAGGGGTTACTTATAAAACTTTGACAATTAATTTGCCGAACGCCACATACTTTACAGACTATTTATTATCTTCAGATACTAAATAGGAGAATAAATGTAAACTTAGTGACTAAATTTAGGATTTACTTTTAAAAAAATTTAGTGTTAAATGGTTTGGTTTGGAAAGGAAATTTTCAACAACCCTATAAACCGACAATTTTGACGGTGTTTTCTTTTGCACCCCCTGATCAAGGGTCCTACGTCTGCCATGCAATATTAAGCTGTGTATTAAATTGCTTAATATTTCATATATATCAAATTCCTTGCCGTGCAAAGTTTAAAAATTAAGATTTTAAAATAAAAATATTTAACTTATAGTTTTTTTTTTAAAAATATACTATTAATATTGTACTTTTTATTACTAATATTTTTACTTTCTTAATTAACTTCTCAAGAAATAAGCTCCGAATATATTTTTTTATCCCTTACTACAAATGACTGAGAGAAAAAAAGATAGAAATACTCCGGTTTTTTTCGATAAGCAATGTTGCATTAATAGGAGCACTAGGGGTGCTCAAAACCACAAATACAAGAATGAGATCACATGTTGTTTATACATGAAAGTGCATTATTCCACCATAGTGATGGAATACAACAAGAATTCCTTCCCACCCCGTAAATGAACCAGCCCCAAGATAAGAACTTCACCTGGGCCACTATCGAGTCTACATTTGGCTCTACCCCTCTAAAAACAAACACCGTTACGAGATAGCCAAAGACACCAACAAGTTGTCAGCCAGATAAGATGCTTGATCCTCTTCGCTTTCTTACCAGTACAAAGGTATCCATAGCGTAGAAAATGATCAATTAAAGTAGATGGACAAGCACTTGAACATTTAGCCAACGACCAATCTCGCCCCACACCCTCAAAGGAAAATCGCAAGCCAAAAACAAGTGATGAGAATCCTCAATGTGAGACCTACACAAAACGCAGACTGCATCCTCCTCCGAGTGAATAACATGTCACCGAACAGGTATAGAATTGTTGAATATACGACAACCAAACAACAAGATCTTGACTGGAATACGAGTCCTCCATAACGCTATCAAGTCAAATTTCTACAGAGTCGAAACTGGCCTGCTGCTGTCCACGGCTAAAAGTTGATTGGCCTGCAAAAGAAATTGATAACAAGACCGAACCATGAAGGATTTTAGCGGGTCAATAAACCAACACCATCGGTCAGCAACTCCACGGGCCATATGAACATCACGCAGAATAGTCAACAACTCATCAACTTCATCACCGAATGCGGATCCAGCACCTGCGAATAAAGAAAAATTCCACTGCCAACGATCATCACGCCAAACTTCTAGATCCGCCAGCCTCACATTTTTATTATTACAATTGTTGAAAATGTTGCCAAACTCAATCTTCAACGGACGTTGCCCAAGCCAATGGTGATGCCAAAAATCCACTCTGCTATCATCCCCCAACCTACGTCTTACATTTGATTCGAACCAACCCACCGAGAACCTCTCTTCCCCCACACACCTAAGATTGCGCCACCACAAAGAATCTTCCCTTCTATGCACTGATGTTGAGCCATTGAAAAAAATAGACCCCAAATCACCATATCTATACGAAAGAATACCCCTCCTAGGCGCACCCTCATCCGACATCAACCTCCACTTCCATTTGGCCAAGAGAGCAATATTAAACATTTCAATATCCTTCACACCTAACCCTCCCTCCTCCTTAGATCTACAAATATTCTCCAAAGCCACCCAATACACGCCCCTCGAATCCTCCTTGATCCCCCACAAGAAATCTCTTTGAAGCTTAATAAGAGTCTTTATCGCCACCTTCGGCGCATTATAAAAAGACAAATAATAGTGGGTTATGCTATTTAAAATGGAGTTTATAAGAGTTACCCGTAACACCCCGATATTTCTACATAGAGAAAATACCAAGATATACTTTCATAGCATACATCAGAGTGTTATTCCTGTTTTATAGACATTGAACAATATTAAAACTTTGACTAAACATGTCAAAGCACCACTCATATTGTAAAACTTCAAATACGAAGTACATAGTTCATTAAGTTCATAACCGGACACCCTCGCCTCATACCTAAAGTTCAATATCCAAATACAGAAATAAAGTGGAAACGAGATACAACTTTTAGTACGAATACAAGTTATATAGTCTAAGTACTTAAAATAAGGAAACTACATAAGCAGATAACTAGTCTCCAACATCATCATGCGTAACATCATCTAGCCATGCTTCACTGCTTTCGACTTTCCCTGTTTCTCTGAAAAACAACAACATTAAAGGGTGAGATAAACATTATCTCAGTGAGTCCTATCGAGACCCCTCACTAAACACTAGCGGTTCATTATGCGTCATTTTCATTCATAGCCCAAGTCTGGATAGCTACGTGTAATGTTTCATTCATAGCCCGAGTCTGGATAGCTACGTGTAACATTTCATACTAACACAACACCGAAGACCTGCAATTTCAGTCCCTCGGTGAACCCAATCCACTAATCTTTTCATCAGTGGGAAAACAAAGAAGGGGCCTAGGTTATCGACTTATGACTTCCCTCCCCGAGTGTGCTATCATAGAGGTCGTCACCTCATTAAATTTCATTATTTAAGTGGTTACCAAAACCTTTATGGAACACCAAGTCCATCACATTAGCATATGCTTATATGTTCTCACTCGCGAACCCTAATCGGTATCGTCAATTATCATACTTGGAAATTTCCAATATTTCATTCATACCTACGCTTAATTAAGCGAATTACGGTTATTTTATCAATTTATAGGGTTGGGGAAAAGGTTAGAATGGACTTGGAACCAATTGGAATGACTTAAAACATAGTTTGAAAAAGGGAAACAGAAGTGGACGCACGGTCCTTGGGTCAACACGCACGACCCGTGCGCTTGTTTTTAAAATTTTACGCACGGTCCATGCGTATCAATCAGTGTTTCAGGAACTCAGTTTTTCATGAAAATTTCCATTCCGTTCGATTCCATTGTCTGTTCTGATCGATACCCAAACATCAAAACTCATTATTTCAGCATCAAAACAGCAGTCAAAACAATGGAAACATCAATCCATATGACATTTAAACATCAATAGCATCACATTCAAACACACAGGACTCCATGGTTTCGAAATTACGATTTTTAACGAAACGAAAGCTTAACAACTTGATTTAGGACACATGCAAACACATATTCGGAAAACAAATCTCTAAGCGAGTATAGAACTCACCTTCGATGATGAAAATCGCACACAACAACAACCAATGGAATGCAACGACGATATAACCTCACGAACGATCCTCGTACACGAACTCTCCACTTAAACTCGAATCAAACCTCTCTAAAACACCCAGAACAGAACCTGACCTTTGTTCTTTGGCTTCCAAAACTACAATGTGGTTGTTATATGTGTTCTAGCAACTGAGTATCAAGCTCCACAATCACATGCAAGAGCTTAAACCTCCATTTCTAACATTTGAGCTTGGAGGGGGTGGTAATGGTGATTTGAGGAGAAGGACAATGTTTATGGTGATTTAGGTATCAGTGGGAAGAAGAGAACAATTGGAGTAGAATGGTACAAGAATCAGTGACATGCATCAAGAATTGTGGGAGTTCTCTCCCTTTGTTCTTTCTCTCTCCCTCACGTTTTACTCTCTCTTTCTCAAGCTCCTCTATTCTCTTTTTCTGTTTCAGCTCTAATGAATGTGGTGTGTGTGTTAGTGGTGTTTTGTGTAACACCCCGATAATTTCTAACTTGTATAAGCCACCGAAGTGCACTACTGGCATACATCAGAGTGAATTTCCTTTTTAAAATATTGAACACATACTAAACTTCGATAAATCACTCATCGAACGAGCTTACATAACTGAACATAAAATATATGAAATCGGTCCTTACACCCTCAACTAGTGTTCAATACTCAAAAACCGAACGTCTGCGGAAGCGATTTACAACTTGAAAGACATAAGTCGTACAATCGAATAGTCTTAAGATACAAGGGAAACTGAAATGCAGAGATACATAATATGACAAAACAAACAAAAGCGTCAGCAGCTCCTCAAGCGTCTCCATGACCATGCCTCATCATCTTAAACTTAGCCTGCAATTCTGAAAAACAACAACATGGATTGGGTGAGACAACTTGTCTCAGTGAGTTCTATCGAGACCCCTTACTAACTCTCTCGGTTCAATTATGCTTGATTCGTTATTCTTGATTCATAATTCATAGTCTTAATATTTGACTATGTGGCTAACATAAACGTTGTCCTCATAACCCTCATAAGCAGTTACAAGAGACAACACATGAACAATGAACAATGATTTTTAGCATGTCACCGGTCACTTGGCAAAATAAGCTCCCGGTGAACCCAATCCACTAATCGCTAGTGGGCAAACCTCATGGGGCCTAGGTTCATAGGGCTCATGACTTCCCCTCCCCTAACACACTAAACTGAAATAGGGTCGTCACCCTAACTTGATGTATATATTTTAATATACCTTGAACAATGAGCAGTGAACAATGATCTGTGAACATAACAGTGAGCTTATACTTAACATGATCTTAATCCTGACCTAATCTTATACTTAGCATAATCTTGTCATTAGGTGATCTCACACGGAATTACTAACGTCGTTAACTTAACCTATAACTATCCATTACCTAGTCCGCATCATAATGTATCGCCCATACTCAACATTGTGATAACCTAATTTAGTCATAATCTATCTCATAACGTCAACACGATTCGGAACATTAGCTAATCATCAATCACAGTCAATTTCATGGCAATGGTACTATAACATCAATTCATGAGGTTGTGGAAGGGATTAGAAACACTTTTTAAAAGAGGCTACCCGAAGGTCACGCACGGTCCGTGCCTTGTGGCGCACGATCCGTGCGTGTCTTGAAAACTTGAACATTTCTGAAACCGAACCTGACGCACGATCCGTGCTCCTTAGACGCACGATCCGGCCGTGGTATAAAAATCAACCCAGGCTCCCTGCGAACAGCCAGCACGGTCTGTGCCCCCATAAGGCACGATCCGTGCGCGTTCTACAGTAGCCCAAAATTGCTGTTTTCTTACACGATACCATTCCGTTCCGATTCCGATATACCTTCCGATCGACACTTCCACGTCACACGCATACAAATACGGTCAAACACCGTCCAATCAATCATCATACAACAAGCAACAATTCATAACAATAATTCATGAGTACTCAATCAATCACATAATTCAGTATTTAAAACGTATTTTTTCACAAAGCGGATTGACATGAATTTTCGTAAAATGCGATACCGAAACTCAGAACACAAAACTCTTGGACATAAATCCCTAGTAAGTATAGAACTCACCTCTTTAGCGACGACAACCACTGATAACCATCTTTTATGATGGTTATTACTTGCCTTTTTAGCTTGAATTTAAGTGATTTAATAAACTTGTTGTGTCAAGTATGATGTAATTATGTGTTTAGGTTAGAAATAATGGTGCAGGAATGAATTGGTTTAATGTGGGCATTTTGATGCCCTTAATGCATTTAATTATGTTTAGTGTCAGTGCTGCAGCAGTAGGTGTGTGCGCAACATGAAGAATTGCGGAAGATGAGAGAGAAAGCTGCAAGGGAATGCGGAAAACAAGGAAATGGAGGCATGGACAGGTGTAAGAAATATATTGCACGGACAGATATTTCCTATTGTGGAATTCCTATGATTGCCCTTAAACCTAGGACGCATTTCCCTAAAAGGCCCTCATTCTAGGGTTGCGTGCAAGGAGACACTATATAAGGACGTTTCCCCTTCTTTCATGAGGAGGCTCGGCCGTCAGAGGAAGTTTAGAGATAGATCCTCTTGCATGCAAAAGCTCACCCCTCACTACCAAACACTTCCATTGCTGAGACTCTTGCTGTAGCATCACTGGAGTTACATTTTTCTTGGTGGATTCAACTTGGACGAGCTGGATCAGTCCTCCATTGTCATCCTTGGAGCTCTCCTACTGTTCTCTCTTCGTAGTATCATTTCTTACCTTGAAATTTGTAATATGACTTCTACTATTTTGTTTAAGTTATTTTCCATGTTTTGCAAGCTCAATATGAGCTAAATACTCATTGTTGAGATGCTGGATCTGATGTAGCTAAATTACTATGTGATTAATGAAGTAGGTTCAATGTTATGCATTTTATCTTGTGTGTGAAAATATTTCCATTTTAGAGTAGGAATGGTCCGCCTATTCTAAATAGCATTTATAAATTCAGAGATGGTTTGTAAATTTATCTCACAAGGTAATATGGGTAGTGAACATTAACGAGAGATTTTGATGTTCCTTGCTTAACCCTAGAGATAGGAGGGCATAACCCATAAGGTGAACACTGCCGGTGCTCAAGCAGCCTAGGAGGTACTTCTTTAGGGTTTAGAGATAAACTCTTGCAAGGAAACCTAGTGTGAAGTATTTGAGAGAATAACGTCTTATTGCTGCAGCACCTAATGCTGCAACATTGAACGTACCCTTAATCACATTTTAATGAAGCTACTGAAGTGAATGCATCTTGACTTGTTCTCATCACTGATTTCCATTACCCTTTACTTTTTACTACTGTTTATGTTGCCCAAAACTTGTGTGTCATTTACTTTCCTCACTAAATTGTTAATCAAATTAAACTCTCGTTATTTAGCATAATTCCTCGTGGGAACGATCTCACTTACTCTATATTACTTGTTGACAGTGTATACTTGCACTATCCAAGTTTTCACGTAACAAGTTTTTGGCGTCGTTGCTGGGGAATTATAGTTAAATTGACTGTTTAATTAGTTAGCAGCTTAGTGCCTTTTGTTACTAATTCTGTTTGTGTTGTTTCTGTTGCTACAGCATTAGTTGCTGCAACATCCGATGCTGCAGCATATGCACAGGCTTAGACGCAATACTCCAGAATTCCAGTTGCACCCAGAGATAGAAAGACATTTTAGAAGATTGAGAAGAGTTCACAGTACTCCAGGACTCATTGAATTAGGACGAGCTGCTGCTATGGCTAGTCCACAACCTACTGTTAATGGTGATCCTTCTCCACCACCTTCACCACCTCCTACAATTGAAGGTGATGGTGATGGAGGGTACAGAAGACAGTTTATTGATATGAATGTCATAGGCATGGCAAATGATAGGGATAGACCTATGAGAGACTATGCAGTCTTTGACCCTCAAACTATGCAGACAGGCATAGTGAGGCCAGAGATTGCTACAACTCATTTTGAATTTAAGCCTATGATGTTCCAAATGCTTCAAACAATTGGGAAGTTTGGTGGTGGTCCCCTTGAAGACCCACATCTGCACTTAAAACAATTTGTTGAGGTTTGCAGTAATTTCATTCTCCCTGGTGTTACAGATGATGCTTTCAAACTGAAATTGTTCCCTTATTCCTTGAAGGATAGAGCAAAGGCCTAGCTTAACTCACTAGAGCCTAACTCTATCACTACTTGGAATGAGATGGCAGAAAAATTTATGACAAAATATTTTCCTCCAATAAAGAATGCCAGGATGAGAAATGAAATTACCTCTTTTAAGCAAATTGAATTTGAAACCTTGTTTGAAGCATGGGAAAGATACAAAGAACTGTTGAGAAAGTGCCCACACCATGGTGTTCCTGTCATTATTCAAATGGAGACCTTCTACAACGGATTGGAGCCCCAAACTAGGCTCATGCTTGATGCCGCATTTGGTGGAGTTCTGCTTAATGGATCTTACAATGATGCTTACAATTTGATTGAGAACATTGCTGCAAATAGTTATCAATGGCCTACTGTCGAACCAAGGCTAAACACTCCTTTATTTTGTATGATAACAAATTACATCATATCTACTAATGTTTCAAGTTGAGAAAAGTGCAGGACTTAATTTAAAGAGAAAAAGACACAAAAGAAGAGAAGCTTGAAGAAGAAGCAACATATGAAGTTCAAAACCCTAATTTGTGTCTAAGCCTTATTTAGGAAACTTTGTAAAGGTCCTATCACCTAAAGTGTGTGGCACTTTAGTTATTGAGAGAGATGACTTTTCAAAACATGCATGATGCATAAAAATAGTTTTGAAAATGTTTTACAAAATTGCATGCATACATAAAGTCACCAAAACCCTAAAAATATTTTTGTGAAAAGCATGAAACCAATTTCTACCTTTTTAAATAACATAATCGATTATCATCTTACCTCTACCATATACATAATCGATTATCAAGCCAAGATTTGTTTCTTTTTTCAAAACTATAATCGATTACCACCTCATTTTAACAATATGTCATAATCGATTATAGTGTTGCCTCACCTTCCATTTTTAGAACCATAATCGATTATAGACTCAATGAACTCCCTCCCATAATCGATTATTGTCCTGAATGACAACAATAATCGATTATCCCTTCCTAGAACTACATATGATAATCGATTATCAAGCAATCCAACTTTCCATATCCATCAAATTAATCGATTATCACATTCCCTTTGATTCTCACATAATCGATTATACCATACCATAAATGAGAGTTTCCATTTCTAACCTTTTCTAAACCTATAAATAGGCATGTGTGATTCACTCTCAATACACACCTCTTCTCACAATTCTCTCTACTCTTCTGATACGAAATCTAGATCTATAATATTGTGCTTCATTGTTTTTATCTTGCTAAAAGCTTTTGATTTCGAAATTATAACATTCTTTCTAAAAGCTTTTATGTTTTTACTAATCTAGATCTAAGATATTGTGCTTCATAGTTTTATCTTGTTAAAAGCTTTTCAATTTCGAAATTGATATATCATTTCTAAAAACTTTTATACTTTTGCAGAGCTAGCTTCCATTGTCATATCTTCTTTAAGCCTTTTGCAAAAACAAGATTTCATATTCCATATCATTTTTAGAGCATCTAAAAATCCTAAGATCACTCATCTCTCTTAGTTCTAGACTGACATATTCTAAGAAGTGATTGGATCTCTAGATCTCAATTGTGTAAACCTTATATTGTTTTTGTGGTTTTCTTGAAATCCTGAGAAGCTTTACTTGGGTCTCTCAATCGGGTGATTGAGTTGGTTTTGAAATCCTTAGCGGGTGCTTGGGTTCTCAGTTCAGGGGAATTGAGATTCACTAGTGTTGAAGTCGACTGTTTGTATTAAACTCTCTTCAATATAGTGGTTGCTAAGTCCAAGGGTTGAAAAGCCTAAGGCCGAGGACGTAGGGGTTTTATCCCGAACCTCGCTAAATATCTGTGTCCCTCTATCCCTTCTCTCTTTATATTTTGCACTATTATTATAACTGTTTATTATTAATATTATTGTGCGTATATATATTGATATTATCACTATCATTATTCCTGTTTATTGTTAATATTACTGTGCTTATATTATTCAATACTATCACTACTCTGTCATATCAATAAACATATTAATTGTGATATTATCAATACTCATCAATCATCTTCTACTCCTCTTCTATAAGATCAACTATATCTCATATATCATCTTTATCTCACTAATAGATCTAATATATTCAATATCCTGATTATAGGCTACCCAGCGATGCACTCATGACCTTCTCTACCCCCCATGTAGAGTTTTTGCCTTCCGTGGGAATCGAACCTTGTACCCTGAGGCTTAGGTACATGCTCAATGCATTCCCACTACCAATTGAGCTAGTAGCCATATTTACTCATAACCTTATTCACCCCCCCTCTAAGGTTATATAATAAGTCTAACAAGTGGTATCAGAGCGCTAGGAATTGCATATTAGAGCTTTACATCTCGCAATTCTAAATCTATCCTTAACATATCTGTAATTATGGGTTCTTTCATGAAAGAAGGAATGTCCTCTAATAGGCCTCCTCTATTTGATGGTACTAACTACGATTACTGGAGTAGTCGTATGCAATGTCATGTGCAGGCAATTGACTTCACTCTATGGAGAATCATAGTGGATGGTCCTCTAATCCCGATGAAGATCAAGATCACAAAACCAGGTAATACTGATGGAGACACTACAAAAAGTCAAGCCACTGGCAAAGCAGAAGAAGTTCCAATTGAAGACATCTACACCATCGATCTGAGCGAGCTGAGAAAATCTGAGCTTGACAAAATATCTCAAAATGCCAAGGCCATGAATATTCTTCATCTATCACTCTGTGAAGAAGAATATGGCAGAGTAAAAGGGTGTCAAAGTGCAAAGGAAATCTGGGACTGCCTACAAGCCACTCATGTCGGGACAAGCCAGGTAAAAGATACTAAAATTAGAATTCTCACCTCTGAATATGAAAGTTTTAAAATGAAAGAAGGTGAGTCTGTCGCAGCAATGCATCAAAGATTAAATTTAATTATAAACAACTTGAGGGCCTTAGGAAAGAAATACACCAACAAGGATTTGAATGGAAAGATCCTTGAATCCTTAACTGGTGAATTCTTCCCTAAGACTTGTGCTATAACCGAAGCCAAAGACATTGGCACTTTACCTCAAGAAGACCTTATTGGATCATTGCTAGCCTTTGAGGTAGTTCTGGCTGCCAAAAAGAGCCAAGAAAAAGAAACTGTAAAAGAGAAGAAATCTCTTGCCCTTGCTGCTAAAACCACTAAAGTAGCAAGGAAAGAGGTTGAATCTGAAGAAGACACCGATAATGAAGATATGGCTATGTTTGCCAAGAACTTCAAAAGATTTATGAAATACAACAAACATGGTAAAAGTGACTCTTCAAAGAAATTTGGATACAACAAAGAGGAAAAGCATGAAAAGAGAGAGGAACAACCAAGATGCTTCGAATGCAACAAACCCGGTCACATCAAAGCTAATTGCTACAAGCTGAAATCTAAGCAAAAGAAAGCAATGAAAGCAGCTTGGGACAACACCGACACTGAAAGTGATACCGAAGAAGAAGAAGTTGGAAATGCTGCCTGTCTCTTGGCAAAGAACACAGCTGAAGCAACATGGGATAATCTCAGCACTGATGGTGAATCAGATGAAGATGAGCAGACTGACAATGTTGTCTGCAATATGGCAAGTGACGCATCTAAGGTAAGCCTTAACCCCTCTAGTCTTTCTGATTCTTCTATACATGATGATTCATTTGATGATGCGTGTAGTAGTCACAATTTGAGTGAGGCTTTTGAAGCTCTTTATTTTGAACATGAAACTCTTTTGTTAAAATCTAAGAAATTGACAAAGAGAAACAAAAGCATGCTCACTCAAATCGAGACTCTTGAAAATGAGGTAGTTAAATTGAAGAATGAGCTACATAAAACAAAACCTTTCAACCTTGAATTTCTTGAGCTTAAACAAAATTTTGAAAAAGTCAAGGTTGAAAATGAATTTTTGAAAGAATCTTTGAAAAAGTTTGAGGTTGGTGAAAAGACCTTGACCAAGCTACTTCACTCCCAACATGAATATGTTGATAGGAGAGGTATTGGGTACAAAGGTAATTCCACCTCCTCTGTTTTGAACAAGAAAATAACTTTTGTAGCTGCTACTTCAAGTTATACACCTACTGTATTCTCATGCACCTATTGTCAAAAAGGGAACCATAACTCTCGT
The DNA here is from genome assembly GCA_039519185.1 of Astragalus membranaceus. Lineage (NCBI taxonomy): Eukaryota > Viridiplantae > Streptophyta > Magnoliopsida > Fabales > Fabaceae > Astragalus > Astragalus membranaceus. The sequence continues at coordinate 70,640,657 of CM076850.1, forward strand.
AGATGTCCTATTCGTAAATTATGTGAGCTAGGTACCCTTATACATGCCTATAAGAAACCAAGGTGGATTGTAAAAGCAAACCCCTTGATGACTAACCCCAAAGGACCCAATAAAAATTTGGGTACCTAGATCCTTGTCATAGATCTCTGCAGATATGCTGCAAGGTATGGGGGACAAAATTGGTACCTTGACAACAAAGACACAAAATGCATGACTGAAGAAGCAAAGCACATAAACACTCCACCCCAGGACAAGCAGTCATGTAACTTATGGAAAAGGAACCTTCAGTAAATGTTAGTATTTCTTTATTGACATGCAAAAGTAGTAAATGCTAAAATTGTATCTCATGCATGCTCATATAAATCAAAATTGTAAAGGACCTTATCACCTCTCTCTAAGTACGTGCATATAAAACTAAAAACTACCATCTTAGAGATCATGATCTAAATTGTCGTTTGTATGACTAAGTCAAGCTGAGTCCCACATAACAGTATTTTTGTTTAAAACCGTTGCAAAATAAAAATGCTCATCATTTTCCACCAAAAGAATTATTTTTATTTCTCCTCATTTTAAATCAAGGGATTTGCGCCTCTTAAAAGTAGAATATCTTGTATGATTTGTTTGCAAAATATTTGTTATCTTAAAGATCACCTGCTTAAATTAAGGTTTGACAAAATCCAAAAAGATTTCCTCTCAAAATAGTTGAAACTTGCGCTACACACTCCTCTCTTTTCAAAACAATGGAGCGCTTCCTTTTTGTTCTACAAAACAAAATCTTTTTCCCTAAAATTTTGGTGATCACTATCTTCTCATATTCTACTTCACCAAAACGTCTATTTAAAACACAACAAGCGACCTACATCTCCAACAAATCACTATCTTACAAAACCTTAGAAAAGATCAATCCTTCCTTGAGAACTTCACCATGGCTCCAAGAACAAAGAATTCAGGCATCAAAAGAATGCGTGGAAGTGAAACCTCTCCATCCCTCCACTCAAGTTTCTTCACTAATCCTAAACACACTGAACTCTTCAACAACGTCTTCTCTCTTAGAAAGCTAGAAACTTCATACGCCCTTGACCTTCAATGGTTTCAAGAAAGAAAAGGCTTTGATTTTATTGAATGGCTTAACCACCACAAGTTGTTAAAGTTCTTAACCACAACTGGACCCATTGCTCCAATCTTGGTAAGAGCCTTCTACACAACCTTTGAGTACAACAGTGTGATCGAAACCATGACAGCAGAACTGAAAGGAACCAAGATCCACCTCTCTCTGAGCCAACTCAGCGCCATCTTAGACTTGTCATGTGAAGGTGAAAAAATGACTCCCGCGAGTCCTCCGACATCTTGGTCTGAGCTTAACCTAGAAGAAGCCTTCTCCTCCATCTGTCACGCCTCAGCCAACATCAAGAAACGGCCTATCCTTGCAGGATCACTCTCCACCCAAAACCGGCTCCTCATCTACATCATCACCCGGATTATCCTGCCAAAAGCCTCCAACGTAGCCCAAGTAAGCCTTGATGAAGTCACCTTGCTATGGGGGATCAAACAAAAGAAGAAAATCAACCGGGGACACCTGATTGTCTCTCATATGAAGAAACTTAAGGACTCGAGTGATAAAGGACTCCCATATAGCATCCTTGTTACTAAAATCATTCAGCACTGTGGCATCTCAATAATAGGAGAAAGAGTCTCAAAGGAGAGAGATGCATACCACATGATCAATTCCTCCACTATAAACCAAATGAAGTACATCCAAACCGGAGACTTATGGCACCATGCAGACATAGGTATTGCCTCTGCTCAAGAATATGACCCTAATAGGCCCCTTGTCCCGATACACCTGAGCCTGACCAGCCGGAACAAAACAATGTTGCAGCAAGCTTCACCTCATCTACTCTCACTCAATTCTTATCTGCCCTCAACCTGTTTCAAGAAGAGCACCAAACCATGTATGAGGAAGTTAAAAAGGAGATCATAATATCTAGGGAGAAACATAGCCAAGACATAGCAGAGTTAAAGGACCAGCTTACAGAGCTTGAACTTCATGTTACCTCTCTCTCTCTGCTTGTGCAAAACCCCTAGTCTTTTGGCCTAGTAGTTACTTTTCTTAAAAATTATGTTTGCTTTTATTGCTTGTTTAATTGCTTATTTTCCTCGATGTAACTCTTTTGTGGTTTGTGATTTCCTTTAATGAATCCTTTAAAGCTTGTTCTTATATGCAATGGTCAAATACATGCTGTTTTCGACTCACAAAAATTTATCATATATCGACCCTTTTGATCATATATCTTCACTAAACCCCTAGCCGAAGCTCAATATTTGTAAAATCCGTAGAGAGCTAGGGATTATGCTAGTTTATAAAATGTTTTCTATTTGTTTTTTCACCGCCCCTCCTTTTTGATGAAAACAAAGGGGGAGAAAATATGCAAGTTACTATTATATGTGGGGAGAAAATAGGAGAAAATATATGCTTATGCTTAGGGGGAGTTTTTTTAAAAGAATTTTCATTATTATCAAACCCTATACATAATGTAATTTGTTATCATCAAAAAGGGGGAGTTTGTTGAACCAAGGCTAAACACTCCTTTATTTTGTATAATAACAAATTACATCATATCAACTAATGTTTCAAGTTGAGCAAAGTGCAGGACTTAATTTAAAGAGAAGAAGACACAAAAGAAGAGAAGCTTGAAGAAGAAGCAACATATGAAGTTCAAACCCCTAATTTGTATCTAAGCCTTATTTAGGACACTTTGTAAAGGTCCTATCACCTAAAGTGTGTGGCACTTTAGTTATTGAGAGAGATGACTTTTCAAAACATGTATGATGCATAAAAATAGTTTTGAAAATGTTTTACAAAATTGCATGCATACATAAAGTCACCAAAACCCTAAAAATATTTTTGTGAAAAGCATGAAACCAATTTCTACCTTTTTAAATAACATAATCGATTATCATCTTACCTCTACCATATACATAATCGATTATCAAGCCAAGATTTGTTTCTTTTTTTAAAACTATAATCGATTACCACCTCATTTTAACCATATGTCATAATCGATTATAGTGTTGCCTCACCTTCCATTTTTAGAACCATAATCGATTATAGACTCAATGAACTCCCTCCCATAATCGATTATTGTCCTGATTGACAACAATAATCGATTATCCCTTCCTAGAACTACATATGATAATCGATTATCAAGCAATCCAACTTTCCATATCCATCAAATTAATCGATTATCACATTCCCTTTGATTCTCACATAATCGATTATACCATACCATAAATGAGAGTTTCCATTTCTAACCTTTTCTAAACCTATAAATAGGCATGTGTGATTCACTCTCAGTACACACCTCTTCTCACAATTCTCTCTACTCTTCTGATACGAAATCTAGATCTATAATATTGTGCTTCATTGTTTTTATCTTGCTAAAAGCTTTTGATTTCGAAATTATAATATTCTTTCTAAAAGCTTTTATGTTTTTACTAGTCTAGATCTAAGATATTGTGCTTCATAGTTTTATCTTGTTAAAAGCTTTTCAATTTCGAAATTGATATATCATTTCTAAAAGCTTTTATACTTTTGCAGAGCTAGCTTCCATTTTCATATCTTCTTTAAGCCTTTTGCAAAAACAAGATTTCATATTCCATATCATTTTTAGAGCATCTAAAAATCCTAAGATCACTCATCTCTCTTAGTTCTAGACTGACATATTCTAAGAAGTGATTGGATCTCTAGATCTCAATTGTGTAAACCTTATATTGTTTTTGTGGTTTTCTTGAAATCCTGAGAAGCTTTACTTGGGTCTCTCAATCGGGTGATTGAGTTGGTTTTGAAATCCTTAGCGGGTGCTTGGGTTCTCAGTTCAGGGGAATTGAGATTCACTAGTGTTGAAGTCGACTGTTTGTATTAAACTCTCTTCAATATAGTGGTTGCTAAGTCCAAGGGTTGAAAAGCCTAAGGCCGAGGACATAGGGGTTTTATCCCGAACCTCGCTAAATATCTGTGTCCCTCTATCCCTTCTCTCTTTATATTTTGCACTATTATTATAACTGTTTATTATTAATATTATTGTGCGTATATATATTGATCTTATCACTATCATTATTCATGTTTATTGTTAATATTACTGTGCTTATATTATTCAATACTATCACTACTCTGTCATATCAATAAACATATTAATTGTGATATTATCAATACTCATCAATCATCTTCTACTCCTCTTCTATAAGATCAACTATATCTCATATATCATCTTTATCTCACTAATAGATCTAATATATTCAATATCCTGATTATCTCTTATAATATCTTTATTGGCAATATTGAATACAATTTAAACAACTCTTGCTTGTTTTTCATATCCAAAAGTTCAAATCACATTTTCCGCATCCGATTTGAAAAAGAATATAATCATCATTTGCGAAAAGAATCCATATTTACTCATAACCTTATTCACCCCCCCTCTAAGGTTATATAATAAGTCTAACACCTACTGCTAGGTCAAGTGTTCAAAAGAAGGTGGCTGGTATACATGAAGTGAGTGAGATTACTTCCTTGTCTGCTCAAGTGGCTTCACTCTCCAACATGATCAAAAATATGAGTGCACCTAGTGCTGCAGCAACACCTGCGGCAACAACTACAGGAACTGTAGCAGCAATTGAACCAGCTCCATGTGGTTCCTCTCCTAGTTGTGTTTATTGTGGAGGAGGTCATCTTTATGAGGAGTGTCCTGTGAATCCTATCTCAGCCAACTATGTTGGGTACAAAAAGGGTAATAATTCATACTCAAATACCTACAATCCTGGGTGGCAAGATCATCCAAATTTCAGATGGAGCAAGAATGCCACAACAGCACCTGCTGCAGCAACTACTCCAGCACCTGCTGTGCCACCAGGATTCCCTGCTCAAGCAAAGCAATCTGCTCCTGCATCTGATAACTCAATGGAGGCTATGTTGAAAGCTTTCATGAATGAAACAAAGACTCAATATCAGATTCAAGGGGCTGCAATCAAGAACTTGGAGAACCAAATTGGTCAGATAGCTACTGCTCTAACCCAAAAGCAGAGTGGATCTTTGCCATCCACCACTGAAGCTTCATCTTCTAAAGGGAAGGAGACATGCAAGGCTATATCTCTGAGGAGTGGGAAGGATTTGAATGGGCCATCACTTACTACAGGTGGTGGTGACAAAAGAAAAGAAAAAGATTCTGAAAAAAATGAAAAAAAGAGTAAAACAGATGCGACAGCAGTTGATGCTGCAGCATCTGGCGCAACACCAGTGCCATCACCTAAGTTTGTTCAAGAGTACCCTCCTCCTCCCTTTCCTCAAAGGTTGAAGAAGGCTCAGGAGAACAAACAATTTGGTAAATTCTTAGAGGTGCTGAAACAACTACACATCAATGTCCCTTTGGTGGAAGCACTTCAACAAATTCCCAATTATGCAAAGTTCATGAAGGAAGTGCTCACCAAGAGGAGGAGACTGGGAGAGTTTGAGACAGTAGCAATGACAGAAGAGTGTAGCATGATCATGCAGAGCAAGCTCCCAAGAAAATTGGAGGACCCTGGCCGTTTCACCATACCATGTTCTATTGGTGGATCCTATTCTGGTCGTGCACTGTGTGATTTGGGGGCAAGCATCAATTTGATGCCCAAATCCATATTTACACAGCTTGGTATTGGAATTGCTAGGCCTACCACTGTCACTCTTCAACTTGCAGATAGATCTATTGCCTATCCTGAGGGAATCATTGAAGATGTTCTGATAAAGGTTGATAAATTTGTATTTCCTGCTGAGTTTGTGATGTTAGATTTTGATGCAGATAAGGAGGTGCCTATAATTATTGGAAGACCTTTCTTGGCTACTGGGAAGACTCTAATTGATGTGCAAAAAGGGGAATTGACTATGAGAGTTAATGACCAAGAGATCAAGTTCAATGTGATGAATGCCCTCAAGTTTCCTGATAAAGGAACCGAGGAATGTTCCTTTGTTGTATCTCTTGACTCCGTAGTTCAAAAGCACTTCCATAAGCAAGGTGACCATTTGGTTAAAGCTCTTGATGAATCAGAAAAAGAAGACCTTGTGGAAGTAAGTATGTTACATGATGATGTTGTTGTCAAAGAAACTCATGGGAATGTTGAACCCCAGCAACTAGATCCCACCCAGCTCCCACCTCAACCAGAACCACCACCTCAGCCAGAACCACAAGATGAAGAGAATCAGATTCTGAGATTTAATGCAACAGCATCTGCTGAGCAAGTGAATGTTGCAGCACCTATTGCTGCAGCATCTGAGAAAATTCAAAGAAGAGAGATGATTGGGTCCACATGCAAAATTGATGGTAAGAGGGTGAAACAGTACCGTGGAGCACATGTGGTGAGGGACAAAGTCACCACAAAATTACAAAACCTCTAGCATTAGAGGCTAGTCTGGCTGAGGACTCTTAAACCAAGCGCTACTGGGAGGCAGCCCAGGGTTTTTAATCAAACAAACCAGTGTTGTTGTTTGTTCTTGTGTTTGTTTTGCAGCAAAATAGTTCTGGCAATTGGAAGTTTGAGGGTGTGACTGCAGGTGATGCTGCAGCACTGCTTCTACTGCTGCAGCAACTGTTGTTGCTGATTCTGGTTCTGATGATGTGTTTTCACCCTCAAAGTAGATAAGGGCAAAGCATGCACCTAAGAGGAGGAGGATAGTCAAAGTGCCTGAAGCAGCTGAGCTCGATGTGGAAGGAGTTACTATGCAAGAAGATCAAGAAGCAAATGCTGCTATTGCTACTGCCATGCAAGGTTTGGCAAATGAGGCTGCAGCAGCTGAATTTGCCATGATGAAAGAAAAGGCCGAAGCTGAGAAGAAAGCCAAGGAAGCTTTGGCATTTGTGCGTGCTCAGAAGAAGGCACATGTTTCTGATGCTGGTTCTGTTGTTGCAGATACAGGACCAGTGCTGCAGCAATCTAATACTGCAGCAACATAAACCTCAAATGTCCCAAGGTCCTCCAAGGCTCCATCCCCATGGGTCTACCAGAAAAAGCAGAGCAAGGGTAGTGCAACACGAACAAGCCCAAGAAACAAACCAGGAATCCCTGCACCCTAATCTGTTTATGCTTTATGTTTTTAGTTTTCATTTCTGTCTCTGTTTTTAGTTGCGTGTTTCTGTTTCTGGTGTTTGAATAAACCTGCTGAGTGCCTTGCTTGTGTTAGCACTCAACAGTTGTGTTGTTAGTAGTTGCTTCTGCTTTTGCTGTTCTGTAGCTTGCCCCTGTGTCTTTATACAGTGAGGACACTGCACAGTTCTAAGTGTGGGGGGGGGGGGGGGGGAGCTATACATAGGTCTTGTACTCTGTTATTTGCAATCAAATTAGTGAATTTAAAAAAAAATAGAAGTAGAGTTGAGCAAAAACTTAGTGATGATATGGTGAGAAATCAGTGATTACACCCCTGTTTGATGAGTGAACTATTCTGTTTCTGCTCCTACACTTAAACTTGAACTCAGGTAGGAACTTAGTGAATTAAAGATGATCTGAAACTAGGCTAGTGTTGGTAGACCTAGGGAATTGCTAAATTTCTACTAAAAACTTAGGGCAGCATAAGAAACTAAGTTTGGGGGTTCTCTGAGATATATTAAGGCAAAGCATGAAGGAATGCAGTGCTGCAGCAACCCCTGCTGCAACAATGCTGAGTTATGTGCACATAGTTTTAGGACATGTAAATTTGAATCTGAATGAGGATGCAAAGCATCAAAATCTGTAAATATGTAATGTGCTGCAATTGCCTATTGTGCAAAAAAAAACGCAAAAATGCTATTCAGAAGAGAAATGGAAATAAAGGCATTGCAGTACAAAATCAAGTCAAAAGTCTGAACAAAGTACAATTCCGAGTCTGTAATGCTGCAGCAACTGATGCTGCAGCAATGTTAATGTTATGATTGAATAAGTGCACTGCCTTAAAAGTTCTGGATTGCTGCATCAAAGCCCTTAATCAAGCTCAACCCTCCTTTCTGAGCATGAATTGTTAGTCTGTCCTTCTTTTTGAAAAAAATTTTTAGCTTTCCCAAAAGAAAACCTCTCTATGTCTTAGCTAAGTGAAATCTTGAACCTTGCTCTGTTCTGAACTAAGTTAAGTGTCACACACACACACACACACACACACACACACACACACACACACACACACACACACACACACACACACTTTTGAGAAGGAATAGGATAGGGAACTCATTACATAGAAGGTATTCAATGGAGTGATAATCTGAAAGTTGAGGCTCAGCTAGATTCTTCTTTGCAAATATTTGGATTAATTCACTGATTGGGATTGTTTGTTAGCAGTAGTGCTTGCCTGTGTCAAGTGTCATTGCTTGAGGACAAGCAACAGTTCAAGTTTGGGGGTGTGATAACCATCTTTTATGATGGTTATTACTTGCCTTTTTAGCTTGAATTTAAGTGATTTAATAAACTTGTTGTGTCAATTATGATGTAATTATGTGTTTAGGTTAGAAATAATGGTGCATGAATGAATTGGTTTAATGTGGGCATTTTGATGCCCTTAATGCATTTAATTATGTTTAGTGTCAGTGCTGCAGCAGTAGGTGTGTGCGCAACATGAAGAATTGAAGAAGATGAGAGAGAAAGCTGCAAGGGAATGCGGAAAACACAGAAATGGAGGCAAGGACAGGTGTCAGAAATATATTGCACGGACAGATATTTCCTATTGTGGAATTCCCATGATTGCCCTTAAACCTAGGACGCATTTCCCTAAAAGCCCTCATTCTAGGGTTGCGTGCAAGGAGACACTATATAAGGACGTTTCCCCTTCTTTCATGAGGAGGCTCGGCCGTCAGAGGAAGTTTAGAGATAGCTCCTCTTGCGTGCAAAAGCTCACCCCTCAATTCCAAACACTTCCATTGCTGAGACTCTTGCTGTAGCATCACTGGAGTTACATTTTTCTCGGTGGATTCTACTTGGACGAGCTGGATCAGTCCTCCATTGTCATCCTTGGAGCTCTCCTACTGTTCTCTCTTCGTAGTATCATTTCTTACCTTGAAATTTGTAATATGACTTCTACTGTTTTGAAATTCGCTAGTAGAGTCGGTGTCGTCGCTCTGATACGTAGCACTCGGGGGGATGAATGCTAGTTTTATTAGTTGTCTTTAATATTTAATTTCTAAAGTTTAATTGTGATGTTATGATTACTCGTTGAAAACCTTTATTTCTATTCCGCTGCATGGTGATGGAGTTACTGTTATGTATCGTACTATTTTAATGGTGAATTTCAATTATCGACGTGTGATGTTTTAATGGTGAAAATTCGCTCTTCTATTCAACGGTCTATTTTCCGAAAAGAAAATACATTTCAAGTCACCATAGCAATGAGAGAGTAAATCCCACCAAGGGGCATCTTCTTCCGAAAATATACGCCACTTCCACTTGGCCATTAAAGCAACATTAAATAGCTCAATATTTTTTACACCTAGACCTCCTTCCTCCTTAGGCTTGCAAATTTTATCACATGCCACCCAATACATGCCTTTATCAACTTCGTTTATACCCCACAAAAAGTTTCTTTGGATTTTGATCAAGCTCTTGATCACCACCTTCGGCGCCTTATAAAAAGAAAGATAATAAAGGGGGATACTATTCAAAACAAAGTTGATTAATGTTACCCGATCACCCATCGATAAATGACGCCCTTGCCACAAAGAGTGCCTTTTGCGAAGCTTATCGATCACCGGTTTCCAAGTTGAGCTCCTTCTTAGATTTCCCCCCACAGGGATACCCAAGAACTTGAAAGGAATAGATTCCGAGCAACAATGAAGAAAAATTGGAGCGTAATTCAAGAAATCCTCCGAAACATTTATCCCAATGAGGTTGCTTTTTGAGTTTCAACCCCAAAACAAGATCAAAGCTCTTGTAGCTTTCCCCATCATAATAGTGTCATCGGTAAAATTGAAGCATGGAAAAACGAAGGGATCATGAACATGGTATTCGGTGAAAGAACCAATCTCAACCGCTTTGGCCATCATAGCCGTCAAGCCTTTGGCAACAATTAAGAACAAGAAGGGGGAAAGAGGATCTCCTTGTCAGAGTCCTCTACCAACTTGGAAATCATTAGTGGGGCTACCGTTAACCAACACCGACATAGAACTAGTAAAAACACATGCCTTCATCCACCGAGTCCACTCTGGACTAAACCCCATTCTATCCATCATGTACGCCAAGAAACTTCAAGAGATAGAGTCATACGCCTTTTCGAAATCCACTTTGAACATCAAACAATCCTCCTTACTTCTCTTTGCCAAATCTACGACTTCATTCACCACCAACACACCATCTAAAATATTGCGCCCTCCCAAGAAAGCGGATTGACAGTTAGAGATAACCTTGGGAAGAACGCGCTTTAAACGACTAGCTAAGACTTTGGCCAAAATCTTATACAAACAATCAATCAAACAAATAGGCCGAAATTCCCCAAGCTTTGGGGAAGGTCATTCTTAGGAATTAGAGCAATAAAAGAGGCCGAGAAAGCTTTAGGGAGAGAAGTCTTCGAATAAAATTCATTAAAAGTAGCCACTATATCATCCTTCAATAACTCCCAACACTCCTTTATGAATCTCAAGTTAAAGTCGTCCGGTCTCGGGCTCTTATTCCCATTTCAATTCCAAGTTTCCCCCTAGATCTCCTCTTCCATAAATGACATCAACAAGAGAGAATTGTCTTCGTTAGAAATTTGCTTGAGATCTAAGCCCCCCAAGAATTGGTCGATCTTGGTGGGGCTCCTCAAAACATTTTTCAAAATGAGTTTTAACTCCCAACTTTACTTCCTCCACATCTTCTATTAACGCCCCGCTCTCATCCATAAGTAACAAATTATTCCTCCTACTTCTAAATTTCAAAAGAGAATGAAAATATTTAGGGTTGGAGTCCCCTTCTCTAATCCATCTATCTCTAAATTTTTCGCACAACAAACTCTCCTTCAATCTAATATCTCTCCAAAACCTTGTCGACACCTCCTTCCTCCGGCACACTACCTTTACATCAAAGGAATTAACAAGAAGAGAATCTATCTCATTAAGATCCTTTATATCATCATCAATATTGAAATCAAGCACCCCAAAGACCTCCTTATTCCACTTTCTCAAACTCGTTTTAAGCAACTTCAACTTTTCCTTCAACACATAAGCCTTATTACCTCGCACATCCAAACCAGCCTAGCAAGATTGCACAAAGGTTCGGAACTCAAAATGATCAAACCAACTATTAATAAAACGAAAAGGTTTAGGCCCCCAATCCTTTATAGAACGGACTAACCATATAGGACAATGATCCGATATGTCACGATCACCAATCCATTACCCCGAAACGTTCCATAATGAAATAAGACCCTCTGATAAAAGAAACCGGTCTAGTCGGCTCATAGAGACACCATCCGAACCAAAATAAGAAAATTTCTTCCCAGTAACAGTAACATCAACAAGATCCATATCCACAATTAAATTGTTAAACTCTGCGATCTTATGCAAATTACCCCATCCCTCCTACCTTTTCTCTCCTCAATACTAGAAACAGAGTTGAAGTCTTCAACCACACACCACTCTCCCATATCGAACCTTCCCTTCATCCCCTTCCATTCCTCCCACCCTTTCCGTTTATCAACCAACGAACACGGAGCATAAACATTAACCACATAGATAAGAGTACTAAGATATTCAGCACAAACCAGTGCCTTTAAACGAGAAACTAACAGACCAAGAATCTAACAACCAAGAAGACAAGATACCTCCTGACAACCCCCGAGAGCGAACCAAGGACCAATCGAAAAGCTGATTACCCCAAAAAAGGCCGTGCTTGCTAACAATTGTCAATCGAGGGGGAGTATCTATTAAAACTACTAAAACCAATCAATTTAACCATTAACGATTGTCAAAAAAAAAGTTAACTAACAACGGAAATTTCAAAATAAAATTTGTTAACAATTTAATTAAAATGATTAGATTAATATTAAATGATCTAGAATTTACTATCTACTATAATCTACTAAAACCAATCAATTTAACCACTAACAATTGTGATAAAAAAACTTAACCACAACAAAAAATTTCAAAATAATTTTTAAACAATTTAATACATTAATTCAAATGATTAAATTAATATAAAATGATGTAGAATTTACTATTTACTATAATCTACTGAAACTACTAAAACCAATAAATTTAATCACTAAAAATTGTCAAAAAGAATTAACCACTATCAATATTTCCAAATAAACTTTTTTTAAATAATTTAATTAAAATGATTAAATTAATATAAAATTATTTAGAATAATAAATATAAACAAGTGGCAACAGGAGAGGCAATGGGAGACACAACGGAGAGCGGCAACAGGTTAGCTGCAACAAGAGCGGCAATGTGTATACCATGTGTTGGTTTGTGGGGGCAGCCGACAGACCTGAAAGCAGTCTAGGATGTTACAGTTTTCCTCCCTCATCCCCGTCCCGGAAATTGATTCTCTCCAGTCAAAAAACTGACTACAAGAGATCCTAGTCTTTAAGTGTTTTTTGGGTAGGAAATAATAATAATTAAGGGAATCTGGACCCTTCATTGTGGTGACAGCATGAATGGAGGGAAATTGTGACTGGAGAGAATCCAGGTCATCCCCATCCTCCTGAATCCCCATGATCTAGCGGGAACCCCAAAAAGTTATTAAAAGTTAGCAAAAATATAAATTAATAAAATTGAAAAAATATAAAAAAGTAAGACTAAAACAAAAGTTTAACATTTTAATATAAAAAATATAAAAGGTTAGACTTACTTTTATATTATTTGCTAAATAATTCATTTTTTTTTCAGTATTATTATCTTCACTATTTTGGGTAAATAGAATGAGGGTTAATTCGAAAACAAAAAAAAATAATGCATTTAATAAGTTACAGACTATAGTTTTTTAAATTTACAATCTTACATTTGCTGGCTACGTAATAAATATATTTTAAAATTTTCTGTTATTATTATTTTTGAAATATTAAATTGGCAATACTTTGTTTAACATCCAATACTCCTTTTAGAACTGTCGACTGCCCTCACAAATCAACACGTGTCTTTCCAGCATGTGTTGTCCTCACTTGCATGCTTTTTAGAAAACTTTCCAGAAGGTCACCCATCCCACTACTACTTCAAGTCAAGCACGCTTAACTATGGAGTTCATAAGGGAAGTGCCCCGAAAACATAATTCATCATGTTGGTATAGGTAGTCCAAATCAATTCTTTTAAGCCTTCCTTCAACTGTATAGTCCCATATGTGATTCCTGCTGCCCCGTTTGGAAAACGTGACCTAAATAAAAGAATTTATTGAAAATATACGTCTTCATAAAAAATTTAGGTCAAACGAAATAACAAGTATCACCAACAAAAGCGAAAATACAAATCATACAAATAACAAAAGTAAAGTAAAAACCCCATGGAACCCCTGTGTCACTTGTCTCAGCTTTTACCACTTATTACAACTTTTGACGAACAAACGAATAATTTATACATAATAACAAAAGTATTCATCTCGCGCGAATTACTACTTCTCGGCATCCACGTCGACAGGTTCATCACCATCTGCTTGCTCATCACCTAAACGTGTACAATGGCACACGAGTAGCAACAAAGAAGAGTGAGGAAATCATACAACATAGGAAACAATAAATGGTAGTGGATACAACATACATAACACGCATACACATACAATCATCATCTAATCCTCAATGTCGCGACCTCACGTACGGTCCTAGGACTACAACGTCAACGCAATACGAATACCCACTACTCCAACGTCATGACGTCAACTACTCTGTTAATACATCTGGATCCATCTAACTCTGGGTAAGCGGATGCAAGTGCCCTCACATCCCGGGAAATAGATAGAGTCTAGTCAGGGTACCCCAGTGTTTTGTGGAACGCCCCTGCACTGCCCCACTTAGGACCCCCCCACTAGGACTACCAGCAAGGCCAGGTCGTGGCCATCTCTATTACTACTCCCATAATCATTTGCTTACCACCCCACCTATCATCATCACCATCCTTTTAGGTACGGCTCGCCCATACTGCGACGAGTCATTGCCCATACTGCGACAAGGTTCCTTAAACATCATCATCATCAACTTCCTTAAGAACTCCTAAGTCCGAGGGTATCATCAACAACTACGGGGTCATTTGTCCTATCATCATCATCATCATCATCTCGGGTATCGCCATACAACTAGGGGGTCACTTGTCCTATAACCATCATCTCTAGTCATAAGTATTACCCAAGTTCCCACTAATCCTATATAAAAACGTCAACCTTATATTCATATGTAGTCATCTTGATTTGATGCCTCTAATCCCAGCTTCACCCGTTACTTGATATTTCCTAAGGCTTTCTATGACTTTTATTGTCTCAATCGTCATCCATGGTCAAGGTTACCTGAAACTAGCCTAGGAAGTGTCGGGTATTGTCCAAACCACACCTAGAATAGTTCTGAGTCATTAATAGCTTAGTCTTAGTAAACTAATAGGCTTCGAATGGTCTCTGATGTAAGTTTTAATATCTAACACACGAATAATAGTTCTAATCCATTAATAACTTAGTCCTAATTAATTAAGAGACTCTAAATTGTATCTTAGATACTTCCCATCGCTCTAATCAACTAAAAACATCAACTGAATCGATTGCCATCCTCATTTATGCCTATAAATCATTATAAGTCATTCTTAATCTAAATTCAACCATTAAAATGCTTAGGGACCTCAATATCAACAATCCAATTTCCTATACTAGAGCTTAACTTTGTTACTTAAATATGGTCTAAACCAAAAAATACATCATCAATCTTCAACTTATAGCCTATCTAACCATATAATTTTACCATTAGCTTATTCAAGGGTTAGGTAAGGTCTAATACCCTGGAGTTCATCGGTACTAACTACCCAACTACACCAACATTAACAATCATATCTTCTCTAAGGAGATTAGCCTAACGAGACTCAATCCCATCGAATTGGTCTCTAATCATCATCAAAGACAGTCATAACAACAATAACAAACGCAATAATAACAACCACATATAGGCATAACATGTTCAAAAACAACACATAACATTTACACATATCATCAACATTATCACATTATAATCGAGTCCTTGCTCCTACAAGGACATAACCAAATTATAAAATAAAATATTAAAAACCCATTGCTCATACAATGGTTTACACACAAATATATTGTCAGCGTAAGACAGGGATCATGGGACATCCCAGTTATGTCAATTGCATCCTAAACTACCATGTTCCCTAGTTATCATCCCCCTATCTTCTTACCTCGAATCCAAGCGATCACGAACGATGGTCCAAAGCGAAAATAGCAATTCAAGTCCTCAAAACAGAATTATATCACTCTTATATTCGTTCTTTGATGATTCTGAAAGTCACGAAAAACAAAAGGCAAATGTACGGTATTAAATATTTGACCGTAGGGACTAAAAGGGCCAAAATAAGCTAGGGCTCAGGGACTTACACGAAAGTATGATCTGAAAGACTGAAAACTTATTTTTATAGTGTAAGGACATTTCTACAAGCATGTAGTTTCAAACGGCACGTGATTCTAACGTCGGTAGCAAAAGATATGTCAAAAACACGTTCTTACGGTTTATAAAACAAAAAGAAAAGACTTGAATATGAAGAACATGTGCTTACCACGAATTTAGACTTAAAAACAGCAAAGGAGAGAATCTTTAGATGATTTTAATGTCCATCAAGATTCAAGGAATGAACGAACTGTGTGAATCCTCTTGAGTGGTGCTCAACAGTAATGAAGAACGGTGAAGAACAACGAAGAACTGGACCCATTTTTTAAACATCTTGGTTTGTACTAATAAGACAGAATGAAAGTATTCTCTTTAGGGAGTCTAAAGAAGGTCTCAGTTTTTCAAGATGATAACCGACGTGGCCAAAGGTAGGACTGGAAGTTGCAATCACGGGTGAAATAAGTGGTTTTTCAACTTCATCAAAATAATAAAAGAAGTACCTTTTCTCGAAGGTTTCGATGAGGGGAATCCCAATATGATGTCCGTTTTTCCAAGTGATAATCGTAGTGGCTAGAATCACGAATATACGGTAGACAATACGATATAATTTCTGTATTGGATGACCAAAAAAATCGCATAAATGAATTCAGTGGGTGATTTTGTATAGGAATATGAAGTTCGGTAATTTTTGGTGATCAAATGAGAGAGAGAACGGAAACTGTGAAGAAACAAGAACAATGTTCTTGCAAGAAGAAGAACAGCAACGGCCCGTGAATAGAAATTCAGGAGCTAGGGTTTTAAAATAAAGGGGGGAGCCATACCTTGGGAAATACAAAATGAAACAGCCAAAAGTCTTTTTAAAGGTCATGTTAAACCACCATTCTTGAAAGCCCCAACCAAAGAGGAAACAATTATATCCCTAACCTTGATAAGGTATTCTTATCTACTGCCATCCCTGAACCTACTGGTGGGGAAGGGTGTAATACCCCGGTATTTCTAACACAGAAATACCAAGATATACAGCTTGGCATCTATCAGAGTTGACTTTCCTGGTGATGGATATTGAACAAAACTAAAACTATTGATGATAGCTCATCAAACGGGCACTCATATTACTTAAAACTCCATGGCATAAAAAACTTAATTAATATTAGGCGTGTCTTGACATCCTTTCCTCGTCCTAACGTTCAACATCCAAATCAGAAAATAGCGAAAACGATTTTACAACTTCAAATACAGATTCAAGTTATAACATCGGGAGTACGTAAAACTTAGGAAATAACAAAAGCATTAAATCAGTCTTCAAGCTCTCCGAGACAACCCTCCTCTAACCTTGCTTCTTCGCTTTTGACTTCCCTTGTTTCTCTGAAAAACAACAACATTTAAAGGGTGAGATTACATGTAACATCCCTAATTTTTAAAGACTCGTACTATGATGCCTAAGACCGAGTAATTATTTGTGGGAATAATTGGTCGTGTCTCGGGGATTAATAGTCGAGGAAAAGTCCAAAGAAATCCTACTCTACATTAAATTGTGGCTTAGTCATAATTTAATTGAACAATTCAGCTGAAGGGTAAAATCGTCATTTCGCCTCACATCGAAGATTTATCAATTGAACGAAATGATTAATCGCAACTCGAGAGAGAGGTAGTCGAGAAACCTTTGCCGAGTAGAAAACCATAGGATTTTAGGGGTTCTAGTACCAAAAACCTTGGATAGATGGGCCAAGGGCAAAATGGTCATTTCCTCACCATTTAACCCTCAGCCCTTATTCTTACCCCAGCTGAACTCCCCTCTCCCCCTCATTTTCAAAACTCAAATAATAGAGAGAAAAACAGAAAATGAAAGAAGAAAGCATAAGAGAGAAGGGAGAGAGTGGGGCATGAGGAAGCAAGAAGGAAGGAAAGAGAGAGCCTAAGATTCTCCATGCATGTCACTCCTCTTTGTCCCTTTTCCTTCCAAATTTCGAGCTCTATCCAGTGACCCTAAATTCTGAATCTCATTCCTCTCCAAACTCCATTCACCATTGAAGAACACTTGAAGCTCCAAAGTGAAGAAATGGAGTTATGAACTCTATGGAGCTTTGCATGTTCAGTAGGAACACATAGGGGAGAGTTCTGAGCCTACCTAGTGAATTGAAAGGTATTTTGAAGGTTGTGTGGCTACGGGGATTGTTCGAGTGGTTAACGGTTCGGTTGTTCGAGCGAGGACGCGACTTCTCGGGGACTCGTCAACCGGGTGAGTTCTACTCACGATAGGGCATTTTGATATTCTGAACTTGTTTTCGATATGGAATCCCTTGGTTACATTTTCTGTTTTCAAAGGTCCTAGAACCGAAAAGCGACTTTTGAGTCAAAACGGCGTTTTACGGTTTATTGAGAATTTTAATGAATCATTGAAATGAAACTCTTTATATATATTCTGGAATAGTTGGAAGTTTTCTGGATTTCAGGTAATTGAAATTAGGAATCGAATTGGATGAGAACGGAGAGCAAAAATGGGAAAAGTGTGAAATTCTGGTAACAGACACAGGTCGCACGGACCGTGCGCCCCTGGGCACGGATCGTGCGCCTGCTTCGGGTTGGAAGTATTGGAAACAGAACGGGACGCACGGGTCGTGCGCCCCTGGGCACGGATCGTGCGTTTCCTTCTGGTAGATGGGTCCTGAGTAGTGCACCACGCACGGGTCGTGCGCCCCTGGGCACGGATCGTGCGTGTGGTTCTGTTACCGGCTTCCGTCTTCTCGTTTTGTTGCTCCGTTTGATCCCGAACCTTTTCTAATTTCTTTCTCAACCATTCAAAAAGGGATTGCCTCACTGAAAACCTTATTTCGAACTTATTCAACTCATGATTTTGAAAAGAAGTTGAAAGGTATATTGATCGAAAAACCGAAACCCTAGGATACGTGTGGGTACACCGTCTGATGGATGGACTGAATATATATTTATATATATGTCAACTGTATATGATTATAATGCCGGATGTTTATAGATTCATCAAAACGGGTTATAAGTCAATAATACATCACAATATGATTATAATGCCGGATGTTTATGAATTCATCAAAACGGGTTATAGATTGATAAGATATAACTTATCTAAAAAGATTATGTGATTGATCCTTTGGTGATCGGAAAGATATATATTATCTAACTCTCGAGAAATCGTTATGTATTGTCATACATAAATCGCGTTGGGTGACGACCTGACAAGTAGCATACTAGGGAGGGTAGTCATGACCCCTTACCTAGGCCCTGAATGTGTTTTGGCGTGGTCAACTCACGGGTTGCCGGGATTAGCAGTGGTGCAGTCGGCTTGTGCTAAGTTATTGATTATAAGTTAACATTGCCGGGATTAGCAGTTGTGCAGTCGGCAGATGTTAAGCTATAGCTACCGGGATTAGCAGTTGTGCAGTCGGTTGAGCTAAGCTATTAAAAACATAATTGAGAACACGATTTGCTTGGCATTTCGATTATAGCTCGTGGTAGCTAATTAAACATTGTTAACGGTTTAATAATTGAACCGAGTGTCAGTGAGGGGTCACGGTAGGACTCACTGAGACAAGTTGTCTCACCCAATCCATATTTGTTGTTTTTACAGAGAACAGATTATCAGGACAGCAGGCGGCACAGTTGGTTGTCGGGTTCAAGGAGAAGACTAAAGATTGATTCTTTGATAGTTGTCCATGTTCTCCTGTAGTTGTCTCTGTATTCGGTCGTATGACTCGAGCTTGTATTAATTGTATTTTTATAGTTTCCGCTGTTTCTTGTAAAGATGTATATCTAAACAGGAATTTTTATACTCTGATTTATACCAAATTGTATATTTAGGTATTTCTTTGTTAAAGAAATACCGGGGTGTTACATTTGGTATCAGAGCGGTTCGGCCTTGTCGGACGTAGTGACCTTCGGGTCGAGAACATAGGATCGAGTCAGCTAGGGACTTAGACAATTATATGTCAGACCTTTTTAGTATATTATGTGACGTATTGAGTCAGGATCCACTCATTGTTTCATGTAAGTTACTGAAAATTATGACAGATAGTTGCCTCAGCCCCGAAAATGTCCGAGACCTTACACCATAGGATTCTCAGCCTTCTCGTTCCATCAGAACGTGCAGCGGCAGCAGAGGGCTACATATTACATTTGGGAACAAGGATGGGCATCCGCAATGGTTCGAGGAAACTGTGGGCGGCTGTTCAGTAAATAAATCTGATGCGGCTAGTGAGTCGCGGCATGAAACGTCTTAGATCTCATCGAGAAGTACAAATCAAACGAAGCCATTGTGCGACAGTAACGTCAGTGTACTGAAATCTGTCAGATTAGTTAACACCCGAAACCCTGACCTTATTTTGTCAGCTTATCAATTATAGAGATATCGTTTTCATCATAAATCTCACCTTCTGGAGTAAGCCAATCCCAGTTTAGGTATCAGTTGAGGAAGTCCCTCCAAAAAGTTTCAAGAACAGATCCCGATTCTTCTTCTTCCGAGTCACGATGTGACAGATGATAAAGCTAGCTGAGTAAAGATACTCCGTTGCTAGTATTGACTAGCAGGGTCATAATGTGCCGATCAGGTTAAGTCCCGATCAGGAATTGTGAATCAAATCCTTCAAAGCAAATCAGTATGTGTAATCAGTAGAAGTAACCTTATTTCAATCCGCTGCTGGAAGCATTCCGATCACAGTCTGTGAGAAATTCTTGTTAGTCTTCCGACCCAATTGTTCGTAACTTCTTCTCCGGAACTCCGATTTTTATGTTCCGAGAGGCGTTGGAAAGCTAACGAAAATATCTACACCGATGAATGGGTTGTGAACCGTATCTTCAATTGTATTTTGAAGTGTACCTCTGTTTTAAATCTGAACCGTAAACTCTAGGCATTCGTGGAATGTGGACCTCCCTGTTGTACGGGAAATTGGAAAAAGGATCTCCAATCAGTCAGTTTAGACTCCTAGAACCCATTCTGAAGCTATATTAATTAAATGTAATAATTATGTCTGGATAGTCGCGGAAGTTCGGAGAGAAGCTGGGCAGAGGAAAATTCTAAATGATAAATTTAACGAATCAATACAAGGACACTTATGGTGTGCTCGTGTGATTCCCAAAATAACTTTTGTTTTCAAAAATTCCCTGGTGCCACCGCAATTTCAATTTCGTGACTAATCCGAGAATAATTGCTACATCGAAGTTAATCGAGAAACCAAGGATTGCCTAGGATGACTCTAAATCTCATCTTCTAAAGAAAACGTTATGTCATTCTAGTAAGATTTCTAATATCGAAATTCGCATCTCCTTAAGATCCGAGTAAACAATATCTATGAAAGATAGGTATCGAAATGCAAAGCCTAGTTGATCTAAAAAGACAACTGTGATTGGATAAGTCGTTGACTTAGACAATCCTGAATGACCCATAACCTGTACAAGGGCACCGAACTGTAGGTTCAATTATGAGGACAGAGTCATAATGGTCGAAAGACGCACCCTTATCGTTATTTTGGGTTAGATAAAACATCGGTTGTACCGGTTACTACCTGAAATACTAGAAATGTTTCTAAGATAACCAAAGATGTGGGTTACCCAAAACGTTTGCTCAGAAGTAATGGAAGGCTAGGTAACACGTGAATATAATAGCTAGTCGGAGAAGTATCAAGCCACGTTATAGGGCAATCATCTTTCGGCATTTCTAGTGCTCAAGCTTCCGCTACTGAAGTGAAACTCCAATCGTTAATCTGGATCCCGTTAGGGTTGACAGTAAGTTGTTATGACCTTGATCCATCGGATGGATCGAAGCTAGTTTCACCATGCTAATAATCTATCGGCAAGATGTCAATAAAGCAAGTATGTACTGAATTCAGAGTTGTCTGATTTAGCCAGTACACGAGGCTTTCTAAGAATTCGATGAGTTGAATACGCATAGTGCATCTTTCTTTTACCCAACACACCAGTATGATGGAAGAATGTCTGAGGATGAACCGTAGGTCGGTCTGAGACTAAATGATTGGACAGTGAATGTATGACACATGAGTCCTTGATAGTGCATCCTATAACCATTGTATAGTCTTTTGAGACAATTGTGTCGTGTCTATTTTTGCCACGAAATGCAAGCCTTTGTTCTAACCTCGAAGTTTTATCTTGGACTGATTCGAGAGAGGAATTGAAGGGAAATGAATTGAATCGAATAGAAAAGCGGCTTGGAAAGATTTTAAAACAAATACCCGTTTTCCCTTTCGGCTCAATGTCCATCCCGATCCCTTCCTCGAACGAACCCATTTGTTTTGTCTTAATGGAGCCGAACTCAAGCACGATAATAGAAGTTTGTGAGATCTTGATCGAACAAATGGCTGGTTCCAACAAAGTAACACTTCTACTCTCACTTTCAAACTAGTAACTTTCGAATACCAGAGAATGAGATTCCGCTTTGTTGGGGCGCCGTGCATTGAGTTAGGTCATCTATAAGTTGGGGTGAATTAACTTTTGGGATAGTCGTATTTTCAAACTATCGTCATTAGAAACCCCATTGAAAAGAATTTTCATTAAATGGAACTATTGTACTTTCAAGTTTTGGAACCGATTTAATGAAAGAATATTTGGCTCTTATTTTAGAGTTTTCCCTAGATTCGGTTGCAAGGAAAATCGCTCCTAGATTCCTTGGACCGAGAGTCAACCTGTTTTATAAAATAACGCTGTTTGCTTCAGTCGAGATTTTTAGTAAAATGAGTCAAGCGCTTATGTGAGCGTAACTCGGGAAGAGAAGAAAACTTTTCTTCTTGATACCGTATGGTTTGATTCCAAGGAAATTCTCTTACAGTCATCGTTCCGTTCCAATTCAAGCTACGGCTAGGCCGAAACCTTTCGAGTTCCTGACTTCGATAGTGCAGGATGTGTGGATACCATAACTATGAGTTCGTATCCTCAAGAGATTGTAGGCATTCCATTGTCCATTACAATTAGTGTCAGCTTTCAAGAGGTCGGAATAGTTAATTTCTGAAGAAAGTCTGTATCTTCATGATGTCTTTCACGTGTCTCAGTTGAGAAAATGTATTCCCGATCCACTTCAGCCGTTGAGCATTGAAACGATCGATCTTTGGACGGATTTATCATTCCAACCTTATCCTAGACATATCCTAGGGCGTAGCGTGAAGACATTGAGGTCAATGACTATTCCGATTGTCAAGGTAGTCTGGGAAGGCTTCTCAGCCGAAGAGACTACTCGGGAATTGAAAGAGGACATGATGACCCGATACCAATATCTTTTTGCTTAAGGTTCGTCTTGTCAATTTTGAGGACAAAATTTTTAAAAGTTGGGGTGATTGTAACATCCCTAATTTTTAAAAACTCGTACTATGATGCCTAAGACCGAGTAATTATTTGTGGGAATAATTGGTCGTGTCTCGGGGATTAATAGTCGAGGAAAAGTCCAAAGAAATCCTACTCTACATTAAATTGTGGCTTAGTCATAATTTAATTGAACAATTCAGCTGAAGGGTAAAATCGTCATTTCGCCTCACATCGAAGATTTATCAATTGAACGAAATGATTAATCGCAACTCGAGAGAGAGGTAGTCGAGAAACCTTTGCCGAGTAGAAAACCATAGGATTTTAGGGGTTCTAGTACCAAAAACCTTGGATAGATGGGCCAAGGGCAAAATGGTCATTTCCTCACCATTTAACCCTCATCCCTTATTCTTACCCCAGCTGAACTCCCCTCTCCACCTCATTTTCAGAACTCAAATAATAGAGAGAAAAACAGAAAATGAAAGAAGAAAGCATAAGAGAGAAGGGAGAGAGTGGGGCATGAAGAAGCAAGAAGGAAGGAAAGAGAGAGCCTAAGATTCTCCATGCATGTCACTCCTCTTTGTCCCTTTTCCTTCCAAATTTTGAGCTCTATCCAGTGACCCTAAATTCTGAATCTCATTCCTCTCCAAACTCCATTCACCATTGAAGAACACTTGAAGCTCCAAAGTGAAGAAATTGAGTTATGAACTCTATGGAGCTTTGCATGTTCAGTAGGAACACATAGGGGAGAGTTCTGAGCCTACCTAGTGAATTGAAAGGTATTTTGAAGGTTGTGTGGCTACTGATACAGAGGATGGAGGCTCAAAATTCGTAGTTACAAATGTTTAAGGATGATGATTCAAGACCAACAGAAATTCTGGGTAAAACCCGTTTTACACACCTTCATTGTTTTCATCGTATCTCACTATACACTACTCCGATGATCGTGATTCTTGTTCCTCTGGAAACTAGACTCGAAGCTATTCATTTTGGGCACAAGAACCGTATGATTTCATGGAGAAATGAAGGAGATATCATGTCCCCAAGTTACGGTTTCAGAATCTGCCACTGTACTGTACCAGTCACATAGTTTCGGTAATATCTCTCAGTCTACTGGATGCATGCGCGTGAAACTTCTTCTATCTGAAAGTAGACGAAATTATCTTCACAATGGGCACTTATTTGAGTATATTTGGTCACAGATTGACCAAGTTATGCTTATTGCAAAATTGGATCCTGATTCTGGGAAATGGAAATGGAAGCTAGTATGCCGTTCGTCAAATTTGAGTTCGATTCGCCGAAGTCTCGAACGCCATCAGTTCGATATATTGAAGTGGGGTCCAGTAGCGAGGATGATTGACTTAGTTACTGGTTATGCAAGTGGGACCCATCAAGTTCAGATGTGGAGGCACTTGGAGCGTGTACGTGACTACGGGGATTGTTCGAGTGGTTAACGGTTCGGTTGTTCGAGCGAGGACGCGACTTCTCGGGGACTCGTCAACCGGGTGAGTTATACTCACGATAGGGCATTTTGATATTCTGAACTTGTTTTCGATATGGAATCCCTTGGTTACATTTTCTGTTTTCAAAGGTCCTAGAACCGAAAAGCGTTTTTTGAGTCAAAACGGCGTTTTACGGTTTATTGAGAATTTTAATGAATCATTGAAATGAAACTCTTTATATATATTCTGGAATAGTTGGAAGTTTTCTGGATTTCAGTTGATTGAAATTAGGAATCGAATTGGATGAGAACGGAGAGCAAAAATGGGAAAAGTGTGAAATTCTGGTAACAGACACAGGTCGCACGGACCGTGCGCCCCTGGGCACGGATCGTGCGCCTGCTTCGGGTTGGAAGTATTGGAAACAGAACGGGACGCACGGGTCGTGCACCCCTGGGCACGGATCGTGCGTTTCCTTCTGGTAAATGGGTCCTGAGTAGTGCACCACGCACGGGTCGTGCGCCCCTGGGCACGGGTCGTGCGTGTGGTTCTGTTACCGGCTTCCGTCTTCTCGTTTTGTTGCTCTGTTTGATCCCGAACCTTTTCTAATTTCTTTCTCAACCATTCAAAAAGGGATTGCCTCACTGAAAACCTTATTTCGAACTTATTCAACTCATGATTTTGAAAAGAAGTTGAAAGGTATATTGATCGAAAAACCGAAACCCTAGGATACGTGTGGGTACACCGTCTGATGGATGGACTGAATATATATTTATATATATGTCAACTGTATATGATTATAATGCCGGATGTTTATAGATTCATCAAAACGGGTTATAAGTCAATAATACATCACAATATGATTATAATGCCGGATGTTTATGAATTCATCAAAACGGGTTATAGATTGATAAGATATAACTTATCTAAAAAGATTATGTGATTGATCCTTTGGTGATCGGAAAGATATATATTATCTAACTCTCGAGAAATCGTTATGTATTGTCATACATAAATCGCGTTGG
The DNA here is from genome assembly GCA_039519185.1 of Astragalus membranaceus. NCBI lineage: Eukaryota > Viridiplantae > Streptophyta > Magnoliopsida > Fabales > Fabaceae > Astragalus > Astragalus membranaceus. The sequence continues at coordinate 70,665,950 of CM076850.1, forward strand.
GTGACGACCTGACAAGTAGCATACTAGGGAGGGTAGTCATGACCCCTTACCTAGGCCCTGAATGTGTTTTGGCGTGGTCAACTCACGGGTTGCCGGGATTAGCAGTGGTGCAGTCGGCTTGTGCTAAGTTATTGATTATAAGTTAACATTGTCGGGATTAGCAGTTGTGCAGTCGGCAGATGTTAAGCTATAGCTACCGGGATTAGCAGTTGTGCAGTCGGTTGAGCTAAGCTATTAAAAACATAATTGAGAACACGATTTGCTTGGCATTTCGATTATAGCTCGTGGTAGCTAATTAAACATTGTTAACGGTTTAATAATTGAACCGAGTGTCAGTGAGGGGTCACGGTAGGACTCACTGAGACAAGTTGTCTCACCCAATCCATATTTGTTGTTTTTACAGAGAACAGGTTATCAGGACAGCAGGCGGCACAGTTGGTTGTCGGGTTCAAGGAGAAGACTAAAGATTGATTCTTTGATAGTTGTCCATGTTCTCCTGTAGTTGTCTCTGTATTCGGTCGTATGACTCAAGCTTGTATTAATTGTATTTTTATAGTTTCCGCCGTTTCTTGTAAAGATGTATATCTAAACAGGAATTTTTATACTCTGATTTATACCAAATTGTATATTTAGGTATTTCTTTGTTAAAGAAATACCGGGGTGTTACATTACAAATCTCAGTGAGTCCTATCGATACCCCTTACTACTCTCGCGGTTCATTATGCTTTCTTAACTCGTAGCCCAATTCTTGGAAACTACTTATCATGTCCTGTCCTCTTCTTAGCACATCACTTTGAACCATTTTTCTTTTCTTCGGTTCTCGGTGCACCCAATCCTGCTGATCTTGGAAAGCGGCTACATGGAAGGGGCCTAGGGTTCGGGCGCATGACTTCCCTGCCCTAGTATGCTAATAACTTAGGGTCGTCACCCTATCCTCGATGTATATATGAATTATATACTTTTCATATTATGGATAAATATTTAAACATTAACTTGGCTTGGCATTACATGACTTGAAAATTAACATGGCTTGTACGGACTTATAGTCCCTTATCTTAACATGGCTTGTACGAACTTATAGTCCCTTATCTTAACATGGCTTGAACGGACTTATAGTCCCTTGACATAACTTAACTTGTGTGCATACTAACTATGACTCAAGACAATTTCAATTTAATCTTATCTCAATCATAATCAAAATCATGGCATTATAATCATAACAAACATTGGGATTCCTTTGATCTCAACCTCATGGGACACATGGTACATTTTATTATGAAACATAAGCAAGAAATGTTTTAACCAATCTATCAAAGAAAACATCACTTATTTACTTTGATTTAAACAATCTATTTTCACATAAATCGTGGCTCAGGGAAAGCCTTTATACTTCAATCAAACATAGGCACGCACCACACATTATGATTGTTTAATCAATATACACGGTTGGGTAAGGGCTTAGAAGGGAATCGGAACTATTTGGAATGGCTTAAAACATGTTTTGAAAGGGGCTAACAGAAAGAGACGCACGGTCCGTGCGCTGAGGCGCACGACCCGTGCGCTGAGGCGCACGACCCGTGCGCTGAGGCGCACGACCCGTGCGCTGAGGCGCACGACCCGTGCGCTGAGGCGCACGACCCGTGCGCTGAGGCGCACGACCCGTGCGCTGAGGCGCACGACCCGTGCGCTGAGGCGCACGACCCGTGCGCTGAGGCGCACGACCCGTGCGCATTTTAAAAGTTTTGTGCATGAGTGACAGAAGGATGCGCACGACCCGTGCGCAGGGGCGCACGGTCCGTGCGTATCAATCATTGTGTTTCAGAAACTCATTTTTTCTTGTAAATTTCCATTCCGTTCGATTCCAATGTCCATTCCGACCGATACCCCAACTTAATCCTACATTCTTTCAGTCGAGAACAACAATCATAACAATCAACAATCACATTCAATCATTCATTCCAAAACATCATTTTTCACAAATAACGGATTTTACGAAATGAGAACAGTATTACTCGATTCAGGACATGCTCGAATACATTTTCAACATAAATCCCTAAGCGAGTATGGAACTCACCTTTGGCGATGAAAATCGCACACAACAACAACTAGACTTCAACAAATGAAAACCATAATCTCACAGACCGGTCCTATCTTCCAACACTCTTCAAACTCGAATCAGATCACCCAGTCTTCTTCCTAATGCTTGAAAACACAATGTTGGTTCTGAAATTGTCCTAGCAACTTACCCCAAGACCCAATCAGCAACATGCAAGAGCAAACTCTCCCTAAAACCTTATTTTCTTCCACTTGACTCTATTATTCAAAAATGGTGTTTTTTTAAGAAAGAGGAAGATGTGTGTGCTGTATTTAGTATCAGTGGAAAGAGGGGAAACAGCTAATCACAATGGGGCAAACAGATGGAACATGCATTTGGATTGGAGTGAGTTCTCTCTCTTTCTTTCCCTTCTCACTCTTGCACTCTCTCCTCTCTCAAGCCTCTCTAATTTTCTGTTTTCCCAGCAACAAGGTTATGGGGGTTAGTGTTGTTGTTTGGTTGTTTAATGAGCTGAAGGAAATAAGTGATGTGGTAAAGACCCTTCTACCCTTCAGTTATGTTGTTCACTTAAAACCCCAATTAATTCAACAATCAACCAATAATTCATATACTTAACATAAGCTAGCACACGAGTACACCATAAATTATTTAATCCATGATAACTATCTCATAATAAATAAATTATGCTAAAAATACTCAATTTAGCTAATTATTTAATTATGACTCTTGCTAATTTTTAAACTACAAAATTAGCAAAATTGGGGATGTTACTATACACCCCAACTTGAAAAATTTTGTCCTCAAAATTGAACAAAATATACCTCAAATGAAAAGATGGGGATATTTCTCCCGCATGTTTTCCTCTACTTCCCATGTCGCTTCGTCAGGTGAGGCATAATCCCAAAGCACTTTGACAATAGGAATTGATCTCGTCCGGAGCATTTTCTCGCCACGTTCAATGATTCGACTTGGATTAGGCTGATAAGACAAATCCGGTCGGATGTCAATCGTCTCAAAACTCAACGGCTGGTTCGGATCGGGAATGTACTTCCTCAGTTGAGATACATGAAATACATCATGCAAATTAGACAAAGCTGGAGGTAAGGCAATGCGATATGCGGCCGCCCCAACTCGCCCGATAATTTGGAAAGGTCCAATATATCGAGGACTGAGCTTCTTCGCCCGTAATGCTCTGCAATCTCTCATTTCATTCCCGGCCACCAATACAACTGCTTAAGATCCTTATACATCTTGGTAGACCCAGGATGTATTGAGAACTGACTCTTGTGAGCCGCTTCTAAAACCTGCTTTTTAATATCCTCATCATTCGGCACACAGATTCTACCATCAAAGCAAATCACATCGTCACTATCTTTGGTGTAATTCGGCAACCTCTTATGTTTCTACAGCTCTAGATCAATCTCTTGGGCTGAGCGAATCAGATTTCTCAAAGAACTCGAAATCTGAATATGGCTCAACACCAATCTGTTCCTTCTTGGCTTCACCTTCAAGTTGAGATCTCTAAAAGATTCTAACAATGCCATCTCATGCATCAACAGTTCCACCGCGTGGATAGATTTCCTACTTAACGCATCGGCTACAACATTAGCCTTACTTGGATGGTACTTCAGCTCGAAGTCATAGTCTTTCAGAAACTTTACCCATCTCCTCTGTCTGTTATTCAGCTCCTTTTGGTCAAACAAATACTTAAGGCTCTTGTGATCGCTAAAGACTTCGAAACGAGAACCGTATAGGTAATGTCTCCAAATCTTTAGGGCATACACAATTGCCGCCAACTCTAGGTCATGATTCAGGTAATTCTCTTCGCGCGGTTTCAACTGCCTGGAGGCATAAGCAACCCTTGTTGATTCTGAATAGGAACACATCCTAAACCTTTACCAGAGGCGTCACAGTAAATTTGGAATCCCATAGACGGATCTGGGAGAATTAGAATGCGTGCAGAAGTCAAACGATTCTTTAATTCTGAAAAACATTCATCACAGTCAGAGTCTCATACAAACGGTTGACTCTTGCGAGTTAACCGAGTGAGTGGAAGAACCAGTTGAAAAAATCCTTGAATGAATCTCCGATAATACCTAGTCTACCAGTCAACCAGTGACTGTAGATGGCGTTCCCAGTCTACCACAGCTTCAATATTACTGGGATCCACTGCAACACCGGATTGAGATATCACATGGCCCCGAAATTTCACTTCAGGCATCCAGAAATCACATTTAGATGGCTTGGCGTACAACTTATTTTCTCGGAGTACGTTCAGAACAATTCAGAGATGTTGCACATGCTCCTCAATAATCTTAGAATACACCTATTCGGAGATGTTGGAACCTAATTCAACTTTTGAAGCTCTGCAAACCCCTATTAGTTGGTCCAGTAATAAGGATATCCTATTCTGACCTCTTGAGAAGAATGGGAATTATTCCTTTAAATCTGGACATCTAAGCATGATGAAGGATAACAATTTTCCTAGTGGTAATCTCTCCACTTCCTTTACTCACTCTGCCTCTAGTTGGAAGGGAATTTGGAGACCTATGGTCCTTGAAAGGATCAAGCATTTCATCTAGAAACTCAAACACAATGCCATTGCTACTAAGCTCAACCTCTCAGTTAAACACATTTCCAGAGATACTATCTACCCTATCTGCAAGAACTATGAGGAATCAACTGAACACCAATTTTTGTTATGTCCTTGGACCACCCCTTTGTGGTTTGGACTACAAATCTGTCCTGTTCCTAAGGTGTCTAATGTTACAAGCATGGGTTGTTGGTTGGAGAAGCTTTATGAGAATGATGTGCTATTTGATGTTGAGAAAACCCTAACTATTGCTACTGCCTTCTTTGCTCTTTGGTACATTTGGAAAAATCGTAATCTTAAGGTATTTGAAGATGAGTCTCCTATCCCAAACCAAATTATTTTCCAAATCAAAGCTGCTACTCTAGAATTTACTAAAAACATGCCTAAGGAATCTCAAAAGAATAATGTCACGATTGGCTCAACAAGGAGCTCAATCAGATGGAGACCACCTCGTGCTAATTTCGTCAAAATTAACATGGATGCTCAATTTGATCTAGCGACTGGGACTGGTATGAGTAGAATTATTTGTCGTGATGAGAAAGAGATGGTTATATCAGGGAGTACCTCAAGGATCTACGCCTCCTCTGCTCTTGTTGTTGAATCTCTAGCGCTCCGGGAAGCTGTATCTCTTGCGGCCAATTTGAACTTATCTTCGATTGTTGTGGAGTCCGATTGCAAAGATCTCATTGAAACATGTAGAGAAAAATATGAGAAGGAGAGAAACTGATAATATCTTGAAGGATATCCATAGTTTGAAAGATAAATTTACCTGGCTAGGGTTCTTGTGGACTCCTCGTTCTGGAAATGTTGTTGCTGATCTTCTTGTGAAGTTGGCTGCTAAGCGTGATCTTCCTCTGAACTGGGTGTCTTTCCCCCCCAAAAGATCGTTAGCTGCGCTACTTTAAGAAGATAGAAATGGTGGTTGATCGATTGATTGCAAGAGTTGTGGTTTTCCTTCTCAATTTGGGTGGCTGTTGGTGGAAGCAATACTAGGGTTTCTCTTTGATGTCGTTTTCGTGAAAGTGGTTCTGATCCCTCTCTCTTCAATTATTTTCGTGTTTTTACCCAGTTGAAGTCTGTTGTGTAATTGTGTTATTTTGTTTTGGGCCGGATCTTATTTGTGATAATATTGTTGTGTTGTTTTTTCTTCTATTATAACGCTAAGTATGGTGTTTGGGCTGGTTTGCTATGGCCCAACACCTATTATGTTCCTTGTTGAATTGGTTTTGTGGCCTTACCCAATTAATATAAACCAATTCAGTAGATCAAAAAATAAATAAATAAAGGGGGGTGCGTTTAGCGAATTCCATAAGGGAAGGGAGTTGCAACTTAGTAAGTTCATTCAAAAAGGAAATGGATGACTAGAAAAGCCCAACTTGCTCCTAACTAAATTCTAAAGCCCAATTCTCTTACAATATCTACTTTTACACATTTCTTTAACTCAAAATATTCTCACTAAATAATAATAATAATAATAACAATAATAATAATAATAACAGCAACAACAATAACAATAACAAAGTATTTCACAGTACCAAAATACATCAAACAATAACAATGCATTGTTAATATCATATAAAAATATAATTAAATGTCAATAAAATATATTTTAATACTTCAAAGATATATAATGCCTTAAAGTGATTAAACTTATAACTTAAAATAATAGTATTAACTCATGACTAATATTCAAAAATAATATAATACAATAATAATATATTAATAAAATATGTCAATTATTAAAATAAGCACACACAAGACTAATAATATATCCACACATATTAATAAGAAAATCAGGGTGTTACCATACTTGCACAGCCTCAAGATCCATCCCATTCTGGTGCGTATTCGGTTCATCCAGGTGTCCCTTCGTCTAGAAGATGCCAGGAGCCAGGAGCCGCTCTTTGTTCGTGCCAACTTTTTGGGCACCGACGATCACTCCCCGCCCTCCTCAGCCACGGATGTCACAAAGATCATCTCTAAGAGACATATAAAATCTTGCACTCTTCTCTATGTTAGAGCGATAGAACTTGATGAAGGTTGGATTCTGGCAATGGAAGATGAGTTGAGCTGGTTTTAACGGAATGATGTATACACTACCAGAAAAGCGGCTTTTAGCCACGGTTAGATAGACACGGTTAATTTGACCGTGGTTAACCTAATAAAGATCATCTTGTTAGCTACGGGTTAACCGTGGCAAAACCACCAATGCGTGTTGGCTACTGTTTAACCGTGGCAAAATCACCGGTACCTGTTAGCTACCATTCCACCGTGGCTAAACCACCGGGAAATTCTAAGTGAAAATTTCATTCTCCCTCTAAATTTTATTCGCTCCAACTTTGTTTTCCCCTCGGTTTCTTTTTCCTTCTAACTAGGGTTCCTTTCTATCAGTTCGATTTTCTCTCTGTCTGAGTTCCTTTCAATCGCTCCAAATTTCATCCAGGTGAGAACTTTGATTTCTCTCAAACCAATTTTCCCCTCAGTCCAATTTTCTCCCTCTAACATTTAGTTTGATTTTTTTCTTGATTTTGGAGTGAAATCTATTTTCTCTATTAGCGATTCTGTTTTCTCTACTGTATTTTTCTCTTGAAAATTTTTCTGTCAATGGAATGGGGGTGGGATATAGCATCTGTCATAGGCTATGTCATAGTATTTAATCTTATTGAGTGTGTTAGTATAAGTGTGTATTAGCTACTGTGTGTGCAAATGTGGCAAGTTTGATATTTGGTCAGTTTGATGCATCTTTGAATAACCTTCCAAGTATACATTAAAAAGGTTCTCATAAAGTTTCCTTCTGATGCCAGACTAATATATGGTAATGCTACATATTTAAAGCTGGCATAAAGTTTTTTAAACTTTCACATGTAAGATTCTCATCAAATTTCCTTCTGAGTATACATTAAAAAGGTTTAAAATGTTGTCTACTACATTGGGTCTAAAATGGGTATGTGAAATTAGATTGAAACTTGATCTTTTTTTATTGATGCAGTATCTGTTTAGGACTTTATATTATAATCAAGTTATTTCATTACTTTTTGGTGTTGCCTTGGCTTTGGTGGGTTAAATTTTGGTGCTGCCTTGGCATTTGTGGGTTAAGACTTCCTGTAATGCAAATATCCTGTTCTAAGGAGATACTGGTTTGACACATATAAGGTTCTACCTCTATCAATTTTGGTGTATTTTAATCTTGTTTGCTTTCTTTTGATGCAGAACATTGGTAAAGTTTGATTTGTGAGTTGTCTTGTTCTTGAAATTCTGTGAGTATATACTTCTTATTCATACTTATATTTATACTTAGAAAGTGATATACCTTTTCCATAGAAGTACTTATATAACTTATTTGATACTTTTTGACTTGAAGGAGGAAGAATGTTCCCACTTCAATTGGTGTTGTAATTTAGTTTAAATATTTATAGAAATTCTTTCAAAAATTGCTCTTAGGACATTGGCAGGTATATTCCTATTTGCATACTCTCTTAAGATCATGAAGCCATGAACCATATGATAGGGATAGATGTTCACCTAGGAATTACATTACTTTCTTTTTTCCATCTGGTCATTAGATGTTTACTTAATATATCGTGCTTTGGTTATTTGATTCAGCTCTCGAGACACCGTTGACCTTGCACCTATTGGTACGTACTTCTTTCTTTGTCTCTTAGATTATCTACTCTTTATTTGTTCATCTTGTTTAATTATGTTTAATGAGTAAGACTATATATTACTTGCATGTATGATTACTAATGATTGCTTAGTAACAATGTTGAAGTTTTATATTATAGCATTATCATTTCGTACCTTAAAAGCATGAATAATTTCATTTAATTTTGAAAACAGAGTCATCCAATTATGATTGATAAGAGTTGGATTGACAAGCCAATAAAATCAAATGAGTTCTTAGATGGGGTGGTCCAATTTTTGGACTTTGCCTTTTTAAACGCAGCAATCAATGGATAAATATTATGTCCTTGTAATGTATGTGGATTTTATCCTCGTAGTAGAGTTGAAGTGTTCAGTCATCTCCTTGAAAAAGGCTTTCCAAGCAAGTACACATTTTGGAACATGCATGGGGAAAAGCATGATCAACCTAATGTTAAATGATGTCTTTGGTGTCTTTGTTGATCAAGGAAATCAAGATTCTTGTCCATCTAATCTTCTTAACGACGACCACCACATGGGCACAAACAATGTCGGTAATAAGGAGTTGAAACCAATTAAAGAGTTAATGGAAGATGGAAATCAAGAGCTCTATCATGGTTGCACAAAATATAGCAAATTGTCATTCATTGTTCGTCTCTACCATATAAAAGTTTTGAGTGGCGCAACAGATAAAACATTTTCAATGATCATTGAGCTTCTAAGTGATGCTTTTCCCCATGCTAATCTACCATCATCTTTCTATCAAGCTAAAAAGATGATTAAGAGGTTAGGTCTAAGTTATGATAAGATTCATGCTTGTCCGCAACATTGCATGTTGTATTGGGGATTGTTAGGATTTCGGCAAGTGTACCGAATCGTTGCAAGTAATAGTAAAACAATAAGAACCAAGTTGTATCTGCAAGGATTGAGAGTTATTATCAATAAGCAAGTATATTAATTCTTAGATGTAGAACAATTGAAATAGTATTTGTGACTTATAGTAACCGGAAACAAATGATTGGTAAAGGAAATAAGAGAACCAAGCGATTAGGAATCGAATCCTCTCCCCTATGCTATCATGTATGAACCTTCAATCAATTTCGAATTAATTACCCAATTTAACAGATCCAATTCAATTAATAGGTTAAAGACAATTCCTTACCTTAAAACCCCTTTTCTCTAATGGAAAACCCTAATTCCTTAAGTGAATCACCATTGGACAAAGCATTAAACACAAGAGTTAACGAATTCACAAACCCAATCCCATATTCCTATGATCATCAAGTTTGTGACCTAAACCCTAATTTCTGGTTAACATACCCATTTCCCAATGGCGAACATAAACCCTAAATCAATACAATTAACATGTGCAATTGTAAAGCATTACGAACAAAGGTAAAGGCAATTGATAAATTGAATAACAACTGAATTGATTATAACAAAGAGTTCACATGATAGTTTTGGGGAGATTCATCTCTCCGTAACCCTAGAGAATTAGTTACACATCATCAAAGGAATAAAAGACAAGATTAAAGAGAGTTTACACATGTAGGAAGACATTGGATCCTTCAATCCCTTGTTCCCAAGCGATTAGAAGCTCCCAAAATCGCCCCTTGCTGCTGCTCAAAACCCTGAAATCGCACCTGAGACCAAGTGCCGTTCCAAACTACAAAATTCGTATAAATCTGCAAACTTTCGGTTACTGGTCGCGACGCGACCCGTGGGCTTCGCGACGCGACCCGTGGGCTTCGCGACGCGGTGGCCTGCTTTTTTGCTTGGTTGCGACGCGACCTATCTTCGTCGCGTCGCGAAGACTGGCAGATTCCTTTCCTTCCTTCTTTCCTCCATTGCGTCACTAGGCAAGTGTCTGGTTCGCTAGTTGACGCTACATCAAATTGAAGGTCTTCCATTGCAATTAGTTACAATTCAAACCTACTACATAAGTCTAAATCTATGCTAATTCCCTTGACAATTGACTGAATTAAACTCAAATAACAGACATTTTGGCTATAAACTAAACAACAATATACATGTGACGATGAGTCAACAAGGATCACCAGAGGATGACAAAAGAGATAAATGCAAGATTTGTAATACATCCAGATGGAAATCAAATGAAAATGATGTTGCTACAAATGATGTGATGGACGATCAAAAGAAAAAGAAGCGCCAACCAGCAAAAGTATTGCGATACTTCCCACTTATACCTGTTAGACAATAGTATAACCTTAGAGGGGGGGGGGTGAATAAGGTTATGTGTAAATCTTGGATTCTTTTCAAAATAAATGATAAGTTTGTTTTAAATAAAATGCGGAAACTTAGATTTAAACCTTATATGGTGCAAGCAGGCAGATTTAGGCACAATGAGATGTTATACTATTTTCAATATACACAATAAAATTATTTATAAGAAGTGTAGTGATATTGAATATAGTAGAGAGTAGATCAATTGCAGTGATATGGAAGATGATAGATAAACAGATCTGTAGTACAGTGAGTATAACTATAACCAGATTAATAGATTCAGATCAGAGTAGGGATATAGTTATACAACCAGATTAACAGATTCAGATCAGAGTAGTGATATTATAAACAGATATAAATAGTAAATAAAGTAAAGAGAGAGGGATAGAGATACACCAGGAATTTAGCGAGGTTCGGGATAAAAGCCCTACGTCCTCGGCCTCCGGCTTTGCAACCTTTAGACTTGATAACAACCATTATATGAGAAGAACCTCTTCAATGTTTACAAGCAAGCAACTTCCCTATAGCTAATCTCAATTAACCCTAATTGAGAACCCGAGCACACAGCTAAGGATTTCGCAACCGCTTCAATCTCCTGATTGAACGACCCAAGAGCAGCTCCCAGGATTTCAATACCACTTCAATCTTCCCCGATTGAACGACCCAAGATTACCTCCCAGGATTTCAAACCAACTCAATCTCCTGATTGAGATACCCAAGAAAACTTCCCAGGATTTCAAACCAACTCAATCTCCTGATTGAGAGACCCAAGAACAATTCCCAGGATTTCAAAGCGACCCCCACAATAGTAGATTACAATATAGAAGCTATGATCTAATCACCTCAGATAATATGACAATATAATAGCTGAGAGAGATGAGTGACTAGATTTATAAAAAATGATATGAAAGTGATAGCTCTATTTTTCTCTTTCTCAGATCTAGAAAATGTATGTGAGAAGAAGAGAGATTCGTTGTAATTTTTCGTGTGGTTGAGTGAATTGAAAAGTGTGAAGCACGTCCCTATTTATAAGTTTAGGAAAACGTAGATCTGAAGAAAAAACATTTAAAGAAATGATGAATCGATTGTTTGATGAAGTTAAAATGTTGATGAATCGATTCTTATCATTTTAGAAGACATAAGAATCGATTATATGGCTAGTTAAAAATTTGAGGAATCGATTCTTTACATATGGAGAACATAGGAATCGATTGTTTGTTTCTTTGGAAATAGGTGGGAATCGATTTTCAAGGAATCGATTCTTACTTTGTTTAAAATGAGGAGGAATCGATTCATAGCCTATAGGATTGCTTGAAAATCAATTTCATAGTCTTTTGAAATAGAAGGAAATCGATTCTTACCTTTGGCTTATGTATATGCATGAATCGATTACATACTTCAAACATAGGGCAAGGAAATCGATTCTTAGCCTATAGGTGAGCCTAAAATCGATTTCATAGCCTATATAAATTGTAAAAATCGATTTCATAGTCATTGGAACAAAATAGAAATTGATTTTTGATTTCCATAAAATCGTTTTTAGGTTTAGGTGCCACCTTATGCATGCATGCAATTTTATAAAATATTTTTCAAAACTATTTTGATGCACCATGCATGTTTTGAAAAACTCATCTCTCAGCTACTAAAAGTCATAGACCTTCAGTGATAGGACCTTACACAGTGTCCTAAAGAAAGCGGATAAACAAATAGGTCTTGAACTGCTGAGGTGGCTTCTTCTCCATGCTGCTCCATTTTAATCTTCCCGCTCTTTGCTTTATGTCCTGTACTTAATTCAACTTGAACCATTAGTAGATAAGGTGTAATTTGTTATCATACAAAACAAAGAGTGTTTGCCCTTGGTTCAACAAACTCCCCCTTTTTGATGATAACAAATTACATTATGCATAGGGGGTTTGATAGTAATGGAACTTTTTCAAAAAGCCCCCCCTAAGCATATGCATAATAAAATAAACAGTACATCAACAGGATAGCAGCAATTATTTTCTCCCCTCACATATACCATGCATATATTCTCTCCCCCATATAACATGCATAATATTCTCTCCCCCTTTGTTTTCATCAAAAAGGAGGGGGGTGAGCACATAGCATATGAGATAATCACAAACAGACATAATCACTTTGTAAACTAGCAAAGGAGCACATAGCATATGAGATATCAGAAACAGTAGTTCATGCTATGCTCCCCCTTAATAATTTTAGAATGCAAGGCTTTAGCAAAAAGAGGGTGGATCATCATGGTTTTAAAAATATGATACCCAAGATAATCATCCTTGGTTCAACAATATAGGTATCATTTTTAACATCAAAAATATGTTGCATCAAATATCTAGTATAATAGTACTTGAGAAAAAGCTTTGATGCATACAAACAATTACTTCACATAAGTGTTTAATATTTGATAAATATAGTTGTGTTTTCCTTACCCACACAACCTTTACCTATTAAGTTGGTATACATTACAGATTCAGTAGCTTTGTTGCTCAAGTTCAAGAGTAGTGAAGCATTACCAGATTCATGAGCTTCATGTTTCAGCTATCAAGGTACCAATCCCCTATACCTTGAAGCATACCTGCACAAAAAATCAAGTAGGAACTTTTGGTACCCATTTCTCTTTGGGTCCTTTGGGGTTAGTTATCGAGGGGGGTTTTGACAATCCACCTTGGTTTCTTACAGGCAGGTATAAGGGTACCAAGCTCACATAATTTACGGATAGGGCATCTAGGTGAGCTATGGTTTCCCTTTTGACAGTAGGTGCATGAGAAAACAATGGGTTTATAACTTGAAGTAGATGCAACAAAAGTTAATTTCTTGTTTAAAATGGAGGAGGTGGAATTACCTTTGTACCCAATTCCTCTCCTATCAACATATTGATGTTGAGAGTGAAGCAACTGAGTCAAGGTCTTTTCACCAACCTCAAACTTTTTCAATGTTTCTTTCAAAAATTCATTTTCAACCTTGACTTTTTCAAAATTTTGTTTAAGCTCACAAAACTCAAGGTTGACAGATTTATGCAGTTCATTCTTTAATCTATCTACTTCATTTTCAAGTGTCTCAATTTGAGTCAGCATGCTTTTGTTACTCTTTGCCAATTTCTTAGATTTTAACAAAAGAGTTTCATGTTCAAAATAGAGAGCTTCAAAAGCCTCACTCAAATCTTGACTACTATACATATCATCAAGTAAATCATCATGCATAGAGGAATCAGAAAGACTAGAAGAGTTAAGGCTTACCTTAGATGAGTCATTTGCCATATGACAAACACCATTTGCAATTTGCTCTTCTTCGTCTGTGTCACTATCAGTGCCAAGACAATCCCATATAGTAGCCTTAGGTGTTTCACATGCCGTGAGACAAATGGCATTTGCAACCTCCTCTTCTTCACTGTCAGTATAGTTGTTCCATGTAGCCTCCATTTGGCTTGTACCGTGTGTGGCTTCCAAGTACTCCCAAATCTCTTTTGCTGTCTGACAACCTTTTATTTTTCCATATTCTTCTTCACATCGAGATACGTGAAGAACGTTCATTGCTCTGGCGTTTTGAGAAATCTTGTCTAACTCAGACTTCCTCAGTTCACTCAGGTTGATGGTGTAGATATCTTCAACTGGCACTTCTTCTTCTTTGCCGGTAGCTTTACTTTTGATTTTCATTGGGATCAGTGGTCCATCTGCAATTGTAGCACCCCGGTATTTTTATCGAGTAAAAATACCCAAGTGCACCATCCCTAAAACATCAGAGATATATTTCCTGTTTAAATACTGAACACCACTATAAAATTTTCACTGAATAACAACAGGACAGTCTTAAACATAAATAAGACCATAAACCATCAGTGAAATACAGTGTTCAATATCGTACAAGAAAGCGGAAATAAATACATAAGGCTAAAGACAAAATGTCTTGATACACAGATAACAATGAAAGATATACACTTAAGCATAAAGCTAAGTCTTCAGCAACCATCCGAGTACCACCTACTCGTGCCTCTTGGATTTCCACTTTCCCTGTTTATCTGTAAAACAACAACATTTAAACAGTGAGATACAATCTCAGTGAGTTCTACCGAGACCCCTACTAACACTCTCGGCCCAATTATATTTCCTGTTTAACTTAACACGACACCGACTGCACACACTACTAATCCCGGTGAACCGTGTGATATAATTCTAACTTGGTACGACACCGACTGCACGCACTGCTAATCCCGGTGATCCGTACCACAAAGACCATTTTACGTACCACCGACTGCACGCACTGCTAATCCCGGTGAACGTAACACATAACTTTTTAAATTAATACCGACTGCACGCACTGCTAATCCCGGTGAACCCCCTTACCAATAGTACTTTCCCTAATGGTATACGGGCCTAGGGTAAAGGATCATGACTTCCTCGCCTAGTATGTTAACCTTGTGGGTCGTCACCCACACTCAATATAATATACATATATATACTTTCACATGAACAGTTAGTTCATTGACGTTAGACCGTTAGTCGAACATAATACCCGTATTGGGCCGTTCCCATAGTCGATATAATATATACATCGTGAATCGTAGACCGGTTTAGACGGATAAATAATAATCATCCCGCGTCAGTTATACCATACCACGTAGGACTCATAATCCGCTTTATTATTAATAAAGCATATCCGCACACGTGTACTATTGTTCGGCTTTTCGAAACAATTTCAACTTCAAAAGTATTTTATAAAACCCTTTTGAAACATACCCAAAATCATGGCATTATAAGCCTAATATCATTATAAAAGGGATAGGAAAGGATTAGAAGAGGATTGGAATCGATCGGGATCATTTCAGGCAAGTTTGGAAAATTTGGACAGAACACAGCGCACGGTTTGTGCGCCCATACACACGGGTCGTGCGCCCTGTAATGCATTTTTGAAAACAGAAACAGAATGACACGCACGGTCCGTGCGCCTGGGACGCACGGGTCGTGCGCTTTTGACAGCATTGTATTTTATCCCGTTTTCGCATTTTTCGTCGTTCCGACCAATTCCGATACCTGTTCCAGTCCAGTCCCAACATAAAAACAGTCCAAAAACATATTCAAACAACAATGATCATCAATCAAACAATCCAAAAACCAATTGGGCATAAAACGTGATTTTCATACAAAATACTGTTTTGACAACGAACCAAAACCGAAACACATTTCACAATTTAAGTTTATTAATTTAAAAACCTAAACGTGAGTAAAACTCACCCTTGAAGCGTGAGCCACGAGCGAGCCGAAATCACCGAGTAACCACACGAACGCTCCCCGCTCCGGCGACACCCAATCCGCTTCCAAAGCTTTCCACTCGATCGCGAAACCTCTTTTTGACCGAAATACCGAATTCCTCGAAATCTTTCCTGGACACTATTCATCTTCTTCTTCAACCTCAAGCCACTATTCACAAAAACCCCAATTTGCACCTAACCTCTTGATTCTTCACAAACCCCAAATCGGACTTCAATGTTTGCGCAATCCACCTTGAGCTCGCTCCCAAACACCATCCAAAGCTTTCCCTTGAGCTACAACCATCAAAACTCCAATTTTTCCTCTCAAATTCGCAAATGGCAAAGTGAGAGAGAGTGAGTTGATGATGAAGATCTTGGTACCAAATCGAAGAGGAAGTAACGCTGAGCATTTTTCGTGTTGGAAGGAAGTCGTTTTGATGAACCGAAACCTTCCCTTTTTCCTCTTCTTCTTCCTTACCCTTTCTTTTCTTTTCTCTCTTTCTCTCCTTTCTCCTCTCTGTATCTCGCCTCCTCCCCTTTCTTTCTTCTTTCTTTGATTAATTATTTTCTTCTCTTCTTCTACTACACACACATACACGTATACATACATATATATATATATATATATATATATATATATATATATATATATATATATATATTTATTAATATATAAGTGGTAACGTGGTAAAATTACCATATTGCTCTAAATCTCTTATTTCGATTCCAAAACTTCCTTGACCCGTATTATCCGGTTAACGATCCGATGACAACCAATAATTAATTTTAGCACTCAATAAATTTACCAGTCAAGTACTAAAATAATTTAATTGGGTTAACACCCAAATAATTCTATTAATTCTTTTGAGGGTGTTACATTCTCCCCAACTTGAAAGAATTTTGTCCTCAAAATTTCGTTAAGTTTTTCATTTGACTAACCAAAAATCGACACGAGAAGCTCCTCTTTCGCCTACATAGGCTTGGCACTGCGTTTGAAAACTCCTTCGAAGCTTCATTCCAATTATCCTCGTTTACTCCCCAACTTTGATTAATCTAAATCAAAGGGTTTAATACAAGACACTTGATAGAAATACAGGTTGAAAATGAGATCCACTAACTGGTACTCCTCGGTAAAGGTAAAAACAAACACGATTTCCTCGAAAGGTGTAAACACGTTCTCTGCAAATTTTCTAAAAATCCATAACATTTCTCGTACACATTGAAAAATGTGACGAAAAAGTCCCTGTGAAATTCCTTGACTCGCTTCCATGTTTTCGAGGTAGAACTTTTTTAAAAAGATGAGATTTGGGTTTTACTAAAAACTTGACCTTAACGTAAAAATAAACCGTGGGAACATCAATTAATTTCGAAACCAATGAAACTTACCTCAGTTGTTCTCAAAACAACTATCAAACAGAACTCAGAACCCTTCTTCCTTTATTGTAACTTTCCTCACAATATATTTATCTACGACGCACTCAATTCCTTTCCAAATTAGTCAATAGCGTTGAGTTTCCCCTCAACCTAAGTACGCCTCCTATGATTTTCCTCAATCCGATTTTATTAACCTCTTAATTCGTTCCCAAAATTAACTTTAGCATGCGGGTTTTCCACAAAAATGATTTTTTTTTTAAAACTACCATACCGCACGCCGAACTTCACTTCGGAAATTTCAGACTCTTGCAAGCAGATCCATCAATTAATCCTTTGGCGGTTAATCGCGATGTGAAAAACAGTCAACAGTCACCTCACTTTCATATTCGTATCCACGTTTGACTTGTCAAACGGAATCACATAATACTATTTGATCGTTAACCTTCTCAAGCGAAAGGTTAACACCAAAACCTTGCCACTAAAGTAGAAACTTATGGATGTATCCCAACTTAGATCTAAAAGAATCTAACAATTCCATTTCTAGCATTATTAATTCTGCCATGTGAACGAATTTCTTACTCAGCGCATTAGCTACAACACTGGCCTTTCCTGGATAATACTTCAACTTGAAGTCATAATCCTTCAGAAATTCTACCCATCTTCCTTGCCTGTTATTCAGTTCTTTCTGATCAAACAGATACTTTAAACTCTTGTGATCACTAAAGATTTCGAAACGACACCCATACAGGTAATGTCTTCAAATCTTCAGCGCTTACACAATAGCTGCCAACTCCAAATCATGAGTTGGGTAGTTCTCCTAATGAATCTTCAACTGTCTGGACGCATAAGCTACCTCTTGTTGATTCTGCACCAGAACACCTCCTAAACCCTTCCCAAAAACATCGCCGTAAATTTGGAATTTCAAACACGGATCCGGAAGAATCAGGATTGGTGCAGAAGTCAACCTAACCTTCAACTCTTGAAAACATTCCTCACAGTCGGCATCCCATATAAACGGTTGACCCTTTCGAGTTAGTCGAGTAAGTGGAAGAACTAACTGTGAGAATCCTTGAATAAATCTCTTATAGTAACCGGCTAGACCCAAAAACTTCTGATCTCTGTGACTGAGGTCGGTCGTTCCCAGTTCAACACAGTTTCCACCTTACTGGGATCCACCGCAACTCCCGTTTGGGAAATCACGTGTCCCAAAAACTTCACTTCCGGCATCCAGAAGTCACACTTCGACGGCTTGGCATACAATTTCTTCTCTCAGAGTACGCTCAGAACAATGCGGAGATGTTGGACATGCTCCTCAATGGTCTTGGAGTACACCAAGATATCATCAATGAAAACGACTACAAATTGATCTAGGTACGTGTGGAAAACTCGGTTCACGTATCCACGAATACCGCTGGAGCATTAGTCAAACCGAAGGGCATCACTACGAACACATAATGTCCATACCTAGCACGGAAGGCTGTCTTCGGAATATCTAAGGCTCTAACTTTTATTTGATGATATGCTGACCTCAGATCGATTTTTAGAAAACACTGCAGCACCTCAAATTGCTCAAGCAAATCGTCCATCCTTGGTAAAGGATATTTATTCTTGATCGTCACTTTGTTGAGTTGTCGATAATCAATGCACCATCTCATGCTACCATTTTTCCTTTCGACTAACCACACCAGAGCACTCCTTAGAGAAGCACTCGGTCGAATGAATTTCTTTAACATCGACTCTTCAAGTTGAGACTCCATTTCCTTTAATTCGAAAGAAACATTCCATAAGAAACAATAGACATTGATTCCGCGCCAGGAACCAATTCTACAGTAAACTCTACCTCTCGCTCTGAAGGTCCAGAAGAAACTTCATCGTGAAAACATCCAGAAGTCATTCACAACTTGTACAGATGATAAATCTAATACTAGTTTCAGTGGATGCAGACAACATAATAATATAGGCTTCCGCACCTTGGGATAATGATTGACCGGGTAAGGTGAACGAGATAACTGCTTCAGAGTTTGTCCTTGACCATTCAACTGATTCTGAAACGAAGCTGACAGTGATTAACACAGTCGATGGCAACATGATTTGCAGTCATCCAATTCATACCCAAAATGGTGTCCACACTTCTCGTAGGCAAACAATAAATTCTACAACGAAATTTCCGTCTCCTATAACACGTAGACAATTCTATACAAAGATTAGGTCTGGACACGACCCTTAGCAGCAGTTAAGATGGTTATCGGCTCGGATAGCGGAGATAAGGTTAATCCCAATCGATCTACTCACGATTGAGCCATTATACAATGGGTTGCACCCGAATCGTGTAATACACTGACGGAGTTATTGAAAGGAGATCCCATATCCTTCAGTAACCTGTCAGCCGTTGCAACTGTCTGAGCATCCAAAGTGTTGACTCGTCCTTGCCTTGGAGCTGCTTGTGACTCGTCGGAACTTTTCCCTGCAGGGCACTCTTTACCATAGTGACCCTCTACATTACTATAATAGCACCGATTGATCTGTGCTGACGATCACCCTGGTGATGTCTTCCATAGTTAGAACATCTTCTGACCTTTGAAGAATCAGAAAATTGCACCTGCTTTTCCTTTGATGAAATTATCTTAGGACTTTGCTTTCGGAGTTGATAATTCAACTACCTTCTTTCCTTTCCCATACTTCCTATGAGATCATCCGCGGCGACATAGGCTGGTTGTACCAAGGCAACATAATTGGTAATAGTATAAGAACTGAGACCCTAAGTCATAAAAGTACTAAGGCCCTTCTTATACGTCTACATTATCCATTCGTCATCCGAAGCTAACTTTACCACTTGGTAAAACTGAGACAACTTCTCAAACTTAGCGGTGTATTCTTCCACCGTCATGCCACCTATCCTGAGGATGTACCGGATGGAGATTCCGGTTTTGGTCGAGGACTGCGTCTTGATCATCCTTCCATAAATCCGCTTATGATGCACTAAGTATTAAGTTGATCAAGCTCAATGTCTCTTAGCATCACAAGTATAATTACAACAAGGACTAACAAGGAGTCGACTCAACCCTAAACTAAGTCCGACTAGGTCGAACTGCTCTGATACCAACTGTAGCACCCCGGTATTTTTATCGAGTAAAAATACCCAAGTGCACCATCCCTAAACATCAGAGATATATTTCCTGTTTAAATACTGAACACCACTATAAAATTTTCACTGAATAACAACAGGACAGTCTTAAACATAAATAAGACCATAAACCATCAGTGAAATACAGTGTTCAATATCGTACAAGAAAGCGGAAATAAATACATAAGGCTAAAGACAAAATGTCTTGATACACAGATAACAATGAAAGATATACACTTAAGCATAAAGCTAAGTCTTCAGCAACCATCCGAGTACCACCTACTCGTGCCTCTTGGATTTACACTTTCCCTGTTTATCTGTAAAACAACAACATTTAAACAGTGAGATACAATCTCAGTGAGTTCTACCGAGACCCCTACTAACACTCTCGGCCCAATTATATTTCCTGTTTAACTTAACACGACACCGACTGCACACACTGCTAATCCCGGTGATTCGTACCACAAAGACCATTTTACGTACCACCGACTGCACGCACTGCTAATCCCGGTGAACGTAACACATAACTTTTTAACATAACACCGACTGCACGCACTGCTAATCCCGGTGAACCCCCTTACCAATAGTACTTTCCCTAATGGTATACGGGCCTAGGGTAAAGGATCATGACTTCCTCGCCTAGTATGTTAACCTTGTGGGTCGTCACTCACACTCAATATAATATACATATATATACTTTCACATGAACATTTAGTTCATTTATGTTAGACTGTTAGTCGAACATAATACCCGTATTGGGCCGTTCCCATAGTCGATATAATATATATATCGTGAATCGTAGACCGGTTTAGACGAATAAATAATAATCATCCCGCGTCAGTTATACCATACCACGCAGGACTCATAATCTGCTTTATTATTAATAAAGCATATCCGCACACGTGTACTATTGTTCGGCTTTTCGAAACAATTTCAACTTCAAAAGTATTTTATAAAACCCTTTTGAAACATACCCAAAATCATGGCATTATAAGCCTAATATCATTATAAAAGGGTTAGGAAAGGATTAGAAGAGGATTGGAATCGATCGGGATCATTTCGGGCAAGTTTGGAAAATTTGGACAGAACACAGCGCACGGTTCGTGCGCCCATACACACGGGTCGTGCGCCCCGTAATGCATTTTTGAAAACAGAAACAGAATGACACGCACGGTCCGTGCGCCTGGGACGCACGGGTCGTGCGCTTTTGACAGCATTGTATTTTATCCCGTTTTCGCATTTTTCGTTGTTCCGACCAATTCCGATACCTGTTCCAATCCAGTCCCAACATAAAAACAGTCCAAAAACATATTCAAACAACAATGATCATCAATCAAACAATCCAAAAACCAATTGGGCATAAAACGTGATTTTCATACAAAATACTGTTTTGACAACGAACCAAAACGGAAACACATTTCACAATTTAAGTTTATTAATTTAAAAACCTAAACCTGAGTAAAACTCACCCTTGAAGCGTGAGCCACGAGCGAGCCGAAATCACCGAGTAACCACACGAACGCTCCCCGCTCCGGCGACACCCAATCCGCTTCCAAAGCTTTCCACTCGATCGCGAAACCTCTTTTTGACCGAAATACCGAATTCCTCGAAATCTTTCCTGGACACTATTCATCTTCTTCTTCAACCTCAAGCCACTATTCACAAAAACCCCAATTTGCACCCTAACCTCTTGATTCTTCACAATCCCCAAATCGGACTTCAATGTTTGCGCAATCCACCTTGAGCTCGCTCCCAAACACCATCCAAAGCTTTCCCTTGAGCTACAACCATCAAAACTCCAATTTTTCCTATCAAATTCGCAAATGGCAAAGTGAGAGAGAGTGAGTTGATGATGAAGATCTTGGTACCAAATCGAAGAGGAAGTAACGCTGAGCATTTTTCGTGTTGGAAGGAAGTCGTTTTGATGAACCGAAACCTTCCCTTTTTCTTCTTCTTCTTCCTTACCCTTTCTTTTCTTTTCTCTCTTTCTCTCCTTTCTCCTCTCTGTATCTCGCCTCCTCCCCTTTCTTTCTTCTTTCTTTGATTAATTATTTTCTTCTCTTCTTCCACTACACACACATACACGTATACACACACACATATATATATATATATATATATATATATATATATATATATATATATATATATATATATATATATATATATATATATATTAATATATAAGTGGTAACGTGGTAAAATTACCATATTGCTCTAAATCTCTTATTTCGATTCCAAAACTTCCTTGACCCGTATTATCCGGTTAACGATCCGATGACAACCAATAATTAATTTTAGCACTCAATAAATTTACCAGTCAAGTACTAAAATAATTTAATTGGGTTAACACCCAAATAATTCTATTAATTGTTTTGAGGGTGTTACAGCAATGATCCTCCATAAGGTGAAATCTATAGCCTGCACATGACATTTCATTCGACTACTCCAGTAGTCATAGTTAGTCCCATCAAACAGGGGTGGCCTAAATAAAGACATCCCCTCTTTCAAAAAAGAACCCATAATCACAGATAGATAAATAAAATTAAAATTGCGAGATGTTCAGCTCTATATGCAATTTCTAGCTCTTGATACCACTTGTTAGACAATAGTATAACCTTAGAGGGGGGGGGGGGTTAATAAGGTTATGTGGAAATCTTGGATTCTTTTCAAAATAAATGATAAGTTTGTTTTAAATCAAATGCGGAAACTTAGATTTAAACCTTATATGGTGCAAGCAGGCAGATTTAGGCACAATGAGATGTTATACTATTTTCAATATACACAATAAAATTATTTATAATAAGTGTAGTGATATTAAATATAGTAGAGAGTAGATCAATTGCAGTGATATGGAAGATGATAGATAAACAGATCTGTAGTACAGTGAGTATAACTATAACCAGATTAACAGATTCAGATCAGAGTAGGGATATAGTTATACAACCAGATTAACAGATTCAGATCAGAGTAGTGATATTATAAACAGATATAAGCAGTAAATAAAGTAAAGAGAGAGGGATAGAGATACACCAGGAATTTAGCGAGGTTCGGGATAAAAGCCCTACGTCCTCGGCCTCCGGCTTTGCAACCTTTGGACTTGATAACAACCACTATATGAGAAGAACCTCTTCAATGTTTACAAGCAAGCAACTTCCCTATAGCTAATCTCAATTAACCCTAATTGAGAACCCAAGCACACAGCTAAGGATTTCGCAACCGCTTCAATCTCCTGATTGAACGACCCAAGAGCAGCTCCCAGGATTTCAATACCACTTCAATCTTCCCCGATTGAATGACCCAAGATTACCTCCCAGGATTTCAAACCAACTCAATCTCCTGATTGAGAGACCCAAGAAAACTTCCCAGGATTTCAAACCAACTCAATCTCCTGATTGAGAGACCCAAGAACAATTCCCAGGATTTCAAAGCGACCCCCACAAAAGTAGATTACAATATAGAAGCTATGATCTAATCACCTAAGATAATATGACAATATAATAGCTGAGAGAGATGAGTGACAAGATCTATAAAAAATGATATGAAAGTGATAGCTCTATTTTTCTCTTTCTCAGATCTAGAAAATGTATGTGAGAAGAAGAGAGATTCGTTGTAATTTTTCGTGTGGTTGAGTGAATTGAAAAGTGTGAAGCACCTCCCTATTTATAGGTTTAGGAAAACGTAGATCTGAAGAAAAAACATTTAAAAGAAATGATGAATCGATTGTTTGATGAAGTTAAAATGTTGATGAATCGATTCTTATCATTTTAGAAGACATAAGAATCGATTATATGGATAGTTAAAAAATTGAGGAATCGATTCTTTACATATGGAGAACATAGGAATCGATTGTTTGTTTCTTTGGAAATAGGTGGGAATCGATTTTCAAGGAATCGATTCTTACTTTGTTTAAAATGACGAGGAATCGATTCATAGCCTATAGGATTGCTTGAAAATCGATTTCATAGTCTTTTGAAATAGAAGGAAATCGATTCTTACCTTTGGCTTATGTATATGCATGAATCGATTACATACTTCAAACATAGGGCAAGGAAATCGATTCTTAGCCTATAGGTGAGCCTAAAATCGATTTCATAACCTATATAAATTGTAAAAATCGATTTCATAGTCATTGGAACAAAATAGAAATTGATTTTTGATTTCCACAAAATCGTTTTTAGGTTTAGGTGCCACCTTATGCATGCATGCAATTTTATAAAATATTTTTCAAAACTATTTTGATGCACCATGCATGTTTTGAAAAACTCATCTCTCAACTACTAAAAGTTATAGACCTTCAGTGATAGGACCTTACACAGTGTCCTAAAGAAAGCGGATAAACAAATAGGTCTTGAACTGCTGAGGTGGCTTCTTCTCCAAGCTGCTCCATTTTAATCTTCCCGCTCTTTGCTTTATGTCCTGTACTTAATTCAACTTGAACCATTAGTAGATAAGGTGTAATTTGTTATCATACAAAACAAAGAGTGTTTGCCCTTGGTTCAACAATACCAAGGTTGCTAAGGTTGTACACGTCCTATAAAACTGCAGAGCTATTGAAATGGCATGTTATGGTTGAAAATCCAGATGGTTTGTTAAGGCATCCTAGAGACACTAAAGCATGGAAGAATTTTGATTCACTTTATCCAGATTTTGCTTTATATCCTCGTAATGTACGACTTGCATTAGCTACAGATGGTTTCAATCCATTTGGAACTTTAAGTTCTTCTAATAGCCTTTGGCCAGTGATGTTGTATCTTTACAACTATCCTCCATGGTGTTGCATGAAGCAAACTTCTCTTATCATGTCAATGATAATTCCTGGTCCCAAGATGCCTGACAATAATATTGATGTTTACTTGCAGCCTCTAGTTGCAGAGTTAAAAAGCTTGTGGGCTGGTGTTAACGCTTATGATTCTTCTACTAAGGAAACGTTTCAAATGAGAGCTGCATTGTTTTGTACGATTAGAAGATGAGCCTCTACTTGTCAAAGTTAAAGGTAAAAATACTATCTTATTATTTCATGGTTTTCTCATTAGAAAATATTAACTTTGTTTTGTCAATTTAATGGTAGATATTTGTACTGGAGAAACTATTACTCGAAAAATGGTAGCAAGTCAGGTTTGGCATTTGGAAAAGACTAAAAAGGTACTTGTGGAAATCAATTGTAATGGCCAAGGCAATGATAGCGGGTCAAACTTGCTTGTGAGGTTTCTTGGTCAAATTGCTCAAAGGTCTGCGTTTTGCCCTTTATCAGTTGCAAGATGGGATGAGATGTCAGCAGACAGTAGTCTCAATCAATGGAAGTGTATTGAGGTTATTATCTAAACTTCTCAACACTTTTATTTGATGATTGTTATTATCCAATATTAACATATAAATATAACATTTCAAGGATCACTTTGAGTTTGATTATGCTGCTGGTATCAAATGGGTGAGGACGAGATACAAGTTAAGGTGTCCCTACTTCCACCCTAACAAAAGTAAGGACGAGATACTTGCTACTCTACCTCCAGGTGTTGATTCTGTTGAGTGGGCTGCTTTTGTTCATTACTATAAAAAGGAAAAGATGAAGGTATAAATATTCTATAGAAAATTATTTTACTCTATTCTTCTCTTGTTTAAAACAAACTGAGAACTTTGGCAACATATATTGACTATCATGGTTAAAAATTGTAGAAACTAAGTGAGCAAAATGCAAAAAATCGTAAGAATCTTAAAGTCTCACATGCTGGTGGCAGTAAGAGCAATGCAAGAAGGGCTCATCAGATGGTAAGTAGATGATTAATTATAAGGTAAGTTACTGTTAGTATGTCAAAGTAACTCTATGTTCTAACATAGTAACTTATACATGATAATTGTTTGTAATTTATGTATTTTTCGAGCTAAAATTAGGAAGGTCGGTATGCCGAAGTGAGGTTAAATTGGCAACTTTACTAAAGAAGGATGGAAGCTATGGAAGCTATCATAATATTTGCTTCATTAATGATAAGCATATTATATAACCTACCAGGCCTCTGTGCAAATGAACCGATGCATATAAGCCGTAAAGTCTCAAAATAAACATGTCAACTTCAATATAGCCCATATATATTGATATGCAATTGTGCTTTTAGTCAAATATACACTACTTAATTACACAAACTTGGAAACATAATTACCCTACTTTGAAAGCTGTGACTAAGATGGCCAATAAAGGTACTGCATCTGCTATAGTGGTTAACGTTTGGATAAAATAATTCAGCACCTTTTTGTTGAACCATGGACAAACGCTCTTTGTTTTGTATGATAACAAATTACATCTTGTCTACTAATGGTTGCAGTTGAATGAAAGTACAGGGACAAAATCAAAGTGCAGGCACTAAAGTGCAATGGCTTGCAGAAGAAGCAACAATGAAGTTGAAGACCTAATTGTTTATCTACTTTTGATAGGACAAATTGTAAGATCCTATCCCTTCGGTTATATGACATTTAGTAGAAGAGAGATGATGTTTTAAAAAATGTTTTAAAAAATATAATTGTTGTGTTAAAGCCTAGAATTTTTTTTTTCAAATGCATGCATGCATGAAAAAGGCACATAACATGGGAAAATATTTTTAAGCAAAAGAATCAGTTTATTCATTGTCTCATTGGAGTTTAAATCGATTATATACTCAATTCATTGGAGTATATAAATCGATTATATGCTAAATACATTGGAGTATGAAATCGATTCATTGCCTTCCTTATTAAAACAATCGATTTCCTTCCTTGCTTTTTCAAAACATGTAATCGATGTCTCCTTATGTTTTCAAAGCAATGAATCGATTTCCAACTTCCTTTTCAAAGCAATGAATCGATTTCATGCTTCCTTTTCTCAAGCACAGAATCGATTACAAGCCCCTTGTATTAAGCAAAGAATCGATTATGATATGTTTCCTTTTTTAACCATATAATCGATTATGCCATCTACAACATCAAAGCACGTAATAGATTATGACATCTAGTGTTTTAGTTCAACGGTCAATTTTTTACATTTTCTATAAATAGGGACCTTGGATTCAAAACTAAAACACACCACTACTCTTCACTATCTCATACATTTTCAAATCACTAGAAAAGAGAAAAAGAGCTTTCATTGTCAGATCTTTTTTTTAAAGTTCTTCATTTCAAAACCAATCATCTCTCTCTACTATATTGTTATTCTACTGGAGTGATTGGTTCATAGTTTCTATATTGTATTGATCTGTATTTGTGGTGGCTTAGAAATCCTGGGACGTGTTCTTGGGTCTCTCAATCTGGGAGATTGAGTTGGTTTGAAATCCTGGGAGATGATCTTGGGTCGTTCAATCGGGGAGATTGAAGCGGTTATTCTGAAATCCTGGGAAGCATTCTTGGGTCGTTCAATCAGGGAGATTAAAGCGGTTGTGAAATCCTTAGCGGGGAGCTCGGGTTCTCAATTTGGGTAAATTGAGATTTGCTATTTTGAAGTTGCCTGTTTGTAAAACATTCTTCATATAGTTGGTTGTCAGCAAGTCCAAAGGTTGCAAAGCCTGAGGCCGAGGATGTAGGGCTTTTATCCCGAACCTCGCAAAAATCCTAGTGTATCTCTATCCCTCTCTTTACTTTCTTTACAGTTTATATTTGTCTATTATTATCATTGCGCTGCTTATCTGTCTATCCTAAATTCTGATAATAGCATAATATTACGCTGTGCCTGATCTGTCTACTTAGGTGCATCATATTAGGTGCATCATCAGTTTAAATCTCGGTTTCCGTATTTGATTTAAACGAACACTGTTAATGCTTTAAATCTTAGTTTCCGCGTTTGTTTTAAACAAGCATTGTAAAAGTTTTGAAAACCGAAAAGAATTCATGTTTTGCACATAACCTTATTCACCCCCCTCTAAGGTTATCCTATAGTCCAACAATTGGTATCAGTAGCTAGAAATTGCATATAGAGCTTAACATCTCGCAATTTTATTTTATTTATTATTTTTGATCATGGGTTTATTTATGAAAGAGGGGATGTCCTTCAGTAGGCCACCCCTGTTTGATGGGACTAACTATGACTACTGGAGTGGTCGAATGAAGTGTCATGTGTAGGCTATAGACTTCACTCTATGGAGGATTATTGTTGATGGACCACTGATTACGATGAAAATCAAAATTAAAAAACCTAGTGGTGCTGTTGACGTAGATACTACAAAAATTCAAGTTACTGGCAAAGCAGAAGAAGTTCCTGTTTAAGATATCTACACCATTGATCTGAGTGAGCTGAGAAGGTCTGAGTTAGACAAAATCTCTCAAAACGCCAAAGCAATGAACATTCTTCACTTATCTCTATGTGAAGAAGAATATGGAAGAGTAAAAGGTTGTCAGACAGCAAAAGAAATCTGGGATTGTTTGGAAGCAACACATGTCGGTACAAGCCAAGTGAAGGATACAAAAATCAGAATTCTCACTTCTGAGTATGAAGCCTTCAAAATGAAGGAAGGTGAATCTGTTACAGCTATGCACCAGAGACTTAATTTGATAGTGAACAACTTGAGGGCACTGGGGAAGAAGTATTCAACAAAAGATCTAAATGGGAAGATTCTTGCATCCTTGACTAGTGAGTTCTTTCCTAAAACTTGTGCAATCACTGAAGCCAAAGATATTGGCACTTTACCTCAAGAAGACTTGATTGGGTCACTTCTTGCATTTGAGGTGGTATTGGCCGCTAACAAGGTTCAAGAAAAAGAAGTGGTCAAAGAAAGGAAGTCTCTTGCTCTTGCTGCCAAAACACCTAAGGTAGCAAGGAAAGAGGTTGGGTCTGATGAAGAATCTGATGATGAAGACATGGCTAAAATGTTTGAAGAATTCATGAGATTCAACAAGCTTGGAAAGGGTGACTACTCAAAGAAATCCAAGTACCAACAGAAGAAAGCTAAAAAAGCTACACGGGACAATTCTGATACTGATAGTGATGAAGAATAGGAGGTTGCAAATGCTATTTGTTTTACGGCAAGTGACACACCTAAGGCTACAATATGGGACAGTCTTGGCACTGATAGTGAAACAGATGAAGAAGAGCAAACTGCCAATGTTGTTTGTCATATGGCAAATGACGCACCTGAGGTAATCCTTGATAACCATAATCTTTCTGACTCACTTATGCATGATGATTTAATTGATGATATGTATAGTAGTCAAGATTTGAGTGAGGCTTTTGAAGCTCTTTATTTTGAACATGAAGCACTCTTGTTAAAATCTAAGAAATTGACAAAGAGCAACAAAAGCATGCTTACTCAAATTGAGACTCTTGAAAATGAGGTAGCTAAGTTGAAGAATGAGCTACTTGAAATTAAACCTCTCAACCTTGAGTTTCTTGAGCTTAAACTGAATTTTGAAAAAGTCAAGGTTGAAAATGAAATTTTGAAAGAAACCATAAAAATTTTTGAGGTAGGTGAAAAGACCCTAACCAAGATACTCCACTCCCAACATGAATATGTTGATAGGAGAGGTATCGGGTATAAAGGTAATTCGACCTCCTCTGTTTTGAAAAAGAAAGTAAACTTTGTAGCTGCTACTTCAAGTTATACACCTACTGTTTTCTCTTGCACTTATTGTCAAAAAGGGAACCATAGCTCACTTAGATGTCCTATTCGTAAATTGTGTGAGCTTGGTACCCTTATACCTACCTGTGAGAAACCAAGGTGGATTGTGAAAACAAACCCCTTGATGACTAACCCACAAGGACCCAAAGAGAATTGGGTACCAAAATTTTCTACTTGATTTTAGTGCAGGTGTGCTACAAGGTATGGGGGTCAGATCAGTACCTTGATAGCAGAGACTAGAAGGTCATGACTAAAGACGCAAAAAATTTTTTCTTCTTAAATACGCGAAAAGCAGTCATGTGACTTGTGATAACAACAATAGAGGAAGAATCACCGGTGAAGGTTAGATTGGTAAAGTTTTTTTCACCTCTATTGAAAATGTGTTATATAGAAGAACTTAAGAATAATTCATCAAGTATTAGACACATATGAGAAATAATTTTTTTGTGTGTGCATCAACGTTTTTTAAGTGTTATCTTTCTTTTTTTTCTCTGCCTATCTAAAATAAAAACTCTATTGTGCTGGATCTTTGATGCAACCTATTTTGAAGATTAAATATGGTACCTATATTATTGAACCAAGTATGACATATCTCATGGGTATCCTAGTTTCTATAATATTTTTTTTAAAAAAAAAACTGTGATGGTCCACCTTCTTTTGGCTAAGCTTTGCATTCTACAATCAATCAGAGGGATCATCAAGTAAGGGGGAGCATAGCATTAAACTGTTTTTGATCTATCTTATGATATGTGCTACTGTTGCGTGATTTTGCAAGTTTATAGTATGATTATGTATCTATGTGTTCACCCTCCTCCTTTTTGATGAAAACAAAGGGGGAGAAAATATCTGCTGCTATCTGTGCTTATATTGTGATTAATTATATGTTTGGTTTAGTTGAATATTTTTATGCTTATGCTTAGGGGGAGCTTGTGCCATATTTTATTATTACCACCCCCTATGCATAATGTAATTTGTTATCATCAAAAAGGGGGAGTTTGTTGAACCAAGGACAAACGCTCTTTGTTTTGTATGATAACAAATTATATCTTGTCTACTAATGGTTGCAGTTGAATCAAAGTACAGGGACAAAATCAAAGAGCAGGGACTAAAGTGCAATGGCTTGCAGAAGAAGCAACAATGAAGTTGAAGACCTAATTGTTTATCTGCTTTTGATAGGACAAATTGTAAGATCCTATCCCTTCAGTTATATGACATTTAGTAGAAGAGAGATGATGTTTTAAAAAATATAATTGTTGTGTTAAAGCCTAGAAATTTTTTTTTTCAAATGCATGCATGCATGAGAAAGGCACATAACTTGGGAAAATATTTTTAAGCAAAAGAATCGATTTATTCATTGTCTCATTGGAGTATAAATCGATTATATACTCAATTCATTGGAGTATATAAATCGATTATATGCTAAATACATTGGAGTATGAAATCGATTCATTGCCTTCCTTATTAAAAGGCTAAATTATAGTTTTGGTCCCCCTATTTTCAAAAATTCAGACATTTGGTCTCCTTATTTTAAAACTCAGACATTTGGTCCCCCAATTTTAAAATATCAAAGACATTTAGTCCCAAGAGGAATTTTCAGTTTTTTATGGCTAATAATCAAAGACATTTGGTCCGTCAATTTTAAAAAATCAAAGACATTTGTTCCCCCAATTTTAAAAAATCAAAGACATTTGGTCCCTCTTTGGACTAAATGTATTTGATTTTTTAAAATTGGGGGACCAAATGTCTGAGTTTTAAAATAGGGGGACCAAATGTCTGAATTTTTGAAAATAGGGGGACCAAAACTATAATTTAGCCTTATTAAAACAATCGATTTCCTTCGTTGCTTTTTCAAAACATGTAATTGATTTCTCCTTATGTTTTCAAAGCAATGAATCGATTTCCAACTTCCTTTTCAAAGCAATGAATCGATTTCATGCTTCCTTTTCTCAAGCACAGAATCGATTACAAGCCCCTTGTATTAAGCAAAGAATCGATTATGATTTGTTTCCTTTTTTAACCATATAATCGATTATGCCATCTACAACATCAAAGCACATAATCGATTATAACATCTAGTGTTTCAGTTCAACGGTCAATTTTTTACATTTTTTATAAATAGGGACCTTGGATTCAAAACTAAAACACATCACTACTCTTCACTATCTCATACATTTTCAAATCACTAGAAAAGAGAAAAAGAGCTTTCATTGTCAAATCTTTTTTTAAATTTCTTCATTTCAAAACCAATCATCTCTCTCTACTATATTGTTATTCTACTGGAGTGATTGGTTCATAGTTTCTATATTGTATTGATCTGTATTTGTGGTGGCTTAGAAATCCTGGGACGTGTTCTTGGGTCTCTCAATCTGGGAGATTGAGTTGGTTTGAAATCCTGGGAGGTGATCTTGGGTCGTTCAATCGGGGAGATTGAAGCGGTTATTGTGAAATCCTGGGAAGCATTCTTGGGTCGTTCAATCAGGGAGATTGAAGCGGTTGTGAAATCCTTAGTGGGGAGCTCGGGTTCTCAATTTGAGCAAATTTAGATTTGCTATTTTGAAGTTGCCTGTTTGTAAAACATTCTTCATATAGTGGTTGTCAGCAAGTCCAAAGGTTGCAAAGCCTGAGGCCGAGGACGTAGGGCTTTTATCCCGAACCTCGTAAAAATCCTGGTGTATCTCTATCCCTCTCTCTTTACTTTCTTTACAGTTTATATTTGTCTATTATTATCATTGCGCTGCTTATCTGTCTATCCTAAATTCTGACAATAGCATAATATTACGCTGTGCCTGATCTGTCTGCTTAGGTGCATCATATTAGGTGCATGATCAGTTTAAATCTCAGTTTTCGCATTTGATTTAAATGAACACTGTTAATGCTTTAAATCTTAGTTTTCGCATTTGTTTTAAACAAGCATTGTAAAAGTTTTGAAAACCGAAAAGAATTCAAGTTTTGCACATAACCTTATTCACCCCCCCTCTAAGGTTATCCTATAGTCCAACAATCTTTTGTTATATGAAGATTATATATTAACTGTTATTTTTTTGCTAATATATAGGATAAGATTTCAGAGAGCTTATCTGAAGACTAAGAACGTGTAGCAACAAAAGGTGTTCCATCAAAGATTAATGCTTATCCCGATGACGCCATTGGGAAACTATGTGGAGCTGAACACTCAGGTCGAGTTCGTGTTTTAGCTCCAGGTGTCTCTCCAACTTATGTTTTTGCAAACCGTCGGCATTTCACTGAATTTATCCAAGTTGGTATCTCAAGCCAAATAAATGTCGAGAACTTAGAGAAGCAAGTAGTAGATTTGGAAGAAAAACTAACAGGATATGAAGAAACAAAGGAACAACTTACAGAAACTACTGAGCAGCTTAGACAAACCACCGAGAAGCTTGGACAAGCAACAAATAAGTTGACAAAACTTGAGAGGTTCTTGGAACATAAATTTGGAGATGAGTTATCTATGTTTGACCTATAGGTTCATCTTAGTTATTGTTATTTAGAGTATGTATGAGAACATCTAGTTACTTATTTGTTGTTTGCCGTTTTTGGTTTCATATTTCATGTTAAGGCTATTATTACTTTTGAAATGGATGGGATGTAGACTTAGACTTTTATCATTAGTAATCAATATATTTGGACTGTTTATCTTCTCATTGTGTATGGGTACCATGAAATTTGAATGCTATTTACGAAGGACAAATATTAGGTGACTATCATGTAAAAATGAATTTTAAAAAAAAAATTAATTTAAGTTAGCTACGGTTAAACCGTAGTTAAATATTGACTAAGATGCACGCGAATTTCTAGCGCCTAGATAGACACGGTTTGAACCGTGCCTAACATAGGCGTGTTACAAAACCAAACAGAAGATTTGGCCATTGGATAACCGTAGCTACGTAACAGTGTAACCGTGGCTAGAGAAATGTCTCCACGGTTGCTTTTCGCGTGGCTACCGAGGAAAAAGACCGTGGCTAAAATTTGGCGACGCCACGTCCTTTCACGGTTACAAAGACCGCGGCTAAGTCTGTTCACCACGGTGATTGGGCATGTTGGCTAGGGTTGGGACCGTGGCTAATCACCGTGTTTTTTGTAGTGATAGAATCTAATCCCTTTACCAAAAGATAAAGAAGCAATTGGAACAATGTGAGTTTTTAGAGACAAGCTTGATGAAGATGGTAAAGTGGTAAGAAACAAAGAAAGGTTAGTTGCTCAATGTAGGTATTTACTACATTTAAAACGTTGCTCATGTAGCTAGATTGGAAGCTATAAAAATTTTACTATCATTTGTTTCACTTCATGAAATAGGTGAATATCAAATGGATTAAAAAAATTGCATTTTGTAAGGGTTTTATTAATGAAGAGGTATATGTGAAACAACCACCAAGTTTTGAAGATATATATCATATGGTGTTAAGCAAGAACCTAGAGCTTGGTACGATAAACTAAGCATATATTTAAGGCTAAATATATATTTTGGCCCTTTATCTTTGGGGTTGTGGTCACTTTGGCCCTTTATCTTTTTTTTTTCTCATTTTAGACCCTCATGTTTTTTGTGTGTGTCATTTTGGCCCCTGCCGTTATCATTTTGGTCCCTTATGTTTTTAATTGATTTCATTTTAGTCCCTTATGTTTTTAATTGATTTCATTTTGGGCCCTTATGTTTTTAATTGATTTCATTTTCGTCCTTAAAAATTTGCCTAAAAAAACATAAACATAACGGCAGGGGCCAAAATGACACAAACAAAAAACATGAGGGTCTAAAATGAGAAAAAAAAAAGATAAAGGGCCAAAGTGACCACAACCCCAAAGATAAAGGGCCAAAATATATATTTAGCCTATATTTAATGGCAAATGATTTTGAAGAGGTCGGGTGGATACTATCTCATTCTGAAAATAATCTAAAAAGGATTTAATTTTAGTAACAATGTATGTTATTGACATTATTTTTGGTGCTACCATTGAACCTCTCTACGAGTACGAGGAATTTTCTAAGCTAATGTAGAATGAATTTGATAGCATGATAGGAGAAGTTAAGTTCTTAAAAATAAAAAGATTAGTATGTTTCTGTGATGATGACTCAGCTGCAAGTTGCACTTCTTAGTTTTTGTCAATGATATGGCAACTAGAAGTTTATCAAATCAAAGAGAGTAATATTCTTTCTAACAATACTTCTGCTATAAGTTTGACTAAGAATCTTATTCTACATTCTAGACCTAAACATATTGAAATAAAACATCTATTTATACGACACTATATTCAGAAAAAGGATTTTAGAAGTTGTTGTTATTCGTCAAACTCTTAGGTCCTAGCCGTGGATTCGGCTAGAGGTTTGGGAAGGTTTTTGATTCCTCTGTTCTTCAAGCAATTGCGCCAAAGAGGAAACTCTGCTCCTTGACTGTGGGTATCCTGACTCCTTTAGAAAGGGTCAGGTTGAGTGAATGGGACGTGAGGATTGGATTATACTACTGGCTAATGCATGAAAATAAAGATAAAGTGCGATAAAAGCAGATAGATGAAATAAACGTAGAGTTTTTGATTGATTGATGCGTGTCTGTTCTGTACAATTGCTCTTCTATTTATATACATAGGCCCTCGTCGGCCACTACCATAGCCAACATTTGCCTACCATTGGATCAATCTAAGATCAACGATTATCATCGTTCCTAAGCCCTAAAGAGGTGGAGTAACCACCCACGATCTTACTAGCACGGTTAGTGGGGTGAACTCCCTCACTCCGCTTTTCAAGGCCTCGTTCCTTCGCTTGATCTTTCAACTGATCCCACGTTCTGTCTTCGTGCTCCCTCTTACTTGCCTTCCAAGTAAGCCTGTCTTACCTCAGCCACTTGGCTCGCTCAGCTAGCCTTTGTCCTCGGGAAGTAACTCAGGCACCCGAGCCCACCTCGGCTGTGGCACTCTATAGGCTGAGGCTTTGCTCTCCCTCGGTCTTGCTTATTGCTAGGCTGACCCCTTCCTCGGGAAGTTGTCTTGTGGTATGCCCCGAGGGCTTCTCTTGAGTTCTTCTCTCTGACAATTATTTCTCGAAAAGCTCCTCGAGCTGACCCCTTTATGTTAGTTAATGTGTACATTGTTATCCCTTTTTAGTATTTTAGTTACAGAAAAGCTCAGTTGACATAAGCAACACTAACGCGGCTTAACAGATGCATACGTGGCAGCACAAGTCATTATTTTTATTATTGTTTATATTATCTTTAATTATTTTTATTAAAAAAATTGAAAATTGATGTTCATCATCTTCATCTTCCTCCAAACAATTTTTCCAGATTCACCTTTCAACATCATATTCAAATCTCTTTCTCTCTCAATCACTCTCTCTCTCACTCACTCACTCACTCGGCCTATTTATTGGTGCCCTAATTTTTTATTCCAACTCACCTTCAATCGCTAAGTAATTGATGAAGAACCCTCACCCTCAATCGCAAAGAAGCCTTTGTCATGAGAAATTGATGAATAAGATAAAAAAAACTGTAAAAAAATATCAGACCCGATAACAAGCATGCCTATGGAGCACAACCGCTAAACACTCCACATACCTAAGAAACAAAAACCCATTGTAAATGCAAAATCCAGGGTTCAGAGTTTAAAACCCAGTGTTCAATTTGATTTCTCCTTTGAAACAAAAACCCATTCTAAACACAAAAAAAAAACACTGTATGCATCCTCTAATTCCTCCTTTAATAACGAATCTGGACATTGAAACCAAAACGCGTGTTATTTGTTTTAGGTTTGAACATTGAAAATTTTCAATCGTCCGAAAACGAATCTGAACGAAAATTAAACCCAGATTATAATTTGTTCTTTGAATTGGTTTGTGCTTCGAACTTGGATCTGCTTTTTCCTAGTACTCTTTGGATATTTCCTGATCTCACGAAGAGCAACAGTACCAGGACGATAACGATGTGGCTTTATCACACCACCAGTAGCTGGTGCAGACATACGTGCAGCCTTTGTTGCAAGCTGCATCCTAGGGGAATTTCCACCACTTATACGAGCGGTTTGCATTGTACGAGCAATCTTAGAGGACTTAAGTTGGTTCTTCACAGGAACCCGTTGGCTTGTTCTTGGGGAATAGAAAGATAGGTATTTGACAGTATAACAATTATTTTAACAAACTTTTATATATATATATATATATATATATATATATATATATATATATTTAATGAAAACAAATAAAATTTATACATATCAATTAAAATAACATATAAAATATTGACAGAATTTTTAATTTTACTTTTTTCACGTTTAAATCTCTCTCTCTCTCTCTCTCTCTCTCTCTCTCTCTCTCTCTCTCCATTGTAGCATTAAGGGTTATAGTTATTGGATACTGCGCACCAATAACACGGTAGTAAAAAATTGTTATAGTTACTTAACTACAAATTTTAATTAAATTTTTAAATTAAATACTACATTCGGTAAGCATTATATATTTAATGAAATAAAAATATTCAATTTTATCTTTTTCAGTTTCATGAAAAATGTATAATATATTGGGGTTTCAAATAAAAAATTACAGTCCCTTATTATTGGTTGCCTTAGCAATTTTAACTATTTGGGGACGTCGGCTCCCGGGCGTGACCAGTGGTAGTGTGTGTGTGGTGTCTATTTTCCGTTTAATCTAAGCAGACCAAAAAAAATAACACATTTCAACTTTAATCTTTTAATATATCTTTATTACGACCATTAAATGTCATACTTAATGATATAAAATTTTGTTTATTATTAAAATATATATGGCCAAAAATGTCGAAACTATAAAATATAATTAAATATCTATCTTTGGAAAATAATATTATTAAATGTCGTAGTTTTTTTTTGACTGAATTCAATGTCGTAGTTATTAAATATAAAATCTCAGTTAATATGAAAACTATTAAATAAGGAACATTAAACTATTTAATGTTCAACCCGATTCGAGAATTAGTCTCTATAGTTGCGTGCAAATGATACCCAATTTATACCAAAAACTATTAAATGTTATTTATACAACTATTACTATGTGTTAACTTTTTATCAAAACTATTAAATATGAAATAATATTAAATATCTTTATTACAACTATTTAATGTTAGTACAACTATTATTGTGTGTTACTTTTTATAAGGAATATTATATTCAGTTTATAATAAATGAAATATTTTTAATACATAATACAAAAGATACAATTCATTGACTTAAATAATTCTTTTTTTGAATATTATATTAAGAAAGCAGTATATATATATATATATATATATATATATATATATATATATATATATATATATATAAATATATTAAATGCTATGTGGATATTCTAATGAATATCCCTTCGTAACATATTATAAGAAAAAGTGAGTCAACGATAGTCGATGTATTTGGTTTAAAATTAAGAGCAAATACATCATCAACTTCTGTTGACTCACTTTTGCTTATAATGTGTTACAGATGGAGTATTAAATACTTTTTTGGTGTAAATCGGACATCTTTTGCGCGCAACTGCAGAGACTGATCTCTTAAGTCGTGTAGGACTAGAATGGACTGCAAAGCTCTCCTCGAGAGTTTTAGCATTGTTGCAGTCTCAAAGCTGGATTTGAACCCAAGACCTTAGTTAAGCTGGAAGAGACTCGATACATCTCATCCAAGCGTTCTTGGGGTGGTATCAAATACTATCAATCAAACACTAATATAATAAAGCAATGTGTTAGGAAAATTCATTTTTAGTCATTCTACAAGCTTGCAATGTGTCCATTTTTAAGGGTAGATAAATCATTTATACGCTATATGACAAAAAATTGGGCAGCTTTTTCTATCACATTTTACTATGAACAGATCACTACTAACGCAACAGAAAACGGGTTAGCTTTTGCGCTGACAGAAAGAAAATACAGAAAAATGGGTCAGCAGAAAAAAGGGAGGGGATATAGAAAAAAAAGCTGCCGCCTGACTGCAGAGAGAGACAAAGTGGTGACGCAAAGGACAGAGTGACAAAAAACAATGACGCAAAAAAAACGACGATACAGAAAAAAAGTTGACATGACAGAAAAGCGATGATGCGCGTCAGTGCTGACGGGAGAAAGAAAAACAAATTACTATTGTTTTTTACTCTTTATTACTACTCCAATCTCATTTTTAAGTAAAAAAACATTTTTTAAGTTCATTTTATAGACCAGGTACTCTTTAAGTGTTTTTTGGGCAGAAAATAATAATAAATTCAAGGAATCTGGACCCTTCATTGTGGTGACAATATGAATGAAGGGAAATTGTGACTAGAGAGAATCCAAGTCTTCCCCGTCCTCGCGAATCCCCATGATCTAGCGGGGACCCCACAAAGTTATTAAAAGTTAGCAAAAATATAAACTAACAAAATTGAAAAAGTATAAAAAAAGTAGGACTAAAACAAAAGTTTAACATTTTAATATAAAAAATATAAACATTTAGTCTTACTTTTATATTATTTGCTAAATAATTCATCTTTTTTCAGTAATATTATCTTCACTATTTTGGCTAAATAGAACGAGGGTTAAATCGAAATCAAGAAAAATAATGCACTTAGTAAGTTACAGGCTATAGTTTTTTAAATTTACACTTATACATTTGCTGGCAACGTAATAAATATATTTTAAAATTTTCTATTATTATTTTTGAAATATTAAATTGGCAATATTTTGTGTCTTTTCAGCATGCGTTGTCCTCACTTGCATGCTTTTTAGGAAACTTCCTAGAAGGTAACCCAGCTCACTACTACTCCAAGTCATGCACGCTTAACTATGGAGTTCTTAAGGGAAGTGCCTCGAAAAAATAATGCATCATTTTGGTATAGGTTGTCCAAATCAATTCTTTTAAGCCTTCCTTCAACTAAATATAGTCCCATACCCACACAGCCTCAGGATCCATCTCATTCTGGTGCGTATTCGGTTCATCCAGGTGTCCCTCGCCTAGAAGATCCCAGGAGCCGCTCTTTGTCCATGCCAACTTTTTGGGCACCGACGATCACTCCCCGCCCTCGTCAGCCACGGATGTCACAAAAATCATCTCTAAGAGACATATAAAATCTTGCACTCTCCTCTAAGTTAGAGCGATAGAACTAGATGAAGGTTGGATTCTGGCAATGGAGGATGAGTTGAGCTAGTTTTAACGAAATGATGTATAGAATCTAATCCCTTTACCAAAAGATAAACAAGCAATTGGAACTAGAGACAAGCTTGATGAAGATGGTAAAGTGGTAAGAAACAAAGAAAGGTTAGTTGCTCAATGTAGGTATTGACTACATTTAAAACTTTGTTCATGTAGCTAGATTGGAAGGTATAAGAATTTTACTATCATTTGTTGCACTTCATGAAATAGTTGAATATCAAATGGATTAAAAAATTGCATTTTGTAAGGGTTTTATTAATGAGGAGGTATATGTGAAACAACCACCTAGTTTTGAAGATATACATCATATGGTGTTATGCAAGAACCTAGAGCTTGGTACGATAAACTAAGCATATTTTTAATATCAAATGATTTTGAAGAGGTCGGGTGGATACTATCTCATTCTAAAAATAATCTAAAAAGGATTTAATTTTTGTAACAATGTATGTTATTGACATTATTTTGGTACTACTATTGAACCTCTCTACGAGGAATTTGCTAAGCTAATGTAGAATGAATTTGATATGAGCATGATAGGAGAAGTTAAGTTCTTCTTAAGAAATAAAAAGATTAGTAAGTTTCTGTGATGATGACTCTGCTGATGATAGAGTTGAAAAAAAAGCACCAGTGGTGATTGTTAACTTCTTGGAGAAAACCTCATATCATGGTCAAGCAAGAGACAGAGGGCATTTGCTGTAACATCCTAACCTTTAGACGTCATAAAGTCTAAAATGTTAACCATTTTTATAAAATCAGAGTTATAAACCTACTTGAGAATTTGGACACGACTTAACTTGACAGAAATTAACCATCACCTCGAGTTCCTTAGGGTAAGATATCGATATCATAACCATAGAAACATAACTGATAATAGGATACTTCAGTCATGGTACCGTAGATGTCCAAAATCAAAAGTAAAGTTTATAATACATCATAGCTTTGATTGCAAAATCAAAGGTTACAATCTTAGAGTAAGGCCCAAATACATTTCCGTAAAGCTAAGCAAGCATAATAAAATTGATCCGAAAGGATCCCTCGATAAACTATGCAACTACATCCGCAGCTACTTCTCCTCGGTTTGCTGGCTTTGCCATGTCCATCTGAAAACACCACATATAAAACAGTGGGATTACAAATCTCAATGAGTTCCTCCGTGACCCCTCACATTTCCTCTCGGTGCTTTCCTAATATTATCATTTTATCCTCGTTTCCTCTTTACCTCATTTCCAATTGACCTCTTTTCCTCTTTACCTCTTAGCACAACCCGAGAAATTAACTTACCTAATCTCAACGGAGAACTCAACTCGAATAGCTATAACTCTAGGCCTTGGCTTATGGGATCATGACTTCCCGCCAGCAAGTATGCATTTAACCTCTTGGGATTATCATCCCCCTTGTATATTATGCATTTACTTTTGAATCTTAGTTTTCTCACTCGATTGAATCATCGGGTATTATTCATTACATTGATAAGCGTTGGCATTGAATCATTCACAAAACTTCATCAACCATATCCCAAAAATGTGACTCAAATAGAATCTAGCACTTATCAATAGATTAAGGATTAGGGTCAAGTTGGATTGCACTAATTTCCTACGAGAAAAGGTCAAAATTTCATGTCTAGCCAGAGGTAGACACAATCCATGTTTAAAGGTCATGGTCCATGTAGCTAAATTTTTAAGCAGCAAAACAGAACCAGCTGATGACACAGTCCATGCTCTTCAAGACACAGTCTGTGTCGTTTCCTAGAAATTCGTCCATACAGTTAGACTTTTAAACAGAAGAACAGAACCAGCTGATGACACGGTCCATGCTTCTTCATAACACAGTCTGTGTCGTTTTTCGGAAATTCCCATTTTACATTTTGAGTGAAAATACT
The DNA here is from genome assembly GCA_039519185.1 of Astragalus membranaceus. Taxonomy (NCBI): domain Eukaryota; kingdom Viridiplantae; phylum Streptophyta; class Magnoliopsida; order Fabales; family Fabaceae; genus Astragalus; species Astragalus membranaceus. The sequence goes on from CM076850.1 coordinate 70,707,834, forward strand.
GATTTTTATGCAACACAACTCCTCTCAATCCTTAATAATACTATTAATTGCTTGTAAAACATGCTAAATAACTCACATCAAGGCTCATTAACATAACTTGCATGCATCATTTTACTTCAAACATGTGTAAGATCAACATGTCACTTGTTCAACATCAACAACAACATGAATATTGCACATTTTATAAAAACAACAACTAGTTCAACAAACTGGAATTTCAGAGGTTCCAATCATAATGTTAGGCACATGCAATTCCAACAAAACCAGAACATACACACATTGTTAACATGCAATTCAAAAAAACAACAAAACAAAGTGAGGAACTCACAAATAGTGCAAAATTTTTGAAATGCAAGCAAGTAGTTGAAGTTGTCTTCACAAGAATAGCTTCTAAGCCTCCAATTTCGACCCCAACCCTCAATGTGCCTAGCTCACCCCTCCAATCCACAATGTAGCTTGAGAAATTCTTCTAGGAAGGCCCCAAACTAACATGCAACCAGAAATGCAATTGTTTTGCAAAACCCTCTCAACCTTGGATATTTTGAAAATGTTGGAGAAAGGTAAGAGATGGAGAGAAATTAGCTGCACTTTTGTTCTTGGAACCTTAATCCATAGTGAAGAGTGAAGGAAAGGGATGATTTGGGTGTGGTTGTTCAGAATGGGTTTTCGAGTTGAGCTCTCCCTTTCTTTCCTCTCTTGCTCGACTTCTCTCTCTCGCTCAAAGTGAGGTGTTTTTTGTTCTTTTTGAAAAATGCAACTTTGAGTGAATGAGAGGGAGTGTTGGGGTTAAATGTTGGTGTAGCTAATGAGTGAGTGTATGTGTGTGTGTTGGGTATGGGAAATTCCCATTATACCCTTATTCCTTTCTTTCATTTTTCTAATTACCCCCAATTAAATCAAATCATTTATTTAGCACATAGCGCACAATACACATCAAATTTCATTTTGATCAAACAATTAACTAAATTTTCAACACATCATTAATCTAAAAATAATTAAATCATTTAATAATCAATCACTCATCAAAGTAATTAAAATAATTACTTTGGGGTGTTACATTTGCTCTCTCTAGAGTAGAAGCGACATATACATCAGCTGCAAGTTGCACTTCTTAGAGAGTAACATTTATATCTTTTCTGATAATACTTCTGCTATAAGTTTGACTAAGAATCATATTCAACATTCTAGAGCTAAACATATTGAAATAACACATCTATTTATACGACACAATATTAAGAAAAGGATTTAAGAAGTCAAATTAATGACACTAGATATCTTTACAAAACTCTTAGTTAATGTTTGGTTTTAGATATGTGTATCTCGTATATGTGCTTATGGTGATATTTCGCATCTAATGATACATGCATCTATAGTATGTTTCATTAGATAATATATAATAGGAAAAATTACATTAGGGGTCATTTAACTTATTTTTTTGTAACAATATGGTCTTTTATATTTTTTTCGTACCTTTAAGTTAGTTAACTTGTACACCTACCCATTTTTAGTATATCTGTTACAAAAAAGCTCACTTGGCATCAACGGGGCTGACGTGGCTTAACAGATACATACGTGACAGCAGAAGTCATTATTTTTATTATTTATTTAAATTATCTTTAATTTTTTTTATTAAAAACAAAAAAATTGAAAATTGATGTTCATGATCTTCATCCTCCTCCAAACAATTTTTCCAGATTCACCTTTCATCATGACATTCAGATCTCTCTCTCTCTCTCTCTCGCTCTCTCTCGAGTTATCTGTTGCCACCCTAATTTTTGATTCTATCTCACCTTCAATCGCTAAGTAATTGATGAAGAACCCTCACCCCCAATCACAAAGAAGCCGTTGTCATGAGATATTGATGAATAAGTTAAAAAACTGTCAAAAAAAAAATATCAGACCCGTCAACAAAGAAGCAATTTCATACAAAATCCAATGTTCAGAGTTTAAAACCCAGTGTTCAATTTGATTTCTCCTTTGAAACAAAAACCCAATGTAAATACAAAAAACCCACTGTAGGCATCCTCTAATTCCTCCTATAATAACGAGTTTGGACATTGAAACAAAAACATGTGTTATTTGTTTTAGGTCTGGAGAATGAAAATTTTCAATCTTGCAAAAACGAATCTGAACGAAATTCAATCTCAAATTATATTTTGTTCTTTGAATCGTTTTGTGCTTCGAACCCAGATCTGCTTTTGCCTTTTTGAGTTTGATTTTAGTTTGTTTTGAAGATTTATTTTTAATCTCTGGTGTGTTGTTATTCTAGGTTTTTGTGGAAAGATTGGGGAAGATCAAGAGGGTGGTGTTTTTGGGTTTGTTCTTATGGTTGAAGATGAAGATGAGGTTAAGGACCAAATCATTAGCGTCGTTAATGCCATCTAGGATTGTTTGGAACGAAAATACTAAAAAGTGGTAACAGTGTACACGTTAACTAACTTAAAGGACTTAGTTGTTACGAAAAAAATATAAAGACCCACTGGCTAAAAGATTAAATGGCAACAATATGTGGAGAAATACATTCCAGTGATTGCACATTCAAAAGAAATAAGAACATTAAACAAATCTGAAAATGTTGAAAATAGATACACCTCAATTTTAAAAAACTAACACAATAGTATATCTCTATCACAATTATGTGATCAGACTACTACCAAACACACATTCCATAACAAATGACCATTTCGATAACAGACATTATATGTTTCCTCATACCTAAACAACACCATTCTCAATGACGCTCACCACGAATCCTTCTTGCCAACTGAATATCCTTGGGCATAATAGTGAGACGCTTAGCATGAGTCGCGCATAAGTTGGTATCGCCGAACAATCCAACAAGGTATGCCTCAGCAGCCACTTGCAATGCAAACACAGCATGACTTTGGAAACGAATGTCCGCTTTGAGGTCTTGTGCAATTTCACGAACCAACCTTTGGAAAGGGAGTTTCTCGATCAGCAGACTAGTACTCTTTTGATATTTCCTAATCTCACGAAGAGCAACAGTACCAGGGCGATAACGATGTGGCTTCTTCACACCACCAATACCTGGTGTAGACATACGTGCAGCTATTGTTGCAAGCTGCATCCTAGGGGCATTTCCACCACTTATACGAGCAGTTTGCATTGTACGAGCCATCTTAGTCGAATCAAGTTTCTTCTCTGCAGGAACCCGTTCGCTTGTTCTTGGGGAATAGAAAGAAAAGTTTTTGACAATAAAACAATTATTTCAACAAACTTATATATATATATATATATATATATACATATATGATGAAAACAAATATATATTTATACATATCAAACAAAAGAACATATAAAATATTGATAGAATTTTAGTTTTACTTTGTTAACCCCCCCCCCCCCCCATTGTAGCATTGAGAGTTATAGTTTTGGATACTGCGCACCAATAACACGGAAGTAAAAAAAATGTTATAGTTATTAACTACAAATTTTACATTAAAATTTAAATTAAATACTACATTCGGTAAGCATTATATATTTAATGAAATTAAAATGTCCAATTTTATCTTTTTCGGTTTGATGAAAATGTATAATATATTGGGGTTTTAAATGATAATAAAAAAAGTAATTTATAGAAATATATATATATACTCCTATATATATATATATATATATAAAAATTCAATTTTAATTCATTTAATATATCTTTATTACGGCCATTAAATGTCATAATTATATGATATAAAATATTGTTTATTATTAAAATATATATGTCCCGGCTCGAGGGATTAGTCTTTGCAGTTGCGCGCAGATGATACCCGGTTTATTTCAAAAAATATATGTATAGCCAAAAATGTCGTAACTTTAAAATATAATTAAATATCTATCTAAGGGAAATGGTATTATTAAATTTCGTAGTTTTCTTTTTTTTTTGACCAAAACGTAGTTTTCTTTTTTGACTGAATTAAATGTCGTAGTTATAAAATATAAAATCTCAACTAATATTAAATATCTTTAATAAAACTATTAAATGCTATTGAAAAAAAAAATTGACCAACTATTGAAAAAAATATCTCTCCTAGTTTACTCATTAAATAAAATACGGAACATTAAACTATTAAATGTTATTATCCCAAATAGGTAGGTTGGTGAGCTAAGAGATACCGAATGAGTGCACCAAATGAGTTCAAGAAGAAGGTCCCGGATTCAACTCTCAAAAATTAACATTCCCCCACCCCCACTAACATTGCTTGTCAAAAACAACCTATTAAATGTTATTAATACCACTATTAATGTGTTAAGTTTTATTAAATCTATTAAATATGAAATAATATTAAATATCTTTATTACAACTATTTAATGTTACTACAACTATTATAGGCATGGGTATTTCGGTCACTTCGATTTTGTCATATTTGTAGGCATTTCGACATTTTATGCTATTAACATGAGTGCTATTAGTTTGTTCATATATTCATCATTTTTGTTTTTAGTGATGTTGAGTTTCATTTCGATATATTCTCTAGATTTGAATGAATATTTTGTTTTAGTAAAAAAAAGCAGTATATATTAATGCTATAAGGATATTCTAATTCAATACTCCCATCATAGCATATTATAAGAAAAAGTGAGTCAACCATAGTTGATGTATTTGGTCTAAAATTCGGACCAAATACATCAACTTATGTTGACTCACTTTTGTTATAATGTGTTACAGAGGGAGTATTAAATACTTTTTTTGTGTAGATCAGGTATTCTCTGCGCGCAACGGCAAACACAAATCCCTCAAACCGGGTAGGACCACAATGTGCTAGAAAGCTCTCCCTCGAGAGCTTTAACGTTGTTGCAGTCTGTCACATTTTACTATGAACAGGTGACTACAAACGCGACAAAAAACGAGTCAGCTTTTGTGCTGACAGAAAAAGAAAAAAAGCACAGAAAAACGGGTCAGCAGGAAAAAAAGAAGAGGAAAAAAACTGTCGCGTGACTAGAGAGAGAGAGAGAGAGAGAGAGAGAGAGAGAGAGAGAGAGAGAGAGAGAGAGAGCAAAGCGCTGACGCAAAGGACAAAGAGACAAAAAAAAGCTGACGCGGCAGAAAAGCGTTAACGCGCGTCAGTGCTGACAGGAGAAAGAGAAGAAAATTACTATATTTTTTACTATATTGTTTTACTATTTATCTACTAAAACTACTAAAACCAATAAATTTAACTATTAATAATTGTCAAAAAAAATTAACTACGAACAAAATTTTTAAAATAACTTTTTTTACCAATTTAATAATTTAAATAAAATGATTAGATTAATATTAAATGATCTAGAATTTCTTATTTACTATAGTCTACTAAAACCAATAAAATTTAACCACTAACAATTATAAAAAAAAAATAACCACAATAAAAATTTCAAAATTATTTTTTTAAATGATTTAATAATTTAATTCAAATTATTAAATTAATATTAATGATGTAGAATTTACTATTTGCAATAATCTTCCGAAACTACTAAAACCAATAAATTTAACCACTAAAAATTGTCAAAAAAAATTAACCACTATCAAAATTTCCAAATTAACTTTTTTTAAATTGTTAAATTATATAAAATAATAAATATAAACAAGTGGAAATGAAGGAAAAGAAGAAAATAAAGCCAAAGGGAAAAATAAATCTTATATATAATAGCAAGAGTGTATTCCTCTCGTATGTATATACGGTTTTCCCCAATTTTGCAATACATGCATACAATACATCATCCACTCAGTTTTTTTAATCCATCTGTTAAGTGGTTCCAAAAGTCTTCGGCCATTAACTTCATTACGTCTTCTCTCTCTCCCTTCATAACTTCCCCTGCTTCTTCTCTCTCCTGTAATAACTCTACTTTACTCCTTCTTCCCAACAACTTATTTGACAAACAAAATCAAGGAAGAGAACAAAAGGAAAAAAATAGACGAGAAGAAAAATGGGAAAGCAGAATTGATTAAGTGAATTATTTTGTACTTGTGTGCTAAAATATATTAGTATTTGAATTGTTGATTGATTGGTGAGCTAATTGGGATTTTAAGCGAAAATACTAGGATAAGGGCATTTCCGTCTTTTCCACCCATTAATGAGTTTCAGCTAAACCATCTTTCACAAAACACAAATTTATGCAATATGTGATTATTGTATAAAATATTGATTAGTTATGGAATTAGAATTGAATTAATTAGAGTTTAAGAGATAATTGGTAAGCTAGGGGTATTATGGTCATTTCACCTGAATAAATGAATTAACTTCAGCTGAACACCCCTCACTCCAACACATTCAGCACTTCATTCTCTTTCCAGTGATACTAGAATCATCATCTACATTCACCTCTTGCCTATTTCACCATTGATGCATCTTAAAGCTCAAATAAAGAAGACAATGAAGTTTTATGGAGCCTTGGAGTCTTGCATGTCTATTTGGGACTAGATGGTAGGTAAATCTGAGTTTACATTGTTGATTGTACTAGTTAGAAGAGAGTTCCAGTAACTAGAATTGTTTGGAATTCATTTTGGAGCTCAAAATCGTGGTTGTTAATGGTTAAAGTTGAAGATACAAGTTCAACAGAAAATTTGCAAGAAACCCGTTTAAACCATCTTCGGTTTTTACCCTATATATCTCTGTACACAACTCATCTAAACGTCAGTTTTTCTTATTCAGAAACTAGACATAAAATGCTTCAACATAGACACAAGAATCATCTGATTTCATTAGGTATGGAGGGAGATATCGTGTCCACAAGTCTCGTTTCTAAATCAGTCACAGTTTTGACCCAGTCCCCTTTTTTTAGCCATAACTCTCTCAATACTGGTTGCATCCGTTTGAAACCTTAACCCTCAGAAACTAGACAAAATTCCCTACACATTAGGCACTGATTTGGATAGTTTTTGTTAAGAATTGACTAAGTTATGCGCACTCCAAAACTGCTCCCAGATGCTGTCCAGAAATAGGTCTAGTTGAAGCGAGAGTTCGAGTACGGGGATCGTTCGAGTGTTACTTTCCGGTGCCGTCGTGTGAAATATCGATTGTTTGAGGATTCGTCACTTTAGTGAGATCTATACTCGGTTAGGGATGTTTGTCATTACTGAGTTTATATGTTTCGAAGTCCATGTGTTGTGTTCTATTTCAAAAGCGAATCGAGTCAAAAACCGTTTTACGAAATTACATTTGAGCGATAATTTATACGATTGAATGGATTGATGTTTTGATTGCTATCCTGGACTGAATATGATTGTTGTTATGTGCTGTTGTTGTGTGCGTGTAAGTTGGGTATCGATCGGAATGAATTTGGGAATTGAAACGGAATGGAACGAATATGTGAAAACAGCTTTTCCGAGTTACTGATGAACACGCACGGGTCGTGCGCCCCAGTGGTATGGACCGTGTGTCTCGTTCGCAAGTTACCTGAAAGATTTTAACAACCATGCACGGGTCGTGCGCCCCTAGGGCACGGACCGTGCGCTCTGTTCTGTTTCTACATGTTAAAGATTTCAAAACACGCACGAGTCGTGCGTCTACCAAGCACGGACCGTGCGAAAGCTTCTGTTACCCATTTTCAAAATGTGCTTTAGTCCATTCCAAATGATTCCAAGTTCCTTCTAATCATTCCCTCAAGGTTGTACAATGATTGTAATGCAAGAATACCCTGAAATTGAGTATGCTTGAGATAAAATTCTTAAGTTATGAAAATTGTGAAAAATCGTACATTAGTAAGCGCGAGTGTACACAAGTCAAGTTAAGATAAAGGACTACAAGTCCATACAAGTCAAGTTAAGATAAAGGAGTACAAGTCCATACAAGTCAAGTTAAGATAAAGGACTATAAGTCCATGCAAGTCATGTAAGTTTCAAGACATGTAAAAATAAGTTAAGTTACTTTCCCGAAAGGAAAGGAAGAATTACTTTCTCTAAAAAGAAAGGTAGAATGGCATACATATAATAATATATGTATATCAAGGGTGACGACCCCAGATTTTTAGCATACTAGGGCAGGGAAGTCATGAGCCCGAACCCTAGGCCCCTTCCATGTAGCTCACTTTCCAAGGTCAGCGGGATTGGGTTCACTAACGGCCGAAGAAAAAACCGACTAAGGTGGCTTGAGGTGTTGTGCTAAGCTAAAGAAAAGAATAAGACATGAATCGTGGTCGCTTATTAGGGCTACGGGTAAGAAGAAAATATGTCCACATAGTCGCTTATTAGGGCTATTAGTTCAAAGAATAAAAGCATAAAGAACCGCTAGTGTTAGTAAGGGGTCTCGATAGGAGTCACTTAGATAATGTTGATCTCACCCTTTATTATTGTGGTTTTTACAGAGAAACAGGGGAAAGCAAAGGCCAAGAAACACAGTTAGCCGAGGTGACTCCCAGAGTTATCGGAGAAATCAGTTTTAAGTTTATGCCTTATCCCTTTTGTTATCTTTGTATTATCGATTGTATAACTATTACTTGCTAACAGTTGTAAATCGTTTCCGCTACTTATGTTTTGGGTACTGAACACCAAGATTGTATAAGTTTTAAGTCATGGGACTTAGTACTTTGTTAAGTTTAATGAGGTTCATGGAACCATTTGATAATTATTTATCGAAAGTTTTTAGTTGTGTTCAATATTCAATAACAGGAAGTTACTCTGATGTATGCCAAGTGGTGCACTTTGGTATTTCTATAAAGTAGAAATATCGGGGTGTTACATTATGGTATCAGAGCAGTTCGACCTAGTCGGGCTTAGTTTAGTTTTGGGTTGAGTCGATTCCTTGTTAGTCTTTGTTGTAATTATACTTGTGATGCTAAGAGACATTGAGCCTGATCAACTCAATACTTGGTGTATCATAACCGGAATTATGGCAGGATGATCAAGACGTAGTCCTCGACCAAGACCGAAGTTCCTTAAAAACCCGTTTCATCTTAGGGAATGGAGAGCTGAAGTGCTGGAAGCCTAACATCAGATAGATAATGTAGAAAGGAGTCATGGAACTTTTCAAAGTAAGAATGAAGGAAGTTATTCCAGCTATATCGGTTGGTCATCTATGTACCAAATACCAATGGAGGTACAGAGAGGGGTGAGTTGCCCCATACACGGGGGAGTCTACACTACAGATGCTCAGAAAGTCAAAGCTATAGACAATCCACCGAGAATGTGGATATTGTCCTAGGTATGAAATGGATATCTGCCAACTAGGTAACAATTATTTGTTTTCATCAGACTATCGGTTTCGCCTCCGAGTCAGTGGAACTACAACCGACCAATTCTGAAGCTGTTATCTCATTCACTTCTGCAAGTCACTGTCTATTCCAGGGCGCCAAAGCTTATGTTATGTTGTTGTCTACATCAACTGAGACAGATCAAGATTTATCTTCTGTGCAAGTTGTTAATGAATTCCTAGATGTATTTCCTGATGAAGTTTCTTCGTTACCTTCGGATCGTGAGGTGGAGTGATAAACTCCAATTTAGTGCATTTTTATAGATATCTTTGGGCCATTTTTGGAGCAATTATTATTATCTAAATAAATAAGTGACTCAAATTGCTATTTATTTTGTAGGAAAGAAGATAAATAAAGAAGCTGTTTCAATGAGTTGTTTGAAGGAAAATGGGGGTGTCGTTAGCAAAAGAAGGTTACATAGGCCTATAGTCCATTTTAGATAAAGAATAAAAGCCCATGATTATTGAATTGAAGCAAATCAGCACTACCTAGCTTGGAGAAAAAGAAAGAAACTTAACCTAGGCAATTAATAATAAAAGAGAGAGCCGCACAGTGAAAGGAGATTTTTTTTCATAATAAAAAAGAAGGAGAGGAACAGGAGCCGTGGAGAAAAGAAAGAGAGTAGCCGCACATTTGGAATTCAAAGGATAGAAATCCACATACACAAGGAAACAGTAGCGCCGGCAACGTACGGAGAGAGTGAGGAGCAAGTTTTGGGTACCATTCTTGACACTGTGAGAGAGCTCTGGAGCACAAAAAAGAGACAGAAAATTCAAGATAAAGATTTTCTCTAATCCGGGTTATTTTTATCTCTGTAATTTATGACTCCTAATTTTATTTCATTGTTCTTGAACATTATGGATAGCTAAATCCTCTTCTAGGGTCTAGGTGGATCTTGTTTGATTAGAGACCTTTTTATGTTTTAATTTATACTTTGAGTCCCTAATTTTTATTCCAATTAATATTATCCTATTGCTTTATCACATAATTAGGATTGACAACCCTTTGCATGTTCATAATCAATTAGTTGATCAGCGACCGTACTGCAATTAGTTGGTGCACCTATAGGATAATTGAGACTATAATTAATGAATGACCAAACTTTAATGTAGCCTTCCAATCATTCAACCTTTTTGTACCTTATGCTTTCCTTCAATTTAAATTCTAGCATGACCAAAGTAGGGTTAATTTAGGGAAAAGAATATTAATCGCGAATGACCGGGTTAATAGCTTTAGTAAAGGGATTGGTAATTGAATAAAATAAGGGGATTCAGGTAGAATTAGACATAGAGGAATCGAAACTTGCAAGTGAAATCGTGACCCTAGGCTTCTCTCCATTGGTTAAACTTTACAATTTGAGTTTCTCCTTTTTACTTTTCCTTATTTTAGTTTCTACAATCACCAATATTTGTTAGTCTAAATAATAATTAATCTCGAGTAGTTTGGTACTTATTAATTAATCCCTGTGGAGACGATATTTTTTATACTACTTCTGCGATAGAGTACACTTGCTCTAAGTGTGTTTTTAACGCAACAAGTTTTTGGCGCCGTTGCCGGAGATTAATTTAATAATATTAAACGAAAAAGATTTTTTATTGCTTTAGACATTTATTTTATTTCTTGTTTTAATTTAATAAAAAGAAAAAAAAAATATTTAGTTTTATTTTATTAGTTAGTTTAATTTTTATTACTATTACTCGTGCATGCTCACCCGCTCCCAGGAGCCTATTTTGGTTTTTGATCCAGAAATTGAAAGAATTGCTCGAAGGATAACAAAAGAGACAAGAGCGATGGCTGCCAATCCGAGAAGAACTCTTCGGGACTACTTTACTCCCACAGCGGTTATCACTACAAGCATAGTCAATCCACCTGTGCAAGCTACTAATTTTGAGCTCAAACCAAGCTTAATTCAAATGGTTCAGAATTCGACTATGTTCAGAGGTACACCAACAGAAGACCCGCACACGCATCTTAGAAACTTCTTGAGGGTGGCAGACTCAGTAATTTGTAATGGTGTCACTCCTGAAGCCATTAGAGTGAGATTGTTTCCATGGTCATTGGCTAACAAGGCATCTGCCTGGCTAGACTCTCAACCTGCTGAGTCCATTACCACTTGGGATCAACTGAAGCAAAAATTCTTGACCAAATATTTTCCTCCAGGTAAGACTACTAAGATCCGAGGTGCAATAATCAGCTTTGCTCAACTCGAGCAAGAATCTTTGCATGAAGCTTGGGAAAGATTTCAAGACTTACTCCGAAGTTGTCCACATCATGGATTTGAGAAGTGGCAATTGCTTGAATATTTTTGCAACGGATTATCTTCTCAAAATAGGGGAATTGTTAATATGGCTTGTGGGGGCTCTCTAATGAATGGGGAACCTGCGACAGTATATGACTTAATTGCAGAGATAGCAGCCGATAATGCCCAATGGGAGACAAGTGACAGACACATCAAGAAATCAGCTGGGATCTACAAGGTTGAAGGTGACACTAGTGTTAACATAAAGCTGGATGCTCTCTCTAAACAGATGCAATCTTTGATGAAGGTACAAGCTCAATCTACTCCAATAATTACCTCCACTAGTGACATCACGAATAACCTCTGGGGAGGCCTAACTGAAGAAGTCAACTATCTTGGTCAGAAGAAAAGTGAGTTAAGGCCTGGTATGCAAGAGGCTTTAGTTAGATACATGGAAAAAGTTGGACACTCGTGCATGGGTGTTTTATCCAATTACATGGACAGGACCGATGAGAGGTTGCAATCCATTGAAGAACTGATAAAAGCACATGGCCGGCCAACAACTTCAACTGAAGAGGCCAATTATGTTCAGAATTCCAACCGGACCCAAAATGACCCTTATTCAAACACTTACAATCCGGGTTGGAGAAATCACCCTAATTTCTCTTGGGGAGGACAACAAAAGGAGCAAAGCTCGAACTCCTATAAGCCTCCACATGTGCAAAGGCAAGAGGAGAAAAAGTTGGATACCAATGATGTGTTGACAAAGTTTATGCAGCAGACAAATGAAGAATTTGGAAGCCTGAAGGGTCAAATTGGAGCCATGAACAACGAATTTGGAAGCCTGAAGGGTCAAATCTCAAATCTCATTACTGTGTTGTCTCAAAGGCCTCAAGGCTCACTGCCTACCCAAACTGAGCCGAATCCAAGAAATGAGCATTGCAAGGCTGTCACTCTTAGGAGTGGCAAGGAGCTAGTTCGAGAAAACAATCAAGACGGGCGGGCGCCCCAGAAAGAAATACAAGCTCCTGCTGAGGGGAGCACTTCTGAGGAAAGCAAAAAGGAAAGGGAAAAATATGAGCAAACAAAGGTAAATGTTCCTTATCCTCAAAGACTTAAAAATGAGCAGCATGATAAGCAATTTGCCAAATTTCTTGAAATATTTAGAAAATTGCATATCAACATTCCTTTTGCTGAAGCTATTGCTCAAATGCCTAAATATGCCAAATTTGTAAAAGAAATTATTTCTAACAAAAGGAAGTTAGAAGGCTTTGAGACAGTTAGGCTTAATGAGGAATATTCTGCTATAGTTCTAAAAAAGTTACCACCTAAGCTTAAAGATCCGGGTAGTTTTACTATCCCTTGTACAATTGGTAACTCTCATTTTGAAAAGGCTTTATGTGATTTAGGAGCAAGTATAAATTTGATGCCTTTTTCTGTTTTTAGAAAGCTTGGTTTGCAGGAACCACATCCTACTAACGTCACTTTGCAGCTAGCTGATAGATCCATTTCCCACCCTCGTGGAGTGGTAGAAGATGTTTTAGTTAAATTTGATAAGTTTATTTTCCCTGTTGATTTTGTTGTATTGGATATAGAAGAAGATGAGGAAGTCCCAATTATTTTGGGGCGTCCGTTCTTAGCTACAGGAAAAAGCTTAATTGATGTTCAGCAGGGAAAATTGACTTTGAGATTTGGAGATGAGGAAGTTGTATTTCAAGTCTTGAACTCATTAAAAAATCCCTCCTCATTTGCTTCTTGTAATTTTATTCAAGCTATGGATATTAATGATGTGGTTACCTCTGAAAGTTTTGATGATTTTAGAATTCAGGACCCTCTAGAAAAAGTACTTACTCTGCAGGGACTTGGCATATTGCAGGGTGGTGAGGAAGAAGAGTTCTTAATGTTTTTGCAGGCTCACCACCCTCAGAAAAATTGGAGTAACTAGAGATTTGAGGAATTGGAATGGGGTAATACTCCAAATCCCAAACCTTCAATTGAAGAGGCTCCTGAGCTTGAATTAAAGCCTCTTCCTTCAAATGTAAAATATGCTTTCTTGCATCCCCCTTCCTCTTTTCCTGTGATTATTTCTGCAGATTTGACAGATACCATGGAGGATAAGCTTTTGAGGGTATTAGGGGCCAACAAAGAAGCCTTTGGATGGTCTATTCATGATATAAAAGGCATTAGTCCCTCAATTTGCACTCACAAGATTTATATGGAGGATGATTACCAACCTCGGGCACTACCTCAACGCCGCCTCAATCCTAACATGAAAGAGGTGGTCAAAAAGGAAGTGATTAAGCTTCTTGATGCAGGTATCATCTATCCTATCTCTGATAGTAAGTGGGTAAGTCCTGTTCAATGTGTTCCTAAAAAGGGAGGTACTACTGTGATGGAGAATGATAAAAATGAATTAATTGCAGTTAGGAAAACTACCGGGTGGCGTGTGTGCATTGATTATAGAAAACTAAATGATGCCACCCGGAAAGATCACTTCCCCCTTCCCTTTATTGATCAAATTCTTGAGAGAGTGGCAGGTCATGATTATTATTGTTGTTTGGATGGATATTCCGGTTATTTGCAAATACCAGTGGCTTCTGAAGATCAATAAAAAACTACTTTTACTTGCCCGTATGGAACATTTGCATATAAAAGGATGCCATTCAGTTTATGTAATGCCCCTGCCACTTTCCAAAGATGCATGATGGCTATCTTCTCTGACTTGGTTGAAAAATGCATTGAGATATTCATGGATGATTTTACCGTCTTTGGATCCTCTTATGAGGATTGTTTACATAACTTGAATTCAGTGTTGCAGAGATGCAGAGATACCAATTTAGTGCTCAATTGGGAGAAGTGCCAATTTATGGTACAAGATTGCATTATTCTAGGACATAAGGTGTCCACTAGAGGCATTGAAGTTGATCATGCAAAGGTTGAGGTAATTGCAAAGTTGCCCCCACCCAATTCTGTTAAGGGGGTCCGTAGTTTTCTAGGCCATGCCGGCTTCTATAGGAGGTTTGTTAAAGACTTCTCAAAAATTGCAAAGCCTATGACTGACCTCTTGGTTAAGGAGGCCACTTTTGATTTTTCTGACACTTGTTTGAAGGCTTTTAATTGTTTAAAGGAAAAATTAATTAGTGCCCCTGTTGTTGCTGCCCCCGATTGGTCGCTTCCCTTTGAAATTATGTGTGATGCTAGTGATACTGCTGTGGGGGCTGTTTTGGGGCAAAGAAAGAATAAGGTATTCTATACCATTTACTACGCTAGTCGCACCTTTGATGATGCTCAAAGAAATTATACTACCACGGAGAAAGAGTTGCTAGCTGTAGTGTTTGTTTTTGATAAGTTTCGTCATTACCTTGTTCTTTCTAAAGTTATTGTTTACACTGACCATGCTGCCATTAGATATTTGCTTGGAAAACGGGATGCTAAGCCCGGGTTAATCAGGTGGATTTTGTTGCTACAAAAGTTTGACTTGGAGATTAGAGACAAGAAAGGCTCAGAGAACTTTGTAGCTGACCACCTCTCAAGGCTTGACCATAGTGTGATGCAGGCCTCAAATGATGGGGAGATCAAGGAGGTTTTCCCTGATGAGAGACTTTTAGCTGTTTCTACTATTCCTTGGTTTGCAGACATTGTCAACTACTTGGTGGGTAAGGTTGTTCCCCCTGATTTTTCTTTTCAGCAAAAGAAGAAATTAATTTCTGATGCTAGACAGTACTTGTGGGATGACCCTTACCTATTTAAAGTATGTGGAGACAAGGTTATTAGGCGTTGTGTGTCTGTGGATGAGGTAACTTCTGTCCTTGAGCATTGTCACTCTAGAGAGGTAGGTGGCCACTTTGGCCCAAATAGAACTGCATATAAAGTTTTACAATGTGGTTTTTATTAGCCTACTATATTTAAAGATGCTCATGAATTTGTGAAAGCTTGTGATAGTTGTCAAATGAGTGGCAATATTTCTAGGCGTCAAGAGATGCCTTTAAACAACATTTTGGTTTGTGAGATATTTGATGTATGGGGTACTGACTTTATGGGGCCCTTCCCTAAATCTTTTTCAAATCAATATATTCTTGTTGCTGTAGATTATGTGTCTAAGTGGGTAGAAGCTGTAGCCTTACCCACTAATGATGCTCGGGTGGTAGTGAGATTTTTAAAGAAAAATATCTTTACAAGATTTGGCACTCCCCGAGCAATTATTAGTGATGGTGGCACCCATTTTTGCAATAAACAATTTGAGAATATTTTGAGCAAATACGGTGTCACTCATAAGGTCACAACTCCATACCATCCACAAACTAGTGGCCAGGTTGAAATTTCAAACAGAGAGCTGAAAAGGATTTTAGAGAAGACAGTTAGTGGATCAAGAAAATATTGGTCTTTGAAACTTGATGATGCACTATGGGCCTATAGAACTGCTTTTAAAACCCCCATTGGGATGTCTCCTTACCGTCTTGTTTTTGGAAAATCATGTCATTTGCCTGTTGAATTAGAGCATAAAGCACTTTGGGCTTTAAAATTTCTAAACTTTGATGCTCAGCTTACAGGTGAAAATAGGTTGCTGCAGCTCGATGAATTGGATGAGCTCCGTCTGGGAGCTTATGAGAATGCCAAGTAATATAAGGAGCGGACTAAAAAGTGGCATGACAAGCGCATCCAGCAACGTGAATTCCATGTAGGTGAGAAAGTTTTAATTTATAACTCACGTTTGCGTCTTTTTCCAGGGAAGTTGTGCTCAAGGTGGTATGGCCCCTACACTGTTACTCAAGTTTTTCCTTATGGAGTACTTGAGGTATCTCATGTAGATGGTACCACTTTTAAAGTCAATGGTCAGCATGTGAAGCATTTTGAGGAAGGGTTACTCCAAGTGAGCTATGTCACTGCCCTCAAGGATTGACTCTAGTACCGTCAGGCTCGTGACGTTAAACAAATGCTTGCGAGAGGCAACCTGTGTTTTATTTTCATTCATTTTAGTTTTGTTTTTTTTTCTTTTTTAGGAATAAGCACCAACTACAAGCTCTCTCAAGGAAGTCACTCTTACTCTCTCATTTATTTATTTTTTGTTTCAATTTGATCATTTTGCATTGAGGACCATGCTTCATGCTAGTGTGGGGGAGGAGAATTTATTTTGTCACTTGATCTCTATTAATGCACATACCCACCATATATGTTGATAGCATTTTTTCTGGCTTGTTTTAAATGAATTATGCTTAAAGTTAAAAAAAATAGAGATTTTGCCTTTAGGGGATCCCATAATTAATTTACTTGACAGACTTGTGCTTAATTGTAACTGTGAGGTTGTCCTTAGGAAGCTAATAATTAGCATTGTGCCTCTTGAGTACTTTTTGTGAACTAGCTTCTAAATGTGAGATCTGAGCCTTCATAAGGGGATTGATACTAAATCATAAATTTTTACCCCTTTTCTTTCTATGAGTGTGTTTCCCAATTTGCTACATTCTAGAATTTGTCTTTTGGCCATTTCAAGGCGAAAATTGATTTGCATCATGAAAAAAGATTTGGGGAATTTAGGTATTTTTCTGGCCTCAGAGTTGGTTGCTGAATTTATCCATTAGTTGCCCCTTTTGAGCCTATTTGTTATATTTTTTTCTTTGCTACCCAGATATAATTTTTCTTTTTTTTGTGGTAACCATTTGGAATTAAATGTAGAGCAACTATTGAAAATTACAATTTCGTCCTATATTTTTAGTTGTCTATATTGTTAGGACTGAAATTTTATCCTATACTTTAGTTGTCTATCTTGTCAGGAAAAAAAAGGAGTGAATCACGTGCTTACAAGAACATTCTCCTACAAGGAATCAAAATATGAGTTTTCATGTACTTACCTTTTCCTTCAAAAAAAATGATGAAAAAAAATGGAAAGAAAGAAGGAGAAAAAGGCACATCAAAAGAATGAAAGAGCCAAAGGGCAAATCCAAAAAAAAAAAACAAAAGAGTCTACTCAGTAGAAAAAGAGTGGAGAAGGAAATTGAATTATTTTGGAGTTTGGGCAAAAATTGTAAAATAGATAGGAGCTCCATATTTGATTTCAAATGTTACTATGCATTTATTGTTTTTAGCCCTTTGATTATCCCTTCTTTCTTATTTTCTACCCTGCATGAATTCACCCTGGCCCCATTACAACCCATGAAACCCCATCTTTTGCATGCATGCGAACTATTTAGTGGAGATTTGGTCAAATTAAAAGCATATGGTAATGTGCATTTTGTGGAATCTTGAGTGTATATTTTCCCTAGTCCCTAAACACTTAGAGAGATTGTGAGCGAGTGCCTTTGTTCACAAAAATGTATTCTTCAGGGACATGAGCCTCTAATTGGGCAACCTTTTGACACCTCATGTGTGCTATATTGTCTATAGTCTGTCATTGTGCTTCTAATTTAGGGTCCCTTATTTGGCTGTCTCTGTTACTTATTTGAAAAATTTATTGAGCCAGGAAATTTGCTTGAGGACAAGCAAAAATTAAGTGCGGGGGAGTTGATAAACTCCAATTTAGTGCATTTTTATAGATATCATTGGGCCATTTTTGGAGCAATTATTATTATCTAAATAAATAAGTGACTCAAATTGATATTTATTTTGTAGGAAAGAAGATAAATAAAGAAGCTGTTTGAGTTATTTGAAGCAAAATGGGGGTGTCGTTAGCAAAAGAAGGTTACATAGGCCTATAGTCCATTTTAAATAAAGAATAAAAGCCCATGATTATTGAATTGAAGCAAATCAGCACTACCTAGCTTGGAGAAAAAGAAAGAAACTTAACCTAGGCAATTAATAATAAAAGAGAGAGCCGCACAAGGAAAGGAGATTTTTTTTCATAATAAAAAAGGAGAGGAACAGGAGCCGTGGAGAAAAGAAAGAGAGTAGCCGCACGTTTGGAATTCAAAGGATAGAAATCCACATACACAAGGAAACAGTAGCGCCGGCAACATACGGAGAGAGTGAGGAGCAAGTTTTGGGTACCATTCTTGACACCATGAGAGAGCTCTGGAGCAGAAAAAGGAGACAGAAAATTCAAGATAAAGATTTTCTCTAATCCGGGTTATTTTTATCTCTGTAATTTATGACTCCTAATTTTATTTCATTGTTCTTGAACATTATGGATAGCTAAATCCTCTTCTAGGGTCTAGGGTCTAAGGTCTAGGTGGATCTTGCTTTATCACATAATTAGGATTGACAACCCTTTGCATGTTCATAATCAATTAGTTGATCAGCGACCGTACTGCAATTAGTTGGTGGACCTATAGGATAATTGAGACTATAATTAATGAATGACCAAACTTTAATGTAGTCTTCCAATCATTCAACCTTTTTGTACCTTATGCTTTCCTTCATGGAGTTTTCTATAGAGTTGGTTTCGGGCACAGAGCCAATTTCTATAGCTCCATATAGGATGTTCCCTTTAGAGCTGAAAGAGTTGAAAACCCAACTTGAAGAGTGAATATCAAAACAATTTATCCGACCGAGTGCCTCGCCATGGGGTGCTCCAGTATTGCTTGTCCAGAAGAAGGATGGAAGCATGAGATTATGCATCGATTACCGTCAGTTGAACAAGGTAACTATCAAGAATAAGTATCCTCTGCCGAGAATTAATGATTTGCTAGACCAACTATGGGGAGCTTCAGTGTTTTCTAAAATTGATTTAAGGTCAGGCTATCATCAAATCAGAGTTAGAGCTTTGGATATTTCGAAGACCGCGTTTCGTACTCGGTATGGACATTACGAATTCATAATGACGCCCTTCGGTCTAACCAACGCTCCAACTGTACTCATGGATTACATGAATCGAATTTTTAATCCTTATCTGGACCAATTCGTCGTGGTGTTTATCGATGATATCTTGGTGTATTCTAAGACTATTGAGGAGCATGTGCAACATCTCCGAATTGTTCTGAACGTACTCTAAGAAAGGAAGTTGTACGCCAAGCCATCTAAGTGTGATTTCTGGATGCCTGAAGTAAAGTTTTTGGGCCATGTGATATCCCAATCTGGTGTTGCAGTGGACCCCAGTAAGATTGAAGCTGTGGTAGACTGGGAACAGCCATCTACAGTCACTGAAGTTAAAAGTTTCTTGGGATTAGCTGGGTATTATCGGAGATTTATTCAAGGATTTT
This sequence comes from Astragalus membranaceus, assembly GCA_039519185.1. Lineage (NCBI taxonomy): Eukaryota > Viridiplantae > Streptophyta > Magnoliopsida > Fabales > Fabaceae > Astragalus > Astragalus membranaceus. The sequence continues at coordinate 70,727,382 of CM076850.1, forward strand.
CTCAGTTAGTTCTTCCACTCACTCGGTTAACTCGCAAGGGTCATCCGTTTGTATGGAACTCTGATTGTGATGAATGTTTTGCAGAACTGAAGAATCGATTGACTTCTGCACCCGTCATGATTCTTCTAGTTCCGTCTATGGGATTTCAAATTTATTGTGACGCCTCTGGTAAGGGTTTATGATGTGTCCTTATGCAGAATCAACAAGTAGTTGCTTATGCCTCTAGACAGTTGAAGCCGCATGAAGAGAATTACCCGACTCATGACTTAGAGTTTGCGGCGATTGTGTTTACCCTAAAGATTTGGAGACATTACTTGTATGGGTCTCGTTTCGCAGTCTTTAGTGATCGTAAGAGCCTTAAATATTTGTTTGATCAGAAGGAGCTGAACAACAGGCAGAGAAGATGGGTAGAGTTTTTGAAGGATTATGATTTTGAACTGAAGTACCATCCAGGGAAGGCTAATGTAGTAGCTGATGCTTTGAGTAGGAAATCTATTCACACGGGATAATTGATGATTCATGAGATGGCATTGTTGGAATCGTTTAGAGATCTTAACTTGAAGATTAAGCCAAGAAGGAACAGATTGGTGTTGAGTCATATTCAGATTTCGAGTCCCATGAGAAATCTAATTCGCTCAGCCCAAGAGATTGACTTAGAGCTGCAAACGCAGAAGAGGTTGCCAAATTATACTGAAGATAGTGATGGTGTGATTTGCTTTGATGGGAGAATCTGTGTGCCGAATGATGAAGATGTTAAGAAGCAGGTTTTAGAAGAGATAAGAGTCCGTTCTCAATACATCCTGGGTCTACCAAGATGTATAGAGATCTTAAGCAGTTGTATTGGTGGCCAGGAATGAAAGTAGAGATTGCAAAGTTCGTGTCTCGATGCTTGACTTGTCAAAGGGTTAAAATAGAGCACCAGAAGCCCGCCGGCCAGTTACAGCCGGTGAATGTGCCAGAATGGAAATGGGAAAGCATTTCTATGGACTTTGTCATGGGATTACCACGATCCCAAGTCGGAAATGATTCTATTTGGGTGGTGGTTGATTGCTTGACCAAGTCTGCTCATTTTATTCCGGTACGTTCGAATCACAAGGTTGCTAAGTTAGCAGAAGAGTGTCTCAAGAATATTGTGAAGCTGCATGGAATTCCCACGAATATCATCTGTGATCGTGATCCCAAGTTTACATCACGATTCTGGAGAGCATTGAATATGGCATTGGGAACCACGGTATGTGCTAGTACCGCTTATCATCCGCAGACGGACGGAGAGACTGAAAGGACAATTCAGACTTTGGAAGATATGCTTAGGGCATGTGTACTTGATAGTGGAGGCTGATGGGAGGACCATCTTCCATTGGTGGAGTTTGCTTACAACAACACTTACCATTCTAGTATCGGAATGGCCCCATATGAAGCATTGTATGGAAAGAAGTGTAGAACACCATTGTGTTGGTGGGATGTCGGTGAACAAAGGTTGTTGGGTCCTGATTTAGTCCGGGAAACTACTGAGAAGATCCATCAGATTAGGGAAAGGATGAAGATCGCTCAGAGTCGGCAAAAGAGTTACGCCGACAAAAGAAGAAGGCCATTGGAATTTGAAGAAGGAGATCATGTATTTTTAAGACTTTCTCCAACCATTGGTACCGGTATAGCATTGCGAGGGAAGAAGCTCAGTCCTCGGTATATTGGACCCTACCAAATTATCGAGCGAGTTGGGCCAGTAGCCTACCGCATTGCATTACCTCCAGCATTGTCTAAATTACATGATGTGTTTCATGTATTGCAGTTGAGGAAGTACATTCCCGATCCGAGTCGACCGTTAAGGTATGAGACGATTGACATCCGACCGAATTTGTCCTATCATCCGAATCCAATTCAAATCATCGAACGTGGCGAGAAAACGCTCCGGACGAGGTCAATTCCTATTGTCAAGGTGCTTTGGGACGGTGGCTCACCTGACGAAGCGACATGGGATGTAGAGGAAAGCATGCGGGTGGAATATTCCCATATTTTCAGTTCAGGTATGTTTTGTTCAATTTTGAGGACAAAATTTTTAAAAGTTGGGGTGATTGTAACATCCCCAATTTAGCTAATTTCAATTATTGAAATTAGCAAGAGGTCAAGATAATTAATTAGCATAATTGATTAAGTGAATTATGTTCTACTTGTGTGCTAAAATATATTAGTATTTGAATTGTTGATTGATTGGTGAGCTAATTGGGATTTTAAGCGAAAATACTAGGATAAGGGCATTTCTGTCTTTTCCACCCATTAGTGAGTTTCAGCTAAACCATATTTCACAAAACACAACTTTATGCAATATGTGATTATTGTATAAATTATTGATTAGTTATGGAATTAGAATTGAATTAAGTAGAGTTTAAGAGATAATTGGTAAGCTAGGGGTATTATGGTCATTTCACCTGAATAAATGAATTACCTTCGGCTGAACACCCCTCACTCCAACACATTCAGTTTTCAGAAAAATTGAAAGAAGGAGAGTTGAGAGAGAAAGAGAAACCGTAGAGAGAGAGGGAGAAGAATAGGAGGGAAATTCTTCGATCCATGGTGCATGTCTCCTTTCTTTGCATCATTGGATTCAGCACTCATTCTCTTTCCATTGATACTAGAATCATCATCTACATTCACCTCTTGCCCATTTTACCATTGATGCATCTTCAAGCTCAAATGAAGAAGACAATGAAGTTATATGGAGCCTTCGAGTCTTGCATGTCTATTTGGGACTAGATGGTACGTAAAGCTGAGTTTACCTTGTTGATTGTACTAGTTAGAAGAGAGTTCCAGTAACTAGAAGTGTTTGGAATTCATTTTGGAGCTCAAAATCGTGGTTGTTAATGGTTGAGGTTGAAGATACAAGTTCAACAGAAAATCTGCAAGAAACTCGTTTGTACCATCTTCGGTGTTTACCCTATATCTCTCTGTACACAACTCAGCTGAACGTGATTTTCGCTTATTCGGAAACTAGACACAAAATGATTCAACATAGACAGAAGAATCATCTCATTTCATTTGGTATGGAGGGAGATATCGTGTCACAGTTTTGACCCAGTCCCCTTGTTTTAACCATAACTCTCTCAATACTGGTTGCATCCGTTTGAAACCTTAACCCTTAGAAACTAGACAAAATTCCCTACGCATTAGGCACTGGTTTGGATACTTTTTGTTAAGAATTGACTAAGTTATGCGCACTCCAAAACTGCTCCCAGATGCTGTTCAGAAACAGTTCGAGTTGAAGCGAGAGTTCGAGTACGGGGATCGTTCGAGTGTTACTTTGTCGGAGCCGTCGTGTGAAATATCGATTGTTTGAGGATTCGTCACTTCGGTGAGTTCTATACTCGCTTAGGGATGTTTGTCATTACTGAGTTTATATGTTTCGAATTCCATGTGTCGCGTTTTATTTCAAAAGCGAATCGAGTCAAAAACCATTTTACGAATTACATTTGAACGATAATTTATACGATTGAATTAATTGATGTTTTGATTGCTGTTCTGGACTGAATATGATTGTTGTTATGTGCTGTTGTTGTGTGCGTGTAAGTTGGATATCGATCGGAATGAATATTGGAATCGAAACGGAATGGACTGAGTTTGTGAAAACAGCTTTTCCAAGTTACTGATGAACACGCACGGGTCGTGCGCCCCAGTGGCATGGACTGTGCGTCTCGTTCGCAAGTGACCTGAAAAATTTTAAAAACGACGCACGGGTCGTGCCCCCCTAGGGCACGGACCGTGCGCTCTGTTCTGTTTCTACATGTTAAAGTTTTCAAAACACGCACGGGTCGTGCGCCTACCAAGCATGGACGTTGCAGAAGCTTCTGTTACCCATTTTCAAAATGTGCTTTAGTCCATTCCAAATGATTCCAAGTTCCTTCTAATCATTTCCCCAAGGTTGTACAATGATTGTAATGCAAGAATACCATGAAATAGAGTATGCATGAGATAAAATTCTTAAGTTACGAAAATTGTGAAAAATCGTACATTAGTAAGCGCGAGTGTACACAAGTCAAGTTAAGATAAAGGACTACAAGTCCATACAAGTCAAGTTAAGATAAAGGACTATAAGTCCATGCAAGCCATGTAAGTTTCAAGACATGTAAAAACAAGTTAAGTTACTTTCCCGAAAGGAAAGGAAGAATTACTTTCTCTAAAAAGAAAGGTAGAATGGCATACATATAATAATATATGTATATTAAGGGTGACGACCCCAGATTTTTAGCATACTAGGGCAGGGAAGTCATGAGCCCGAACCCTAGGCCCCTTCCATGTAGCCCGGTTTCCAAGGTTAGCGGGATTGGGTTCACTAACGGCCAAAGAAAAAACCGACTAAGGTGGCTTGAGGTGTTGTGCTAAGCTAAAGAAAAGAATAAGACATGAATCGTAGTCGCTTATTAGGGCTACGGGTAAGAAGAAAATATGTCCACATAGTCGCTTATTAGGGCTATGAGTTCAAAGAATAAAAGCATAAAGAACCGCTAGAGTTAGTAAGGGGTCTTGATAGGACTCAGTGAGATAATGTTTATCTCACCATTTATTATTGTGGTTTTTACAGAGAAACAGGGGAAAGCAAAGGCCAAGAAGCACAGTTAGCCGAGGTGACTCCCAGAGTTATCGGAGAAATCAGTTTTAAGTTTATGCCTTATCCCTTTTGTTATCTTTGTATTGCCGATTGTATAACTATTACTTGCTAACAGTTGTAAATCGTTTCTGCTACTTATGTTTTGGGTACTGAACACCAGGATTGTATAAGTTTTAAGTCATGGGACTTAGTACTTTGTTAAGTTTAATGAGGTTCATGGAACCATTTGATAATTATTTATCGAAAGTTTTTAGTTGTGTTCAATATTCAATAACAGGAAGTTACTCTGATGTATGCCAAGTGGTGCACTTTGGTATTTCTACAAAGTAGAAATATCGGGGTGTTACACTTCCTTTCATCTTCTTCAAGTCGTTGTTTTAGATTTCAGTATTTGGTTTACCTTCTCACTATCTTGCTGATTTTAGGGGCAGAAGGGAAAGAAGAAAGAACAAAATAGAAAAACACATCTTCTCCTTCCTTTCATCTTCTTCAAGCCGTTGTTTTAGATTTCAGTATTTGGTTTACATTCTCACTATCTTGCTGATTTTAGTGGTTTCAAGATTTGAGTATTTTAGGGGTTTTGGGGATCATCATTTTCGATTTGTGATGTGATTCGCCGTAACAACCTTCGTTTTAGCTTTGGTCGACGGTCATCTCTTGACCCGATCCGACGGAGTCCCGTTGATGACGGGCCAAAGCTCACCGTGCCGGAGAATCTCGATTCCATCATGCAGTTCCTCTTCTTGGCTTGCCATGGGGATGTTAAGGGAGCGGAGGATTTGCTCAACGATGGCATCGATGTTAATAGCATTGATCCAGAGTAGAGCATTACCGTTTTTGGATTTATGTAATGTTTCTTTTTTGTTTTTAAGTAATTAAATCTATGATCTGTGGTGTGATTGATTCTGGATCTTGTGATTTCAAGTCATGATACTTTCTTTTCTAATTTATTTATTTTGTTATATCAGAATTTCATTTTTAGAAACCCTGAGGAGATTCCATGGGGTGAGGCTGGTGCTGATTTCGCTGTTGACAATAAAGAGAGTGCTCATCCTCTTTCTTCTTTGCTCTACAACTTATATTTACAGTGAGTGAGTGATACAAGACAGACACGAGTTTGAGAGAGATAGTTGAGGAGTTCTGAAAATAAATTTGGTGTGGAATGAGAAGAAAAGGAGTGACGGTAGAAGAGAAGAGGAGTTGCTACTATTTTTATCCTAATCTTCTGTTGTCCCCTCCTATTTTCTTATGATCGATTCTCTTTTTTACCTATTTGTTGCCTTGACTAAAAGGGAGAGAGCGAGGGAGACAAGGAAGAAGAGACGAACAGGAAGGTGAGGGAAAACCAATTGCCATCGATCCCACTACGGCAACCATCACTGTCGATCGCAATACCGTGCTTCAGGAGGTTTGCCGGAATTGCTTCCGAGAATCGGAAGATGAATTGATCTGTTCATTGGTTATTTGTTGGTCATGTCTAAAGCTTTTAATCTGTTTGTTTACTAATCGTTGTTTGGAATTTTATTTGCAAACTTCAAATTTGCAACTAGAATTTCTGATCAACTATTTTACTGAGCTAGGTTTGTTGGATTATCATTGTATAAGATTTTGCATTCTATTGTGGCTGCCTCGGTTATATTTCTTGCTAGATTTATTATTCAGCCTGATGCACATCCTTGGGTAAATATTTCATGTTGTGGACATTTATAATCAAGTTTTGTTTTTTTACTCTAAAAAGGAATAAGGTCACACCTATATTTCAAGGCACTAACGTTGATGACTTATTGCAGACTTCATCCGTGTGTGGAAAATGCTGTTCGGCGTAAATACAGGCAACAAAAGGTTATTGTTTTTACCTTTCATTTGTTGTAAGTAACTATTTTGTGTGGAAAATTAAATGACTTGAAATATTTGTTTGGAACAGATCAAGTACGCGGCAAACCTGCCTTCCCCTCCAGAGGTACCAAAGTATTATTTTGAAGAAGATTGATATAGTGGGAATTCACTTGATTAATGAAATTTAAGGTTGACAAATATGGATGGCTTTTTGAAGTAGTACAGCAAGGGGGATGTTTTCTTGAATATTGACTAAAATGGGGGATGCTCTTTGTTTTTGACATGATTTTCTTCAAAAAGTTGCCACTTAGGGTGGGAAAGAGAATTATACAATTACCTTTTCCAATGGCTTTTCCCCTCACACGCTTCGGCAAAGGTATGAATTGGATGTTTCTTAGTCTATTTAAGCCGTTAAAATAGTGATCTGAGAATTTTTTTTTCATCGTTTTATATGTTCTTTACTTATTTATAAATAAGTATGCAGCCTTTTCAATTATGATGCATATTGAAAAACTTAGGATCTCTTAAGACTTAGATGATTAACTAACAGTTATTCAATTTTTAGATCAACTGAACATGGAACAACATAAGCCCTTTCATTGAAAAAACAAATAACCATGATTCAATCTTTTACAATACATTCTATTAATCCACTTAAATTCTGGGCTCTGTACCTAATTTGTATATACCAGCCAAAACTGATTTGGGCACCTGTCAGAACATTACAAGGTTCAATTGTGACGGTACCTGCCACTCAATGCTTCATTTTCTAATCAGCATTCTTGAATTATGGCTTCCATTTCTTGAGTTTGTCTTGAAGAGATTATTGATTCTTATTAATATTGATGTGCTTATTGTGCAGGAAGATTGAGCAAACTACCTTTCACCATCTTATTGGTAGGATTAGCTTGCTAGGAATGGAATAAATTACAAAAGGAGATGTTTTTTTTTATGTTTTATTTTTAGGGTAGTTAAACACAGGTTTGACCTTTGTAGTTGTTGTTGAACCACTTTTGCTGCAGAAGATGGAAAGAAGTCTAATAGCTTTTGGTGCATATGGATTTTTGGAGCCCAAAGTGATGTAGTAGACTGCACTGAATGAAGGATGCTCCAAAGGTGGAAGGGTGCATCACGTTAGGTCATAATTTAGAGTTTGTGGTTTGAAGATTTTTTTTTCCGCACGTAACAATCTTCTATGTGATTCACATACCATCTACAACTCCTTAGCTAAATTTATTTACCTACTTTTAGTACTTGCATCCATTTAATAATGTTTCACTTTTAAAACCAAATATTTTGACCATGACACACCATAAGTTAATTTCACTGACCAACATGCATCTACTATATGTTATGAGTCTAACTATAGCAGGGTTTTTTCCTTTTGTTTGATGCATCCAGATGATTTCAGCTTTGAAGGATATTTGGATGTTGTGTCAAGTCAGGAAGACTTGAGTTCTATTAAGTTGAAGATGGTGGTTAAGAGGCATAATGGGAGGGAGTGAGGCTTTGCCAGATTGATTTTGAGATTTTAAAGATTAGAATGGGGTTGCACTTATCATTGATAAACTTTTTAAAGGTAGGAGCACAACACTAGATGGATAGCTTCTTAGTTTTTTCATACTTGTTGCTACAAATTATTCTTTAGGAAATTTAAGTTTTTTTGTTTACCTAGTTGTCAAAATATGTTCAGGTGACATGATATATACTTTCAACCATATTTGTTCCAAACAATAATAACAAATTCCCACTTAATGTATGGCTTTACTCTGGAATGGTTATATGTACTTTACTTTTCTACTCAGCTGAATGTTTGAATGGTAAGACTTTGATGCCTATCTTTTTTGTCTTATAAGGCATGAAACTCATGAAAGGGATGAAAATATGTATTTTATAAACAATTAAGGAAAATAGGGTGTATCCACAGGAGAGACATAGGAGAGACTTAAAGAGTCCCATCCAGTAAATGCGTAAGGCATAATTTTTAATTTATAAAACATTTTTTTATGGATGTATAACATCACCTTACGTCATAATTTGCAGTTTATAATATAAATTTGCAGTTTATAACAAATTTCAACAATAATTCAAAATATAATTCTTCCATTGTAGGGGGGTTAAAGTTTACGCAATTGATGTTTTTTATCTCTTTTTCGTTAATTTCTTTTCAAGTTCTTTAATGTATTTGACCATTACTAAAAAATAAATACAATATCACCAATGGGTATCTCCCTGATAATTTTTTCCAAAATTAGTATTATTATTTTATTAATTTATTTATCCTTCTTTTCAAAGTACGAAGAACTAATGTCTGAAATATTAAATGACAAGCCCGACTAGTGTTGTGTGATTCAGGGCTGAGGTTAACAAAGTAATTTTCGTTTGATTCTTATCGTACCAATAGTAGCGCTGTTTTCTTAAGGATAATACTTAAAAGTGCGAAGACGAAATGCAGAAACGTTAAATGACAAGCTCGACTGGTGTTGTGTGATTCAAGCCCGGTTAATAAAGTAACTTTCGTACGATTCTTATCGTACCAAATAGTAGCGATGTTTTCTTAAAGATGATACTTAAAAGTACGAAGACAAAATGTTAGAAACGTTAAATGACAAGCCCAACTGGTGTTGTGTGATTCCAGCCTGAGGTTTACAGAATAACTTTCGTACGATTCTTATCGTACCAAATAGTAACGTTGTTTTCTTAAACTCCTTACCATTTAGTTGTGCGCAGACTTATTTTCTTAGACTTATTTAAAGATCTAAGTGTTATAGGGCAAGACTTCATTCCCTTATAATTTTTTTCCAAAACAAGTATTATTATTTTATTTTATTTATTTATCCTTCTTTTGAATAGTATTATCTTTAACTATATAATCATAAGTGAGAAATGCATCATCAAAAGTGTCATGCAAAAGCCTTGCATCATCAAAAGTGTCATGTTAGAAAGAATACGATCACCATGTGTCATTACGCCCCTTTAGGTGTAGTATGCTGCGAACATCATCAGATTTTTCTCTTATTTATTTCGCGGAAAATGGCTTCGCTACACAAATACCCTTAATGGTTCGTTCAACAGTTTGTAGTTCGTATGAGTATTGATATTGATAATTTATTGACTCAGGTGATATATGTACATTAATAGTTCAGATTTCGATTATGATGTGTTGTAATTAATGGATTCCTTTTATATTAGGAATTGATGTTTTTTATCTCCTTTTCATTAATATCTTTTCAAGTTCTTCAATGTATTTTACCATTACTGAAAAATAAATACAATATCATCAATGGGTATCTCCCTCATAATTTTTGTTTCCAAAATTAGTATTATTATTTTATTAATTTATTTATCCTTCTTTTAAAAGTATGAAGAACTAATGTTTGAAAGATTAGATGACAAGCCCGACTGGTGTTGTGTGACTCAGGCCCGAGGTTAACAAAGTAATTTTCGTAGGATTCTTATCGTACCAAATAGTAGCGATGTTTTCTTAAGAATAATAGTTAAAAGTACGAAGACGAAATGCAGAAACATTAAATGAGAAGCCCGACTGGTGTTGTGTGATTCAGCCCCGAGGTTAATAAAGTAACTTTCGTACGATTCTTATCGTACAAATAGTAGCGTTGTTTTCTTAAACTCTTTACCATTTAGTTGTGCATGGACTTATTTTATTAGACTTACTTAAAGATATAGGTGTTATAGGGCAAGACTTCGCTCCCAAATAATTTTTTCCAAAATTAGTATTATTATTTTATTAATTTAAAAATTTACATACTACATTTGTATACCAAATGAGCCAATGTGTTTTTCACTTTAGTAACATGGTAACTCAAATGGAGCTCACCAAAACACTCTACCATCAATTGTACATTTAATGAAAATAAATTAATTCCTAAGTAATGACATATGGTGATGTCAAATAACCTTAAATTTTTTTTATTTCTCCAAAAGTCAAACGAAAAGAATGCCATTTCTTTTGCCTAGCTCAGTTTTGTGGGGTTGAGTTAGGCCTAAACCACATTCTAATATGGTTTCAAAGCCTATCCTAATCATTCGGGTCATCCACCATTATAATCCACGCACCAAGCCCAATAGTGTTGGGCGTGAGGGGTGTATTGGAAAAAACCCAAGTCCCACATTGACTAGAGATACGGTCTCAAAAGAGTTTATAAGTGGGAGGCAATCCTCACCTTACAAGCTGGTTTTGTGGGCTCTAAAGGACCACTGGGGTCTGAAGGATCACTGGGGATCTGAAGGTCTAGTTCAAAATCAATGCTTGGTGCATTGACTTGAGTTCAACTGAAGTACCGGTGGGGTCTGAAGGGCATGCACTAGTACAAAAATTGGAAAAGAATTGGAATTTTTAAGTCGGATGCCCAAATATCCGACTTAAAAACTGGACGCGGTGGCAATTTTGTAAATAACATGAATAAAAAATCTGGCGCTCGCCTTTCAAAGTCAGTTATTTCTAACGTCCGACTTTAAATGTTTAACATTTGCGCAACTGAAACCCTCGCGCTCGTTACTTAGCTGTCTCCTCCCAAAACAGAAATAAACCTCAACACACAAAATGAAACCCTACACGATTTCATCGCTCTTCCCCTTGTTCTCTCCACCAAAACTCACTCTCTCCGCCAGCTTGTCGTCGTCCTCCCTCACTCTCTCATCTCTGCCACCGTCTCCATCTCTCTCGTCGTCGTCGTCTCTCTCCCTGTCATCGTCACCATCTTTGCTTCCCTGGAGGAAGAAGGGGAAAGGTACAAACTTTTTCACTTTTTCTTATTTATCTTCCTTTCTTAGTTGGTTGTGGAGAAATTCCTTTCAAGATTGTTGTGTAAAAATGTCTTTGTGGTCTGTTTGGTTCGGAGACAAGGTAGGTTCTATTGAACGTCGGTTTGATTTTTGAAATTGGTTTTGCTTCTTTACGAAATTGTTCAATTAGGGATATCGTTTTCATGGTTTTGGGATTATTGACAATAATGTGTTTCTATTTTGTTCCAATTCTTTCATTGGTGATTCAGGCTTTCGTTGGTCTATAGTGTACTTTTTTGTTTTTCTTCTAGGGATAGAAAGAAGAAGATAGCGTGTATTTTGATTTTTTCCTTTACCCAGTAAACTTCTTTGCATCTGACCCGTGGGTTCTTTCTTTTTCCATTTGTCTTTGTTTTACAATTTTGTCCTTTTCTTTAATTGAAGAGCAACACAAACATATCACTTGATCACTTGGAACCAACAACACGTGCAAGAGTCGCACAGAAAAAACCACCTTATCAGATACTTAGAACTCACTCACACTACTCTCTTACCAACTGCCTCATGTCTTGGTAATCCAATTCCAAAGAATATCCCCAATGCACATTCTCGTATACCTCACATGTCCTGCTCCCATGAACCATTAGATTCCCATATAGGCTCTTGTAATAGGAGGATATCTATTAGATTCGTTTTTCCAGGATTTTATGGTGCTAAAAAAGGCCTTTTGAATCGGTTATTTGGGACATTTGGAGTCGGTTATTTGCCGATTCGAATACTGCCGATTCTAAATGTAGGGACATTTTGAATCGGTTAAATAACCGATTCAAAATGTGACATTTTGAATCGGTTATTTAAACAATAGATTCAAAATGCTTAAAAAACAAACATTTAAAATCGGTTCTTTAGATAACCGATTCAAAATGCTTAAAAAACAAACATTTAAAATCGGTTCTTTAGATAACCGATTCAAAATGTCCCTTTTTTAAAAAAAAAATTATAAAAACAACCCACCAATTGTTACATTCACCAATTGTTACTATTGTTCTCTACAGATTCAGCAACAACACCCATTACTAGATACAAAAACAACCCAAAATTGAGTGAATCACAATGAAATGCTTAATTAATGAACCACAAAACAAATCAATGTTCAAAATAAAACACAATATATTGCATAACATTTTCTTCAAATCATGAAGAGAATACTGATTTGATCTAAGATGCTACTACTCTCTAAAATTCAACAAATAAAGGAAATGAAGAACTAAAAATACACCTGTGTGTGTACAGATGCTACTAATCTCTAAAATTCCCGACTAGTGAAGGAGCTCCTTGGACAGCACCTTTAGCAGCAGCCTTTCCTTGGACAAGGGCAAGATCATCCTTCACTTGTGAAGCAATGTCTTTCACAGCAACAATAGCATCCTTCACTTGAGACACAGCAATATTTCCATTAGAAATATACACAGCTTTGGTTTTTGCAGATGTAGTAATCTCCTTAATTGTGTCAAAGTACTGGTTCACCAAAACCATGTCCATTATATCCTTGGAAGATGTAGCAGCAGTAGAATCAGGCACATTCTCAGGGAAAGCTAGCTTGCTTTCACTAACTCCATCTGCTATAGCTTGAAACTGACGAGCCATTCCAAGTCCTACCAGATACTTTGACTCTGCAACACTTTCTGCCTTCTTTAGCTGCAAGATCTTCTCAGCTTCAGCTTTCTCCTTTGTTTCAACTCTAAGTTTCACAGCTTTTTTGTGGTTGTTGAAAAACAATATTGTAAAGAACAAACAATGTTATGAATAAACCATAAAAGATTATAAATCTTCAGCTAAATAATAAACATTATGCATTTTTTTCTGCTTGGGTAGGCATATATTTGTGTTACCAGTTTAAGAGCTCAAGGTGTTGGTTTCAGCAACAATATAATCAAGATAGGCTAACATGATATGTATGGAAAATATGATTTCAATAAAGTTGTTCAACTAATCTCTGGACTTACTTTGCTTGGTCAGGTGGAACATTTCTTAGCCACTCAAGATCAATGCTCTCGTGTTTATCAACCAACAGATTCAGGAAACTCTGCACAGTATATCATTTGACATAGCTGTGTTGCAGGGTATTCTCTTTCCAGCAAATTGTACGTATACAATATTTCATGGATGTTAAATTTTACCTTAATGCGTTCAGAAAGCATGCTCGTGATGGAGTTGAGATGGCATACTGTGAGGCTGGGTAATTGCACTTTGGCTTTCAGATTCTGTTGGCGAACAACATTCAGTTATGAGACTAGCACACTCCATTGTACTATGTTCCCCAAGATGCCTTTGAGCTGATTCCAACAGTTTACAGTTGGATTCATTTACTAAGCTACCAGTAGTTCTGCAGGAATCAATATTGTTGCTGTCAACCGCTTCTCTTTCATCAGAAAGGTCAATGATGTCTCTTGTCACAGAACTCAATTCATGAGTAGATTGATTCAATATTTTTTCATCCAACTTTGCATTTTCTTCTGGTTCCAAAATCTGCACCTGTGGTTCATCGACAATCAAGCTTGTGCTTCCCTCGTGGTACAAGTTTAATTTACTTGTTAATAGGGATGATTACAAGTTACAACCTTAATTATCTACTGAGCAAATACTTTATATAAAGATAGACAGAGAAGAAAAAGTAAGATTTTGGAAAATTATAACACCTTAGCAAGCTCGTCTTCCACAGCCCTCGCAATATCGTTCTTTTGTTCAAAGACAGAATCCAGCTCTAGCTTTGGCACACTGGCTCGGATGACTGAATAAGTGCAACCATGAATGAATCAACAGGATTAGCTGGTATGTAACATTTCAATAGTAGAATGAAGAACAGAAAAATCACTCTACATACACATACCATCAAAAACATATGATTGTATTTGTTCCCTGGTGTTAGTGAGCCTATAGAAGGCATCAGACACTTTATCCGCCACCGCACGGTATTGCACGGTTTTGCTATAAGTACTTGATTGAGATATTTATCCAAACAACGCCTATGAAAAAAAAACAGTTTCAAGACTTTAAGCAAATTGACAATTGAACCAAGACATTTTCTTATCACACAAGTTATTATTTCAGGTCAGAGGCAGACAAACTATATAACAACATCATGAAACATAGTAGACAGGGGAAAGGAAGAAGCAAAAACCTTTGTTTTCGTTTCGCATTTGACGTCGAGTTGTTGGACACGAAGTGAGAGGCCGCCAGCAATCTGATAACCGAGACACCAAGGCAAAAAAATGGCATCCAGGTTCCAAAACATTGACAATATACAAGCTCAATAGTTTACTTTACATAAAATAATAAGTCCTGTTTGAAGATTTACTTCAAAATTCCTACACTTTCTTCTTCCATTAGCCCATTTTGCAATATAAAGTAGCATAAGCTCTATGTAAGAAACATAGATACCAGCATTTTTGAGTCAGAATTTTCGACCTGGATGCAAAGCAAAGGTGATTGGACATGTTTTATGTAATCTGAACTGCCTGATTTAGAGTAGTAGTCATCCACAGACTTGAATCCAAAAGAAACTGCAAAGCCTCATACAAGAGTATCTGAGCATATAATAGTTCACAATTATGATCTATCAATCCAACTTCCACAAGTTAGGGGGATGTACCATGTGTCAATCCATCATCAAATTCCCTAAGAGTCTTGGCATTAGCTGCCAGTGGAATGTTATATTCCTCACCAATATCTTCAAAGAGCAAAATATGCCTACACCCAACAAGAATATCCAAAGTCATTGGAGATACTATCATTTCCGGAAAATGGATCTATTAAGAAGTAGCTAGAGAAATTCTCTCACTTTTTTAAAATATTGGAGAGAGCCTTTGCAAGAGCCTTGTCATAAATATTGTTAAAGCCCTTTCGAAAGTCCTCTTTCGCGACAACCAAATTGAAAGGATTACATAATGATACGGCGCCAGATAGAGGACAATTGTGGGATTCCTGAAAGTAACAACGGAAAATATAAATAACTTGGCAGCAGAGATATTCTACCTAAACTTAGCTCATTGCAATTATTAGAACTTAGAACACAAGCAAAAGACATTTAACCAAAATCAGATGAAAAGAAATCAAAGCATACAAGTATAATTTGGATTATGTTAAATACAAGATTTTTGAGAACATTTAGGCTATGACAAATGAAGAAAGTGAAACTAGATTCCAATCTTTGAAGCACCGACACAGAAGTCGACACTGACATGTAGGCACCAATAATATTTGAGAAATGGAAATGATGTGTCGGTGTCATGTTGATGTCGGACACGGCTACATGTGTGAGACACCAAATACGCCTTCAATTAAGTTTAGGAGCTACATACTACATAGATTACAATTGATCATAGAAATGTTTGAATTTTCACTGAAATTTACACATTTAAATACAAAACTTGAGCAATAAAGTTTAGTTACCTGACCCAAGTAACGAACGAGAAGGTTTGCTCCAATTGACCAACCAACGGCATATAAATTGGCATTGGGATATTTAGCAGAGACATGGGAAACAACCTCATACACATCCCCTAAAAACGAAGCTGAATACATCTGCACAGAACATTAACATCAGTATTCACACTTCACACATTATCTCCTAATCTATGAAGTACTAACACATACACGACGCACACCGATAATAATTTTGGGATTTGGAAAATAAGTAATTGAAATGTCTGTGCTACATAACTCCTAAGAGAGTTACTCGTCATCCGCTGGTGCTTACCAAACACCTACATTCGTCACCCGCTAGTCTCATCTGTTACCAAACACCTTTTACAACTTATAAACAGCTTTGTACCTAATAAACCATTCAGTCAAAATATGGGCACGATATGCCACGATGCAAGGTAAACGTGCAAGCTGCATCTCCACAACAACTGTCCCGGATGTACACAATATGCAACTCTGAATATTTTTGTATGTTTCGAGCCTTAGAGTTGAGGCAATCTGACCAAAATGTCAACACGGGAATGTTATCATCATATGAAGTCTGAATATATTGATGTAATTGTGTGCTCTTAAAAAAAAGAGAGAAAAATAATGTCATCTACATACCAGTTTGTCAAGCTTCTTCCACAAACTTGACATGTCACAGGTGGATTTTGAGCAAGCGGGCATGAGTACCTGAATGAATGTTCAAAGAATGAATTAATAACATTTACTGAACTGAATGATGTATATTGCATGACAGGATCCATACACATATATCTGAATCATAACATTCCAATCTTTCATTAGAGACAGATAAATGCCATACCTATGATGTTGTTCCATCTCTTTAACACACTTGAAATGTATAGTATGCCCCCAAGGTAAGACAGTAATATCTTTCACTGTATCAAATAGATACTGCAAGGAGGAAATAATTTATCGAAAATCATCTCTTTGTGAATCAAACACATTCATTTAAAACTTTTAAACTAGAATAGAAGAAACAGTTGGTTTTGCCTCAAAGCAAACATGGCAATTGTGATGCATTGCTCTTTTTATACAACGATGCCCTTTTTCGATTTCCTTGGAATAGCAACATCCTAAACACACATATCAGAGAATGCACAAAATGGAAGGAAGTAAATAAAAAATGCACTTGGAACAGTGAACTCACCATATCTCTTGCAATGGAAAAAGTTATGCAGAAGATCCGAACTATTATCACTCTTCTCTTCATCTTCTTCTTCCTCAACCCTAGCTTTCTTCTTCTCCTTCTTCACTTTCAATTTAGAACCTTCGTCCAAAAGATCTGAACTATTATCACTCTTCTCTTCATCTTCTTCCTCATCAAAACTCTTCTTTCGCTTCTTGCTCGAACTCTTTTTGCTCTTGCTCTTCCCGCTTAGGGCTTCGATCTCTGAAACGGCGACGAGTGAGACACTGAGAGCGATGGAAGAGATGCTGAGAAACGATGAGATACTGAGAGGAAGAGATGCGAGAGAGTGCGATGGAGGATGATTCCAAACGATTTGGGGGCTAGGGTGAGATGCGAGAGAGTGACATGCGAGATGTTGAAAAACAACGATTTTGGGGCGTGAGAGGGAAACGTGTGAGAGGGAAACGAAAACCACGGGAGGGAGCGTGAAAAAATGTAAATTGAAACAGACATTATGAATCGGTTGTTTAAAGAACCGATTCTGAAAGTAGCTATTCGGAATCGGTTATTAAGTCAACCGATTCCAAATGTCTAAATTGGCACATTTCGAATCGGTTCTTTAAACAACCGATTCTAAATGTCTAAAAAAATCTGTCACGCTTCCATTTAATTGCAAATTTGCCACCGCGTCCACATTTGGAATCGGTTATCCAAACAACCAATTCAAAATAGTGCTTTTTAAAGCTAATTTTGCACTAGTATAAAGAGTTCGTGTGAATATTTTCAAGGAATGAAAGGATTTAGTCTTTGTTGTTAAATGCTTTATTATACTTATAGAGTATGCATTAACTTTTATACAATAGAATTTTCACTCATGGTTTGTGCCTGTGTTTTGAAAATATTTATTTAACAATTACAGATTCATGGATTGTTGTGACCCCATTGGTTTGGGAGCTGATATTGTGAGTTAGTTTGGTGATGGTGTTGTTTAATGGTGGTGGGTTTGTGGGGTCTGGATGCTTTCCTTTGTGGTATATAGAGACAATCATGATTATTCCCATTTTAGCTACATTCCTTATAGAATTTCTAGTTGCATGAATTCTATAGATTGCTTTGAGCTGATGTTGATGTGTATAAATGTTTAATTATTATGTGATGATTAGTTGAAGCCTCCCAGCTAGAGTTTCTGGTTATGCTCACACATTGTTGCTCCAATCAACTGAAAAATGCAGGGAGCTTGTTGGCGAGAAGGCGTCGTCTAAAAGTGGCAAGTTTACATTCTTAAATTGCTTTGATATGGGTACTGGAACTTTAGCGTCTGGTGTGGAGGAAGGTGTGAAGCTCTATTTTTACAATATTAGAGCTTCTCATGTTGAAAGGCAATATATGATGCAATTCAAGCTGCCCTTGTTGATGCTGCATCAGAGGGTGTAACGCCCAAATATTTAATTAAATTTTTTAATTAAATATTTAGGTATCCAATTATTTATTTATTTATTTTAATGGTGTAATTATATTAGCATTTGATTAAGAGGTGTATAATTGAATAATAGGAGATGGTGTTAGTAATCGGGCTTAAGCTGGAGGAAAGCTTGTGATCCATGAGCCCAAGGCTTAGGCGCATGAAGGGAGTGTTAGTGAGGGTTAGGGCATTTCGCATAGGGAGAAGAAAAAGAAAGAAAAATTTGCGAAGAGGAGAGAAACAGAGAAGAGGGTTTCGGCGCAAATCCAAGGGAGAAGAGGAGGAGGAGGAGTTCGTGAATTCAAGGGAGCAGAGAGGAACTGTGTTGCTGAGGTTTTGTTGGTGACTCGATCAAGAAAATTGGTGCTCTCCTACTATAAGGTAAGGGTGGGGTTCTTCCTTATAATGGGGTTTCATGATGGAGTTATGTGGGGATAGGTCCTATAATACCCTTTGATGGATTGTGATGTTTGATTTGGTGTTAGTTGAATTATAACTAGGTTGGATTGAAATTTGACATTTGTTGGTGATAGTTGTGACTCTAGAACTTGGTGCTCATTGTTATTGTTGTTTGGTGTTGTGAGTGACAAATTATGATGATTGACATTGGTGATTAAGGATTGGTGATTTGAATTGGTGAATTAACGAAATTATTGAACCCTAGGGCGCCATGGGCGCCATTGTCCTAGGTGCTGTTTTTGGGGCCCTAGTGCTGGGCGCCATCCCTGAAATGTTGTAGTGCTGTTTTTGGCGCCCTGTGCTTGGGCACCGTGCCTGGCCATGTTGTCTTGGTGTTCTGTTGCTGTTTCTGGCGCCCTGTGCATGGGAGCCGTGTCTGGGTGTGTTTGCGTGTGCCAGTGTGTGTGTTGCCCGTGTCTTGGCGCAGGGGCGCCATGGGCGCCTGTTCCTGAGTTGTGTTGCGCGCTGTCTTGGCGCAGGGGCGCCATGGGCGCTGTGTCTGGCGTGTCCTGTTTGTGTTGCGTTTTGTGTTGCTGTTGTCTGGGCGCCAAGGGTGCCAATTCCTGTGCCAGGTTGCGTTTCTGCTGTGTTCCCTGCTCCTGGGCGCCAGTTTTCTGTGTTGCGTGTTCCTGCTAGGCACCCTGTGCCTGGGCGCCATTTTCAGCATATGTCTCAGTTTTATTCCTATTTTGTTTTTGCAATATCTTTTGACTCGGGAGTCCGATTGAGACGTTTCAAAATGTTTTGGAAAGCTTATTCAGAGGCCTAGCTGAATATTCTAATTTAAGGCAAAGTGATCTATTTTTCTGGAAATTGTTAGCCGTTGTCTTAGTCGTTAAGTGTTGATGTCTTTGGGAAAAGAAAAATTGTCGCATCTCAAATATTTTGGAAAATTGTCTTCGTCCCAATATTTTGGAAACTTGTTGTCATCTTGGTGTCTTGGTGCTGTTTGAGCTAGGTGTGAAGGCTCAAACCTTGGTGTTGTGGGAGCTAGGTGTGAAGGCTCCAAATATTGGTGCTCTGTTGTCTCGGGTAGTTTGGTGTTTCGGTGTCGTTGGGCTAGGTGTAAAAGCTCAACTTTGGTGATATTGGTGAATAATTTGTGGTGTGTCACATTGTGACTATTTTGGATGATTGTCTGTGTGCATACATGGTGTCGCATACAGCATGTGCATTTATTTTGGTGAAGGCCTTTGGTCTTGGAGCTAGGTGTGAAAGCTCAAATTTTTCAAAAACTAGTGAGCCGGGTGTGAAAGCTCAATTTTTCTGAATTGGTGAGCCGGGTGTGAAAGCTCTCAATTTTGGTGACGCCTCTATTTACAGGCAAAATTTTTGGTGATCTCGTACCACATGCATATGCCTGTTGGTGTGGGTTGCATTCATGCATTGTCATGACATTTGGTGACTGATTGTGGTGTTTACTAATTGACGTGTGTTTATGAATTAGATGTGTGTTTATGAATTAGATGTGGGTATTGGAGTGGTAGATATAGTTGTCATATTCTAGCATATTTCCTATCATTTTACGCTATTATATTGAAGATATCTCACCCCTTCTGTTTGAATGTTACCCCTATTCGCTAACGTGCAGGTGATTGCGAGTGAAGGCCTAGTTACCTTCGCTAGTCTGAGTCGGTGTCATTTGCTTTGATATGTAACCCTTAAGGGGGGTAATGAACCTAGACTTGGCTGTTGCATTTTATTTATTTGGAGTACTCCATTTCAGGACGTTATGATTTTATTGTTTGAAACTCATTTCTATTTCCGCTGCGTGTTGATGTATTTTTGATGATGCGGTTATTTAAACTGGTGTTATGGGCTTCGACCCTTCTTGACAAGTGTTATATATCGTATGTGATGTTTTGAACTATCGATGAAATGTGTGACATCTCTTTTCGAAGTATGAAAAAATTTTATAACTCTGATTTTATTAAATAATTATCGGGTAGAAAATGGGTGTTACAGAGGGTATGTCACCAACTGATTCACATAAACATGCTCAGACACAAGGTGCAAAGGCAGCCAAATTGGCTACCCATAAGGCCAAGCGCATCATAGGTCCTCAAATATGTAGGCTTGTGCATGTTTGGAACCTAGTTACCAACCTGCAGTAACATTTCTTGTGGTTCAAAAACGGCATCACACTAGACTCTTCTCAAACAATCACAACGACAGACTCATAATGCATAAGAGTGGAAATATCTTGCCAGGTGAAAGCCTCTTAACTTTATAACTTCTATCATCTGCTTTTATTATTAGTCCTGGAGTTTAAATAGGTTTAATTGGTTATTGTAGGTACTATGGTGGATTTCTAAGATTTGCCATCCTTTCTTAGTCTCTTTCTAGTGCTACTAAAGGTAATCCATCATTCCATCTGAATGGCTGCTTTTAAGATAGTTCTTTCAACCTTCTGCTAGCCTTCAAACTTTTAAGCATGTGCTGGTCAAATTATTGAGTAATGCCACTTTATAGGTAGTAGACAAGCAGTAGATATCTTTCAGCTTCACTTTGTTGAACATTGTTATTGTTATGTTATTAAGGGGTGCAAGTGACATCGTTTGAGATCTCTTTGTGTTTGAAACTGAAAGGTTACTAATTTGTTTTGCATATTGTTGTATGTACGTTTGTCTATGGAAGAAATCACTGTAAAAAACATTGTTGGTTGGTATGGTAGTAGGCGTGAAGCAACGCCTGCTTCACTTTGTTTTTGTCAGTATATATATAACCTGTTGAGACATTACAGATTCACATGATATTTTGTAGCAGGAATCATACTTTACCAAAAGGAAAGTAAAGTAGAAATTATGCTACATACATGTTTATATTGCCTTTTTAACAAATTAACGTTCTTTTATTTCCAATGTTTCATTTTCACAAATATGATTTGCACTAACATTTTAAAAGGTATTAAGAGCATGATAATTAAGTTATAAGAATTAGGAAAAAAATACAAGCTTCTGATTGCAGAATATTTCAAACCTCGATAATAGTGTGTATTTGCTTAATTTGGATGCTAAGTGGAGTTTCTGTACTGAATTTGCAGTGTCCATGAATCAAAGATGGTCAACCCGGAATTCTTAAAACTTGTGAAGCTGATATTTTTTCCTTTAAAATGCAGAACAAATGGTTTAGTTTGGATTAGCAATTTTTGATTTTCATTTTGATGTCTCATTGCTGACAGTTAGGATTAGCAGTGTCCATCATGTCTCATTTTAATGTCTCTTGTTAAGCTTCTAATTTTGTGGTTTGCAAAGTAGTTAGATGGTTACCTTAGAGAGTTGCCTAGCTTGTTAATAAATAGCTCCACTATTAAGCAGTTGGGTTTTCCTTTTCTAGTTATTTGACATGTCTATGTTCTACAATAATAAGAAGATAATTTACATGTTGTTGATCTTACTGATGAACATTTTGGCTTGATAATTTTCCAAGTATGGAGACCAAATTGTTGTCGTCAAGGTTTTGCATTGTGGGAGTACTTCGGAAGAAAGAGCTTCCCTTGAAGATTGTTGCGTGTAATCTAATTTCAAAGAAAGAACGAAGAAAACAGCCCAAGTGACCCTTTGTAGTTTTTTAATCTATATTTAATTATTCGTTAAAATTTTGCATCATAGAATTTTAGGAATTTGTGAATGTGTTTTTCGGCGTAGATGAAAATTTGTTACATTAACATAATTTTTGGTTATGAAATCTAAGAATTGTTCCTGTCGCTAGTTGATAGTATAAGTATATGTGAATTTATTGAAAATATATGTATACGTAGCGGGTTTTCCCAAAAACTGAAGAATTTTTTTTTAAAAAAATTGTGTACTTTTAAAGTCGGATGGTTGAAAGTCTGACTTTAAAACACTACTTTTAAAGTCGGACATTCACTCGACTTTAAATACCCTCACATACTAAGTCGCCTTAATAGAAGTCGGACGCACATCCGACTTTAAATGTCTTAAATATCCGACTTTGAATCCCTTTTTTCCACTAATGATGCGAAATTAGTAAGAAGTAATAAGTTGCTTGATTAGGTAAGTTAATTGCTAATCATATAAATCAAGTGATGAATTGTGATTGAATGGTTAAATCGAGTTTTAGATGGGATTATAGTCTAAAAGGCAAAACAGTCATGGTAAGGTGTTTGTTAAAAAAAATAAGAAATAATATAGCTTACGGTAGAACAAAAAAGCTCATGGTAATGCATTGGTCAACAACAAAAAATTTATGTTAATCTCAACAAAAAATTTATGGTAATGCATTGGTGATGTCAGCAGACCATGTTTTTCATTAAAAGTTTAAAACGTTTATTACTCTCTCCCTCCCATATTATAAGTCGTTTAAGGTTGTGGCACAGGAATTAAGGAATACAATTATTAGTCTAGAATTTGTAAAAAGTATTTTCATTCTTCTTAATATACCCTTAATTCATTGAATTAAAAACAATCTGCATTCAAATTTGAGGGTATAATAGGAAAAACATAATTAAACCTTTATTGGTATTCTAAAATGTAATGTATTATGGGACAAATTTTTTTGGCTAGAAATTTATATATCCATTAAAAATTAACTTTTTTTACTTTGGTTGTAGTAAAAAATTTATTTGGATGGGAGAATCATGCATACTATAGGTAACCATGTCATATAATAAATGTATAATTAAATATACATTTAATAAAAAATTAAATTTTTATACATCCGTCGAAAATTATCTTTTATTTGTTTTGTGATCTTTAATAGACTAAACTACCCCCTCCAATGCCAGCAAAGTCGGTAGTCTTTCATCTCCAAATTCTCAAATCTAGATTTTACATTTGTTAAAAATATTATAATGGCAAGATTATTACTTAAGCTTATCCATCACTTCCTCTTCTCAAACTTCCCTTCCTCGCCTCTTAAAGTTACTGAAACTTAAAAAAATTGGTATAAATCTATATATTACTATTTTATAATAAGTGTTTTTAAATTATACATTTCCCAAAAAATTTGTTATCGCAAATTTATGACCTAAGTTTATCTTATCCATCTAAAAAAATTAAGCTTTCTATCTTACAAATTATGTGTCACACTTTTATTAACAAATTTTTAAATCCTAAATAATGACCTAAGGTGATCCACCCTATTTTGCAATATTCTTTTATATAAAACCATGTTATCAATTCTACATTTATTAAAAATATTAGAAACTCTTAATAATGACATAGGCTTTTCTTAAATATATCCATAAAAAGTAATGTTTTATGCATTAAAAATTATTCAACCCTTCCTCCTTTCAAACTTCCCTACGTCACCATGAAATTAAAAGTTAAAAAATTTAGTTTTATAGCTTACAAATAATGTGTCACACTTTTATTAAAAAAAATAATTCTAAAATTATGACATAAGGTAATTCATCCTATTTTGCAATATTCGATTTATTAAAAATATTATAAAACTTAATAATAACATAGCCTTTTGTTAAGTTTCCATAAGAAATCGTGTTTTATGCATTAAAAATAGAATTTAAATATGGGTACTTTTAAAAATACTACTAAATGCCTATTCATTGTTCAACTAATGAATATGGTTAATTTTAAAAATAGAATTTAATTTATAATAACAATTTTTCCCAATGATAAAGTAAAAAATTAAAATAAAGTCAAGATATTATGTATGATTCAATAAAAAAACATATTATCACCTCCATTTTTCTTATAAGGTTATAAATTTTTTACCTTCACTTCCTCTTCATATTAGTGCAACAAACTATTAAGGCTATCTTCCTTTTGGATTCTACTCACCAGGTGATTTTGAAAAGCGTGATTTTAAAAGTTAAAATGTTGTTTTAGCTAAATTAATTAAGCATGCATTTGTGCGGATAAATTGTTTTACAATTATAGCGTTGTGAGGTGGTGAAGGAGTGAAAAATAAAACAACAGTCATAGTTTCACTAATGTAAACACAACCCTGCGTAGCACGGGGCGTGTGTCTAATAGTTGTAACAGAACCAAAAAAAAGAACCAACAAGGGTTGGCCCGAGTTGTAAGTGGGCTCGGATACCACTCAAAGGTTTTAGGTTCAAATTTTTGGTGTGGCAAAACTCTGTTGGGAGGGGGGAACGACACGGACCGGCAAAGCCGGATTTACACGTGGTCAGCTAGGTTCGCCAGCGTAGATTAGTGCCGGTGGAAACTGCACACAATAAAAAGGTAACAAAAAAAACCAAAAAGAAGGAAAAGAATCTGCATCAAAGCGTGTTTTCTCGATTCAGAACAACATCTTTAATTGATCCAACCAAGCTCCAAAAAAGCAAATCACCCTAATCTCTTAAGAGGATGCTACACTTGAGGATATCTGCGCATTCAAGAACAAGCCCATCTAGGAATATATAATCCCTTGGGTACGAACTAGCATTCGATTCTGGGGATAAAGTCTCGTTCGAAGCAGAAAAGTCCGAGTTGGTCAGTTGGGAAGTAGGTCGTAAACTTCCCTCTCCTCTTTCTTTATTTGCATAACCTCGCATCACACACAACAATAGTTTATGCAGCAAAATCGCATCACGTTAACAATTGCTACAGAGAGAGATCTTCCTCTTGAATTGATTACCACCAAGTATAATTATGAAGCCCACATCCCACAACACCATCCCCTACCATGCAGCAGCACACTCATCCAATTTGTAAACCACCAAGTATAAACTGTTTTGCATATACTAGTTTATATTTGTAAACCAATTTTAAACCGGATTAGAACCAGTAAATAACCGGTAAATCATTTGGACTACTGGCTGAATAAAAAACAAATTGCAAAAGGTATTGTAATCAACAAACAGATCTCAAAGAGAGAATTGAGGCTCGAAGGTACCCCATCTATAACAAAATTGCATTGATCTATGAGCTTCTGAGTGTGCAGCTGTTTTCCTTCCACTCTCCCCTCATGAAAGTTGTGTTGGGAGAACTTTGTCTCAGAAATCTCTGTAATTAAGGCAGAGGGAGTACATGCAACATCATGATAGAAACACCACAAACATAAAATAGTAGACACAGAGAAACAAAAAGGATATACAGGAACAAGGGGGTCGTTGTAACATCTTCAAAATAATTAATTGAATTATTTGGATGTTAACCCAATTGAATTATTTTAGTACTTGACTGGTAAATTTATTGAGTGCTAAAATTATTTATTGGTTGTCGTCGGATCGTTAACCGGATAATACGGGTCAAGGACGGTTTAGAATCAAAATAAGAGATTAAGATCAATATGGTAATTTGATCACGTTACCACTTATATGTTAAATAAATATATATGTATGCGTGTATGTGTCTGTAAGTGAAGGAAGAAAAGAAAGAAAAATAAAAAGGAAAGAAAGAAAGAGAGATACAGAGAGAGAGCCGTGAGAGAAGGAAGAAATAAATGGAGAAAAGGAGAGAATGGGTTTGGAGAGAAGAAGGAGAAAAAGGGCCAACATAGACTCATCAAAACAGAATCCTTCCTTCACAAAAAATGATCTCCTCATCATCCTCTTCCTTTTGGTACCAAAATCATCACCTACAACTCACTCACTCTCATCTTGCCATTTTCGAAATTGTGAGGTAAATGAGGGATTTTGTTTGGGTTTCATTCTTCCTTTCCACAAATTGAAGGTTGGGTAGTTTAAGCAAGAGGTTGATTACTAGCTTGGAATGGAGGAATCAAAGTTTGATAGAGTTAGGGTTTGTAAACAAAATTTGGGGTTAGGGATGATGAATAGTGTTCATGGAGGATTTCGAGGAATTCGGTATTTTGGTCAAAAAGAGGTTTCGTGATCGAGTGGAAAGCTTTAGGAGTGGATTCGGATGTCGCCGGAACGTGGAGTTGATTCGGGGAGCGTTCGTGTGGTTATGTCAGAAAAGCGTTCTCGCGGAAAGTCTCGGTGCTTCGTGATTTTCATCACGATAGGTGAGTTTTACTCACGTTTAGGATTTATGTTTTGAATTGATTGAAACGAATTTTATGTTAATTGATTCGACTGTTTGTTTGATGTGATTGTTTCGACTTGAATTGCGTGTAAAATATCGTTTTGGTCGAAAAGCCGTTAGATCGACGATTAACGGATTTTGAGGAAATTGATGTTTGAGTGTTATGGATTGATATGTTTGATTGATTGATGAGTATTATTGGAAGTGATCGGAATTGATCGGAACAAAGAAAAACTTAAAACGGAATGCTGTCAAATGCGCACGATCCGTGCGCCCCTGGCGCACGAACTGTGCGTCCCATTCGGTTTCCATTCCTCAAAAAATGCGTTACAGGGCGCACGACCCGTGCGTATGGGAGCACGGACCATGCGCTGTGTTCTGATTCTGTTTTCCAAAATAGCCCGAAATGATCCCGATCGATTCCATTCCTCTTCTAATCGTTTCCTACCCCTTCGATAATGATATTAGGCTTATAATGCCATGATTTTGGGTATGTTTCAAAAGGGTTTTAAAAAATACTTTTGAAGTTTAAATTGTTTCGAAAAGCCGAACAATAGTACACGTGTGCGGATATGTTTTATTAATAATAAAGCGGACTATGAATCCTACGTGGTATGGTATAACTGACGCGGGATGGTTATTATTTATTCGTCTAAACCGGTCTACGATTCGCGATATATATATTATATCGACTATAAGAAACGGCCCAATGCGGATATTATGTTCAGTTATCGGTCTAATGTAAATGAACTAAATGTTCATGTGTCTGTAGATATATTTATTATATCGAGTTGGGTGACGACCCATGTTAACATACTAGGCGGGTGTTCGCTGGTGTTTTTAGCAAACAATCACTGGTTTTATTAGAAATGTTTGTGAGATTAAACCAGAAATCTCCAAAGCAATTGCCTTTAAACACCGCAGTTTGTCAACAAATATATTTTAAAAGGGAGACAATTCACCATGAAAATGGAAGTTAAAGAAAAAGAAGTAATAAAATGAAACGCAGAAATGTAAAATGACTTGTATTGAAAGTAATAAATTGCATTAAATGTAAAGAAAATGGTGTACAAATTCACATACGTTGTACAATAATTCTTTTACTCTGTTTTCGCTGTGACTTGGAAGTTTAGAGTTTCAGAACTGTGTGTTTGGTATAATAATTTGCCACCTTTGATTTCTACGTAGAAACTCCTATTTATACAGAAAATAATGACTGAAATGTAAACTGCTATGGACACGTGGCTACGAATAATGACTGAAATGTAAACTGCTATAGACACGTGGCTACGTCTCGTTAACCAGTGATGGACTTCGTGCCACGCTCGATGCCACATACTGCCTACGTTGTATTAACCGTAGTCTTGAAATTCGACACAACTGTTTGCCAATAACTGCTTGACGAAGTCCTGAATACACTGACCTGTCGAAAACTCTTCCCTGTCGAATTGGTGAAGACTCCTTCTGTCGAAAACATGTTGAGATGACTTAAATGTCACTTTTTCTTTCCGAAGGCATTCTGAATGATCTTTAATGAAGAGTCAAACCCTATTAACTAACCACTCAAAAGCCTTGTCGAAATTCTAGGCTAACAAATTGCCCCCCAAAAATATCTTTTTCGACAGCACAAGTGTTAAGGAAGAAAAAGAATATTTTTGAAGATTTCGAAACGTCACCTCCAACAACTTTGCATTAAATGGTGATAGGCAAAAATGATCATGACCTTACGCAGATAAAGCGAACCGTTTCATTGGGCCACGGCATTTGGTTGGTAGACCACGTCTTTTCAGAATCTCAAACGTGCGAAGCGTCGTAACTGTGCAACCGTTGCACTTCTAACGTATAAATACGTTTCACTTTATCTTCTTCATTCTCACGCTCCCTTTGAACCTTAAACTCTGAAAATTTCTCAGCTAACCTTGCCTCTTCACGAAAGCTTCAAACTTTTTCATCGTTTCGACATTTCCACTAAGAACACCACCCTCTTTGTTCGTTATTTACACAGATGGCTTCTTCCAGCGCTCAACCTCAAGAACAAACAGTTGCTGTGCATGGCTTTGAAGGCTTCGTTGAAGAACCTTCACCAACTTGGTTTAAACAGATACTTATTCCAGCTGGTAAACCTTTTACCCATGCTTATTTAGGTCCTCTTCCTGACCCCATAGAAAGCGAAGAAGTTAAAGCAATTTTTCCTAGTCACCGTAAACTTCAACCCAGAATTTTTGAAGAAACTCCTTTTCATTTGGAATTTCTGAAAAACCCCAATAGAGTATTTAGATCCGCTCCTAAGGTAGAACAAGATGATTACATCGCATGGCTTGACAAGGTTCAAAACCAAAAGGAAGCCATTTGGCAAGAACAGGGGATTTTTGACATTATCCAACTGTCGAAATATGGACCCAGATACGACAGCACTATGATTCTAGCAGCATTGCAGTTCTGGGATATATCCACTCATAGTCTCCATCTGAAGTGTGGCATGTTATCTCCCACTCTGTTGGATGTGGCTGCCATTACTGGTCTGAAACCACTGGGTGAAACCTTTGACCCTAAACTGGCCACCAACGACTATGGCTTTTCATTTAACAACCCTACCTTTAGTGCTTATATTGCTGATCATCATGATACTGAGAATGCTGAAGTGTCTGATTCAGAACATATAGCTTTTCTTACCCTATGGTTGTCATGCTTTGTCTTTTGCTCCCGTTCTCTCCAAGTAGCAAAAGTTTTCGTTTCTTTGGCCACTCAACTCCATAAAGCCAAGAATATCAATTTAGCGAAATTGGTTTTAGGAAATCTCTATCAGCATCTTGATGGTGCTGCCCTCGAATTGAAAGAAAGCGAACCAACTGACAAACTGCTCATTGCTGGTCCTATGTGGCTTATGCAACTTTGGCTCTTAGCCACTTTTGAATCAAGGCTGAACTTGTTTATTCCTAAGGACATTCGACCAACCTTACCAACTAGAAGAACAGAAGGAGTTCGACTAGCACAATTAAGGAATAGGGAGAAAAACTTGTCTTATGAAGAGACGTTTTCCACGTACTTCGACATCTTCAACAAGTGCACTACTTTCGTTGATGCTATGGCGCCTTTTGTCAAATGCACTTATGGACCATCTTGGTTCATCAACGAATTTCCCTCTAACTCAACAGAAAATGCCGAAGAGATAAACCAAATCTGGCAAGCCTATCTTTCGCCCTCTCTTCTTTCGATAAGGCTATCCCCAAGCAACAACAAAAACAATCTTGGCATTAGCAAGTATTTTCCCAGCTACTTTTCAAGGCAATTTGGGCTATGCCAACTTCGACCGGCTCCGGTCTGCTTGCATAGGAGAGAGTTCAACACTCCAGAGACAGAGCAAGCTTATCACCAAATCTTCAAGAATTTTCGTTTCAAAGATTTGCTCTTTGAACCTGATAAATTTCAACCACGCTTTTCTTGTACGAAGACATTCCAAGATTGGTGGGGTGGATACTATACTAAAGCTTCTAAAGGAAAAACTGATGCAGAAATTTCGAAAATTTTGTATTCAGCTTTTCCCTCTCAAATTGCTGAGAAGAACAAATCCCCAGGTATGGCCCTTTTTTCCTCATTAGTTAAAATTTAAAACCATTTACCTGATAAAATCTTTGCGTTATGAACAGCTGCTGTTTCACAGAAAAAGCCCACTAAAGCAGCACCAAAGCAAAATAAGCCAACAGCAAGAACACCACCCAAAACAAAGAAGAAACTTGTGATCAAATCCACTTCCAGCTTACCCCAAATAGAGGTATATCTTTGTTAATTGACTAGACCTTTTCTTCGACTCTTTTAATACTTGATTATGTTTTAAACTCATGTTTCTCTTTCGCAGGATACTGATAGTGATAATGATAACATGCCTCTTATTCACCGGTCAAGGAAACGAATGCAACCCGAATCCCAAGCAAGGGCTAAAGGGATTGTGATCAAAGAACCACAAGAGCAATCTCACGGACCTCCCCCTAAGAGACTTCACACATCAGTCGAAGTTCCTGTTGTCGAATCTGTAGCTGCTCCAAATGTTCCTTCGACTGAACAAATTTTGCCTGCACCATCAACACCTGTGGAAATCTCCATAGTACCTCCAACTACCCAAAATTCTCCTATGGTTGTTGACGTTGAAGGAAAAAACATTGCTACTAACGCGAATGTTGAAATGGAACTTGAGCAAACCAACAAGCAAACACCAGATGTAGCAGGCGCTAAGGATTCAAGCAAAGAGACGACTGAAATTGAGGTTCAAGAACAAGCTTCTACCAAGGAATCAACTAGTAGCGCTATGAGTGACCAGGAGTTTTCGCTGATGAAGACGATAAATCCTTTGGCTGCTCTTAAACACTTGCTGAGCCTTTCTTCCTCTTCCCCTGCCATGGTCTCCAGTGCTTCGACCACTTCTTTGACCTCTGTTACTCAAGAATCTACTGAAGAATTGCTTCAACAATTAAAAGCTAAGGTCTTGGAAGGCAATCTCTTTACTAGGATTGGAGAGAACCCATTAGAAAGCTTAGCAATTAAGGACATCGTTCAAAAATTGCTAAAATCAGAGGCTAATGCAAAACTTTTCGCTTTCCTGATCGAATTTTTGCCAGTCTTTGAAACTTTTGCACTTCACATCAGCAAACGTTCTGAAATTTCCAGGTTGAAAGACCAAGAGGCTGTACTTCATCAAGAAAAAATTAATGCCTTCAAGGTTTCTCAAACCCCCATTGATGAATTGGAAGTCCAAATAATGGAAGATGAGCAAGAACTTGCTAACTGGGATTCAAAAATTCAGCACTATGATGAAGAGATAAGAATTCTCCAAACAAAACTGGCAAATGCTAAACACCAAAAAAGTTTAGTGCAACAAAGGATGGAGACCCCTAAGTCGGAGATTGAAAAGGCAGCTACTGAGGCTCTTCAACATTTTGATGATGCTCAAAAACACCAAGCCACTATTGCTCTACTGGACAAAGAGTTAAGCTTTCTGGAGTCTTCAATTGCTGTGAGCACTAAGATCCTCTACAGGCTCAAGCATTCTCTTCAAAGCCTTTAGTAACTTGTAATAGTGTAGAATTTCTTTTAATGGCTATGTAATTATTTTGATTGAATACATTACCATTTTGAACCAATTTACGATTTTATCTTTGCTCGATTCTAACTTCGTTTAATGTTGGCTTATACTATTTTAAATACTTGCCATTTATTTTGAAGATTCTGTTTTCGTCACCCAATTCTTCGACTTCGTATGCCCCATTAGAAAAACATTGCAATATGCGAAGTGGACCTTCCCAACTAGGTGACCATTTACCCAAAACTCTATCTTTTTTATCCATAGGCAACAACACTTTCCAAACTAAATCACCTGAATTAAAGGTTTTTAACTTAACCTTTTTGTTATAAGCTTTAGCTACTCTTTCCTTCTGTCGAATAAGCATTTCCAAAGCTAACAACCTTTCTTCGTCTAAATCAACTAACTCATCAAGCATCATATTCCAATAATGATCAAAAGGAATTTCATACTGTCTTTGAATTCTTGTTGATTGTAAACAGATTTCAACAGGCAATATTGCATCGTGTCCAAAGGTTAACCTGTATGGAGTAGCATTGATAGATTCTTTGGGCGAATTTCTACAAGCCCATAAAACTTGATCCAAAGTGTTATGCCAATTTCTGGGTTTTTGCCCAACATGCTTTTTAATCAAGTTAATAATGATCTTATTGGCAGCTTCCACTTGACCATTGGCTTGTGCATAATATGGTGTCGAAGTTAATAACTTAAAACCAATTTTAGAAGCAAATTCCACCATTTTTCGACCAGTGAAAACAGAACCCTGATCTGTAGTTATGGTTTCTGGAATTCCATACCTATAAATAATATGATTTCGGATAAACCGTATTACTGCTTCTTGATCAACATTGGTTAAAGGTATTGCTTCAACCCATTTGGTAAAATAATCAATTCCTACTAATATATACTTATGACCTTTTGATGATGTTGGTTTTATTTCTCCAATTATATCTAGAGCCCAACCTCTGAATGGCCAAGGTTTCACTATGGCATGCAATTCATTTGCAGGCACATGTTGTATACCAGCATGCTTTTGACACTCTTGGCATCCTTTGGCAAACTCTATACAATCTTTCAACATTGATGGCCAATATATTCCTTGTCGAAATAATAGCCATTTCATTTTATGGCCTACTTGGTGCAAACCACAAGCTCCACTGTGTGTTTCAGAAACTGCTAAATATGCCTCATTTTCACTAAGACATTTCAATAATACTCCTTCAGGAGTTTTCTTAAACAATTCGTTTCCAATTATCACATAGCTTAAAGCTCTGTACTTTATCTTTTTATTGGTATTTCCTGTGGGATTTTGCAAGTATTCTACAATAGGCCTTCGCCAATCATCATTGGACATATTGTCAATGGCAAAAACTTCTGCTAAAACAACTTCATCAACAATGTGGCGTTGTTCAATACATTCCTCATCTGTATTTGTTACCCCCCCCCCCCCCAGTTTTTGGTGTTGACAATAATGATGAAGAAATATCATCAGATACGAGTTTCTCTTTTATTTCGATTAATTCTTCAAGGCTTTGTTTTGAAACTCTATAACCTGATGCAATTTGGGCCAAATCATTCGCCACTTGATTATTAACTCGTGGTAAATGTTCTAAATGAACAGAGTCAAATCTCTTTAACAAGGAATTGGCCATAATAAAGTATTTAATAAGGTGTTCTTTAATACATTTATATTCTTTGGTCATTTGTTTGATAACCAATTCTGAATCACCTTTTATTTCGATACATCTTGCCCCCAGCTCAAGTAAAATTTCAAGGCCTATAATTAGAGCCTCATACTCAGCTTCATTATTTGAGCAATGATTTCGAATCTTACACTTGTACTTCGTTGGAATGTTATTTGGTGAAATAATTAAAACACCAATCCCAACTCCTTTTTTATGACTTGAACCATCAAAATACAACCTCCAAGGATATGTGTCTACGAAATGTAATGTTTCTTCGACAACAGAGTGGTCCGCTATAAAATCAGCAACCACTTGTCCTTTAATTGATTTTAAAGGTTGATAAGTTAAGTCATATTCAGACAAAGCTAAAGCCCACTTACCAATTCTACTATGCATTATTGGTTTCGACAGCATATGCTTAATAATATCAGAATGCGAATAAACACAAACATTAGCTGGCTTTATATATTGCTTTAACTTTGTGCAAGAAAAATACAAGCAAAGGCACAACTTTTCTATAGAACTGTACCTAGTTTCAGCATCTATTAAGACTCTACTAAGGTAATATATGGCTCTTTCGACACCATTATCATCCTCTTGAGCTAACATGCTACCTATTGTTTTTTCAGATGTTGCTATATACAATTTGAGCACTTTGTTTCTAATAATAGGCATTAGAATTGGTGGTTTCATCAAATAAGACTTAATTTCTTCAAAGGCTGCTTGATGAACTGATTCCCATTTGAAAACTTCTTCTTTCTTCAGTCTCAACAATGGCGAAAATGCTTGAGTTTTGCCACTTAGATTTGATATGAATCTTCGTAGGAAATTGATTTTTCCCAACAATGACTGAAGTTCTTTTTTGGTTGAAGGAGCTTTCGTTTCAATTATAGCTTTAGTCTTATTCTGATTGATTTCAATGCCTTTTTTGTGCACCGCAAAACCCAAAAAATCGCCTGCACGCACACAGAAGGCACATTTTAATGGATTCATTTTCAATCCATATTTCCTCATTCTTTCAAAAGATTGTCGAAGATGGTCTAAATGACCATTTTCTGAGGAAGATTTAACCACCACATCATCTATGTATACTTGCATAAAGTTTTCAATAAAATCATGAAACATACAATTCATTGCCTTCTGATATGTAGCACCAGCATTTTTTAAACCAAATGGCATTACTACCCATTCATAAATACCTAACGCCCCTGGACAACGAAATGCAGTTTTCGATACATCTTCTTCAGCAATAAAGATTTGATTATACCCAGAATAACCATCAAGCATGCTGAGGTATTTAAATCCTGCTGCTGAATCTATTAACATTTCTGCCACAGGCATTGCGTATTCATCTTTGGGGGTTGCATTATTCAAGTCTCTAAAATCTATGCAAACTCTAAGAGTGCCATTTTTCTTAATTACAGGGACTATATTAGCTAACCATTCGACATACCTGGCAGTTCTGATGAATTTGTTCTTGAACAACCTTTCGATCTCCTCTTTAATTTTAGTTAATATTTGAGGAGCAAACCTTTTTGGTATCTGCTTCACTGGCTTCTTCTCTGGTCGAATTGGCAATTGAAATTCCACAACGTCTCGACTCAATCCAGGCATTTCATCATAGTCCCAAGCAAAGAAATCTTTGAACTCCCTTAGTAATGTTATAACTTGGGCTTTTAATGCAACATCCAAGTATGCACTAACATAAGTTGGCCTCTTGTTTGAGCCATCTCCCAAATCTACTTCCTCCAATGGATCTTGAGCTTGCATTCGCTTTGTTGAATCTCTAGGATCCTTTTCAAACCCTAATGGCTCATTATCATAAATGCAATCAAGCTTTCCATTCATAATAATGCCATTTTCGTCTTCAGAACCTTTGGTTTCAACAGCCATTGTTTGATGATTTAATTCGGCTTCCATAGCCGTGTTTAACTTATTTTCGGCCATATAAGCCGTAATCTTGTTCCATGCATTAGGAACTGACATAGGAAACATTTTAATAATCAGAATACCACCCCTCAGGTTGGGCAGTAGCATCTCCTATTATTTGCCTTTCCCAAACAAAACCATAGTTTGGATGCAAATTAACTGAAGCAAATACATTATCAGCAGGAATGTATGCCTCATTAGAAGATGGACATGGCGCAATGTTCGCCAATCTTTTCTCAAAATTTTCCTTGGTGATGTGATTCACGTCAGCACGAAAATAACTTTGGTCTGCTTCAATGTATTCGACAAGACCATCTTCCT
The DNA here is from genome assembly GCA_039519185.1 of Astragalus membranaceus. Lineage (NCBI taxonomy): Eukaryota > Viridiplantae > Streptophyta > Magnoliopsida > Fabales > Fabaceae > Astragalus > Astragalus membranaceus. The sequence continues at coordinate 70,763,036 of CM076850.1, forward strand.
TCCACATCACTAGTCTTTGATGTAATGTTGAAGGCACAGCACCGGCTCCATGTATCCACTCCCTTCCAAGTAAGATATTGAAGTTTGCTTTGGAAGCAATCACTAAGAACAGAGTGGTCCTCTTGATAGTTCCAACAATCAATTCCACTTCAATGGCTCCAAGAGAATAACCAGTTTTGCCTTCGTAATTACTTAAGACAATATTGTGTGGCTTGAGGTCAGTGATGGATATGCCTATCTTCTTCATAAGCACTTCAGGCATAAGATTCACAGCAGCACCTCCATCAACTAACACTTTGTTGATGCCAATACCATTAACCTTAGCCTGAATATATAAAGGCTTCAGGTGATTCTTCATACTCGTATCTGGCCTCTCGAAAGTAGCCATCTGCTCTTCGACACAGCCATCATTCATCACATAGTAACACATGGGTTTGTGACAAGCCATATCTTCAGTGAAATCTTCTTCCTCACTGTTAGGCATAGTTATGACATCATACTCCAGTGGCAATATTGACACCACATTACAGACGACATCGAAGTCATCATCAGAATCATCAAAACTAGAACCTATGTCCTCATCAGAGTCGGACTGAGATTCTTTCCCTTTAAATGTCGAAGATGGAGGACAGATTCTTTCAAGTGCAGGCCTTCTAGGTTTTTCCATCGAAACATCCTTGCCTTTTGCCTTATTTACCACATTTGTAGGCTTAGCAACATCAGCACTGGTACTTGCCTCAACCTTAGAAGCCACCTTCTTATCATCCAACCGGACTTTGATTCCAAAGTGACTAGGAACTTTGTTTACGTCTAAAGAAGCTTTCTCTTTCTGTTTTCTCTGAAAACGACGCCACTGGGTTTTAGTCATAGGATTCTTACCTTTATAATTATTCCGATAATTATACTTGTTGGAATAATACTCATCTTGATGGACAACTTGAGCAGGTGCATTGTTGTGAACCCATTTTCCAACAGGGGAATTCGTCTGTGGAACGAAGGTTTTACCAAACAGTTTTATGGATCCTTTCTTTCCTGGCTTTTGGCTTGTCGAAGGTTTAGTCAAAACACTAACCTTGCTAGATGAAGTCTTAGTCGTAACATTGGCCTTGTAACCAGGAAGCTCAGTGCTACCAAAATCAAAGGATGGCCTATTGTCAAGCCATTTCCTCTTACGTTGTTCCTGATCCTGGTACCCTTCAACAGCTTTAGCTGCCTCTTTGTCGAAAACAGCACTGCACCTTGGACATAGCATAACCTCAGAATTGTTCCACTTACATCTGTTGAGGAAATCTATCAATTCCTCTTCAGCTTTTGGGTACACCACATGCTTCTTTCCATCGTACTCTTTCACAGTTACCCGTTGTTTTTATCCTTCAGCATAAATAAAACCTTCGAATTGTTTGGTAGAATATTTGAGAGTTTTTGGGGAATTTTCCATTTCAGTGTCTACCATGTTTACATTCGCTTCGAAAGGCTCTGAATACATGGCTTCAGCTTTAGGTAAAGGGTCATCCACAACTTGCATTGGAGCTTTCATCTTTCTATCCTCAAATTTTAATCTACCTTCTTCGATCGCTTTTTGCACAAGATCCCTGAAAAGCACACAACGGTCAGTGTTATGTCCCAAAAAATTATGGAACTTACAATAACCCTTTTTCTTTCTCTGGTCAAGAGTTGGTACTTTTAAACCACTAGGTACCAATATCTGACCATCTGTTACTAACAGATCAAATATTTCATCACATTTAGTAACATCAAAAGTATATGTCTTAGGCACAAATCTGTCATTTTTTGGCTCAACAGGATTTTTCCCATTAGCAGGCCTTAGTAATTTACAAGTATAAGGAGGACCAGGCTTGAGTTCAGCCACGTCTATCTCCTCTTTTTCGACATCACCGAATGCGACGTCAAATTCTTCTTTGACATATGCAATTTTTTCTTTTTTAGGAAACCTAGTTGACCTAGATTTCTCCTCTTTTAACCTTTCAACTTGTCGAACTCTATCAGCCAATTGGGCCATGTCTTTTAGATAAGATGTGTCCAATTTCTTTCTGATTGAATAATCAAGACCACCAGCAGCCATTTCGACGAGTTCATGTTCAGGCACTTGTGTGAAACAACGAGCCTTCAGTAGCCTAAACCTATTCAAATAGTCATCAACAGTTTCAGGCATTTTGCGCTGAACACTGGCCAATTCTTTGAGACTAATCTTAGATTGGCCCGTGTAAAACTGCGCATGAAATGCTTTTTCTAATTGCCCCCATGTGAAAATAGAACCAGGGGGTAATGTAGTAAACCAAGTAAAAGCATTTTTTGTTAAAGAATTTGGGAAATATTTCATCTTCAAATTCTCATTTTGGGCTATATCCCCAGACTCAGTCAAATAACGAGCAATATGTTCGACAGTAGACTCTTTTGTGTCACCACCAAACTTAGTATATTTAGGAACTTTCCAGCCCCTTGGTAACTCAGTTTGCAACACATATTCACACAATGGCTGATATGAAATTTGGCCTATGTAAGCCTACATTAACGCCATTTTGTGTCAATATAGTTTCTACTAAAGTAGCTATATTATCTTGAGCGCCAACATTATTTTGTTGCACTTGTTGAACAACTTCATCAGCGTTCTGATTTCGATTTACCAGAACAACTTCAGGAACATGATTTGCAGTTCCCTGACGCTCACCTACATTCACTGGGACTTCGACTGGAATTGTTCTTTGGGTATTAACAGGCAATCCATTATTTACTGTGTTGGGCATCTGCCTATTACTAATATTTGGAGCCCCAAAGAAATCTGCAATTCGACCCATTTGATTGGCTAACCTTTGGTAACTAGTATTAGTATTTTGAATCAATGGATTAAAAACCGTACCGATTTGTTGGGTTAACATATTAACCATATCATGATTGCTCTCATCAACTTGTTGTCGTAAGGCAAACAAAGATTCATTGGTTAATGCTGTGGGATTTCGACCCATTACACTTTCAGAAGAAACATGTACAGGAGACATGGTCGAAATATGTGGCATTCAAGTAGGCATGCCATACGATCCAGAAGGAAATGCAGGAAAACTTACATTATGAAAATGTGGATTTAAACCGCTTCCTATTGCCATATAAGGACTATGAAGTCCCATATGTGACAGCAAAGGCATAGGCATAGATGCCATGTTTGACTGCGTTGATCCAACGTTAGTCATTGATACTGAAGGAACGGTTGTTGATGATGATGGGGATATTGTTCCCACAACCACACCTGCATTTACGTTTGCAGAGTCTACTATTGTTCCCTGTTCTTGTGAAATCACAGGATTAGAACTAGACGCATTATTAGTAGGACGAACCATTTTTCCACTTCTTAAGTGCATGCGAATACAAACACATACAAGAACATAGAAAAATTACGTATTAAAGGCAAACAGTCCCACTGGGCGTGCCAATTTGTTCGCTGGTGTTTTTAGCAAACAATCACTGGTTTTATTAGAAATGTTTGTGAGATTAAACCAGAAATCTCCAAAGCAATTGCCTTTAAACACCGCAGTTTGTCAACAAATATATTTTAAAAGGGAGACAATTCACCATGAAAATGGAAGTCAAAGAAAAAGAAGTAATAAAATGGAACGCAGAAATGTAAAATGACTTGTATTGAAAGTAATAAATTGCATTAAATGTAAAGAAAATGGTGCACAAATTCACATACGTTGTACAATAATTCTTTTACTCTGTTTTCGCTGTGACTTGGAAGTTTAGAGTTTCAGAACTGTGTGTTTGGTATAATAATTTGCCACCTTTGATTTCTACGTAGAAACTCCTATTTATACAGAAAATAATGACTGAAATGTAAACTGCTATGGACACGTGGCTACGAATAATGACTGAAATGTAAACTTCTATAGACACGTGGCTACGTCTCATTAACCAGTGATGGACTTCGTGCCACGCTCGATGCCACATACTGCCTACGTTGTATTAACCGTAGTCTTGAAATTCGACACAACTGCTTGACGAAGTCCTGAATACACTGACCTGTCGAAAACTCTTCCCTGTTGAATTGGTGAAGACTCCTTCTGTCGAAAACATGTTGAGATGACTTAAATGTCACTTTTTCTTTCCGAAGGCATTCTGAATGATCTTTAATGAAGAGTCAAACCCTATTAACTAACCACTCAAAAGCCTTGTCGAAATTCTAGGCTAACAGCGGGGAAGTCATGATCCCTTACCCTAGGCCCGCATACCATTAGGGAAAGTACTATTGGTAAGGTGGTTCACCGGGATTTAGCACTGGATTGCAGTCGGTGTTATTTTGAAAGTTTTGTTGTACGATACACCGGGATTTAGCATTGGATTGCAGTCGGTGTCGTACTGTAAGGTTCACCGGGATTTAGCACAGGATTGCAGTCGGTGCCGTACTGAGTCATAACACGTTCACTGGGATTTAGCACTGGATTGCAGTCGGTGTCGTGTTGAATTAAAATGCACGTGGTTATAAATTAAACCACGAATGAAAGAAAGTCCAATAATACGGTTCACCGGGATTTAGCACTGGATTGCAGTCGGTGTCGTGTTAAGTTAAATAGGATTCATAATTGAACCGAGAGCGTAGATAGGGGTCTCGGTAGAACTCACTGAGATTGTATCTCATTGTTTATATGTTGTTGTTTTACAGAGAAACAGGGAAAGAAAGGACCGCAGAGGCACGAGTAGGTGGAGCTCGGATGGTTGCTGATGACTTAGCTTTATGATTAAGTATATCTTTCCTTGTTATCTGTGTATCAAGACATTTTGTCTTTAGCGTTATGAATTTATTCCCGCTTTCTTGTACGATATTGAACACTGTATTTCACTGTTGGTTTATGGTCTTATTTATGTTTAAGACTGTTCTGTTGTTATTCAGTGAAAATTTTATAGTGGTGTTCAGTATTTCAACAGGAAATATATCTCTGGTGTTTTAAGGATGGTGCACTTGAGTATTTTTACTCGATAAAAATACCGGGGTGTTACAGTCGTGGCCAGGGATGCACAATAGCAACATCTAGTGAAGTAGAATCAGCAGAACGGAGGTGATAGCAAGGAAATAATGAAGCCATGTATTCAATCGGAGTGCAAGGGTCACAAGGGAAGCAAGCAAAAGGCAAACAAACCTACATGAGACACACCAAACATGTACACGAGACATAGAGGTGATATTGGGAGAAACTAGATTCACCACAATAAGCCACACACCTCATCAAGTCATTTAAACTATGAGCCCTGCAAGGAGGCTCTTTCCTTCACTTTGATCTTCCTCAGTGTTTGCCTAGTGTTCATTTTGCCTTGAATGATGAACCACACACCAATATTTCTACCCTCGGGGGGCTAGTCCATTCCATATCACTATCCTACTGTCCTTTTCGTTATCCCTACTCAATAGGCTCTGACAAACTATTTAACCGTAAATTCACCTTTAGTGTTAAAATGCAACCATGTTCGATCTTTTCTATGCTTAGAGAGATGAACTTCTGGGAGGGTTGCCAAGAGGGTTTCCAATCGTTCGATTTTCCATTGGAAAAGGCTCCGTCTCCACACCAAGTTCCAACGCCTTTGTAGGCCATCCCAAAAGCCCATATTTGCAACAAATTCATCTCTTTGCAGCGAGATAGAGTAAAGTCTCGGGAATCTGAATTTCAGTGGTGTAGACCCAATCCAAGAATCCTGCCAGAATTTTACGTTTTTCCGTTCTTCCACTCTTTTGCGCCAACCAGAAGTAATCACATTATGGATCTTTTCATCCCAAATTGCCACTTTTCATAAGCTTCCCTCTAGCCCTTTACTCTACTTGTTACATAAGAAATACTTAATTGACTTAAATAAATCTATCAAATACTCTATTAAGAAAGCAATATATATTAAATGCTATTAGGATATTGTAATTCAATATTAAATACTGCATTGTAGCTTATAAGTTTTCCTTATTGTTAAATAAAGTAATTTAATAATTGACAGGTATTGAATTACTAAGCGTAATAGCAAATGTATAAATAAAAAGAAATATAATAATAAATGTTTTCAAAAGATACAATTCATTGACTTAAATAATTCTTTTTTTGAATATTATATTAAGAAAGCAGTATATATATATATATATATATATATATATATATATATATATATATATATATATATATTAAATGCTATAAGGATATTCTAATGAATATCCCTTCGTAACATATTATAAGAAAAAGTGAGTCAACGATAGTCGATGTATTTGGTCTAAAATTAAGAGCAAATACATCATCAACTTCTGTTGACTCACTTTTGCTTATAATGTGTTACAGATGGAGTATTAAATACTTTTTTGGTGTAAATCAGACATCCTTTGCGCGCAACTGTAGAGGCTAATCCCTTAAGTCGTGTAGGACTACAATGGGCTGCAAAGCTCTCTTCGAGAGTTTTAACGTTGTTGCAGTCCCAAAGCTGGATTCGAACCCAAGACCTTAGTTAAGCTGGAAGAGACTCGATACATCTCATCCAAGCGTTCTTGGGGTGCTATCAAATACTATCAATCAAACACTGATATAATAAAGCAATGTGTTAGGAAAAGTCATTTTTAGTCATTCTACAAACTTGCAGTGTGTCCATTTTTAAGGGTAGATAAATCATTTATCCGCTATTTGACAAAAAATTGGGCAGCTTTTTCTATCACATTTTACTATGAACAGATCACTACTAACGCAACAGAAAACGGGTTAGCTTTTGCATTGACAGAAAGAAAATACAGAAAAATGGGTCAGCAGAAAAAAAAGAGGGGAGATAGAAAAAAAAAGCTGCCGCCTGACTGTAGAGAGAGACAAAGTGGTGACGCAAAGGACAGAGAGACAAAAAACAATGACGCAAAAAAAAACCGACGATACAGAAAAAAAGCTGACATGACAGAAAAGCGATGATGCGCGTCAGTGCTGACGGGAGAAAGAAAAACAAATTACTATTGTTTTTTAGTCTTTATTGCTACTCCAATCTCATTTTTAAGTAAAAAAACATTTTTTAAGTTCATTTTATAGACCAGGTACTCTTTAAGTGTTTTTTGGGCAGGAAATAATAATAAATTCAAGGAATCTGGACCCTTCATTGTGGGGACAACATGAATGAAGGGAAATTGTGACTAGAGAGAATCCAGGTCTTCCCTGTCCTCACGAATCCCCATGATCTAGCGGGGGCCCCACAAAGCTATTAAAAGTTAGCAAAAATATAAACTAACAAAACTGAAAAAGTATAAAAAAAGTAAGACTAAAACAAAAGTTTAACATCTTAATATAAAAAATATAAACATTTAGTCTTACTTTTATATTATTTGCTAAATAATTCATCTTTTTTCAGTAATATTATCTTCACTATTTTGGCTAAATAGAACGAGGGTTAAATCGAAATCAAGAAAAATAATGCATTTAGTAAGTTACAGGCTATAGTTTTTTAAATTTACACTTATACATTTGCTGGCAACGTAATAAATATATTTTAAAATTTTCTATTATTATTTTTGAAATATTAAATTCGCAATATTTTGTGTAACATCCAATACTCCTTTCAGAACTGTCCACTGTCCTCACAAATCAACACGTGTCTTTGCAACATGCGTTGTCCTCATTTGCATGCTTTTTAGGAAACTTCCTAGAAGGTAACCCAACCCACTACTACTCCAAGTCATGCACGCTTAACTATGGAGTTCTTAAGGGAAGTGCCTTGAAAAAATAATGCATCATGTTGGTATAGGTTGTCCAAATCAATTCTTTTAAGCCTTCCTTCAACTATATAGTCCCATACCTGCACAGCCTCAGGATCCATCTCATTCTGGTGCGTATTCGGTTCATCCAGGTGTCCCTCGCCTAGAAGATGCCAGGAGCCGCTCTTTGTCCGTGCCAACTTTTTGGGCACCGACGATCACTCCCTGCCCTCGTCAGCCACGGATGTCACAAAAATCATCTCTAAGAGACATAAAAAATCTTGCACTCTCCTCTATGTTAGAGCGATAGAACTAGATGAAGGTTGGATTCTGGCAATGGAAGATGAGCTGAGCTAGTTTTAACGAAATGATGTATAGAATCTAATCCCTTTACCAAAAGATAAACAAGCAACTGGAACCATGTGAGTTTTTAGAGACAAGCTTGATGAAGATGGTAAAGTGGTAAGAAACAAAGAAAGGTTAGTTGCTCAATGTAGGTATTGACTACATTTAAAACTTTGTTCATGTAGCTAGATTGGAAGGTATAAGAATTTTACTATAGTTGTTGCCCTTCATGAAATAGTTGAATATCAAATGGATTAAATAATTGCATTTTGTAAGGGTTTTATTAATGAGGAGGTACATGTGAAACAACCACCTAGTTTTGAAGATATACATCATATGGTGTTGTGCAAGAACCTAGAGCTTGGTACGATAAACTAAGCATATTTTTGTTATCAAATGATTTTGAAGAGGTCGGGTGGATACTATCTCATTCTAAAAATAATCTAAAAAGGATTTAATTTTAGTAACAATGTATGTTATTGACATTATTTTGGTACTACTATTGAACCTCTCTACGAGGAATTTTCTAAGCTAATGTAGAATGAATTTGATATGCGCATGATAGGAGAAGTTAAGTTCTTCTTAAGAAGTAAAAAGATTAGTAAGTTTCTGTGATGATGACTCTGCTGATGATAGAGTTGAAAGAAAAAGCACCAGTGGTGATTGTTAACTTCTTGGAGAAAACCTCATCTCATGGTCAAGCAAGAGACAGAGGGCATTTGCTGTAACATCCTAACCTTTAGACGTCATAAAGTCTAAAATGTTAACCATTTTTATAAAATCAGAGTTATAAACCTACTTGAGAATTTGGACACGACTTAACTTGACAGAAATTAACCATCACCTCGAGTTCCTTAGGGTAAGATACCGATATCATAACCATATAAACATAACAGATAATAGGATACTTCAGTCATGGTACCGTAGATGTCCAAAATCAAAAGTAAAGTTTATAATACATCATAGCTTTGATTGCAAAATCAAAGGTTACAATCTTAGAGTAAGGCCCAAATACATTTCGGTAAAGCTAAGCAAGCATAATAAAATTGATCTGAAAGGATCCCTCGATAAACTACGCAACTACATCCGCTGCTACTTCTCCTCGGTTTGCTGGCTTTGCCCTGTCCATCTGAAAACACCACATATAAAACAGTGGGATTATAAATCTCAATGAGTTCCTCCGTGACCCCTCACATTTCCTCTCGGTGTTTTCCTAATATTATCATTTTATCCTCGTTTCCACTTTACCTCATTTCCATTTTACCTCTTTTCCTCTTTACCTCTTAGCACAACCCGAGAAATTAACTTACCTAATCTCAACGGAGAACTCAACTCGAATAGCTATAACTCTAGGCCTTAGCTTATGGGATCATGACTTCCCGCCACCAAGTATGCATTTAACCTCTTGGGATTATCATCCCCCTTGTATATTATGCATTTACTTTAGAATCTTAGTTTTCTCACTCGATTGAATCATCGGGTATTATTCATTACATTGATAAGCATTGGCATTGAATCATTCACAAAACTTCATCAACCATATCCCAAAAATATGACTCAAATAGTATCTAGCACTTATCAATAGATTAAGGATTAGGGTCAAGTTGGATTGCACTAATTTCCTACGAGAAAAGGTCAAAATTTCATGTCTGGCCAGAGGTAGACACATTCCATGTTTAAAGGTCATGGTCCATGTAGCTAAATTTTTAAGCAGCAAAACAGAACCAGTTGATGACACGGTCCATGCTCTTCAAGACACAGTCTGCGTCGTTTCCCAGCAATTCGTCCATACAGTTAGACTTTTAAACAGCAAAACAGAACCAACTGATGACACGGTCCATGCTTCTTCATAACAGAGTCTGTGTCGTTTTCCGGAAATTCCCACTTTACATTTTGAGTGAAAATACTGATTTTTATGCAACACAACCCCTCTCAATCCTCAATAATACTGTTAATTGCTTGTAAAACATGCTAAATAACTCACATCAAGGCTCATTAACATAACTTGCATGCATCATTTTACTTCAAACATGTGTAAGATCAACATGTCACTTGTTCAACATCAACAACAACATGAATATTGCACATTTTATAAAAACAACTAGTTCAACAAACCGGAATTTCAGAGGTTCCAATCATAATGTTAGCCACATGCAATTCCAACAAAATCAGAACATACACACATTATTAACATGCAATTCAAAAAAACAACAAAACAAAGTGACGTCAGCGGCTACAAATCCTCGGTTTGCTGGCTTTGCCCTATCCATCTGAACACACCACATATAAAACAGTGGGATTACAAATCTCAATGAGTTCCTCCGTGACCCCTCAAATTTCCTCTCGGTGTTTTCCTAATATTATCATTTTATCCTCGTTTCCACTTTACCTCATTTCCATTTTACCTCTTTTCCTCTTTACCTCTTAGCACAACCCGAGAAATTAACTTACCTAATCTCAACGGAGAACCCAACTCGAATAGCTATAACTCTAGGCCTTAGCTTATGGGATCATGACTTCCCGCCACCAAGTATGCATTTAACCTCTTGGGATTATCATCCCCCTTGTATATTATGCATTTACTTTAGAATCTTAGTTTTCTCACTCGATTGAATCATCGGGTATTATTCATTACATTGATAAGCATTGGCATTGAATCATTCACAAAACTTCATCAACCATATCCCAAAAATATGACTCAAATAGTATCTAGCACTTATCAATATATTAAGGATTAGGGTCAAGTTGGATTGCACTAATTTCCTACGAGAAAAGGTCAAAATTTCATGTCTGGCCAGAGGTAGACACATTCCATGTTTAAAGGTCATGGTCCATGTAGCTAAATTTTTAAGCAGCAAAACAGAACCAGTTGATGACACGGTCCATGCTCTTCAAGACACAGTCTGCGTCGTTTCCCAGCAATTCGTCCATACAGTTAGACTTTTAAACAGCAGAACAGAACCAACTGATGACACGGTCCATGCTTCTTCATAACAGAGTCTGTGTCGTTTTCCGGAAATTCCCATTTTACATTTTGAGTGAAAATACTGATTTTTATGCAACACAACCCCTCTCAATCCTCAATAATACTGTTAATTGCTTGTAAAACATGCTAAATAACTCACATCAAGGCTCATTAACATAACTTGCATGCATCATTTTACTTCAAACATGTGTAAGATCAACATGTCACTTGTTCAACATCAACAACAACATGAATATTGCACATTTTATAAAAACAACTAGTTCAACAAACCGGAATTTCAGAGGTTCCAATCATAATGTTAGCCACATGCAATTCCAACAAAATCAGAACATACACACATTATTAACATGCAATTCAAAAAAACAACAAAACAAAGTGACGTCAGCGGCTACAAATCCTCGGTTTGCTGGCTTTGCCCTGTCCATCTGAAAACACCACATATAAAACAGTGGGATTACAAATCTCAATGAGTTCCTCCGTGACCCCTCACATTTCCTCTCGGTGTTTTCCTAATATTATCATTTTATCCTCGTTTCCACTTTACCTCATTTCCATTTTACCTCTTTTCCTCTTTGCCTCTTAGCACAACCCGAGAAATTAACTTACCTAATCTCAACGGAGAACTCAACTCGAATAGCTATAACTCTAGGCCTTAGCTTATGGGATCATGACTTCCCGCCACCAAGTATGCATTTAACCTCTTGGGATTATCATCCCCCTTGTATATTATGCATTTACTTTAGAATCTTAGTTTTCTCACTCGATTGAATCATCGGGTATTATTCATTACATTGATAAGCATTGGCATTGAATCATTCACAAAACTTCATCAACCATATCCCAAAAATATGACTCAAATAGTATCTAGCACTTATCAATAGATTAAGGATTAGGGTCAAGTTGGATTGCACTAATTTCCTACGAGAAAAGGTCAAAATTTCATGTCTGGCCAGAGGTAGACACATTCCATGTTTAAAGGTCATGGTCCATGTAGCTAAATTTTTAAGCAGCAAAACAGAACCAGTTGATGACACGGTCCATGCTCTTCAAGACACAGTCTGCGTCGTTTCCCAGCAATTCGTCCATACAGTTAGACTTTTAAACAGCAGAACAGAACCAACTGATGACACGGTCCATGCTTCTTCATAACAGAGTCTGTGTCGTTTTCCGGAAATTCCCATTTTACATTTTGAGTGAAAATACTGATTTTTATGCAACACAACCCCTCTCAATCCTCAATAATACTGTTAATTGCTTGTAAAACATGCTAAATAACTCACATCAAGGCTCATTAACATAACTTGCATGCATCATTTTACTTCAAACATGTGTAAGATCAACATGTCACTTGTTCAACATCAACAACAACATGAATATTGCACATTTTATAAAAACAACTAGTTCAACAAACCGGAATTTCAGAGGTTCCAATCATAATGTTAGCCACATGCAATTCCAACAAAATCAGAACATACACACATTATTAACATGCAATTCAAAAAAACAACAAAACAAAGTGACGTCAGCGGCTACAAATCCTCGGTTTGCTGGCTTTGCCCTGTCCATCTGAAAACACCACATATAAAACAGTGGGATTACAAATCTCAATGAGTTCCTCCGTGACCCCTCACATTTCCTCTCGGTGTTTTCCTAATATTATCATTTTATCCTCGTTTCCACTTTACCTCATTTCCATTTTACCTCTTTTCCTCTTTGCCTCTTAGCACAACCCGAGAAATTAACTTACCTAATCTCAACGGAGAACTCAACTCGAATAGCTATAACTCTAGGCCTTAGCTTATGGGATCATGACTTCCCGCCACCAAGTATGCATTTAACCTCTTGGGATTATCATCCCCCTTGTATATTATGCATTTACTTTAGAATCTTAGTTTTCTCACTCGATTGAATCATCGGGTATTATTCATTACATTCATAAGCATTGGCATTGAATCATTCACAAAACTTCATCAACCATATCCCAAAAATATGACTCAAATAGTATCTAGCACTTATCAATAGATTAAGGATTAGGGTCAAGTTGGATTGCACTAATTTCCTACGAGAAAAGGTCAAAATTTCATGTCTGGCCAGAGGTAGACACATTCCATGTTTAAAGGTCATGGTCCATGTAGCTAAATTTTTAAGCAGCAAAACAGAACCATTTGATGACACGGTCCATGCTCTTCAAGACACAGTCTGCGTCGTTTCCCAGCAATTCGTCCATACAGTTAGACTTTTAAACAGCAGAACAGAACCAACTGATGACACGGTCCATGCTTCTTCATAACAGAGTCTGTGTCGTTTTCCGAAAATTCCCATTTTACATTTTGAGTGAAAATACTGATTTTTATGCAACACAACCCCTCTCAATCCTCAATAATACTGTTAATTGCTTGTAAAACATGCTAAATAACTCACATCAAGGCTCATTAACATAACTTGCATGCATCATTTTACTTCAAACATGTGTAAGATCAACATGTCACTTGTTCAACATCAACAACAACATGAATATTGCACATTTTATAAAAACAACTAGTTCAACAAACCGGAATTTCAGAGGTTCCAATCATAATGTTAGCCACATGCAATTCCAACAAAATCAGAACATACACACATTATTAACATGCAATTCAAAAAAACAACAAAACAAAGTGACGTCAGCGGCTACAAATCCTCGGTTTGCTGGCTTTGCCCTGACAATCTGAAAACACCACATATAAAACAGTGGGATTACAAATCTCAATGAGTTCCTCCGTGACCCCTCACATTTCCTCTCGGTGTTTTCCTAATATTATCATTTTATCCTCGTTTCCACTTTACCTCATTTCCATTTTACCTCTTTTCCTCTTTGCCTCTTTAGCACAACCCGAGAAATTAACTTACCTAATCTCAACGGAGAACTCAACTCGAATAGCTATAACTCTAGGCCTTAGCTTATGGGATCATGACTTCCCGCCACCAAGTATGCATTTAACCTCTTGGGATTATCATCCCCCTTGTATATTATGCATTTACTTTAGAATCTTAGTTTTCTCACTCGATTGAATCATCGGGTATTATTCATTACATTCATAAGCATTGGCATTGAATCATTCACAAAACTTCATCAACCATATCCCAAAAATATGACTCAAATAGTATCTAGCACTTATCAATAGATTAAGGATTAGGGTCAAGTTGGATTGCACTAATTTCCTACGAGAAAAGGTCAAAATTTCATGTCTGGCCAGAGGTAGACACATTCCATGTTTAAAGGTCATGGTCCATGTAGCTAAATTTTTAAGCAGCAAAACAGAACTAGTTGATGACACGGTCCATGCTCTTCAAGACACAATCTGCGTCGTTTCCCAGCAATTCGTCCATACAGTTAGACTTTTAAACAGCAGAACAGAACCAACTGATGACACGGTCCATGCTTCTTCATAACAGAGTCTGTGTCGTTTTCCGGAAATTCCCATTTTACATTTTGAGTGAAAATACTGATTTTTATGCAACACAACCCCTCTCAATCCTCAATAATACTGTTAATTGCTTGTAAAACATGCTAAATAACTCACATCAAGGCTCATTAACATAACTTGCATGCATCATTTTACTTCAAACATGTGTAAGATCAACATGTCACTTGTTCAACATCAACAACAACATGAATATTGCACATTTTATAAAAACAACTAGTTCAACAAACCGGAATTTCAGAGGTTCCAATCATAATGTTAGCCACATGCAATTCCAACAAAATCAGAACATACATACATTATTAACATGCAATTCAAAAAAACAACAAAACAAAGTGACGTCAGCGGCTACAAATCCTCGGTTTGCTGGCTTTGCCCTGTCCATCTGAAAACACCACATATAAAACAGTGGGATTACAAGTCTCAATGAGTTCCTCCGTGACCCCTCACATTTCCTCTCGGTGTTTTCCTAATATTATCATTTTATCCTCGTTTCCACTTTACCTCATTTCCATTTTACCTCTTTTCCTCTTTACCTCTTAGCACAACCCGAGAAATTAACTTACCTAATCTCAACGGAGAACTCAACTTGAATAGCTATAACTCTAGGCCTTAGCTTATGGGATCATGACTTCCCGCCACCAAGTATGCATTTAACCTCTTGGGATTATCATCCCCCTTGTATATTATGCATTTACTTTAGAATCTTAGTTTTCTCACTCGATTGAATCATCGGGTATTATTCATTACATTGATAAGCATTGGCATTGAATCATTCACAAAACTTCATCAACCATATCCCAAAAAATATGACTCAAATAGTATCTAGCACTTATCAATAGATTAAGGATTAGGGTCAAGTTGGATTGCACTAATTTCCTACAAGAAAAGGTCAAAATTTCATGTCTGGCCAGAGGTAGACACATTCCATGTTTAAAGGTCATGGTCCATGTAGCTAAATTTTTAAGCAGCAAAACAGAACCAGTTGATGACACGGTCCATGCTCTTCAAGACACAGTCTGCATCGTTTCCCAGCAATTCGTCCATACAGTTAGACTTTTAAACAGCAGAACAAAACCAACTGATGACACGGTCCATGCTTCTTCATAACAGAGTCTGTGTCGTTTTCCGGAAATTCCCATTTTACATTTTGAGTGAAAATACTGATTTTTATGCAACACAACCCCTCTCAATCCTCAATAATACTGTTAATTGCTTGTAAAACATGCTAAATAACTCACATCAAGGCTCATTAACATAACTTGCATGCATCATTTTACTTCAAACATGTGTAAGATCAACATGTCACTTGTTCAACATCAACAACAACATGAATATTGCACATTTTATAAAAACAACTAGTTCAACAAGCCGGAATTTCAGAGGTTCCAATCATAATGTTAGCCACATGCAATTCCAACAAAATCAGAACATACACACATTATTAACATGCAATTCAAAAAAACAACAAAACAAAATGACGTCAGCGGCTACAAATCCTCGGTTTGCTGGCTTTGCCCTGTCCATCTGAAAACACCACATATAAAACAGTGGGATTACAAATCTCAATGAGTTCCTCCGTGACCCCTCACATTTCCTCTCGGTGTTTTCCTAATATTATCATTTTATCCTCGTTTCCACTTTACCTCATTTCCATTTTACCTCTTTTCCTCTTTACCTCTTAGCACAGCCCGAGAAATTAACTTACCTAATCTCAACGGAGAACTCAACTCGAATAGCTATAACTCTAGGCCTTAGCTTATGGGATCATGACTTCCCGCCACCAAGTATGCATTTAACCTCTTGGTTGTCCTAAAAAGGTTTTTGTTTTTTAGTCTGTTTAGATGAGTTTTCGCAGTAGGAGTGAGGATTCGCGATGACCAAACAACAACGGTTTAGAGTGGCCGCGCTACTAACTCTTTTGAAAATGAAAATTAACAACCAAACGGCAACGGCGCGAGTGATCATTAACGATAATCGGTTTTGCTTTTGATTCGAGTGTTCGCGACGACCAAACAACAACGGTTTAGAGTGGCCGCGCTACTAACTCTTTTGAAAATGAAATTATCATTAACAACCAAACGGCAACGGCGCGAGTGATCATTAATGATAATCGGTTTTTATTTTAGATGATCAAAAAGGGCTTTCGCAATCGAATTAATTTTGGTTTGTTGTGCTTGACGAGGACGTGGCTCGCTCCTACGTATCCCAAATGGGAATCAAAGCGACGTAGTTCTAACGAGCCTTGAAAGTGAAAGTCTTTTTGCTTCGGTTTTGAAAAGTAAAGGGCGTTCGTAATGATCAAACTAAGAAAAGTTATGGGTGATCACTACTAAAACCCACTTAAGTGCATGTAAAAATCTCTTTTGAAAGATTAAAGCCTTCATGATGACCAAACTAACAAAGGTTATGGGTGGTCAACACTAACACTTGCCATGACTTTTGATACTTAGGAAAATATCTTTTGAAAACGAAAGCGTTCATGATAATCAAACTAACAAAGGTTATGGGTGATTATCACTAGTAGCTTATGCATATGAAAACATCTTTTATTTTTTTGAAATTTAGGCTCTTAGGACAACCAAACTAACAAAGGTTATGGGTGATTGTCACTAGTCACCATTTTCATGCTAAACTACTTAGAAAAGAAAGCAATGAATGCAAATCAAATCTTTAGGCAAGCAACGATCTCATTTGAATTCTTGAGCAAATACTAGCCTAGACTACACATGTTAGACCACAACACATAAATAGGCAAAGAAGGAACTTGAATTGGGCATTAAGCAAAAATACAAGAATGGGCAAGATTGAACCTAAATGCACATCTAGTGGAAGATGCTAGGCAAGGAATGGACCTAACTAGGCATTTATGGCACAATATGTGAGTAAGCAAGGGGATCACAAAGCACAAGTGAATTCAAGAATCTAATGAATCATTTGCAAAATCCTAGGGATTTCACATCAACGTTCGACATAAACACCAATGTGGTATCCTTTTGATATCGTCAACATTTAGCACATTCCCTCAATCAACCACATTAAAGGAATAAGTTGGAAAAGAAGATTTGTAAACATTGATATTATAATAACAAGATTACATTATTAAGGAGAGGGGGTGAGTTAGTAAAACAGAAGTGCAACTAGCTGCAGCGTATTGAATTATTAAAATACAGGGGGTTCAAGCATCAATCTGGACTTGAAATAAACTTACTCTCATTATTATGATTAGTAATAAACAAAATAAAAAAAAAAACATATATGAAAAGTGTAACGGATGAGTATGGGATAGAAGTGGGTGGGAAGTTACATTACATTAAGTGGTTTTTGTTGTTTTTAATTTAAAAATAAAAAAATAAAAACAAATGTAAAGCAAATAAAAGAACACGGTTAAAAGAAAGTAAAGGGACTTGAAATCCCTAAATCTAAAATTGCAACGCACGCACGCCCACAGAGAGAAAGAGTGAGAGAGAGAAGACAAAACCGGGACTGGTAGAGAAAGGGAGTGAGCGCGAGAGAGAGGAAGATGGTGGTGCGACGACAGTAGTACGGCAACAGCAGTGCGGTGGTGACGGTGGTGGTCTCCTCGGAGATGACGGTGGCGCTCGCCGGAGATGACGGCGGCGCTCGCCAGAGATGACGGCGGCAGAGGTATATGGTTCTCTCTCTCATTTCTCTGATTTTTGTATTTCATACTCTCCCTCTCTTATTCTTTCATTTGGGTTTGTGTGAGGATGTGATATTGGACTTTTGGTTGATAGTGAGTTGATAATGGTCACTAGTTGTGGGTTGTTGCCCTTTTAGTGTTTGACAAAATGTGTGTATGAATCTGATGTTTGTGTTTTGGAAGGGAGATGATGGGTGTTGGTTTTGTTCTGGGGTTGTGGGAGTGGTAGTAAACAACTTGGAGAACATGATAATGACTATTCTTTAATTGGGAGTATGGTGTATGTACTGTTGTTGTTGTTGTTTGGAGCGATGGTTTGATTTGTATGGATGTTAATGAGGAGAAGTGTTTTTTTTTGAGTGATTGAAGAATGAGGAGGATGATTGTTGATGCTCAAAACTCATTTCCCTCTTTTCATTCTCTTTTCTTTCTTTGCCCTCCAATCGTTTTTCTCCTCTTGATTTTCGTCCCCCCCCCCCCCTTACTGTTGCTCTTCCTAATATACTTATAGTGAAACTTGTATGGTGTAGGTGTGATGTTGATGTAGAGGAGCAAAAACCATAGGAGACAAAGGTACAAAACTGTCTCTGAATCAAAGCAAGAGAAGACTAATGGTTTTTTGCTCAAAGTAGGAAAAGCAAAGAGACAAGTTAAAATAAGTTTGAACCCCATTCTTGAAAAGAAGGAACCAGCAACAACAAACAACAGCAACCAGCGCATGCTGAGTTGCTCTCTTATTTTGTATTTTTTGTTTTTTTTTTATTTTAAAAAAAATGTACTATTTTGCTTTTAATTTTTTTTGTCTATATGTGTAGCAAAAGTTGACTTATTTATTTGTACCAAATTAAAAGAAAAACTGTTTATAAAAATAAAAAGTAATTTTTGAAACCTGATTTTTTGTATAAAAATAATGATTGATAAACTAATAAAAATACATGGATAACAATAATCGGTAACGAAACAAATACGCGTAAACGATGAGACGCCAGCGCGCGTGCGCAACGAGTATCACAACGCTCACACTACTAAAAATGATACACGCAACAAACGAGAATAAAAATTGTACGAGATACATATTTTTGTACTCTTTTGAAAACAAGAAATATACCCGTTAAAATTGGGCATTCACAAAAATACAATTTTTTCAATTAGGCGGACAAAATTGGGGTATTACAGCTGCCCCTCTTTATTTCATATTTCGCCAAGAAATATGAATTGGCCTTTTCATATTTGTTGGTGAAATGGAAATGAAGATATAGGAATAATACTAATTTTGTCCGCTTCAGAAAAGTTCAAATTTTCTTTTCGTTATTTTTCTTTTGAGGAAGGGGGTTAACACTTGTCGCATTAACGGGAAAGCAGTAAATTGGGAAAAGCGGCAAATTGGGAAAAGCGGTAAATTGGGAATTCGGAGGTTGCCTAAAACCTTCTAACGGACTCTTGTCGAGTCCGAGCTCTGGGGTGGCCTTTTCGAGCGGCCGATCAACATCAGGTCCGGAACTGATTTGATCAATGGATTTACGCTATGCCTTAGGCCGACACAACTAATCCGAAGGACTTAACGAAGTCTGATGGATCCATCGCGCGCTCGTACACGATGTTGTGATCTGTGGAAGGAGTTCACTAACTCTGTGTTGATGGAGTTTACTAACTCTGTGTTGATGGAGTTTACTAACTCTGTGTTGTGGTGATTTTCTAAAAATGAGATTTTTGGGACTCTCTGGTCCGAAGTAACTTTTCTCTTGGATGGTGCATGAAATGCGTGCACTTGGATGTTTGGGGTGCACATGAATGCAATGATTGACTTTGGTGGGATGCCTTTTCTGTTTGATTTTTCTCTTCTTTTCCTTTTGTTATTCTTTCGCTCTTCTGAGATGCGAGTTTGAAGGCGTAATGTACTGTTTGATGCCATGGAGTGATGACTGGTATGGATGATATGAGAATGATGAATGATATGAAGATGTTGTGTTCTTTTATGTTCCATCTTCTGTGATTTTCTTCTCTCGTTTCTTATTTGCTCTTTTTTTTTCTATGGAATGCAGATATCTATGTAAATGGAGTGTGAATGTATGTTATGCAAAGTGTATGTGATGTGATGATTTCAATGGAATGATGGATGCTATGAGATGCTATTTTTGATTTTCTTCCTTTTTATTTTGGTTAAGGATCAACACTTCAAGTGCCTACAAGGTAACATCCTAGTCCCCAAGGATTAAGGTGAGCATCAAAGCCCTACAAGATAACAACCTAATCCCTGAGGATTAAGGCGAGCACTAAAGCCCTACAAGCAGCCAACTTTAGGCGACCCCCTCATGTGCTGAGATAGCTGGTTAAAGAATTTTTCCTATTTGTCTTTTTGCAATGTGAGGATGCAAATGCAGTATTTTGATGCATGATATGACAAACTTTTTTGGGGTATTCAAATACTTTTTTTGTGAATACTTTCATAATGATGAGACGCGAGACTTTGGATGCAAAAGTGGGATGATTATTGACCATTTTTGTTGAAAAATTGAATTTGATTCAAACTCCGGTGTTCTCAAGATTTTTATTTACAAACAAGCTCACTTGTTTTCTCTCCCTTCCAATGACGACTGAATCTTAGATATCGCATGACTAACGTGTGTTCTCTCTCTTTGAAGCATTGCTTAGTAAGCATGCATATGAGCGCAAATGTGAATGAGTGAGTCTGTTAACTTGGGATTGGTTTAGGATATGTACGACAATTGAAGGGATGACAAACATGACTATTACCGACGCTCATGAGGGACCAAGGGATGCAAGACTGCCCCGGTTCGGGCTTTTGATGAGTGAATAAGCTTGCCTTTGCCTGGTGGTGATAATGACTAGGGGTGTAGGAGATGATGAATTGGGAACACTTCGGCTCTTGGGATGAAAGGTGGAATGAAAAGGGTTTTGTTTCAACCCACTGAGTTTGGTGTTGCCCCAGTCAGGACGAAACAAAGTTGCCCCAATTAGAATGACGAGGCCTTATTTAGGATAGTGAGTTGAGAGATTGCCCCGGTGAGGTTCTTATGGGAATGAATGAAGTGAAGGAATGGGAATGCACTTGCCCCATTTTGGAATGAAATTTCAAATGGTTTCTTTGAGTGAGGTTGTGAAAAGGTGATAGAGTTATGGTGACGGTTATATACGGAGGGTGGTATGTGAACGGGATAGACGACGAACAAAATCTCCCCATGGTTGAGTGGAGTGAGAGGTGAAGGAAATGTCCCCTAGTACACATCTTTGATTCTTTTTAAGAAAAACTCAAATGCAATGAAAGTTTTGACTTTTAGTATGAAAGAAGCCTCACTTGGTGATCACTAAACCTTGTTTTAATGCAACTTGAATGCGTTTGAAGTGCAAGTCTTCCTTTTTCCGTCAGCTTTCTTTTTTTCGACTGTTTATTTTTGTTCCCTCATCTCTTTTTCCTAAGGGTTTGTTTTTCCTTGATCGGCTTTCTCTTTTCTGATCGTTTGTTTTTTCTTTTGAGCAAACACATTGTAGACAGATAAACTTAGTGGTCCTAAGATTTAAAATTTGAGAAAACAACAGCATTCGGTCATTGATCGGAATGGACTTTTCGGGATTGTGATGTTTTGTGGAGGAGGGATGATGGGGCTTAATGAAGAGCTTGGGGGCTAATGGTAGGATGATTTTCATTCGGCGTTGGCTGACGATCGATGATTTATGATGGTTAATTGGCTTGATGAGGTGTTTGGAAATTTTATTCTTGGCTAAGGGTTTGTGGAGGGCGGGTTACCGAGGTCAAAGGGAAGTGTTTGCGGTTTATGGAAGGAGGGGTGTATGGGAATGATGAAGTGTTTGAAGGTTATTGAGACAAGGATCTCTTGTGTTTTGTGGTAACATGTACCAGCTCACCACTTACATTTCTTTTGTATTTTCTTTTGTTTTGGGATTTTCATTTTTGAATCCCTTTTTTGATTTTCTCTCTCTTTTATTGTTTTATGATTCTTTTCCTTCTTTGACTCGGGTGAGCTGATAGAAAGTGATGCACTTTTTTTTGGATATTTGAGGTGATCCTTGTCTAGGGTGATTTTTGGATTTTGGTTTTTCTTGGGTTAAGGTGGGTAGGAAAGGGAACTTCTGGATGGCCAAACTTCATTTCAAATTCCGATTGCTTATTTTTTTTCATAAAACTTGACAACAATTTATCTATCTATATGTGTTTGTTCTTTTCTTTGCATTTTTTTTATGCCCTAATTTTTGCCTGGACTGCTCTTTGCGAGTTTTCAATCCACCGGGCGCTCCTTTTTGCCTAGGCTGCCCTTTGCGGGTTTTCAACCCAGCGAGCTTGTTCTTCTCATTTATCTCTTCTTTTCTCTTTTTTTTTTGGAAAGACTTGCACTAAAGGAATATAATGCCGATAAAGAAAGTTAGTGATCACAGAATTGCCCCAGCATGGAGGACTTAGAGTGTTAGTGAGAATGAACCAAAAAGTCAAGTATGCACTGATGGGAGAGAATATGCGCCTTATGGATGGACGGGGCGGGGTTAGACTGGGATGGTGATGATGACAAGGAAGGAAACTGACTGACTCAAACAAGAGAAACTGCACGTGTCATGCACGTTCACTATAGGAATGCTTCACAGAGAGTCAACATTAGTTAGAACAATGAATTGATGAGCTGCTTCAGTTTTTTTTTGTCATGGAATGGATGGGATGCTGTGCTTTTGAAAGACATGCAAATGAGCTATTGATTTGCAAAACTGAGTGCCTTGGAACACCTTGAGTTTGCAACCAAGTAAGGATAAACTTTTTCAAAAAAAAGGATGATTGTTTTGCAAGAACGTCTCGCTTCTCATCACAACTTTTATTTTATGCAATGAATGAATGAACAAATTATGATATGCAAGTATGATGCAAATGCGTGGAGAACGACTACTCGAAAAGTGTGGCTTATTCTAAATTATTTTGTTGCAAGACAAAATATGGAATACCAATGCGAATGATGCAAGAATGATGCCCCCCATTTTTTTTCCAAATGATTTTTGATTTTTTTTTATTTTTTAGAGGCGAGACAAGATGCGAAATGCCAATGCCCCTTTTTTGAATGATGAGAGATGCAAGAATGGTGATATGAGGCAACTGATTGTCGTTACCCTGAGTAACTTGCCTGAAACATTGAGTGGATCCTGACTCAATACTTCACACAATGTACTGAAACGTTTTGACAATTAGTTGACTCAATTTAATTTCCTACTTGAAATTAAAATACGTGCGACTGGGTCAAAGTGCTCTGACATCGTAAAGTAACATCTCAAATTTGTAGTCGACAAACAAATTTGAGACATTACCCTTCGTCGTTCAAAGGTGCACTTCTATCCATTAAGCCATCACATGAGAAATTTTTCTTTGTTTCGAAAGGATGCATGCAGGGAGAAATGATGTATTCGAACAAAGTGATGAGGTTAATGAAATGATGCATGAGCGCCACATTGACGCGATGTCCGCATTATTTGATGATTTTGCATAATCAAGGATGAATGAAATGCGATATGGATGATAGATGCTTCTGGTTTTCATTTTTCTTATGCAATGAAATGAAATGCGTGAGGCTTGCAATTACTTTCCTAATGCATGGGAGATATTGAATGAAGATGCATGCGAGATGAGACGTTAATGCTTATTTTTGATTTGCGACACAGAAAAGTATTAATGCGATGATGTGATATGGACGGACGACGGAATGAGTGGGTGAATGAATGAACGAATGTGCATTTTGAATGAGGATAACGTAAATTGCATCACTTGATGATTTTTCATGATTATGAGCGAATGAAATACCATAGGGATGATAATTGTTTTTTTTTTTCAGAATTTTGTTTTATGTAATGCATGATGCCATGATGCAAAGTGCGGATGATGATTGCTTTTCGTTTTATTTTTAAACTATGAAATGGAGTGCCTGATACTAACAATTATTTTTAGTGCGTGGAAAGATATGATTCTTATGAAAATGCATGCGAAATGAGATGTTTATTTGATTATTTTTTGTAATGCAAAGAAAAACTGCATGTAGTATGTTTTCTAAAAAAACTTGTGGAAAATAATAATTTTTGATTTTTCTTGATTTTTGGTTTTTTTTTTTTCGATAAAAGACGGTATGCACTAATACTTGTTTGAATGCAAGTGCAATGCAATATGTATGATTTCATGTTTGTCTTGGTGCCGGGAATCACGGTGTACTATGTCTTGCCATAGGTTTAACGGTGGATTTTGATTATTTTTTTTCTTTGAAACACAACAAGGTTAGAATCAATAAGCGAAACAAAGCACATTCCATGCATTCAAACTTAAACAAACTCACACCTCGGAGTATACGCTGTTTCACTTTTGATTCCACATCGTGCCTATGACAAGATTCTTTGTCACTTTGGGATTCTCGGTAAACAAACTTTGATGAAATGCAAGGATGCATGCATGAACTGTAAAAGCTTCTGTTGGATGCAATGCGAGGATGCATGCAAAATGATGATGATGTTTTATGCATATGCAGATTAGGGCAAAACCCTTATTGGCATTAGTTCAAGTTTTTTTTTGTTTTTTTTTGAAAAATGCGAGCCGTACGTGGTTTCATATGGACCAAGTAAGAGAAAGGCTACAACGGCAGCTCGTTCTCTCTCTTTTTTTTAAAAGAGTGGGCCATATGTCACTTCGTACGGACCAGCAAAAGAAAGGCTACAACGGTAGCTCTTTCTCTACTTTTTATTTGAAAAACCTCCTACTCTTTTTTGAAAACATGTCTATATTACCATGCAACACACAATTTGGTATGCCCCTTGTGTCCTACGAAGGTGGGGACCTAAGTTCTAGGACAACTCAAATGTTCCTCCCATGCGGGTTCTAGTCACTTCCTCACCAGGCTACCAGAGCTAATTCTCTTTCACAATAGCACCCACAACGATGGAACGCCATCTGGTGTGAGGCATCATGAAAGAGCATACTCTGGCTGAAACTTTCGTGAGAGTCGGAAGGACAACAGTCCAATTGCCAGTCACTACTCGTTTCCACTCTCTTAAGTTTTGTCAGACCTTGGGTTTTAGGCCCCTCTCAAAGCATAGTAAGCATAAGGTGTGAGTGTGTGCAGCAAGGGCATACCGCCTAAAACTACCCACATATACCCCACCTGCAAAGGAAAACCCAGAACAGTCCAAATAATAGCAGGTAATAACATGTCGTCTACCCTAGGGTTCAATATCACAATACTAATAATCCAACCTAGGTTTCAGCAACAGTCATATGCACTGCTTACCTCAAGAAAGGGAGCGGAGAAGAAGGGATCATAATAGAATGGGAGGAAATGCATGTTTTTACCTTAAGAAAGGGAGCAGAGAATAGGGGACATGGGAATTGAGGAATGCATGAACATGGCATTGTGAACAAATAGAAAAGAAGTAAAACAAAGCTTTCAACTCAATTAATTTTAAAACCACACATCAAAGTTAACTAGGCTTGACCCTCGTCTTTTTTTTTTTTTTTTTTTTAAAAAAAGTGTCCCCAGTGGAGTCGCCAGCTGTTGCACCCCAAAAAATCCGGTTCGGACTTCTCATTGTACAACGTGGAAAAGGTATGGAGCCGCCACCAATATTTTAATTTTAAGACCAAAACATTGAAAAAAGGTCTTTTAGACAAGGCGGATGGTCTTTCGAAAACTAGAGATATGGGTTCGGGGGTCGGTTAGGCATGGGGAAGGTATTAGCACCCCGTACCTCCTTTCTACCGAAAGGGAACCTTTAATTAAATGTGTGGTTTGAAGTGTTGATTTGAAAATGCTTTTATTTTGCCTCTTTATTGAAAAGGGAGTGAGAAGACTTAGTGAAAATTTTTATTTTTGGCGCTTGACGAGAGTTGGCCTCTCGCTCCTACGTATCTCCTGGTGCGATGGAGAATTCAAAGCTACGTAGTTCTTGGTTGTCCTAAAAAGGTTTTTGTTTTTTAGTCTGTTTAGATGAGTTTTCGCAGTAGGAGTGAGGATTCGCGATGACCAAACAACAACGGTTTAGAGTGGCCGCGCTACTAACTCTTTTGAAAATGAAAATTAACAACCAAACGGCAACGGCGCGAGTGATCATTAACGATAATCGGTTTTGCTTTTGATTCGAGTGTTCGCGACGACCAAACAACAACGGTTTAGAGTGGCCGCGCTACTAACTCTTTTGAAAATGAAATTATCATTAACAACCAAACGGCAACGGCGCGAGTGATCATTAATGATAATCGGTTTTTATTTTAGATGATCAAAAAGGGCTTTCGCAATCGAATTAATTTTGGTTTGTTGTGCTTGACGAGGACGTGGCTCGCTCCTACGTATCCCAAATGGGAATCAAACCGACGTAGTTCTAACGAGCCTTGAAAGTGAAAGTCTTTTTGCTTCGGTTTTGAAAAGTAAAGGGCGTTCGTAATGATCAAACTAACAAAAGTTATGGGTGATCACTACTAAAACCCACTTAAGTGCATGTAAAAATCTCTTTTGAAAGATTAAAGCCTTCATGATGACCAAACTAACAAAGGTTATGGGTGGTCAACACTAACACTTGCCATGACTTTTGATACTTAGGAAAATATCTTTTGAAATCGAAAGCGTTCATGATAATCAAACTAACAAAGGTTATGGGTGATTATCACTAGTAGCTTATGCATATGAAAACATCTTTTTTTTTTTGAAATTTAGGCTCTTAGGACAACCAAACTAACAAAGGTTATGGGTGATTGTCACTAGTCACCATTTTCATGCTAAACTACTTAGAAAAGAAAGCAATGAATGCAAATCAAATCTTTAGGCAAGCAACGATCTCATTTGAATTCTTGAGCAAATACTAGCCTAGGCTACACATGTTAGACCACAACACATAAATAGGCAAAGAAGGAACTTGAATTGGGCATTAAGCAAAAATACAAGAGTGGGCAAGATTGAACCTAAATGCACATCTAGTGGAAGATGCTAGGCAAGGAATGGACCTAACTAGGCATTTATGGCACAATATGTGAGTAAGCAAGGGGATCACAAAGCACAAGTGAATTCAAGAATCTAATGAATCATTTGCAAAATCCTAGGGATTTCACATCAACGTTCGACATAAACACCAATGTGGTATCCTTTTGATATCGTCAACATTTAGCACATTACCTCAATCAACCACATTAAAGGAATAAGTTGGAAAAGAAGATTTGTAAACATTGATATTATAATAACAAGATTACATTATTAAGGAGAGGGGGTGAGTTAGTAAAACAGAAGTGCAACTAGCTGCAGCGTATTGAATTATTAAAATACAGGGGGTTCAAGCATCAATCTGGACT
Source organism: Astragalus membranaceus (assembly GCA_039519185.1). Taxonomy (NCBI): domain Eukaryota; kingdom Viridiplantae; phylum Streptophyta; class Magnoliopsida; order Fabales; family Fabaceae; genus Astragalus; species Astragalus membranaceus. The sequence goes on from CM076850.1 coordinate 70,790,525, forward strand.
TGAAATAAACTTACTCTCATTATTATGATTAGTAATAAACAAAATAATAAAAAAAAACATATATGAAAAGTGTAACGGATGAGTATGGGATAGAAGTGGGTGGGAAGTTACATTACATTAAGTGGTTTTTGTTGTTTTTAATTTAAAAATAAAAAAAATAAAAACAAATGTAAAGCAAATAAAAGAACACGGTTAAAAGAAAGTAAAGGGACTTGAAATCCCTGAATCTAAAATTGCAACGCACGCACGCCCACAGAGAGAAAGAGTGAGAGAGAGAGAGAAGGGAGATGTGGGTTGTTGCCCTTTTAGTGTTTGACAAAATGTGTGTATGAATCTGATGTTCGTGTTTTGGAAGGGAGATGATGGGTGTTGGTTTTGTTCTGGGGTTGTGGGAGTGGTAGTAAACAACTTGGAGAACATGATAATGACTATTCTTTAATTGGGAGTATGGTGTATGTACTGTTGTTGTTGTTGTTTGGAGCGATGGTTTGATTTGTATGGATGTTAATGAGAAGAAGTGTTTTTTTTGAGTGACTGAAGAATGAGGAGGATGATTGTTGATGCTCAAAACTCATTTCCCTCTTTTCGTTCTCTTTTCTTTCTTTGCCCTCCAGTCGTTTTTCTCCTCTTGATTTTCGTCCCCCCCCCCCCTTACTGTTGCTCTTCCTAATATACTTATAGTGAAACTTGTATGGTGTAGGTGTGATGTTGATGTAGAGGAGCAAAAACCATAGGAGACAAAGGTACAAAACTGTCTCTGAATCAAAGCAAGAGAAGACTAATGGTTTTTTGCTCAAAGTAGGAAAAGCAAAGAGACAAGTTAAAATAAGTTTGAACCCCATTCTTGAAAAGAAGGAACCAGCAACAACAAACAACAGCAACCAGCGCATGCTGAGTTGCTCTCTTATTTTGTATTTTTTGTTTTTTTTTATTTTAAAAAAAATGTACTATTTTGCTTTTAATTTTTTTTGTCTATATGTGTAGCAAAAGTTGACTTATTTATTTGTACCAAATTAAAAGAAAAACTGTTTATAAAAATAAAAAGTAATTTTTGAAACCTGATTTTTTGTATAAAAATAATGATTGATAAACTAATAAAAATACATGGATAACAATAATCGGTAACGAAACAAATACGCGTAAACGATGAGACGCCAGCGCGCGTGCGCAACGAGTATCACAACGCTCACACTACTAAAAATGATACGCGCAACAAACGAGAATAAAAATTGTACGAGATACATATTTTTGTACTCTTTTGAAAACAAGAAAAATACCCGTTAAAATTGGGCATTCACAAAAATACAATTTTTTCAATTAGGCGGACAAAATTGGGGTATTACACGGGTATTATTCATTACATTGATAAGCATTGGCATTGAATCATTCACAAAACTTCATCAACCATATCCCAAAAATATGACTCAAATAGTATCTAGCACTTATCAATAGATTAAGGATTAGGGTCAAGTTGGATTGCACTAATTTCCTACGAGAAAAGGTCAAAATTTCATGTCTGGCCAGAGGTAGACACATTCCATGTTTAAAGGTCATGGTCCATGTAGCTAAATTTTTAAGCAGCAAAACAGAACCAGTTGATGACACGGTCCATGCTCTTCAAGACACAGTCTGCGTCGTTTCCCAGCAATTCGTCCATACAGTTAGACTTTTAAACAGCAGAACAGAACCAACCGATGACACGGTCCATGCTTCTTCATAACAGAGTCTGTGTCGTTTTCCGGAAATTCCCATTTTACATTTTGAGTGAAAATACTGATTTTTATGCAACACAACCCCTCTCAATCCTCAATAATACTGTTAATTGCTTGTAAAACATGCTAAATAACTCACATCAAGGCTCATTAACATAACTTGCATGCATCATTTTACTTCAAACATGTGTAAGATCAACATGTCACTTGTTCAACATCAACAACAACATGAATATTGCACATTTTATAAAAACAACTAGTTCAACAAACCGGAATTTCAGAGGTTCCAATCATAATGTTAGCCACATGCAATTCCAACAAAATCAGAACATACACACATTATTAACATGCAATTCAAAAAAACAACAAAACAAAGTGACGTCAGCGGCTACAAATCCTCGGTTTGCTGGCTTTGCCCTGTCCATCTGAAAACACCACATATAAAACAGTGGGATTACAAATCTCAATGAGTTCCTCCGTGACCCCTCACATTTCCTCTCGGTGTTTTCCTAATATTATCATTTTATCCTCGTTTCCACTTTACCTCATTTCCATTTTACCTCTTTTCCTCTTTACCTCTTAGCACAACCCGAGAAATTAACTTACCTAATCTCAACGGAGAACTCAACTCGAATAGCTATAACTCTAGGCCTTAGCTTATGGGATCATGACTTCCCGCCACCAAGTATGCATTTAACCTCTTGGGATTATCATCCCCCTTGTATATTATGCATTTACTTTAGAATCTTAGTTTTCTCACTCGATTGAATCATCGGGTATTATTCATTACATTGATAAGCATTGGCATTGAATCATTCACAAAACTTCATCAACCATATCCCAAAAATATGACTCAAATAGTATCTAGCACTTATCAATAGATTAAGGATTAGGGTCAAGTTGGATTGCACTAATTTCCTACGAGAAAAGGTCAAAATTTCATGTCTGGCCAGAGGTAGACACATTCCATGTTTAAAGGTCATGGTCCATGTAGCTAAATTTTTAAGCAGCAAAACAGAACCAGTTGATGACACGGTCCATGCTCTTCAAGACACAGTCTGCGTCGTTTCCCAGCAATTCGTCCATACAGTTAGACTTTTAAACAGCAGAACAGAACCAACCGATGACACGGTCCATGCTTCTTCATAACAGAGTCTGTGTCGTTTTCCGGAAATTCCCATTTTACATTTTGAGTGAAAATACTGATTTTTATGCAACACAACCCCTCTCAATCCTCAATAATACTGTTAATTGCTTGTAAAACATGCTAAATAACTCACATCAAGGCTCATTAACATAACTTGCATGCATCATTTTACTTCAAACATGTGTAAGATCAACATGTCACTTGTTCAACATCAACAACAACATGAATATTGCACATTTTATAAAAACAACTAGTTCAACAAACCGGAATTTCAGAGGTTCCAATCATAATGTTAGCCACATGCAATTCCAACAAAATCAGAACATACACACATTATTAACATGCAATTCAAAAAAACAACAAAACAAAGTGACGTCAGCGGCTACAAATCCTCGGTTTGCTGGCTTTGCCCTGTCCATCTGAAAACACCACATATAAAACAGTGGGATTACAAATCTCAATGAGTTCCTCCGTGACCCCTCACATTTCCTCTCGGTGTTTTCCTAATATTATCATTTTATCCTCGTTTCCACTTTACCTCATTTCCATTTTACCTCTTTTCCTCTTTACCTCTTAGCACAACCCGAGAAATTAACTTACCTAATCTCAACGGAGAACTCAACTCGAATAGCTATAACTCTAGGCCTTAGCTTATGGGATCATGACTTCCCGCCACCAAGTATGCATTTAACCTCTTGGGATTATCATCCCCCTTGTATATTATGCATTTACTTTAGAATCTTAGTTTTCTCACTCGATTGAATCATCGGGTATTATTCATTACATTGATAAGCATTGGCATTGAATCATTCACAAAACTTCATCAACCATATCCCAAAAATATGACTCAAATAGTATCTAGCACTTATCAATAGATTAAGGATTAGGGTCAAGTTGGATTGCACTAATTTCCTACGAGAAAAGGTCAAAATTTCATGTCTGGCCAGAGGTAGACACATTCCATGTTTAAAGGTCATGGTCCATGTAGCTAAATTTTTAAGCAGCAAAACAGAACCAGTTGATGACACGGTCCATGCTCTTCAAGACACAGTCTGCGTCGTTTCCCAGCAATTCGTCCATACAGTTAGACTTTTAAACAGCAGAACAGAACCAACTGATGACACGGTCCATGCTTCTTCATAACAGAGTCTGTGTCGTTTTCCGGAAATTCCCATTTTACATTTTGAGTGAAAATACTGATTTTTATGCAACACAACCCCTCTCAATCCTCAATAATACTGTTAATTGCTTGTAAAACATGCTAAATAACTCACATCAAGGCTCATTAACATAACTTGCATGCATCATTTTACTTCAAACATGTGTAAGATCAACATGTCACTTGTTCAACATCAACAACAACATGAATATTGCACATTTTATAAAAACAACTAGTTCAACAAACCGGAATTTCAGAGGTTCCAATCATAATGTTAGCCACATGCAATTCCAACAAAATCAGAACATACACACATTATTAACATGCAATTCAAAAAAACAACAAAACAAAGTGACGTCAGCGGCTACAAATCCTCGGTTTGCTGGCTTTGCCCTGTCCATCTGAAAACACCACATATAAAACAGTGGGATTACAAATCTCAATGAGTTCCTCCGTGACCCCTCACATTTCCTCTCGGTGTTTTCCTAATATTATCATTTTATCCTCGTTTCCACTTTACCTCATTTCCATTTTACCTCTTTTCCTCTTTACCTCTTAGCACAACCCGAGAAATTAACTTACCTAATCTCAACGGAGAACTCAACTCGAATAGCTATAACTCTAGGCCTTAGCTTATGGGATCATGACTTCCCGCCACCAAGTATGCATTTAACCTCTTGGGATTATCATCCCCCTTGTATATTATGCATTTACTTTAGAATCTTAGTTTTCTCACTCGATTGAATCATCGGGTATTATTCATTACATTGATAAGCATTGGCATTGAATCATTCACAAAACTTCATCAACCATATCCCAAAAATATGACTCAAATAGTATCTAGCACTTATCAATAGATTAAGGATTAGGGTCAAGTTGGATTGCACTAATTTCCTACGAGAAAAGGTCAAAATTTCATGTCTGGCCAGAGGTAGACACATTCCATGTTTAAAGGTCATGGTCCATGTAGCTAAATTTTTAAGCAGCAAAACAGAACCAGTTGATGACACGGTCCATGCTCTTCAAGACACAGTCTGCGTCGTTTCCCAGCAATTCGTCCATACAGTTAGACTTTTAAACAGCAGAACAGAACCAACTGATGACACGGTCCATGCTTCTTCATAACAGAGTCTGTGTCGTTTTCCGGAAATTCCCATTTTACATTTTGAGTGAAAATACTGATTTTTATGCAACACAACCCCTCTCAATCCTCAATAATACTGTTAATTGCTTGTAAAACATGCTAAATAACTCACATCAAGGCTCATTAACATAACTTGCATGCATCATTTTACTTCAAACATGTGTAAGATCAACATGTCACTTGTTCAACATCAACAACAACATGAATATTGCACATTTTATAAAAACAACTAGTTCAACAAACCGGAATTTCAGAGGTTCCAATCATAATGTTAGCCACATGCAATTCCAACAAAATCAGAACATACACACATTATTAACATGCAATTCAAAAAAACAACAAAACAAAGTGACGTCAGCGGCTACAAATCCTCGGTTTGCTGGCTTTGCCCTGTCCATCTGAAAACACCACATATAAAACAGTGGGATTACAAATCTCAATGAGTTCCTCCGTGACCCCTCACATTTCCTCTCGGTGTTTTCCTAATATTATCATTTTATCCTCGTTTCCACTTTACCTCATTTCCATTTTACCTCTTTTCCTCTTTACCTCTTAGCACAACCCGAGAAATTAACTTACCTAATCTCAACGGAGAACTCAACTCGAATAGCTATAACTCTAGGCCTTAGCTTATGGGATCATGACTTCCCGCCACCAAGTATGCATTTAACCTCTTGGGATTATCATCCCCCTTGTATATTATGCATTTACTTTAGAATCTTAGTTTTCTCACTCGATTGAATCATCGGGTATTATTCATTACATTGATAAGCATTGGCATTGAATCATTCACAAAACTTCATCAACCATATCCCAAAAATATGACTCAAATAGTATCTAGCACTTATCAATAGATTAAGGATTAGGGTCAAGTTGGATTGCACTAATTTCCTACGAGAAAAGGTCAAAATTTCATGTCTGGCCAGAGGTAGACACATTCCATGTTTAAAGGTCATGGTCCATGTAGCTAAATTTTTAAGCAGCAAAACAGAACCAATTGATGACACGGTCCATGCTCTTCAAGACACAGTCTGCGTCGTTTCCCAGCAATTCGTCCATACAGTTAGACTTTTAAACAGCAGAACAGAACCAACTGATGACACGGTCCATGCTTCTTCATAACAGAGTCTGTGTCGTTTTCTGGAAATTCCCATTTTAAATTTTGAGTGAAAATACTGATTTTTATGCAACACAACCCCTCTCAATCCTCAATAATACTGTTAATTGCTTGTAAAACATGCTAAATAACTCACATCAAGGCTCATTAACATAACTTGCATGCATCATTTTACTTCAAACATGTGTAAGATCAACATGTCACTTGTTCAACATCAACAACAACATGAATATTGCACATTTTATAAAATCAGAACATACACACATTATGGTCTTTTATGTTTTTTCGTACTAACTAAGTCCTTTAAGTTAGTTAACTTGTACACCTACCCATTTTTAGTATATCTGTTACAAAAAAGCTCACTTTGCATCAGCGGCGCTGACATGGCTTAACAGATACATACGTGACAGCAAAAGTCATTATTTTTATTATTTATTTAAATTATCTTTAATTTTTTTATTAAAAACAAAAAAATTGAAAATTGATGTTCATGATCTTCATCCTCCTCCAAACAATTTTTCCAGATTCACCTTTCATCATGACACTCAGATCTCTCTCTGTCTCTCTCTCTCGCTCTCTCTATCTATCTATCTCTCTCTCGAGTTATCTGTTGGCACCCTAATTTTTGATTCTATCTCACCTTCAATCGCTAAGTAATTGATGAAGAACCCTCACCCCCAATCACAAAGAAGCCTTTGTCATGAGATATTGATGAATGAGTTAAAAAACTGTCAAAAAAAATATCAGACCCGTCAACAAAGAAGCAATTTCATACAAAATCCAATGTTCAGAGTTTAAAACCCAGTGTTCAGTTTGATTTCTCCTTTGAAACAAAAACCCAATGTAAATACAAAAAACCCACTGTAGGCATCCTCTAATTCCTCCTTTAATAACGAATTTGGACATTGAAACAAAAACATGTGTTATTTGTTTTAGGTCTGGACAACGAAAATTTTCAATCTTGCAAAAACGAATCTGAACGAAATTCAATCTCAGATTATAATTTGTTCATTGAATCGTTTTGTGCTTCGAACCCAGGTCTGCTTTTGCCTTTTTGAGTTTGAATTTAGTTTGTTTTGAAGATTTATTTTTAATCTCCGGTGTGTTGTTATTCTAGGTTTTTGTGGAAAGATTGGGGAAGATCAAGAGGATGGTGTTTTCGGGTTTGTTCTTCTGGTTGAAGATGAAGATGAGGTTAAGGACCAAATCATTAGCGTCGTTAATGTCATCTAGGATTGTTTGGAACGAAAATACTAAAAATTGGTAACGGTGTACACGTTAACTAACTTAATGGACTTAGTTGTTACGAAAAAAATATAAAGACCCACTGGCTAAAAGATTAAATGGCAACAATATGTGGAGAAATACATTCATTCCAGTGATTGCACATTCAAAAGAAATAAGAACATTAAACAAATCTGAAAATGTTGAAAATAGATACACCTCAATTTTAAAAAACTAACACAATAGTATATCTCTATCACAATTATGTGATCAGACTACTACCAAACACACATTCCATAACAAATGACCATTTCGATAACAGACACTATATGTTTCCTCATACCTAAACAACACCATCCTCAATGACGCTCACCACGAATCCTTCTTGCCAACTGAATATCCTTGGGCATAATAGTGACACGCTTAGCATGAGTCGTGCATAAGTTGGTATCGCCGAACAATCCAACAAGGTATGCCTCAGCAGCCACTTGCAATGCAAACACAGCATGACTTTGGAAACGAATGTCCGCTTTGAGGTCTTGTGCAATTTCACGAACCAACCTTTGGAAAGGGAGTTTCTCGATCAGCAGACTAGTACTCTTTTGATATTTCCTAATCTCACGAAGAGCAACAGTACCAGGGCGATAACGATGTGGCTTCTTCACACCACCAATAGCTGGTGTAGACATACGTGCAGCTATTGTTGCAAGCTGCATCCTAGGGGCATTTCCCCCACTTATACGAGCAGTTTGCATTGTACGAGCCATCTCAGTGGAATCAAGTTTCTTCTCTGCAGGAACCCGTTCGCTTGTTCTTGGGGAATAGAAAGAAAAGTTTTTGACAATAAAACAATTATTTCAACAAACTTATGTGTATATATATATATATATATATATATATATATATGATGAGGAAGAAGACAAATATATTTATACATATCAAACAAATAACATATAAAATATTGATAGAATTTTAGTTTTACTTTGTTAACCCCCCCCCCCCCAATTGTAGCATTAAGAGTTATAGTTTTGGATACTGCGCACCAATAACACGGAAGTGAAAAAATTTTATAGTTATTAACTACAAATTTTACATTAAAATTTAAATTAAATACTACATTTGGTAAGCATTATATATTTAATGAAATTAAAATGTCCAATTTTATCTTTTTCGGTTTCATGAAAAATGTATAATATATTGGGGTTTTAAATGATAATAAAAAAATGTAATTTATAGAAATATATAAATATACTCCTGTATATATAAAAATTTTCAATTTTAATTCATTTAATATATCTTTATTACGGCCATTAAATGTCATAATTATATTATATAAAATATCGTTTATTATTAAAATATATATGTCCCAGCTCGAGGGATTAGTCTTTGCAGTTGCGCGTAGAGAATACCCTGTTTGTTTTAAAAAATATATGTATAGCCAAAAATGTAGTAACTTTAAAATATAATTAAATATCTATCTAAGGAAATGGTATTATTAAATTTCGTAGTTTTCTTTTTTTTTTGACCAAAACGTAGTTTTCTTTTTTGACTGAATTAAATGTCGTAGTTATAAAATATAAAATCTCAACTAATATTAAATATCTTTAATAAAACTATTAAATGCTATTGAAAAAAAAATTGACCAACTATTGAAAAAAATATATCTCTCCTAGTTTACTCACTAAATAAAATACGGAACATTAAACTATTAAATGTTATTATCCCAAGTAGGTAGGTTGGCGAACTAAGGGATACCGAAGGAGTGCACCAAATGAGTTTAAGAAGGAGGTCCCGGGTTCAACTCTCGGAAACTAACATTCCCCCACCCCCACTAACATTGTTTATCAAAAAAAACTATTAAATGTTATTAATACCACTATTAATATGTGTTAAGTTTTATTAAATCTATTAAATATGAAATAATATTAAATATCTTTATTACAACTATTTAATGTTACTACAACTATTATAGGCATGGGTATTTGGGTCACTTCGATTTTGTCATATTTGTAGGCATTTCGACATTTTATGCTATTAACATGAGTGCTATGAGTTTGTTCATATATTAATCATTTTTGTTTTTAGTGATGTTGAGTTTGTATCATTTTCGATATATTCTCTAGATTTGGATGAATATTTTGTTTTAGTAAAAAAAAGCAGTATATATTAATGCTACAAGGATATTCTAATTCAATACTCCCATCATAGCATATTATAAGAAAAATTCGGACCAAATACATCAACTTATGTTGACTCACTTTTGTTATAATGTGTTACAAAGGGAGTATTAAATACTTTTTTGTGTAGATCGGGTATCCTCTGCGCGCAACGACAAACACAAATCCCTCAAACCGGGTAGGACCACAATGTGCTACAAAGCTCTCCCTCGAGAGCTTTAACGTTGTTGCATTCTCAAGGCTGCATTCGAATTCAAGACCTTAGTTAAGCTGGAAGTGACTCGAACTATCTCATCCAATTAACGCTCTTGCGTGGTATCAAATACTATCATCAAATACTAAAATAATAAAGCAACGTGGTATGAAAAGTCATTTTTAATCATTCTACAAACTTGCCATGTGTCCATTTTAAGGGTGGATAAATCATTTATCCGCTAAATGACAAAATTGGGTAGCTTTTGCAGTCTGTCACATTTTACTATGAACAGATGACTACAAACACAACAGAAAATGAGTCACCTTTAGTGCTGACAGGAAAAAAAGCACAGAAAAACGGGTCAGCAGGAAAAAAAAAGAGGAAAAAACCTGTCGCGTGACGAGAGAGAGAGAGAGAGTAAAGCGCTGACGCAAAGGACAAAGAGACAGAAAAAAGTTGACGCGGAAGAAAAGCGTTAACGCGCGTCAGTGCTGGCAGGAGAAAGAGAAAAAAATTACTATATTTTTTACTATATTGTTTTACTATTTAGTATCTATTAAAACTACTAAAACCAATCAATTTAACCATTAATAATTGTCAAAAAAAATTAACTACCAACAAAATTTTTAAAATAACTTTTTTTACCAATTTAATAATTTAGATAAAATGATTAGATTAATATTAAATGATCTAGAATTTCTTATTTACTATAGTCTACTAAAACCAATAAATTTAATCACTAACAATTATCAAAAAAAAAATAACCACAATAAAAATTTCAAAATTATTTTTTTAGATGATTTAATAATTTAATTCAAATTATTAAATTAATATTAATGATGTAGAATTTACTATTTGCAATAATCTTCCGAAACTTCTAAAACCAATAAATTTAACCACTAAAAATTGTCAAAAAAAAAAATTAACCACTATCAAAATTTCCAAATTAACTTTTTTTAAAGGTACTAAGGATTAGAGATTGAACCTTTCTTAGGGCAAAGTTTGCCTGTATTTATAGGAAATCGTGCCCTCTCGTGGATCGTTGGATGGGTGGAGTCGATCTTGACCGTCCAAGCATGTTGGGCTCGTGTGAGGTGGACATGGGCTGGATTGATTGGGCTAATCCATTCCAATTGCTGAATGTACCTCCTGGTTTTGCTGATGAAACCCCTCGGTCCACTCCAGAACACATGTATACAATACATCAATCTATCCACTCAGTTTTTTTAATCCATCTGTTAAATGGTTCCAAATGTCTTCGGCCATTAACTTCATTACGTCTTCTCTCTCTCCCTTCATAACTTCCCCTGCTTCTTCTCTCTTCTGTAATAACTCTACTTTACTCCTGCTTTCCAACAACTTATTTGACAAACACAACCAAGGAAGAGAACAAAAGGAAAAAAATAGACGAGAAGAAAAATGGGAAAGCAGAAGGGAAAGAAGAAAGAACAAAATAGAAAAACACTTCTTCTGAAATATTAATTTATTTATCCTTCTTTTCAAAGTACGAAGAACTAATGTCTGAAATATTAAATGACAAGCCCGACTGGTGTTGTGTGATTATGGGCTGACGTTAACAAAGTAATTTTCGTTTGATTCTTATCGTACCAAATAGTAGCGCTGTTTTCTTAAGGATAATACTTAAAAGTGCGAAGACGAAATGCAGAAACGTTAAATGATAAGCTCGACTAGTGTTGTGTGATTCAAGCCCGAGGTTAATAAAGTAACTTTCGTATGATTCTTATCGTACCAAATAGTAGCGATGTTTTCTTAAAGATGATACTTAAAAGTACGAAGACAAAATGTTAGAAACGTTAAATGACAAGCCCGACGGGTGTTGTGTGATTCCAGCCTGAGGTTTACAAAATAACTTTCGTATGATTCTTATCGTACCAAATAGTAATGTTGTTTTCTTAAACTCCTTACCATTTAGTTGTGCGCGGACTTATTTTCTTAGACTTATTTAAAGATCTAAGTGTTATAGGGCAGGACTTCACTCCCTTATAATTTTTTTCCAAAACAAGTATTATTATTATATTTATTTATTTATCCTTCTTTTGAATAGTATTATCTTTAACTATATAATCATAAGTGAGAAATGCATCATCAAGAGTGTCATGCAAAAGCCTTGCATCATCAAAAGTGTCATGTTAGAAAGAATACGATCACCATGTGTCATTACACCCCTTTAGGTGTAGTATGCTGCGAACATCATCAAATTTTTCTCTTATTTATTTCGCGGAAAATGGCTTCACTACACAAATACCCTTAATGGTTCGTTCAACGGTTTGTAGTTCGTATGAGTATTGATATTGATAATTTATTGAGTCAGGTGATATATGTACACTAATAGTTCAGATTTCGATTATGATGTGTTGCAATTAATTTATTGAGTCAGGTGATATATGTACACTAATATTAAGTTTTCTATCTTACAAATTATGTGTCACACTTTTATTAACAAATTTTTAAATCCTAAATAATGACCTAAGGTGATCCACCTATTTTGCAATATTCTTTTATATAAAACCATGTTATCAATTCTATATTTATTAAAAATATTAGAAACTCTTAATAATGACATAGGCTTTTCTTAAATAAATCCATAAAAAGTAATGTTTTATGCATTAAAAATTATTCAGCCCTTCCTCCTTTCAAACTTCCCTACGTCACCATGAAAATTAAAAGTTAAAAAATTTAGTTTTATAGCTTACAAATAATGTGTCACACTTTTATTAAAAAAAAATTAATTCTAAAATTATGACATAAGGTGATTTATCCTAGTTTGCAAAATTCGATTTATTAAAAATATTATAAAACTTAATAATAACATAGCCTTTTGTTAAGTTTCCATAAGAAATCCTGTTTTATGCATTAAAAATAGAATTTAAATGTGGGTACTTTTAAAAATACTACTAAATGCCTATTCATTGTTCAACTAACGAATATGGTTAATTTTAAAAATAGAATTTAATTTATAATAACAATTTTTACCAATGATAAAGTAAAAAATTAAAATAAAGTCAAGATATTATGTATGATTCAATAAAAAACATATTATCACCTCCATTTTTCTTATAAGGTTATAGATTGTTTACCTTCACTTCCTCTTCATATTAGTGCAACAAACTATTAAGGCTATCTTCCTTTTGGATTCTACTCACCAGATGATTTTGAAAAGCGTGATTTTAAAAGTTAAAATGTTGTTTTAGCTAAATTAATTAAGCATGCCTTTGTGCGGATAAATTGTTTTACAATTATAGCGTTGTGAGATGGTGAAGGAGTGAAAAATAAAACAACATAGTTTCACTAATGTAAACACAACTCGTGCGTAGCACGGGGCGTGTGTCTAATAGTTGTAACAGAACCAAAAAAAAGAACCAACAAGGGTTGGCCCGAGTTGTAATTGGGCTCGGATACCACTCAAAGGTCTTAGGTTCGAATTTTTTGTGCGGCAAAAACTCTGTTGGGAGTGGAGAACGACACGGACCTGCAAAGCCGGGTTTACACGTGGTCAGCTAGGTTCCCCGGCGTAGAATAGTGCCGGTGGAAACTGCGCACGATAAAAAGGTAACAAAAAAAAGAACCGAAAAAAAGGAAAATAATCTGCATCAAAGCGTGTTTTCTCGATTCAGAACAACATCTTTAATTGATCCAACCAAGCTCCAAAAAAGGAAATCACCCTAATCTCTTAAGAGGATGCTACACTTGAGGATATCTGCGCATTCAGGAACAAGCCCATCTAGGAATATATAATCCCTTGGGTACGAACTAGCATTCGATTCGGGGGATAAAGTCTCGTTCGAAGCAGAAAAGTCCGAGTTGGTCAGTTGGGAAGTAGGTCGTAAACTTCCCTCTCCTCTTTCTTTATTTGCTTAACCTCGCATCACACACAACAACCGTTTATGCAGCAAAATCGCATCACGTTAACAATTGCTACAGAGAGAGATCTTCTTCTTGAATTGATTACCACCAAGTATAATTATGAAGCCCACATCCCACAACACCATCCCCTACCATGCTGCAGCACACTCATCCAATTTGTAAACCACCAAGTATAAACTGTTTTGCATATACTGGTTTATATTTGTAAACCAATTTTAAACCGGATTAGAACCAGTAAATAACCGGTAAATCATTTGGACTACTGGCTGAATAAAAAACAAATTGCAAAAGGTATTGTAATCAACAAATAGATCTCAAAGAGAGAATTGAGGCTCGAAGGTACACCATCTATAACAAAATTGCATTGATCAATGGGAGAATCATGCATACTATAGGTAACCATGTCATATAATAAATGTATAATTAAATATACATTTAATAAAAAATTAAATTTTTATACATCCGTCGAAAATTATCTTTTATTTGTTTTGTGATCTTTAATAGACTAAACTACCCCCTCCAATGCCAGCAAAGTCGGTAGTCTTTCATCTCCAAATTCTCAAATCTAGATTTTACATTTGTTAAAAATATTATAATGGCAAGATTATTACTTAAGCTTATCCATCACTTCCTCTTCTCAAACTTCCCTTCCTCGCCTCTTAAAGTTAGTGAAACTAAAAAAATTGGTATAAATCTATATATTACTATTTTATAATAAGTGTTTTTAAATTATACATTTCCCAAAAAATTTGTTATCGCAAATTTATGACCTAAGTTTATCTTATCCATCTAAAAAAAAATTAAGTTTTCTATCTTACAAATTATGTGTCACACTTTTATTAACAAATTTTTAAATCCTAAATAATGACCTAAGGTGATCCACCCTATTTTGCAATATTCTTTTATATAAAACCATGTTATCAATTCTACATTTATTAAAAATATTAGAAACTCTTAATAATGACATAGGCTTTTCTTAAATATATCCATAAAAAGTAATGTTTTATGCATTAAAAATTATTCAACCATTCCTCCTTTCAAACTTTCCTACGTCACCATGAAAATTAAAAGTTAAAAAATTTAGTTTTATAGCTTACAAATAATGTGTCACACTTTTATTAAAAAAATAATAATTCTAAAATTATGACATAAGGTGATTCATCCTATTTTGCAATATTCGATTTATTAAAAATATTATAAAACTTAATAATAACACAGCCTTTTGTTAAGCTTCCATAAGAAATCCTGTTTTATGCATTAAAAATAGAATTTAAATATGGGTACTTTTAAAAATACTACTAAATGCCTATTCATTGTTCAACTAATGAATATGGTTAATTTTAAAAATAGAATTTAATTTATAATAACAATTTTTACCAATGATAAAGTAAAAAATTAAAATAAAGTCAAGATATTATGTATGATTCAGTAAAGAATTTATAATAACAATTTTCTTATAAGGTTATAAATTGTTTACCTTCACTTCCTCTTCATATTAGTGCAACAAACTATTAAGGCTATCTTCCTTTTGGATTTTACTCACCAGGTGATTTTGAAAAGCGTGATTTTAAAAGTTAAAATGTTGTTTTAGCTAAATTAATTAAGCATGCCTTTGTGCGGATAAATTGTTTTACAATTATAGCGTTGTGAGGTGGTGAAGGAGTGAAAAATAAAACAGCAGTCATAGTTTCACTAATGTAAACACAACCCGTGCGTAGCACGGGGCGTGTGTCTAATAGTTGTAACAGAACCAAAAAAAAGAACCAACAAGGGTTGGCCCGAGTTGTAACTGGGCTCGGATACCACTCAAAGGTCTTAGGTTCAAACTTTTTGTGTGGCAAAAACTCTGTTGGGAGGGGAGAACGACACGGACCGGCAAAGCCGGATTTACATGTGGTCAGCTAGGTTCGCCAGTGTTGATTAGTGTCGGTGGAAACTGCACACAATAAAAAGGTAACAAAAAAAAACCGAAAAGAAGGAAAAGAATCTACATCAAAGCGTGTTTTCTCGATTCAGAACAACATCTAGTGAAGTAGAATCAGCAGAACGGAGGTGATAGCAAGGAACACTAGTGCAAAAAAGGGATTTAAAGTCAGGCGAAAAGGGGATTTAAAGTCAGGCGCCAGCTTGACTTTTATTAAGTCGACTTTGTATGTCAGGAGTTTTAAAGTCAAGCGATAGCCTGACTTCGTAAGTCTGATTTAAAGTCAAGCATTTATTTCGCCTGACTTCGTAAGTCAGTTTTAAAGTCAAGCATTTATTTCGCCTGACTTCGTAAGTATGTTTTAAAGTCAAGCATTTATGGCCTGACTTCGTAAGTCAATTTTAAAGTCAAGCATTTATTTCGCCTGACTTCGTAAGTATGTTTTAAAGTCAAGCATTTATTATTGCCTGACTTCGTAAGTGTGATCTAAAGTCAAACATTTATTCTTGCCGGACTTCGTAAGTATGATTTAAAGTCAAGCATTATTGCGCCTGACTTTAAAAGTTTTTTTTTTCAAATTTTGGTTTAATCTCCTACATACACCCTGGTTATACGATTTTGATCATTCTCCCAACAAAACCAGCAAATAAAATTCTACACTTAAATAGAATTCTACACTTAAATTCATCATATACAACAAACAAAAGGCACTTAAATTCATCACATTGTACTTACATTCTACATCATAAACATCACTTAAGTTGTTTCGGTAGGGAGAGAATGTAATCTACTTCTTGTACAAGTTATAACTTATAAACTGCTATAAAAGGCATTAGAACACTTCCCATCCAAAGTTGACCATCTTTCTCTTCCACTTCACTCACTGCTCTAACAACTTTTCCCTCACTGTCCTCCAGTATCTGTAGCAGTTTACCTTCAGGGCTATACTTAAGAATCACTCCATGTTGTCTGCCTCCAATTTGAAGCAGGTACCAGCTGCATGAAATTCCTGTACACAAATTTTATCAGAATCAATAAACAAGACTCATGAAACAATATAATATCAGAAGCTACATATAGGAGTCAATACTCAATACAGATCCCAGCTGAACTATTGTTGTTCTCAATAACACATCTTTCATATCAAAAGCACTTATTATGAACCTTCACAAAGCAGATTAGAAGCCATGCCATAACATTAAACATCAATTACTAAAGTCAACCGAATATATCTCCAAGCTGCCCTTTAACTTCTAAGATACACTTTCTATCACCTTAAGCAAATAATTTCATATTTTTCTCAACAACAAAGCAGGAAATAAAAAACACTTCCTCACTAATACTACAGTGAAGAAATTTGCCAATATTAACTACTCATCCATGCTTCACAGTTGTACAAAATCAATTTCACCAAATGACTGTTGTTCTGTAGCTCAGCTCTATTTCACAGTACTGTTAAAGACTTAAAGCATAATATGTGCACACATTGAAATGATAAGAAAGTGTACATCTATGAATATAAGAATTTTTAGAAAAGTTGGCTCCTAACGCCCTAAATGAATATATAAAATACTCACTTTAATCTTTCCATCTTGTGACCCAGATGCAAGCATTTCTGAATCTCTGCTAAGGTCAACACAGAGCACAGCATCATCATGCATCATGAATACTTCCTGCAAGTTATTGGAATCAGAAAATGTCTACAGCAACAATGGCTAGATATATGGTAAATTATAAGAATTTTTCTTTCATAAAGGGAACATAGAATTCAGTTTAAGAAGAAAATATAAAATACTCACTTTAATCTTTCCATCTTGTGACCCAGATGCAAGCATTTCGGAATCTCTGCTAAAGTCAACACAGAGCAGGATATACAATATTACTCCTGCACTCCATATATCTATTTCCTTCCCACACCTGCGCCGCAGAACTTCTGGAGCAACATAATAAGCACTCCCAACTATATTGCGATACACTTTTCCTAGAAACAACTAATTGGTGAAATTTAGGAACACACTCCAACAAATATTTAAAGCTAGCTTGTAAGGAAATAGAAAAAATTGCACCTTCTTCAATGAAAACAGACAAGCCAAAATCAGTAGCCTTGATAAGAGCATTTTCATCTTTACTAGACAACAAGAAATTCTCAGGCTTAAGATCTCTATGCATAACACCCATGAAATGACAAATATGAACAACATTAAAAATTTGTCTACAAATAGAAGCAGCAGCTCTTTCACTATAATGTCCTTTAGCAATTATCCTATCAAAAATATTAGGTTGACCTCTTAAATGTTGCATGATCCGAATCTCTCTCTTTATATCTTCCCTATCAGATTTGCTCACAAGTTTCCTCTTTGTAATTGATTTACAAGCATATAACAACCCAGTTGAAATCTTAGTGCATAAATATGTAACCCCAAATTACCCTCTACCTAATTCTTTCCCAAGTGTGAACAATTGCTTCACATCTTCAAATTGTTTACCTAAGATTGTGCTTGATGATGATGTTGATGATGATGCCTATAACCATTGTGTTCTGCTTCTGAATCTTTACTTTTACTTATACAACCTCCCATCTTTCCAGCTTCTCAAATCAAAGGTGGGATTTTTATGTTGCCAACACACCACTGTTTGAGCCTGATTCACTTAAAACATAAGCTTTTGATCAGAAACATATAAGTCAATCATTCTCAAAATGAAAAATCAAAACAAAAGAAAATCAGCTAGATCATGATGAGGGCTTTTGTTCAGAAACATATAAGTCAATCATCAGATTAATACTTCAATAATACAAAACCAAAATGTATCAATTTAGTACTTCAATCATAGAAAGTTCACATCAATTTAGCCTCTTAATCTCATGGTTCTTCCATAAAAGGATGATTTTTTGATATTAATTGAGGGACTGAATTGATGCCAACATAACTTTCCATGTTTACTCTATTGAATTTTAGTAGTACAGTTGAATAGACTTAGCATTGAGTTAGGCATTGATTTAAGACTTAACATAAAATTGAAAATAATCATAAGGCAGCTGTGAACCACCAATATAATAGAAGATCATATTGGTCTCTAGCATTAAGCAAGATAATTACCAAGTTGAAGATTATATTGGTCTCTAGCATCAAGCCCAGTAGGAGTTCCACAAGGTGAATAATCTCCTCTATCCATTTGCTGCTGCTTCCTGCAAATCACAAGAATCATGAGCATGTTTGAGAGTTGACTACAACAAAGAAAACGTCAACAAAAAAGACTAGAGAACCCAAAACCTGTTAAGAGGTTTCCAGGTGCATTATTTCAATGTTTTCCTATGTAAAATCATACATTGTGATCAAGTACATCACTTGAATAAACAATGGTTCTAGTTAATTAATATATTTAATACAATCTGTTAAACGCTTAAGAGAACTCAACTTGAAGCTTCTCAAACAGCTTTCTACACTACAGGCAGCGAGAAAAAAGAATTTAATGTGATTTTTCTATTCACCTTTTAAAAACAAAGTTGATAAGCTTTACAAAGTCTTTTGAAAATAGAAGGTTTTATATCGTAGATGTTGATTTTCTTAAAAAAGAAAATTATGTTAAGACTTAAGAGTGTCTGAGAGGTGTCGAAACGGAGTCTAGGAAGTGTTCAAGTCAAAAAAGATATATTTTTAAGGGCGACACGGTAAAGAGGTGTTCGACATGTATCGTGTCGATGTCCAACGAGTGTAACACATGACACCGCATTCAGAAGAGGTGCCCGAGGTACAGAGCTCATAAGTGAACAAGACAATGTAACTATGTGAGGTTAATTGATCAGATACTACAAATAGCCTTCCCTAATAGCACAGGTAGATACATTAAAATTATGCAGAATTCAGATATGTTAGTGTAACATATTATTTCCTTAGTTATATGGAATATGGACATACCTGTGTACATATGAAGGTAAGTTATTGCATGAGCTACATCAGTTGCTATGTATAAACGCTCACCAATTTCTAGTCCTTCTCCCCGAATACCTGCATTATTAAAACTAGATTATGACCATACATTTTATTAGCTGCAGTACTAATAGTATATGAAATCTAAATAATTTCCCATTTGATAGATATGAGCACCTACCATCTAAATATTCTCTAAGTGATCCATTACCAACATATTCAATAACAATAATCTTCTCATCTCCCTGCTCCACATATCCATATAACCTCACAAGATTCAGATGCTCAATTTTTGATAATGTGTATATTTCATTCTTGAACTCATATAGATGACTGTGTAATACCTCCTGTGAATACATATTTTCATCATCTATAATCACAATTGAACTAGCTTTATAGACTAGATATATTGAAAAGATGAACATTATGCTATACCTTATTGGCGCGCTTCACGGCGAGCTATATTGGAATTACTCTTTTTTTTTACCAAAGTAGTAGCTCTTATCAACTACAAGTATATAATTATAGCAGGTTCTGGGCACACCTTTTTTTTCAACTTGATCCTTAACTCCAAATTTTCCCGGGTCACGTTTCCATATAACAATAATACAGGTATTACACAGGTATTACGTTTTGCTCCAAGTCCTTTCTTCAGTTTCTGAGTTGTGTGCAGCTTCAATATGGTGATTTGAATACCTCACAAAAGAGAAAGTGAAGTCTTAGGTTAGTTTCAGTGACTGAAAGTTGATATAGTCTCTAGTGACTGATTTGAATACGTCACAAAATGAAAGTTGATAACTTATCAGGGGTCTAGTGTTTGAGGCTATAGTCTCTTTGGATCTTCTTGCTAAAGTTGATAAAAAAAGCATTGCAACAATTCATGAAATAAGCATTTGTAAATCCTATATAGTATATAGCATTCAAATATATAAAATGTAAGCTTTAAACTTACGATTCAACCGAGCTAAAACCTCCCTTCGTCTTCCCTCTAATTTATCCTTTGTGTCAGATAAGCTCTCAAAATGAGGAGCATATGATACTTGTAGTTGGTTCCCAAGGAAAACAAAATCATCCAATTTTCTTTTTGCAAACCTGAAAAATCCTAAAATGGAAGGTACTCCCTTAACCTCACCATTTTCAAACACTAGAACTCATAATGGAACTACTACATATATAGCAAGGAAGGAAATACTACTTGGCATTGCTGAAAAGACGGAATTTGATCCAATAGACATCAGTGAATTGCTCACATTCCTCATCATCCATTGGCTTACACCTGAAAAGAAAGATTCACTCAGATATAAAACCAACAAAAACAAGAAGCATTTAACCCAAACATGATTAAGGAATTACTCTTCCACTTCTCCATACGATGAAAATAGTTTCTGCAAGTCATCTCCACAACCTAATGCTGGAACATTCCTTACAATCAAATATCTGCATACTCCAAAATACACAATTCAATTGAGAAATTAACAGAGATTAATTTGAATGTAACGAACAAATATCAGGAATCGCGTTAGATTTAATTGAAGGGGCTAATTTCAGTCATTAAATTTAATCTAAAGGTGAAAAACGAAAACAGCTTAATAGAGAGCGTAAGTCAAGAAGGGTAATTTAAGAGGAACGTGCCTAGATACATCAGTCTGAAACTTAAGAGAAGAGAAAAACAGAAAATAAGAGAGTGAGTTTTACCTTGTGTGATCTTGAGAGAAGATTCAGAGTGTTTGTTGTGTGTGTTCATCAAGAACACAAACAGTACATACAGTCAAGAAAAACAACGATTAGTGTTTGAAAGAGAAACGAAAATCCTAATAAAATCACTAAGAGAGTGATTGTTACCTTTCGTTGCTGTTTGTTGCAACATTCGTTCATTAATCAGCAGTATCTCGCACATGCAACAACAGAAACCCAGCAACAAGCAAGTTCAGAACTTAGGGTTTTGGAAATAACGAAATTAGTCACAAAATCAAAGGGCTTTTGTGTAATACCTGTTTGTGGTGACGTTTGAAGCTCCATTGTTGCTTTATCAAGCTCCAATCTCTGCAAAATCAAGCAAGAATTAGAACCCTGTCTCCTGGGACAATCGTCGTTTGCAGACAATCGTCGCGACAATCCTGTCTCCTGGGATTGTGTTTTCGTTGAGAGGAGAGAACGATTGTGTTTTCGTTGAGAGGAGAGAATGATGTCTGGGAGGGAGAGAGTGAGGGGATTCGCGTGAGAGAGTGAGAATGGAGAGGGGGGAGATTCGACGGGGGTAGAGGAAAGGTATTAGGGTTCGCGTGAGAGAGTGAGAATCGAGAGGAGAGTCTTCTGATAAGTGAAATTATTTTTTTTCTAGTTTGGTACTTTAGAAGTCAAGCGGATACACGCCTGACTTCTAAAGTATTAAACTAGAAAAAAATAATTTCACTATTAATTACAAGTTTGCCACCGCGTCACTTATGTAGTCAGGTGAATACATGCCTGACTTCTAAAGTCTAATTTTTTCCCTATTTGTTAACTTTAGAAGTCAGACGTGTATCCGCTTGACTTTAAAACTCGCGAGTTTTGCCTTTTAATTACAAGTTTGCCACCGCGTCACTTATGTAGTCAGGCATTTGAGCGCCTGACTTTAAATGTCTAATTCTAATCCCATTTTTGCACTAGTGGAAATAATGAAGCCATGTATTCAATCGGAGTGCAAGGGTCACAAGGGAAGCAAGCAAAAGGCAAACAAACCTCCCTGAGACACACCAAACATGTACACCAGACATAGAGGTGATATTGGGAGAAACTAGATTCACCACAATAAGCCACACCCCTCATCAAGTCATTTAAACTATGAGCCCTGCAAGGAGGCTCTTTCCTTGACTTTGATTACTTTTTACCACGAGGAAACTCCTTCAAGGTTCGAGACCAATCCACTTGGGTTGTCGGGCATTTTGGTTCCCATCCTTTCATCCAGAAGCCCAGACAAAGTTTTATTTGGTATAGTTCCTTATCCCAGTCTATCTTTGCCTAATTAAACACCACTCCGTTTCTAGCTCTCCATATAAACCATAGGACCACATAATGTAAGAAGA
Organism: Astragalus membranaceus; assembly: GCA_039519185.1. Classification (NCBI taxonomy): domain Eukaryota; kingdom Viridiplantae; phylum Streptophyta; class Magnoliopsida; order Fabales; family Fabaceae; genus Astragalus; species Astragalus membranaceus. Next base: position 70,813,204 of record CM076850.1, read on the forward strand.
TCCACAGTCTTCTGCGAAAAGAGCCCTCTACTTTTACAGACCACATCTCCATCCATTATCCACAAGTTGCACTGATAGGGGTTATCACATCCCACCATTTCATAACTCGTGTCCATAATCTTCTAGTAAACTAACATTCGAGGAAGACATGATGGATAGATTCTTCCTCTTTGTCGCAGAAAGGGCAGATTGCTTCATTTGGGCTTAACAAGTTGATCTTCCTCAGTGTTTGCCTAGTGTTCATTTTGCCTTGAATGATGAACCACACACCAATATTTCTGCCCTCGGGGGGCTAGTCCATTCCATATCACTATCCTACTGTCCTTTTCGTTATCCCTACTTAACTAGGCTCTGACAAAATATTTAACTGTAAATTCACCTTTAGTGTTAAAATGCAACCATGTTCGATCTTTTCTATGCTTAGAGAGATGAACTTCTGGGAGGGTTGCCAAGGGGGTTTCCAATCGTTCGATTTCCCATTGGAAAAGGCTCTGTCTCCACACCATGTTCCAGCGCCTTTGTAGGCCATCCCAAAAGCCCGTATTTGCAACAAATTCATCTCTTTGCAGCGAGATAGAGTAAAGTCTCGGGAATCTGAATTTCAGTGGTGTAGACCCGATCCAAGAATCCTGCCAGAATTTTACGTTTTTCCGTTCTTCCACTCTTTTGCGCCAGCCAGAAGTAATCACATTATGGATCTTTTCATCCCAAATTTCCACTTTCCATAAGCTTCCCTCTAGCCCTTTACTCTACTTGTTACATAAGAAATACTTAATTGACTTAAATAAATCTATCAAATACTTTATTAAGAAAGCAATATATATTAAATGCTATTAGGATATTGTAATTCAATATTAAATACTGCATGGTAGCTTATAAGTTTTTCTTATTGTTAAATAAAGTAATTTAATAATTAACAAGAATTGAATTACTAACCATAATAGCAAATGTATAAATAAAAAGAAATATAATAATAAATGTTTTCACATATAGCTAATCCTAATTGTACTGGAATTGAATTGCTTGTTTGAAATAGGGGTGTGCATGGTGCAAGAACTGCACCAAACTAGACCATTTATATAGTTCGGTTCGGTTTGCAAAACCATTTTCGTAAAAAACCGGTTTTTCCTCAAACTGGATTAGGTTCGGTTCTGAACCGGTTCCAAACTGGTTTCTATTTCCAAACCAGTTTTCTTTATTCAAATCATTTAAAAGCAGTTCTCTTAGCGATAGTTTGTTTTGCAATTTGGATTAAAATGTTAAACCGGATTTTTTTAACAAGTTTGGGTAACCAGTCTGTTTTAAAATTTTGGATAGCTTCATAATCCATTTAATTGGGTTTGGTTTTTTTTTGGTGTGGTGTGGTTCAGTTTATTGAATGGTGTGGTTAACCATAACTTTTGCACACCCCTAGTTTGAAATATCAAGGGTTATATAAACACTCTTTTTGCTATAAAACTTCTCACAAGTACTCCCTCCGTCTCATATTATATGCCGTTTTGGGTCATTTCACACATATTAAGAAAAGTAGTTAATTTTGTATGGGAAAGAGAAATTGTGAGTTAGTTTACCAAATTAACCTTCATTAATGACATTGGGAAGATAAATTAGTAGAGTAATGAAAGAGATATTATTAAACAATAAAGGGTATGGTAGGAAACAAACATTAATGTTTTATTGGAATTCTAAAAAGTCATGTATTATGGGACAAATATTTTTGGCTAGAAAGTCGTATAATATGGGACAGAGTGAGTATATCCATGTTTTATGTTCGTTCTCTCTTATTTGAGGGTCTATAGGGCCTTCATACTTATCTAAATTGTTTTCTTCCACCCATATTTTCCTATACCAATTACGAAGATCCCCTTCAACATTATATATGGATACCATCCTATCAAATCAGAAAAATACCAAATAAATATATTATAGATGGGGTACTTCTCACAGTAAATAAAGTTTCCCCACATCACATCAGTAGGGATGGCAATAGGTACCCTATGGGCAGGGTACTGTAGTGCCCGTACCCGAGCCCGCACATGTCTGGGCAGAGCACTATAGTGCCCGTCCCCGTACCCACTGGGCACCAGGTGCCCATGGGCACGCCCGTTGCCCGCACTTTAACAACAAAAAATAATAAATAACATAAAAACCATTAAAATTCAATTCAAAAAGCCTTTATTTTTTTGTATCTACTAATTAAATATTACAAATAATAGCATTTAGTGGATTAAAAACATCCAAAATATTAGTAGATAGAATTTATTATTTTAATGTTTGATTTACATAGAATCGTAAAATAGTAATTATATATATATAGAATCATTTCATTTTTGTAAAATTGTAAAATTAGTAATGGGCATACTCAAGCCCGCATCAAATGGGCATATGCGGGTGCGGGCCCATTGCGGGTACCCAACGGGCATAGGCTCAATTGTCATCCCTAGACATCATAGATAGAAAAAACATCATCATTTTTGTTTGGATTTTTCCAGGTAGTAGTTTGGCAGTGGTGGAGATATATGCCTTCCTTGCGAAGCCAATCGAATATGTTCATAGGGTTTTCTTTACATAGTCTCCTTATTCCTTAATGACAAGATATATAGTTTGTGTGTCCAAGTATTATGTAACACTGGAATATTTGTTATATTTTGTGCTTGAGCTATGGCACCACATGAAAGTTCTTTTTGTTAAGTATTAGAAATATTAAGTTACTTGAGGTGTAACCGATGGATTACTTTTGATCTCGACGCCTCATTTTCTCACCTCATAAGTGTGTTTTTTATAAGGAATATGAGACCCTCGTTAGTCTCTGTTATAAAATGACAAAAACTAAACATGGTGATATTTTTGCGGTGCTTTTATACTCGGTTCACTCTTTAGCTTGTTCTATTGTTACCGTTCTTACCGAGATGTCGCCACTATCAAGAACATCACAAAACCATCAAGTGAGTCATGATAACCACTGCTTGAGATTTCTTCTATCTATTTTTAAATTTAAAGTTGATAAATTATTGTGTCAATTTTGGTCCCTTCTCTACCGTTTTGATAGTTATTGAGCTCTTGTTCCCTTGGAAACCGTTAGGGTTGAGAAAACTTGAGAGTGTCCAAAATTAATTGAATTAGTTATCAACTTGTAATTAAAGTCCCAAAACTAGACTTTTATGTCTGGAAGAATTTTTGAGCAACCCTAAGTATATTTATTGACTATGGTCGCTTCTAATATTTTTGTTAGCGGGCTTTGCTTGCTTTGATGGATATTCTCAAGTGCTCAGATCACCAGTTCAGCTTGTACGTTCTTAGTTAGTTTCTTACGGTACTAGTATGGAGAAGCCCTGGGATGATGTGCAGTACACGTACTCCCATAAGAATAAGATCATCTCTAAGAGAGATATCAAATTTTGCACTCTCCTCTAAGATAGAGTTAAAGAACTAGATGAAGGTTGGATTCTGGCAATGGAAGATGAGTTGAGCTGGTTTTAACGTAATGATGTATAGAATCTAATCCCTTTACCAAAAGATAAACAAGCAATTGGAACCAAGTGAGTTTTCAGAGACAAGTTTGATGAAGATGGTAAAAGGGTAAGAAACAAAGAAAGGTTAGTTGCTCAATGTAGGTATTGACTATATTTAAAACTTTACTCATGTAGCTAGATTGGAAGCTATAAGAATTTTACTATCATTTGTTGCACATCAGGAAATAGTCGAATTTCAAATGGATTGAAAAATTGCATTTTGTAAGTGTTTTATTAATGAGGAGGTATATGTGAAACAACCACCAAGCTTAGTTTATCATACCAAGGTCTAGGTTCTTGCTTAATACCATATGATTCAAAGCATATTTTTAATGTCAAATGATTTTGAAGAGGCCAGGTGGATACTACCTCATTCTGAAAATCATCTAAAAAGGATTTAATTTTAGTAAGAATGTATGTTACTGACATTATTTTTTGTGCTACTATTGAACCTCTCGACGAGGAATTTTCTAAGCTAATGTAGAATGAATTTGAGGTGATCATGGTAGTAGAAGTTAAGTTCTTCTTAAGAAATAAAAAGATTAGTATGTTTCTGTGATGATGATGTTGCTGATGTAGAGTTGAAAGAAAAAGTACGAGCGGTGATTGTTAACTTCTTGGAGAAAACCTCATCTCATGGTCAAGCAAGAGACATAGGGCATTTGCTCTCTCTAGAGTAGAAGCGAAATAAACATCAGCTGCAAGTTGCACTTCTTAGCTTTTGTCATTGAAATGCCAACTAGAATTTTATCAAATCAAAGAGACATTTAAATCTTTTCTGATAATACTTCTGCTATAAGTTTGACTAAGAATCTTATTCTACATTCTAGAGCTAAACATATTGAAATAAAACATCTATTTATACAACACTATATTCAGAAAAGGATTTTAGAAATCAAATTTATTGACACTAGATATCCATACAAAACTCTTAGCTGAAGATAGATTCAAGTTTATAAGTGAAAATTGAACTTTTGACTTTATAATGAAGTTAATGTTTGGTTTTAGATATGTGTATCTCGTATATGTGCTTATGGTGATATTTTGCGTCTAATGATACATGCATCTAGTATGTTTCATCGGATAATATATAATAGGCAAAATTACACTTGGGGTCACTTAAGTTATTTTTTTAATGAGTTGGTCATTTATTTATTTTTCGTACCAACTAAGTCTTTTAAGTTAATTAACATGACATGACGTGGCGTCGCGAAATTTTAGCCACGGTTTAGGAAGCAGATAGCCACACCAAATGGAACCGTGGAGACATCAATTTAGCCACGGTTGTTACTTTTGTTAGCTACGGTTGAGGCGTGCCAAAATTGGTTGTTGAGGCATTCACCTAACCGTGGATAACTGAGTATTTTTTTTAAAAAAAAAGTACTACACATTCATAGCGTTTGCAATTGAGCTTTTCTGTAATACAATCACATGGATATTTATTTACTTTCCATTTAATTTGAAACTTATTTTGCTAATTTGTAAACAACATTACGAGACTAATTACTGCATCTTTTGCAACTATTCATAAAAACAATGGAGAAGAAAATTCATTATTATGGGCAAGACAAGGGAGAAGAAATTTAATTCATTATTATGGAGAAGAAACTAGAAGTTTTAAAACAATACAGACATACAAAATCTTGTTGCATAGCCCACTAGAAAGAAGAGTAAACAAGTCTTAGACAAGACAATTCCAAGGCCAAGAGTCAACAGCTTGGAGCAATTCCTATGAAGATGAAAAAGCCAACATTTATAAGCATGAAAAATACAAATGTTGTAAGGAAAACAATTTAGAAATAGCATTGATTGATGTGGAAGGAAAAAGAGTGGTAAACCTCTTCTTCTTTAGCACTAACAAAGTCATGAACTAGGTAAATGCATGGGATGCTCAAATGCTCAAATTTGAGTCTGTAACAGAAACATGAAACAAGTCCTTCACTTCATCCTGAAAAGACAATATAAAACTATGAGTAAACTCACTAATAAATTAACAAACATAAACATGAATAAGAATTGTAACTCCAAGCAATGAATGGTTGCACAAATACATGTGGTTTTGGCTGAAGCACTGAAAAATGAATATGCACTTTTAATCTGCACACTCACAATCAATATAAATACACAAAACAGAACTACACAGTCAATTGAAGAGACTATAGTGGTGAAACTGTGAACAGCCCATTTGACTTATTAGCAAACATTAATTCATTTTTTAGATTATAAACCAGATAACAGGAATGACTTATTAGCATATTACCTATACAAAACTAAAAAGAAAAGAGAAGAGTAAAGCAGAAAGAATCAGCTTATAAAACAAATGATTGCATAACATTATCAAATAACCATTGCGAGTTGCTTAGCTTTATAACCACAAAAACTAACCAGTGTCTCCTTTATCATATCATTTGGGATTCATCCGAAATAGCAAATTGAACCTAAAGCAAAGAGTTACATATATGAACCTGATAGGGAAAGACAATAATAGTAGAAGAAACAATCAAGAAAGTAGTGTATTATTGATAAAAAGGCAATAGCCAACACAAAGTATGAGAAGTAGGAACAAAGAGGAAGCAATAGGGGGCGGGTCCCTAGAGACAAAAACCCCAAACCCTAGCCCAAGCCTTGGCCAAACAAAACCTGCCTCCCTTTCACACAAACCCTACTTTTATTCCCTATGCAATCCAATCATTGCCAGCCACTAATCTAATGCCACCTCAGCTGTATTCCACTTACTCAGGGTCAATGACTCTTTTATCCCTCCTTGCAAAAACATTACCAAACATGCGCCTCCCTTTCCTAGCCGCATTCGCATCAATACTCCCCCCTAAAACATTCACCTTGTCCTCAAGGTGAAACTCTTGAAACTGGCTCTTCATATCTTGGATAGGACAGTGATATTCTAACAACAACAAAATGCCTCCAAAATCCCAAAGCTTAAAGCTTAGTGACTCAATTAAGCACATTAATAGAGAATCATAATCTCCTCCTGGTTCCCATTGAATGTGTTTCCTTTTCACAACCATAAACCACAAAGATGTCCACTGGAGAGGTCGGAAATCTTGGGTGAGAACATGGCTCATAACCACAAAAGTAATATCTCCACTAGGGACCAAGATAGAGTTTCGATGTGCATGACATTTGCGGCCTGTTACCATTTCTTGATCCACAATGAAATCAACAACAGGGCTTATTTGATTATAACAAACATGACTCTCGGATACCTTTGAACTCATATGGTCACCACCAGAATCACTAAAGAGGCTTGCCTTTTGTTGATGTGTTTGATTCCCATGGTATTCTAATGCAAATGTGGCACTCTCATGTACGCTCACATTTTGTTTGAGGCCACTTGGATCCCACTCATGGACAAGTGGTGGCTTTACCGTGATTGGAGTATTTATTAATTGTATTAATCTACTGCCAAAACTCCTACCAACCTCCACCATCAACCGGGATAATAGATGGAAACCGTTGCAATCATCCCTAACAACCCCCACTTCTTTCACTTCATTTTCATTGTCAAACAAACTAGTGCCCAAGTGTTCTAGATTCTTGAGGAACGAAATCGATCTATCCCTCACTTCTCTTTCTTCTTGAAACACCTTCCCTTCACCTAGTTGAGCCTTCCGCATAGATTTGAGTGAGACTTGTCGTTTGCTCAGTGACCGTTCCCTTCTAATCTTGAATTTCTGTCCTCCCCCTTCCCACTTGATGAACATGTTCTGAAAATTAGCCTTGATGTCACCCAAGCTAGCCAACCAGTCCATACCAAGCACTAATTCAGTCCCTGCCAGAGTCATTAAATAGAATTTCTGAGTAAAGTTGATCCCCTGCACTTGCACCTTGAGTCCCCTGCAAACCCCCTTGTGCGTGATGTTCTCTCCATTCCCCACCTCAACAGTATACTCCGGAGTGTCCTCTAGAGCCAAATTCAACTCCTCTACTAACTTGTAGGATATGAAATTACTAGAGGCTCCACAATCAATCAATATCAACACCTTCCTCCCATTAATAATCCCCCAGACCTTGAAGGATTGGTTTGAGGTCGAGTCCTCCTTGCTCTTGAGTGAGAGCAGTAGAGTCTTTAGTTCAACTTCCACCTCCCCTATCTCCTCCTCGGTCCCACCTGCTCTCCATCTCCCTCACTCTCTTCATCATCAATCAATTCCACTCTAAAGTGTTTCATCTTACAAATGTGATCCTTGCCCCACCTTTCCCCACATTTGAAACATAGTCCCTTCCTACTACGGTCCCTCAGCTCCTCCTGAGTGAGTTTCCTCCCCACCCCCTGTTTCTTCTCTCCTTCTCCCACTTGACTTTTCAATTTTTGAGAGTTGCTGCCACTACCTCCCCCAAACTCAAACTTGGGTTTGGTAATAACAATTCTATGCTTCCCCGGGTCACTTCCCGAACCCCACCCTCCATTGCTCCACTTAGTTCCTTCACTCCTCCTCCCTCCTTCCTCTATCAGCGCCTTGTTCCTTTCCTCTATGAGTAACGCCCGATCCATCAAAGCATTCAATCCCCGCGTGCTATGGAGTTTCAACTCAGTTTGTATTTCCTCACGTAAACCATTGAGGAAAATGCTTTCCAACATGCCTCTGTCACGCCTCTTCAATGGAGCCATTAACATTTCAAACTGCTCATGGTATTCCATCACTGTCTCTGTTTGTTTAACACTCAGAATTGGTCCCAAAAGGTTGCTGACCAGACTGGGCTGAAAGCGCCGTATGACGGCCTGTTTAAATTCATCCCACGTTGGCTCTGGGTGTTGTTCTTCCCACCATTGAAACCAGTTTAGGGCCCTCCCATCCAAAGCAATCATCACTGCCTCCAACATCTCCTCTTCTTCAACCCCATTAATTTTAAAGTACCGTTCCACCTTGACGAGCCACCCATAGGCTTCGCCTCCTTCAAAAACGGGAATCTCAAGTTTCCGTCCCCGGTGCCAATGTCGCGCGCGCGGGCTGTTCCCCCCAGAATTCGCAAATTCATTGGAGGAGTCACGCCGCCGTCCTCCTCCGCGTTGGGCATCGCCGCTTCGCTGCCCCTTGCCGGCGGCGTTGCGTCTCCCTCAAACGGAGCTCCAGCGGTTCCATCCACTCGCGCATGGGCTCCCCTTGCGGGCGCACCTCTAGCGCAAGCCCCTCAAATTCTTGCTCGAGCCGTTCTTGGAGGTCTTCCTAACCATCATTCAAGCTCCGTTGGACAAGAGCTTTGATACCAATGATAGGGAAAGACAATAATAGTAGAAGAAACAATCAAGAAAGTAGTGTATTATTGATAAAAAGGCAATAGCCAACACAAAGTATGAGAAGTAGGAACAAAGAGGAAGCAATAGGGGGCGCCTCCCTAGAGACAAAACCCTAAACCCTAGCCCAAGCCTTGGCCAAACAAAACCGGCCTCCCTTTCACACAAACCCTACTTTTATTCCCTAGGCAATCCAATCATTGCCAGCCACTAATCTAATGCCACCTCAGCTGTATTCCACTTACTCAGGGTCAATGACTCTTTTACCCCTCCTTGCAAAAACATTACCAAACATGCGCCTCCCTGCCCTAGCTGCATTCGCATCAGAACCAAAATTGCATCATAAATTACAAACTAATTAGAATGTGATGATTAAAACTAGCACAAAATTGATACAAACCAAGGTGGTTGCTAATGCTCCTCTTCGAAAAAAATTGATACACAGGTACAAAGCAAGAATGTACAAAGTTCATAAATAACAAATGATTTGAAAAGCACATAAAGATGGTTGTTAATGCTCCTCTTTATTGCTAAAAGTTCATAAAATATAGCACTGCCTCATACTTCTTAAGCTCGATATAAAAGAAAGGGAATGCAGCTCCTTCCTTTGGCACCATGCATAGACTATTTGCAGTATTACTATTATTGGCACCATAGAATACAAATGTTTATATTTTTGTAAAGCAAGCATACATTGTCATCTCCTTCCATGATGTATCGTTTAACTTCCAAAATTTGAGCAAGACCACTCCACCATAATATGTTAGAAGTTAAAAAAATTGGAATCTGCAAGTGGCACTAGTGGAAAAAAGACATTTAGCGTCGGTTAAATTGGACATTTAGCGTCGGTAATCGCCCGACGCTAAATCGCCCGATGCTAAATGTCATACATTTAGCATCGGTTATTTAACCGACGCTAAATGTCACATTTAGCATCGGGTGCTCAGATAACCGATGCTAAATGTCCAATTCATCACTGTTTTTGCTGTCTGAAAATGACATTTAGCATCGGTTATTTGAAACAACCGATGCTAAATGTCCTGAAATTTGACATTTAGCATCGGGTGTTTGAAACAACCGATGCTAAATGTCCTGAAAGTGACATTTAGCATCGGTTATTTGAAACAACCGATGCTAAATTTCCTGAAAAATGACATTTAGCATCGGGTGTTTGAAACAACTGATGCTAAATGTCCTGAAATTGACATTTAGCATCGGTTATTTGAAACAACCGATGCTAAATGTCCTGAAAGTGACATTTAGCATCGGTTGTTCCACATAACCGATGCTAAAAGTCATTTTTGATAAAAAAATGACATTTAGCATCGGTTGTTTCAAACAACCGATACTAAATGTCATTTTCTTGATAAAAAAATGACATTTAGCATCGGTTGTTTAAAACAACTGATGCTAAATGTCTATATTTTTAATTGGAAGTTGATAGTTTTGTCTTTGTAGCAATACACGTACAACATCAACATACAATAAATTTGGTGTTCAAATTATGAGAAAGGAACCTTAGCATTGTAAAAGTTCTGTCTACAACAAAAAACCGAACAGAAATAAGAACAAGGAAATATGCTCAACTCTATAAACCCATTCTTAAGTTCCTTTGGCTGGTCCAACCACTTAAAGGCTTTGTCATTATCAGAGGAAGTTTATTTTCTTCATGCTCCAAGGCCACTGGTCAAAAGAGTGTTGATCTCTTCAATTATATTAACTGGCCTTCCATCAAAGAGGGATGAAAGTGTACTCTCACACAGTTTTTTTAGTTCTTTTGTTTTTGCCACGACTGCATCCTGCAATTCACTGAACACTTAGTCTGGCTCCTTTCTTCTTTGTTTCCGGTCAGTTGAGATAAGGCATCTGGAAGGGAAGTCTGATTGTCCAGCACCACATTTGATGTACTAACATCATCAATCACATCAACTTGAGGAGTCTCAACACTAACTTCCCAACATATATCCGCATGTGAGCCTAGTTCTTGATTTGATATTGTTGGATCACATCTGACATCCTCAGTTTGTGAAAAAGTCTGTATGGCGTCAGAGGCATTGATGATTTCATAAGGACCCAAGCCATTACCAGTATCTTTTGTTTCTTCAACAGTTCCAATGTCCCAATCAATTTGTGAACTCTTCACTAAAATATCCCAGTCAATGTCAAAAGCACCAGCTTCCACATTGCTTAGTGCAGGATCTAGTTCATTGTTGATTGAGTGAACACTAACTTCATTAATAGTCTCAGAGTCAACAGCAACATTTAGGGATGGGGGATTATCACGCATGTTCCTCAAGTTTTGTAGTACAACTGCTGAAGATATCTGCAGTCATTATTTTAATCCTAATTAATATATGTAACAAACGATGTCAACTCTTCATTCAAGTAAATGATTCATAGAGTTACAGGAACAATGCATCAGGTATAAAAGAACTCTAAAATTAACAAAATTACAGGTCTACCTTACATCCTTTTCTGTATGAGCATCTCCGACAAGAATTTGAATAATATTCAATCGCCTGTGAAATGTTTTCACAATTTATGACATCCAAAATCTTGCTAAATGTGCTTGGAAGTGATTTTGCTGCCTCCAGAAGTTCTAGTCTGACATTTTTTCCCTACAAAACAATATAATCAATCACATTATCCATGTAAGAGAAAGTAAGTACACCCCCCAAACACAAACCTGTAAGCCAAGTTCCTGGCAAGCTTCAGCATATTTGGCTGCCGAGAGTGCAGCGCTTCTTTTTATATCAGTCTCCTTGCGGTCAAGTTCTGACAGCTGCTGTTGAGTCTTCTGTACTTGTTTCCTCTGATAAGGGCTTCATAACAGAAACAAACAGCACAGTGACAAAACAAAGTTAAACTTACTCTTACACATCATCTCCTTCATAAAATGAAATGAAAACCACAAAGATCGCACTCCTTACATCTCATAGTTCACATTTTGAGTGATAATCTGTGCAGCCTCACCAAGGAAAACATGATCCTTCTCAAAAGATCGCACAATTGCTTCCCATGCACCCCTACCCAAATAAAAATAACAATGGCGGTGATACACAACTGCAGAAACACTAATAAGGGGGTATAACTGACTATCTTACCGCAGAACCCGATAGACGACCAAATATGTTCCTGCTTTCCGAAGTAGACTTTAAGAGAATGTCATATATCTGTTTGGCCTCTAAATAACCAATCCCTGAAAAAAAAAGCACTTTTAATCCCATCTTGTGAAAGCAAGTCAAGTTCACTTCACCCACCGAAATTTCATGTACTCATTATCCAAACTGTTATAATTCATAACAAATTTGTTTACAACAGAATGCAAACTAAAACATATGAACCACACTGTATAAATAATCATTGAATTGTGTTTTTGCTTCTATGAATTTACCTGTAGCTCAAAAAGGGGTAAAAGGGGAAAACACTAACCTTCAGGGTCTAGGGTTTGAAAAAAGGGATCAGAATCCTTAGGGAGAGCGAGAATTCCTTGGATATATGAGCCCTGATCGCAGCCACGCGCTTCCGCCAATCCGCAGGTACTCTCTTGTGATCAACCAACCATTCTATAACGACCACAAATTCGAAATCAGAAACCAATAAAATTAAATTAATAAAAGGAATTGGGAAAATGGAGAATAATTATTGGAAGTGAACCTTCGAGACGAAAAAAGGTGATGTCGATGGGGAGGTTGCGAATGTCATCGGCGGGCTTTGAAACTCTAATGTTCTTTGCACTTAGGCGACGACGAGAAAGGTGATGACGAGCTAGGCAACGACGACGGAGAGAGCTGAAAACGGAGAGAGTTAAGAACCAAACGTTGCCTACAATAAACAGAGAGATAAGAACGGAAAGCTGAGACGGCGACGACGATGGTGAGCAAGTGACGACTTCCTGAGACGGAGACGGCGAGCATGGTTCTCCTGAGATGGCGACGGTCTCCTTTGGGTTTCGAAAACGCGAGAGTGAGAGAGCGAGATGTTGGGTGAGAGAGTTCAGAGAGCGAGATGTTGGGAGTGAGGGCGGAGACGCGGTGGCGTAAGTGGTGGGAGTGGGTGGTGGCGGCAGAGAGTGGAGAGGGTTTAGGGGTAGAGGATAAGTGAGAAGTGAGAAATGAGAGAGTTCAGAGAGCAGAGAGGAGAGAACGCGAGATGTGGTGAAGGAATGGGAAAATTAGAAAAAAAAAACTGGACTTTTAGTATCGGGTGTTTTAACAACCGATGCTAAATGTGTTGAGATACACTTTTAGTATCGGGTGTTTTAACCAACCGATGCTAAATGTCTGATGCAATTACTTTTAACATCGGTTGTTTAAACAACCGATGCTAAATGTAGGCGCGAATACTGAAAACTTGCATTTAATTGCAAAATTGCCACCGGTCACACATTTAGCATCGGGTTTTCAAACAACCGATGCTAAATGATGCTTAATAATGTCATTTTTCCACTAGTGTGGCCATCATATATGAAATCAATTAAGATTTGTCACATGGATTGGCAACAACATAGAACATACACCATAACAGTAACTCAGGGATAGCTGATAATTATATGTAGGTTCACCTTCTCTCTTATATTTGTAACTAACATCGTAAAACTTGGCATCTCCCTTGGTCTTCTATGTTTGGAATCAACATGAAAATCATGATTATATGAGGAATCCATGATATAGCTACTACTTGCCTGAAAAATTAGGCCCATGACATATCAGTTTCGTTACTGTTACGAAAAATAGAAAATACAAGCTCTGGACCATGACAATTTGATTCCACAAAATTTGAGCTTTTAAAATTTAAAATAGTAGATCCAGAAACTCAACAAAATAAAGCATTTGCGTAATCATTTTAGCATTTGAAATTTAAACCAGAGAAATAGAAACATAAAAAACACATGGAGTAGGATGAGATATATGTTGTATTGATTTAAACCAGAGAAATAGAAACACAAAATACACATGAAATTTTCACTACAATGGAAAGATACTCAAACAGCAAGAAATCGAGACCAAACTTTACATACAAGAGATATTTTTTATGACTGAAATCCTCTCCGAAGTACTCCACGAGTGTCTTTGCTCGTTAACCTGAAGTATTCCTTCCATATCTGAACATATACATCAAAACTTTGCACTAACATAAAACCAAGAAAAAAAGATATCTTAATCAGAGCAAACACGAAACAATCAGACAACATGATATATGTTTGTTTACTAATCATATCTTCACTCATACAAGACAAGGAATCCAAAAAGAATTGTGTTATCTAGATTAAAATTGATATTGAAGAATTACTATCAGATTCAGAGCATAGAAATTGTGAAAAGCTAACAGCGAGAGAGAGAGAGAGAGAGAGAGAGAGAGAGAGAGAGAGAGAGAGAGAGAGAGAGAGAGAGAGAGAGATTACACACAAAGTTGATGTCGGAATCGCAGGAGAGGATGGAAGAAGGTCATTGCCGAAGAAGACTTGATTTGGAAATCCCTAGGGGCGAAGGTCATCCCTAGCTTTGCTTCCAGTTTCGCCAGGAAACTAAATTCAGAAATCGCTTCATTAACCTAAAAGATTTGGAAATCGATGGAGAACAAAATTAATAACTGATAACTCTATTTTATATAGGTTATTTGTGCTCTTAATACTTAAATCAACACAAGTTCTCAAGTAATATTTGTGCTATATTGGGTAAATATTAGTTATTTAGAGGAAAGAAGGGTTAGGAGCTTGTTTGTTATCATTTGGCACATTTGGTGCCTTTGTGAATATATTGATGTTTTGCTTGAGTGCTGCAGCGGTAAGCCAGCGGTAGACGCTACAGCGCCTATATGACGGTGGGACATTTGGATATTTATAAAGCCACTTGCTGAAATGATGAGTCATCACCCTTATCTCTTATCCTTAGCATGACATTTCAGCACCCAAGTGGATGCTTCAAAGACACTTGGCGCCTCCTACATGTGTCCCATGTGATAGTTGGTGATTTTAATCATCACGCCTTTTTGTAAAGTAGCTTTATGGATAATATCTAAGTTTTATGATCATGAATTATTATTATTTTATTAAGACTTGGTTAGATTAATTTAGATAGAATGCTTCTTTAGGGAGTAACATACAGAGAGAGTTTTAACATGGAGGAACTATCTTGACATAGTAGTTTTCCTCCATTGTTATTCCACTCTTAAGCTTTTATTTTTAGTATAGTTTTCTAGTCTTCATTCAAGGTTTTGCTCACACCTCAACTTCATCCTTTGTATGCTACTTGGGATCATTGGAGTGTATCTTTTGCAACCACTCTTCTCTTGTCTTCATACGGTAATACATACTCTCTAGTTGTATTATGTTGATGGAACTTGTGATGAGCTAACTTTGTTGTAGTTGGATTGTTCTTAGTGTGTAATGAACTTTGAGTAGCTTTTATGTAATATTATGATGTTTGCGTTTTATTCCTTGTGTCATAATGCTTTCAACTTTGTTTTGGGAATGGCCAACTAAAAAAAGGGGGCTTTGTGAGTACAAACATGGTTCACAAAGAGAACTCAAGGAATGATATGAATGAAAACTCTTTAAAGACATTTAAAGGAAGTACTACTTAACTCTAGACATAGGGGGGTAATAGTTCATAAGGCAAATGTTGTATGAGCTTAATATACAGGGGTAAAACTTATTTAGAGCCTAGACATACGAGTCTTGTAACATAACCCTGACGATAGTGACTGAAAGGCACGCCACCAAGGCGCTACAGCGTCTACGGATTCTGAAGCGCTACAGCGCTTAACGCTACAGCGCTTAACGCTACAGCATCTAATATTATAGAACACTACTCTTGGGAATTTACATAACTACTGAGCTATCCAACTCACTCTAAAATACTTTCAATTCATTACTGTTTTCACATCTTTACTGTTTTATTTACATTTATGTTAATCACAATGACAATACTTGTTGACAACTTGTATTTGTTACTTGGTTTGCTCACTAGCTAAATTACTAATTTAAATATAGAAGTAAACTCAACAATCTCCGTGGGAACGATATTTACTTATCATTATATTACTTGTTGCGATTGTGTATACTTGCACATCTACTTTTCGCACAACAAGTTTTTGGCGCCGTTGCCGGGGATTGTGAAAGTTAATTTCTATTGTTTAGTTAGTAAGTGTAACACCCCGGTATAATTTATTGATTAAAAATACCAAAGTGAACATTAGTAACACATCAGAGATATATTTCCTGCTTAGACACTGAATATCACTATAAATTTTTCGCTGAATAAAACCCAAACAGTCTTATTTACAACAAGACAATATGGTTCTCAGACCATATATCATCAGCAATTATAGTATTCAGTATCATACAAGAAAGCGGAAGAAAGATATACCTTAAATACATAATGTCTTAATATACAGACAACAAAAGGGAAACAAGCTTAAACATAAAGCTAGGCTATCAGCAACCAATCCGAGCTCAACCTACTCGTGCCTCTTGGATTTCCGCTGTCCCTGTGTCTCTGTAAAACAACAACATTTAAACAGTGAGATACAATCTCAGTGAGTTCTACCGAGACCCCTACTAACTCTCTCGGTTCAATTAAAAATCCTTTTTTTTTTTATCAACACGACACCGACTGCAATAAAGTGCTAACCCCGGTGAACGTGAACAAACAAAGTGTGGCACCGACTGCAAATCCAGTGCTAATCCCGGTGTATCACACAGTACGACACCGACTGCAAATCCAGTGCTAATCCCGGTGAACGTACAACAAACAAAGTGCGGCACCGACTGCAAATCCAGTGCTAATCCCGGTGTATCGCACAGTACGACACCGACTGCAAATCCAGTGCTAATCCCGGTGAACGTACAACAAACTCATGACATAACACCGACTACAAATCCAGTGCTAATCCCGGTGAACCCCCTTACCAATAGTACATTCTCCTATTGGCACGGAGCCTAGGTTGGGGGAGCATGACTGCCCCGCCTAGTATGTCAAAACATGGGTCGTCACCCAACTCGATATACATATATATATACATATATATCTACAGTACTATGAACCCACGGTCCATCAAATCAGACAATCAATGAAACACTTTAATCCACATTTTATAAAAACCAAGTTCACACTCGCAATCTAGTTGACCACTTCTCGACAAAATTTTCAATATCAAAAACAGTTCATTTGGCCTTAAAAATAGAATATTCAGTTAGGCCTCTGAATAAGCTTTCCAACGCATCTTAGAACACCTCAATCGGGTTCCCGGATCAAAAGATATCGCGAAACGAAAAACAGTGTTTGGTTGCTGAAATTCTGCCAACTGGCGCGCGAGTGGCGCGTGGCGCGCAAACGGCGCGCGAACGGCGCGCAAACGGCGCGCAAACGGCGCGTGGACTGGCAGTAAGGGGGCCTGTCAAGTGCAGATTTTTGCGATTTTCGCGAAATCCGCTATTCCGTTCAATTCCGATTTTTGTTCCGATTAAAAACAGATTTGACATCCATAAAAACAGTTCCAATCAATACCATACAAACAATCAATCAAATCAAAAACTCAATCAAAACGAATTTTATCAAAAACGACATAGTTTTCCGAATAACGGTTTTAAATCAAAATCTCTCGAATCAAATCACCAAAAATTCCATTTTTAACGCGACGCAACCCAAGACTCGCTCCGATCGATTCCTAATCCGAAACAGACAATATCCAGAAATATTCCAGTCCAGCGAAAGCGATAAAACAGTTAATTAATAATTCGAAACATAAAATCCTAAACGTGAGTAAAACTCACCCTCGAAGCGTGTGCCGACACCGAGACTTCAAAATTGCCGAGACTTCGCCAAATCACCGAGTAGCCACACGAACATTCCCCGCTCCGGCGACACCCAAACCGCTTCCAAAGCTTTCCACTCGATCACGAAACCGCTTTTTGACCGAAATACCGATTTTCCCGAAATTCTCCACGGACACTATTCATCATCTTCCCCAACTTCTAATCACTATTCACAAAAACCCCCAATTTTGATTTCTCAAATCTCACCCAATCAAACCTTGATTCTTTCACTCCAAACTAGTACCCGAGCCTCCATTCGAACTCCCCTAGCCTCCAAACCGCTTTATTGACGAAGATAGCTCTCAAAAACGCCACCTTGAGCTTCAAACCGAAAATGGTAAATTCGTGTAGAGTGAGTTGATGATGAAGATGTTGGTACCAAATCGAAGAGGAAGTAACGCTGAGCATTTTTCGTGTTGGAAGGAAGTCGTTTCGTTGAGCGGAAGTGCCCCCTTTTTCCCCTTCTTCTTCCTCCCCCTTTCTTTCTCTCTTCTTTTCTTTTTCTCTTCTTCTCTCTGTTTTCCTCTCGGTTCTCTCACCGTCTCTCCCTTCTTCTTTCTTTCTTTCATTTTAATTAATTTCTTTTCTTCTCCTCTCACATGCACACACGTATACACATATATATTTATTTAATATATTTGTTGTAACGCGGTCAAATTACCATATTGATCGAAATCTCCTATTTCGATTCCAAAACTTCCTTGGTCCGTATTATCCGGTTAACGATCCGATGACGACAAATAAATAATTTTAGCACTCAGTAATTTTACCAGTCAAGTACTAAATTAATTCAATTGGGTTAACATCCAAATAATTCGGTTAATTATTTTGCGGATGTTACATTCTCCCCAACTTAAAAGAATTTTGTCCTCAAAATTTCGCCAAGTCTTTCATCCGACTAACCGAGGGTTGACATTCCCAGAAAGGTCTAAAATTGCTGGAACACAACCTTGAGTTAACGAAATGAGTGTAGAAAATCTTCTCAAGTTGTCACATCAACCTCTAAGTACGTTCCACTACCACCCTAGAACGCTCTAAGGCTATAGTTCGAACTCTCTCGTTACGAATCAATACGAGCAACTCCTCTTTCGCCTGCATAGGCTTGGCACCGCGTTCGAAAACACTTCCTAAGCTTCATTCCTCACTTGTCCCCCAACTTTGATTAATCCAGATCAAGGTACTCCTCGGTAGACGTAAAAACAAACACGATTTCCTCGAAAGGTGTAAACATTTTCTCAACAAATCCTCTAATATCCTTAACGGTTCTCGTACACACCGACAATGTGACGAAAAAGTCACTGGTGAAACTTCTTGACTCGCCCCCAAGATTTCGAGATAATACTTTTCAAAAGGAGATGAAATGAGGATTTACCGGAAACGTTTATCCTAAACGTACAAATAAACCGCGGGGACATCAAACAAATTTGAACGTAATGAAAATCACCTCAGTTGTTCTCAAAACAACTATCAAACAGAACTCAGGACCCTTCTTCCTGTATTGTGACTTTCTTTACAATATATTTATCCACGACGCACCCAATTCCTTTCCGAATTAGTCCATAACGTTGAGAACTTCTCCTCAACCTAAGTAATCCTCCTAGGATTTTCTTCCTCAATCAGATTTTTTTTTTTTTGACCTCTTGATTCGTTCCCAAATTAACTTTAGCATGCGGGTTTTCACAACAACGATTTTTCAAAACTATTATACCGCACGCCAAGCTTCACTTCGGAAATTTCAGCTACTTACAAGCAGATCCATCAATTAATCCTTTGATGGTTATTCGCAACGTGAAAACAGTCAGCAGTTACCTCACTTACATATTCGTATTCACGTTCGCTTTGTCAAACGGAATTTCGTAAGACAATCTTATTGTCAACATTCACCAAGGAGAGGTTAATAAACTAATACCTCGCCACCAAAGTGGAAACTTATGGATGTACTCCAATTTAGATCTAAAAGACTCTAACAATCCCATTTCTTGCAGCATCAACTCTGCTACGTGAATGGATTTCCTATTACTCGCATCAGCTACAACATTGGGATTTCCTGGATAATACTTCAACCCGAAGTCATAATCCTTCAGAATTCTACACACTTCTCTGCCTGCTATTCAGTTCCTCTGATCAAACAGATACTTTAAACTTTTGTGATCACTAAAGACTTCGAAACGAGACCCATACAGGTAACGTCTCCAAATCTTCAGTGCATACACAATCGATGCCAATTACAGATCATGAGTCGGATATCTCTTCTCATGAGACTTTAATTGTCTGGACGCCCAAGCTACCACTTGTTGATTTTGCATTAGAATACGTCTCAAACCATTCCCAGAAGGGTCGCTGTAACTTTGGAATCCCAAAAACGGATCTGGAAGAATCAGGGTTGGAGCAGAAGTCAAAATCTTCAACTCTTGAAAACGTTCTTCACAATCGGCATCCCACGTAAACGGATGACCCTTACGAGTTAACCGAGTAAGTGGAAGAACCAATTGTGAGGATCCTTCGATAAACTTCCTGTAGTAACCGGCTATACTTAGAAAACTTCTGATTTCAGTGGCTAACGTTGGTCGTTCCCAATTCAACACTGCTTCCACCTTATTAGGATCCACCGAAACTCCCAATTGGGAAGTCACGCGTCCCAAAAACTTCACTTCCGGCATCCAGAAGTCACGCTTCGACGGCTTCGCGTACAACTTCTTTCCTCGGAGTACACTCAGAACAATGCGGAGATGTTGAACATGCTCCTCAATGGTCTTAGAGTACACCAAGATATCATCAATGAAAACGACTACAAATTGATCTAGGTAATTGAGGAAAACTCGGTTCAGGTAATCCACGAATATCGCTGGAGCATTAGTTGAACCGAAGGGCATCACTACTAACTCGTAATGTCCATACCTGGTACGGAAAGCTGTCTTCGGAATATCTAAGGCTCTAACTTTTATTTGACGATATCCCGACCTCAGATCAATTTCTGATAACACTGCAGCACCTCAAATTGCTCAAGCAAATCGTCTATCCTTGGTAAGGGATATTTATTCCTGATCGTCACCTTGTTGAGTTGTCGATAATCAATGCACGATCTCATGCTACCATTTTTCCTTTCGATTAACCACACAAGAGCACTCCTTAGGGAAGCACTCGGTCGACAGAATTTCTTTAACATCGACTCTTCAAGTTGAGACTTCATTTCCTTTAACTCTAAAGAAACCCTCAATAAGAAACAGTAGATATTGATCCCGTGCCAGGAACCAATTCTACAGTAAACTCTACCTCTCGCCCTAGAGGTTCAGAAGAAACTTCATTGTGAAGACATCCAGGAAGTCATTCACGGCCTGAACGTTCGCGAAATCTAAATTAGTTTCAGCGGATGCAGATAACATACTAACATGTACTCCCGCACCTTGGAATGAAGATTGACCGTCTAAGGTGAACTAGGTAACCGCTTCAGAATTTGTCCTAGACAATTCAACTGACTCTGAAGCGAAGCTGATATTTGATTAACACAGTCGATTGCAACATGATTTGAAGTCATCCAATTCATACCCAAAATGGTGTCCTCACTTCTCATAGGCAAACAAATAATACTTCTACGGAATTTCCGTCTCCTATATCACGTAGACTATTCTGACACAAAGATTGGGTCTGGACACGACCCTTAGCCGCAGTTAAGATGGTTATCAGCTCGGATAGCGATGATAAGGCTAATCCCAACCGATTCACATGCGATCGGGATATACAACAATAGGTTGCACCCGTATCATTTAATATACAGACGAGGTTATTGAAAACTGATCTCATACCCCTCAGTAGATTGTCTGCAGTTGTAACTGCCTAAACATCCAGAGTGTTGACTCGTCCTTGCCTTGGAGCTGCTTGTAACTCCTTGGAACCTTTCCTTACGGGGCACTCTTTACCATAGTGACCCTCTACATTTCTATAATAGCACCGATTAGATCGTCGCTTGCAATCACCGCTGTGAGGCTTTCCACAGTTAGAACATCTTCTGACCTTTGAAGAATCGAAGAATTGCACCTGCTTTTCCTTTGATAAAATTATCTTAGGACTTTGCATTCGGAGTTGATATTTCAACTACCTTCTTTCCCTTCCCATATTTCCTATGAGATCATCCTCGGCGACATAGGCTGGTTGCATTAAGGCAACATAATTGGTAATAGTATAAGAACTAAGACCCTATGTCATAAAAGCACTTATGCCCGTCTTATACTTCTGCATTCTCCATTCGTCATCCGAAGCTTACTTTACCACTTAGTAAAACTGAGACAACTTCTCAAACTTAGCGGTGTATTCTTCCACCGTCATGTCACCTTTCCTGAGGATGCACCGGTTGAAGATTCCGATTGTGGTCGAGGATTGCATCTTGATCATCCAGTCATAATTCCGCTTATGATGCACTAAGTATTAAGTTGATCAGGCTCAATGTCTCTTAGCATCACAAGTGTAATTACAGAAAGGACTAACAAGGAATCGACTCAACCCTAAACTAAGTCCGACTAGGTCGAACTGCTCTGATACCAACTGTAACACCCCGGTATAATTTATTGATTAAAAATACCAAAGTGAACATTAGTAACACATCAGAGATATATTTCCTGCTTAGACACTGAATATCACTATAAATTTTTCGCTGAATAAAACCCAAACAGTCTTATTTACAACAAGACAATATGGTTCTCAGACCATATATCATCAGCAATTATAGTATTCAGTATCATACAAGAAAGCGGAAGAAAGATATACCTTAAATACATAATGTCTTAATATACAGACAACAAAAGGGAAACAAGCTTAAACATAAAGCTAGGCTATCAGCAACCAATCCGAGCTCAACCTACTCGTGCCTCTTGGATTTCCGCTGTCCCTGTGTCTCTGTAAAACAACAACATTTAAACAGTGAGATACAATCTCAGTGAGTTCTACCGAGACCCCTACTAACTCTCTCGGTTCAATTAAAAATCCTTTTTTTTTTTATCAACACGACACCGACTGCAATAAAGTGCTAACCCCGGTGAACGTGAACAAACAAAGTGTGGCACCGACTGCAAATCCAGTGCTAATCCCGGTGTATCACACAGTACGACACCGACTGCAAATCCAGTGCTAATCCCGGTGAACGTACAACAAACAAAGTGCGGCACCGACTGCAAATCCAGTGCTAATCCCGGTGTATCGCACAGTACGACACCGACTGCAAATCCAGTGCTAATCCCGGTGAACGTACAACAAACTCATGACATAACACCGACTGCAAATCCAGTGCTAATCCCGGTGAACCCCCTTACCAATAGTACATTCTCCTATTGGCACGGAGCCTAGGTTGGGGGAGCATGACTGCCCCGCCTAGTATGTCAAAACATGGGTCGTCACCCAACTCGATATACATATATATATACATATATATCTACAGTACTATGAACCCACGGTCCATCAAATCAGACAATCAATGAAACACTTTAATCCACATTTTATAAAAACCAAGTTCACACTCGCAATCTAGTTGACCACTTCTCGACAAAATTTTCAATATCAAAAACAGTTCATTTGGCCTTAAAAATAGAATATTCAGTTAGGCCTCTGAATAAGCTTTCCAACGCATCTTAGAACACCTCAATCGGGTTCCCGGATCAAAAGATATCGCGAAACGAAAAACAGTGTTTGGTTGCTGAAATTCTGCCAACTGGCGCGCGAGTGGCGCGTGGCGCGCAAACGGCGCGCGAACGGCGCGCAAACGGCGCGCAAACGGCGCGTGGACTGGCAGTAAGGGGGCCTGTCAAGTGCAGATTTTTGCGATTTTCGCGAAATCCGCTATTCCGTTCAATTCCGATTTTTGTTCCGATTAAAAACAGATTTGACATCCATAAAAACAGTTCCAATCAATACCATACAAACAATCAATCAAATCAAAAACTCAATCAAAACGAATTTTATCAAAAACGACATAGTTTTCCGAATAACGGTTTTAAATCAAAATCTCTCGAATCAAATCACCAAAAATTCCATTTTTAACGCGACGCAACCCAAGACTCGCTCCGATCGATTCCTAATCCGAAACAGACAATATCCAGAAATATTCCAGTCCAGCGAAAGCGATAAAACAGTTAATTAATAATTCGAAACATAAAATCCTAAACGTGAGTAAAACTCACCCTCGAAGCGTGTGCCGACACCGAGACTTCAAAATTGCCGAGACTTCGCCAAATCACCGAGTAGCCACACGAACATTCCCCGCTCCGGCGACACCCAAACCGCTTCCAAAGCTTTCCACTCGATCACGAAACCGCTTTTTGACCGAAATACCGATTTTCCCGAAATTCTCCACGGACACTATTCATCATCTTCCCCAACTTCTAATCACTATTCACAAAAACCCCCAATTTTGATTTCTCAAATCTCACCCAATCAAACCTTGATTCTTTCACTCCAAACTAGTACCCGAGCCTCCATTCGAACTCCCCTAGCCTCCAAACCGCTTTATTGACGAAGATAGCTCTCAAAAACGCCACCTTGAGCTTCAAACCGAAAATGGTAAATTCGTGTAGAGTGAGTTGATGATGAAGATGTTGGTACCAAATCGAAGAGGAAGTAACGCTGAGCATTTTTCGTGTTGGAAGGAAGTCGTTTCGTTGAGCGGAAGTGCCCCCTTTTTCCCCTTCTTCTTCCTCCCCCTTTCTTTCTCTCTTCTTTTCTTTTTCTCTTCTTCTCTCTGTTTTCCTCTCGGTTCTCTCACCGTCTCTCCCTTCTTCTTTCTTTCTTTCATTTTAATTAATTTCTTTTCTTCTCCTCTCACATGCACACACGTATACACATATATATTTATTTAATATATTTGTTGTAACGCGGTCAAATTACCATATTGATCGAAATCTCCTATTTCGATTCCAAAACTTCCTTGGTCCGTATTATCCGGTTAACGATCCGATGACGACAAATAAATAATTTTAGCACTCAGTAATTTTACCAGTCAAGTACTAAATTAATTCAATTGGGTTAACATCCAAATAATTCGGTTAATTATTTTGCGGATGTTACAGTAAGTTTAGTTAGTTTAGATTCTTTTGTTTAAGTGTGTTTTGTTTTTCCAGCAATTTTTTTATTTTGTATTGTGTTTTGTGTTTGTAGTGTGTTTCTCTTTGTTGTTATTTGTGTTTAGTTGAAAGAAAAAATATTTCCACTTTATGCCATGGACCATTGGAATTTTTACTCCATGCAAGAATTGAATGCTCAACAACATTGTTTCAACTATGACTTCCATGGGGATGAATATGAAAGGGGCTGTTACGAGACAAATTTCATGCCAATGACATCCCAAAATATGGATTATGGAATGGAAAATGTTGTGTGTGAGCAAAATTCATATTCTCAAGCTCAAACCGAAGGATCACATGAGGACAACTCTAATCTAAAAAAACTCTTAGCTCAATTCCTTGAAGATAGAAAAGTGGATAATGACAACTTTGAAGCTTCATGTAAGAATATAGATGCTCACTTTAAGACTATAATGGAGCATCTAAAAGAAGAGAGTTGTGTTGAAGAAGTGGTTGAGCTAGAAGAAAAGAGTTGTGTTGAAGAGGTGGTTGAGGAAAAGAAAGAAAAAAGTGTAGAGTTTGAAGATGATTGTTATCATTTAGGCAACTCTGATTTTAAAGAAATTTTTGCTCAATTCATTGAATCTACTGAATTGGTTGAGCAAGAGGAAGAAAAAGAGAATGTAGAGTATGAGCTTGAATATGGTCATGTGGAAATTGTGGAAGAAAAAAATTTTTTTTTTGTAGTTGTAGAAAAAGAAAAATTCAAAAATAGTGACAATGAAGAGAAACCAAGGTTGAGGAATTAAAAAAGTCATGTGACAAGTGAGACTCAACCCTTGGTACTTAAAGAAAATATCCCTCCGCAAGATGAGCTTCAATTTTTTCAAAAAAAGGGGAATTCCTATCCCAAATGTTTATTGGTTGGGGCATGGGAACACTTGCTGCCCTATACCAAATACATGGGATTTCTGACCAAAAAGAGAAAGCGGAAGGATGATATTTTCTTCTTGTCCTATTATCCACCCTAACAAGGGTTTTGAATTTCAAAGTCTAGCTAAGGACTCTTAAACAAAGCGCTACTGGGAGGCAACCCAGATTTTTAGGACTAATTATGTTTTCTATGTGTTTTTGTTTTTACTATTGCAGGTATGAATAAGAAGACTTGTGGTATGTATGTGCTGTCAAGTATGCGGAATTTTGATGCTGTAGCACCATGCGCTACAGCACATGCAGCTGAGGTGTTGAGAATGTGGTTAAAATAGTTAAAAAGAAGATGATCAGAAAGATAAAGGAGAGCATAATAAGAAAGAAGAGGGAAGTAAGGAAGTATCCCTCACCACCCACCCAAAACCTTTCCACCACACATTCACCTAAACCATCACCAACCAAAGAACCATCCCCTCCACCTATAACACCTCCAAATTCTCACAGTTCCAGCCATTAATCTATCTTTACCTCAAGCCAAACCATCAAACCTTATTCAAATACCTTCCCCTTTCCAAAACAACCCACTCCACACAAGTCCCCATCTCCTAAGAAACTTCCCTCACTAAAAAAAAATCATCTCAGTCTCATAGAACAAAATCCACCAAAAGCTCAGTCTGCCACAAAGCAACCACCAATGGTATTGGAAACTAAAGTGCAGAGAGTAGATGCTGTCACAGGTGGCGCTACAGCATCAGTATCAGAAGGCAGTGCTACAGCATCAGTATCAGAAGGCAGTGGACAGCATCAGTATCAGAAGGCAGTGCTAAAGAAAGTTGTAAGAACAAAAATGGTGGCCAAAAAGAGGCCAAGGGTGCCTAAATCTGTTGTGGAGGAACGTAATTCTGTTGTAACAAATGATTGGGTCCCCTCTCCTACACCAGATCCGCCATTAGCCAAAGATACTTACCACAAGACTTAGTCTGGCTGAGGACTCTTAAACAAAGCGCTCCTGGGAGGCAACCCAAGGTTCATAAATTAACTTCTTTTGTGTTTTAAATTTTTCTTTTGTGCAGGTGTGAATTTTGTGAAGTGATAAAAGAAGCCACCAAAGGAAAAACCCTAGGACCAAGAAGGCAGATGACCCTCCACAAGAAGAAGTGCCAGTTAGCGCTGTAGCGGATGATGGTACAACGCCTAGCGCTGTAGCGGCAGAAAGAAAAGTCCAGTAGCAGAGCCACCACAGTGCCCACCAGAGCAAGCAATAGGCTCAAATTTCGGTTAGCAAACAGTACTCTAACCCTTCTTTAAAAAAATAAAAAAAAAATGTGTTGTTTGTTTGTTTTCAATAAATCTGTTAGGTGCTATAGTGTCTGTTCTTGCATCTAACAGTATGTTTAGAGTTTTATTTATGTTGTTTTTAATTCTGTTAAGTTTTAGTCATAGGCCTCTCCCATTAGAATTGCATGAGTAGTGGAGACACTGCTAGGTCTTAAGTTGGGGGGAGGACCTTAAATGTGTTTAATGTTATATGTGAAATGTTAATGTTATGTTTGTTGAATGAAAAGCATGATCAGTTGCAATTCCTAGTTTTTCAATAATAGAATATGTTTCTTCCTGGGCCAAATTTAATGATGATTATGTGTTTTGACAATGACTAGTCTTATTGCTGCTTCTACACAAAACTCTAGGCTTAGCAAGGAACCTAGTTAGCTCCGAATGATAAGGTTTAGTCAAGTTTTTACTAAAAATTGAGAGTAGCATTTGAAGCTAAGTTTGGGGGTGCATCGGTTATGTTAAGGCTAAGAACAAAGATGATAGTTTGGTCACTGCAAAATGAAACAAAAGTGTGCAAGTGGTCTTGAAAAAAGTTGCAAAATGTCTAAAAAAAAAAAATTTGCTGAGCTGTTCCAAGATTGCATAAAAAAAAGGAAAAAAAAGAAATGCAAATAAGGAGCTCAGTACTAAAGGCAGCAACTAGTTTTGTTCATCAAATTGCCAGCGCTGCAGCGTCTAAACGCTACAGCGTTTGAGAAATCACCAAATCAAAATCTTTTGCACTGACCAATGATCTAAATTGCCTAATCAAAGCCCTTTGCCGTGCTTTGAAGCCCCTCAAGTCTTTTGTGAAGTTGTTAGTCTACTCTCCTTTTTGAAAAAATTCTTTGGCTAAACCAAAAGAAGGCCTCTCTTTTCAAGGCTAGGAGAAATGTTGAAACTAGCTAGGAACTAAACTAAGCCTAGTAGTCACACACTCACAATTGAGCAGTAATAATTCTAGATGTTGTGAAAAATAATGGTGTGTGTGTGTGTCAGAGAGTGTGAATCTGAAAGTTTGGCCCACTAAGAACATTTTTGAAAAATTGTTTGATTGAGGGATGCAACTGACATTGTCTTTCTATGTTGTTATTCTATTTTAAGTTAGTTTGTTTGTCTTTATAAAGTGTCATTACTTGAGGACAAGCAATGGTTTAAGTTTGGGGGTGTGATAACTCTTATCTTTAAGAGTTATTTATGCTTTCTAGACTTAAACAAATGCGAGTTCTGAAGTAATAATAATTTTTTATTTTTTTTATTTTTTAGAGAAAGATATTGTTGTTGTATTGTTTGTACAGTTAATCTATGTAATTGTTTCTTTGTTGTTATGTTGTTTGTTCTTTGTCAAGCGTCATTACTTGAGGACAAGCAATGGTTTAAGTTTGGGGGTGTGATAACTCTATTTTATATAGGTTATTTGTGCTCTTAATACTTAAATCAACACAAGTTCTCAAGTAATATTTGTGCTATATTGGGTAAATATTAGTTATTTAGAGGAAAGAAGGGTTAGGAGCTTGTTTGTTATCATTTGGCACATTTGGTGCCTTTGTGAATATATTGATGTTTTGCTTGAGTGCTGTAGCGGTAAGCCAGCGGTAGACGCTACATCGCCTATATGACGGTGGGACATTTGGATATTTATAAAGCCACTTGCTGAAATGATGAGTCATCACCCTTATCTCTTATCT
The DNA here is from genome assembly GCA_039519185.1 of Astragalus membranaceus. Taxonomy (NCBI): domain Eukaryota; kingdom Viridiplantae; phylum Streptophyta; class Magnoliopsida; order Fabales; family Fabaceae; genus Astragalus; species Astragalus membranaceus. Next base: position 70,841,766 of record CM076850.1, read on the forward strand.
TTAGCATGACATTTCAGCACCCAAGTGGATGCTTCAAAGACACTTGGCGCCTCCTACATGTGTCCCATGTGATAGTTGGTGATTTTAATCATCACGCCTTTTTGTAAAGTAGCTTTATGGATAATATCTAAGTTTTATGATCATGAATTATTATTATTATTTTATTAAGACTTGGTTAGATTAATTTAGATAGAATGCTTCTTTAGGGAGTAACATACAGAGAGAGTTTTAACATGGAGGAACTATCTTGACATAGTAGTTTTCCTCCATTGTTATTCCACTCTTAAGCTTTTATTTTTAGTATAGTTTTCTAGTCTTCATTCAAGGTTTTGCTCACACCTCAACTTCATCCTTTGTATGCTACTTGGGATCATTGGAGTGTATCTTTTGCAACCACTCTTCTCTTGTCTTCATACAGTAATACATACTCTCTAGTTGTATTATGTTGATGGAACTTGTGATGAGCTAACTTTGTTGTAGTTGGATTGTTCTTAGTGTGTAATGAACTTTGAGTAGCTTTTATGTAATATTATGATGTTTGCGTTTTATTCCTTGTGTCATAATGCTTTCAACTTTGTTTTGGGAATGGCCAACTAAAACAAGGGGGCTTTGTGAGTACAGACATGGTTCACAAAGAGAACTCAAGGAATGATATGAATGAAAACTCTTTAAAGACATTTAAAGGAAGTACTACTTAACTCTAGACATAGGGGAGTAATAGTTCATAAGGCAAATGTTGTATGAGCTTAATATACAGGGGTAAAACTTATTTAGAGCCTAGACATACGAGTCTTGTAACATAACCCTGACGATAGTGACTGAAAGGCACGCCACCAAGGCGCTACAGCGTCTACGGATTCTGAAGCGCTACAGCGCTTAACGCTACAGCATCTAATATTATAGAACACTACTCTTGAGAATTTACATAACTACTGAGCTATCCAACTCACTCTTAAATACTTTCAATTCATTACTGTTTTCACATCTTTACTGTTTTATTTACATTTATGTTAATCACAATGACAATACTTGTTGACAACTTGTATTTGTTACTTGTTTTGCTCACTAGCTAAATTACTAATTTAAATATAGAAGTAAACTCAACAATCTCCGTGGGAACGATCTTTACTTATCATTATATTACTTGTTGCGATTGTGTATACTTGCACATCTACTTTTCGCACAACAATAACACGTTAATTATAGAAATGAAAACCTAATGATGGAGAAAGAAATAAAGATCAATGGAATCACTGAAAACCTAATGATGGAGAAAGAGAAGAAAATCACCTCAGCAGAAAGAAAGAGGGAAAGACCTGATAGCGATGAACATGAGCAGGGAAAGAACTGATTGGGTTGGGACGAAGATGTCGAACTGATTTAGGAGAGCGGCCATTGGATTGGATTGGATTGGAGAGGATTTGATTTGAGAGAGCAACGATGGGAGGTTAGGTTAAAGGAACCGATTTGAGAGATTTGTAAAGGAGGGGGGGAGAAAGTTAAAAAACGAAGGGAGGAAGGGAAAAAAAATGAAAATTATCCTGGGTTGATTAGGCACGGTTTGGACGTAGCTAACATACTGTGTTAGTCACAGTCAAATTAACCACGGTTGATTAGGCACGGTTTGGACGTAGCTAAAGGCCGTATTTTTGGTACTACCCGACAACAAAGAAGCATGCCTATGGAGCACAACCACTAAACACTCCACACACCTAAGAAACAAAAACCCATTGTAAATACAAAATCCAATGTTCGGAGTTTAAAAGCCAGTGTTCAATTTGATTTCTCCTTTGAAACAAAAACTCATTGTAAATACAAAAAAAAACGCTGTATGCATCCTCTAATTCCTTCTTTAATAACGAATCTGGACATTGAAACAAAAACGTGTGTTATCTGTTTTAGGTTTGGACATTGAAAGATTTCAATCTTGCAAAAACAAATCTGAACGAAAATCAAACCGAGATTATAATTTGTTCTTTGAATCGGTTTGTGCTTCGAACCTGGATCTGCTTTTTCCTTTTTGATTTTTGTTTGTTTTGAAGAATTATTTTTAATTTCTGTTTTTTTTATTCTAGGTTTTTGTAGAAAGATTGGGGAAGATGAAGAGGGTGGTGCTTTTGGGTTTGTTCTTGTGGTTGAAGATGAAGATGAGGTTAAGAACCAAATCGTTACAAAACAAAAGACATGTAAGCTCCATTAAACAAATCTGAAAATGTTGAAAATAGATATTCAATTTTGAAAAACTAACATAATAGTATATCGCTATCACAATTAATCAGACTACCAGCAAACACACATTCCATAACAACTGGCCATTTCAATAACAGACACTACATGTTTCCTCATACCTAAACAACACCATCCTCAAGCACGATCACCACGAATCCTTCTTGCCAACTGAATATCCTTGGGCATAATAGTGACACGCTCACTACAAGAAATTCGCTGATTTGCGACGGAAATATCCGTCACAAATGCAGGAAATTCCGTCGCAAAATGACATTTGCGACGACATTTCGACGAGCAAAAGCCCATCGCAAAAATGCTCGTCGCAAATTTTTTGCGACGGATTTTTTCGTCGCAAACTATTCCGTTGAAAATTCATCGCAAACCCGTTGCAAATTTCGTCGCAAATTCGTCGCAAATTCGCCGCAAATCCGTCGCAAATAAAAAAAAATAAAATTTTTTTAAACTTATGTTTGTATCAGCCTCCTTCTTGAAAGTCTTTTTTTCTTCTTTAAAAGCTCTACCAGATGCCATGAAAAAGTTATTATGTTTTCAAAATAATCTACAGCCCAATGCATGACTCTATGAATCAAAACTATACTAAATTGCACAATCTTAATGAAATCCAAAACCAAAACATAAATTGCACCTTAACACATAATTTTTTTTATCCAAACCATATTTAAGATACCAAAATATTGTACCAAGCACTGTATTCCCAACTCGTATGAACCCCATATCAAAATTAACATGTGGCAAACAGCTTAGTTCCAATGAAGTTTAATGAAATCAAAGATGGAAAACAAACTGAAGGTAATATGGAGTTATATAATAGTATAATAAGTCTTTTTTATATCAACAAAAAGGATCAATCCAAACTTGAAAGCAATACCAGACTCAATCCAATCCTTGAAAGCAATACCAAACTCAATCCAAACTTGAAGAAAGGCAGCACATAGAAGAAGCAAAAGGGATCAACAAAACGAAATTCAACCTATGTTATCCCATTTTCAGCTGAAATTAGACATTTGCCTAAAACCTACAATAAATACAGCGATGTATAACCTTTCAAATGAAAATCAGATTGATAGTGAAATTATACATCCAATAGGTGAAGCCAAATGCCAAGCCCTCCAATCTTTTTCTACATAGAGAGCAAATACATTAGCTTGTTCAGCTCCCATCACGGACATCATAGCAGCACTCGAGTAACAGTGTGCATACATGAGACTGATCTTTGACTGTACTATATAACAACAAATAAATTAAGCTCACCAATATGGTTATGAAAACAAACTAGATGGTCCATTTCAGTTCTTATTCGCTGACCAATAGTTTGCATCGTTCAAGAATTATATTATGTGCCTGGTTATCAAGCGGGTGATTTTTTATTCTTAAAAAAATCACAAATCTCAAGAAAATAGCCTCGTTATATTGCAAATATGTTAAGTTTGGGGGGGAAAGGGGAATAAAGCATGCAAACAACAAAATGTTTTGTTAGCATACCTTCAGCTGCTTGGCAACATCTCTAGCTGATGAACCAGAGACCTCAATCCAAGCCTTAGAGAACAAGGCACATGCTGATAGCATAAACACGAGATAAAACAAAGCATGGAAGGATTGGCTGCCATGTCAGCTAAGCTGCAAAATTTAGAGTTGCCAAATGAATAACACATACCATATAAGCCACACAGATTATCTAAAGCATAATTGGAAGCATTTCTTCTTACCTGGATGGAGCAGTGATATAGTATGCAATACCACCAACAGGAATAGAGTGACCTCCCCCATATTCAGATTCCTTCCATTTTCCCAACAGATTTACAAAGAAATTTCCACTGAATTTACGGTGGAGAAGCTGAACAATACCAGTAAAATCAGGTTGTTAAAACACAAAGCCCAAATAATGTTGAACAATTCCAGCAAGTCCAGGCTATATTAGAGAACTATTGTTACCTGCAACATAATTAGCGGCCACCTGTAGTTATATTGCACAAGGTATTAAAAGTATAGTCAGAGAGGCACATAGAAATATAGTCAATCTTGCTATATTGAGAACAATAGCACATGCTGATATAGGACTTTACTCTAAACAAAAATCATCTTTCAAGTTTATTTTAAAGGTTAAAAAAGTGAAGATACGTACTTCAATTTTTTGTTAAGGTAATTTCAAGCTTAAGATAGTTCAGACAGTAGGTAGTATACTATTGAGGCCTCTGATTAGCTAAAATTGTGATGTAGCTTCGCTCAATGTGTATTTGATGAATAAATGCAGCTGCTCCGTTCCCTAAGGAAGTTTATCTTAGATATGCCAAATGTGATTCAAGTGCGTGAGAAAGTTATATGGAGACTTAAAAGGACTAACTTCAATGAAAAAGGAAGCACTAGCAGGGACTCAATTTAACCATTTGCTATCATGAAAATTTTGGTAGATGACAAGCCAATAGCAGGTGATGAAAGCAACAATGTTTGTTTAGTATTTTTTACCTCTAAGGTAAAAATAAACCTATGATCAGAGTATCCGGTTATTTCCTAGGAAAAATGATTCAGTTATTCCTATTCCCAAGATACAAGCCATTGATCTGGTTCAACATTGATATTGACTTTCGTTTCGGATGGTGGAGACAAACACAAAAGAGAACTGAACATGTCAGAATATTTTACACACCTGAAATCCAGCCGGTGGACTAGGACCTTTCCCAACTTTAATATCCTTGTATTGCAAACCTGATTCAGTAGTTACCATAGGCACCTTCATTGCATAAAATATTCAAAGACAGTATCAGTGAACCAAAGCAGCAAAGATAGTAGCATGATCAAATTTCCAACATCTTCTACAAGGTTATCTTCAATGCTTGACTTATCTACCATAGTTTTAATCTGCAAGAGCAAAACCATTTGATCACAGAAACAAACTAGTCAAAATTGCGCAACAACAAATTCATTCATTACAGATTATGTTGAATCTATATTCCAGGTTCATGTTCAACTATAATCCAAAGATTCATCATCATCCAATTCTATCATCTACAAACATGATGCATATAATTTAAACCACGGCATCAAGGAAATTCTTTAGCAAAACAACAATAATAATGATAATAATCAACTCAATTTCTAGATTACCTAATATGTATATAGTTGCACAAAAAGATAGGCATATACTGGTGCATTCTGGCATATTGCTTTGAAACTCTGTAGACAGTTTCAGGAACATACTACAAGACTAGGTTAAGGTACACCTCATCTTTTGCAGCCGTCTAGTAGAAACAGCGCTTTAGTCTAAAAACGTCAGTATGCTCGAGCATACGCGTAACCTGGAGTTCCCTATTCTTATATCTCTTGTCTTGTAAGACTTTCTTTATTGCAACAGCTTCACCAGTTTCAAGGCACTTAGCCTAAAATACATTCAAAGCATTGTGTATAAGCAAAAAGAGTAACTTGACAAAAACTGATACAAAACTGATACAAAAGTGAAGCATTGTGTATGCATTTAAAGAAACACTGCTAAAGGAATTTAATGCCTCATAAACAACACCAAAAGAACCGGTACCAACCACACGTTCTGCCTTGTAAGAGATTGTCTGAGCCAGGCAAAAACAAAGTAATTAAATGGAATCTCAGAATCAAATTCCTTAAAATAAGATTTAAGAATAGAGAGTACAATAGCAATTAAAAAACTCATTAGAACAATACCGCTTTGGTTGTCTGTCCCGACCGCCAATGGCAGTTGTAACTATTTGACCTGTTTCTGTTCCATTTCCGTTCAGCAGATATGAATACTTCTGCCATTCTGTAACTGGGAGGAATACAGGCTATTTATTATCATTCATATACAACAATCAATCTAATATATCCACAAAGGCATTAAAATGACCAAATCATGTGAATGAATGATGAAAACAGAAGGGTGATAGCTGGTCTGATAGTATATATCATACTCACTTATTGAGAACAAAAACAATCAAAATGAAGTAGTTGGTCTAATAGCTGCAAATACAAGCATAACCATTGTTACTTTCCAACCTTATAATTTCTCTATGTTGATAAATTTATGAAAGCTCAAAATAAGATAAGAATCGTAAAAACGAAAGAGTAAAACTAGGAAAACAATATTCATAGAGAAAATTAAACAAAAGAGAAAAGTTGTTGCATGAATCATCTAGTTTGATTTCATTTGCAAAAGAAAAGAGAAAAATTAAAGCAATAAAGAGAGCGAAAGAATGAGGAATTGGTACCAGTAGAGATTGCATTTGAAGCAGTTGTTCTATTTTGAGGAAGCCCTTAGAATGGTGAATCGTGAGAATAACTCGGATAGAGGACGCGGCGACGTACAATCCACCTCGCAGAGAACGTCAATCGGATCTTCTACGGCAACAACCATGTTTACAAGATCCTGCAATCAAAGATAAGAAGGATTCGACCACAATACCTAGGAGTATTAAAACAAAAGTAAGCCAAATCGCGTGTCACACACCATGTCCCAACCAACAAACGAGGACAATAATGACAACCAAGGAGGACTATGTGGAATCTGCATAAAATCAATTTAGGGTTTTGCAATCAGTGAAATTTGAGACAAATTAAGAAAACTAATAGAATACCTGAGTAGAAGAAGGTTGTGGCGGTGAAGAGGCAGAGATACGATGGTGAACGGCCTAGAAACGGTGGAGGAGGGCAGAGGTCGAGGGAGGAGAGTATTGCTGAGATTGGGAAGTTGGTTTACTGTTTGGGGAAATTTTGGGGAAATGTGAGGGCGCTGGTGGGGGAGGATGATGGGTGTGGGTGGAGGGTGAGGGTGGGGAGTGTGGGTGGAGGGCGATGAGAATAGAAAGGGAGAGAACGAGAGTGGACTGGGTTAATTCCTTTGTATTGTTAATTTGCGACGGGCTTACGACGAACCGTCCGTCACAAATTAGCGACAGACATCCGCTTCCGTCGCAAATTAGTGACGAACATGCCTTTTCGTCGCAAATTATGAGCGGGATTTTTATCGCCAATGGCCAATCTCACTAGTCGTCGCAAATCCGTCGCAAATTAGCGACGGACAGTTCTCCGTGGGAAACGTTGGTGGCAATATAGGCTTATTCTTGTAGTGGCTTAGCATGAGTCGCGCATAAGTTGATATCCCAAACAATCCAACAAGGTATGCCTCAGCAGCCACTTGCAATGCAAACACAACATGCCTTTGGAAACATGCCTTTGACAAAATTTTTAATTTTACTTTGTTCAAGTTTAAATATCTCTCTCTCTTTCTCTCTCCATTGTAGCATTAAGGGTTATAGTTATTGAATACTGCGCACCAATAACACTGTAGTAAAAAATTGTTATAGTTACTTAACTACAAATTTTACTAAACATTTTAAATTAAATACTACATTCGGTAAGCATTATATATTTAATGAAATTAAAATGTTCAATTTTATCTTTTTCAGTTTCATGAAAAATGTATAATATATTGGGGTTTCAAATAACAAATTTCAGTCCCTCATTGTTGGTTGCCTTGGCAATTTTAGCAATTTGAGGACGTCGGCTTCCGGGTGTGACCAGTGGTAGTGTGTGCGTGGTGTCTATTTTCCGTTTAATCTAAGTAGACCAAAAAAATAACAAATTTCAACTTTAATCTTTTAAAATATCTTTATTACCACCATTAAATGTCATACTTAATGATATAAAATTTTGTTTATTATTAAAATATAAATCTCCAAAAATGTCGTAACTATAGAATATAATTAAATATTTATCTTTGGAAAATAATATTATTAAATATCGTAGTTTTTTTTGACTGAATTCAATGTCGTAGTTATAAAATATAAAATCTCAGTTAATATGAAAACTATTAAATAAGGAACATTAAACTATTAAATGTTCTACCCGATTCGAGAATTAGTCTCTACAGTTGCGTGCAAAGGATACCCGATTTATACCAAAAACTATTAAATGTTATTTATACAACTATTACTATGTGTTAATTTTTATCAAAACTATTAAATATGAAATAATATTAAATATCTTTATTACAACTATTTAATGTTAGTACAACTATTATTGTGTGTTACTTTTTATAAGGATCATTATATTCAGTTTATAATAAATGAAATATTTTTAATACATAATACAAAATATACAATTCATTGACTTAAATAATTCTTTTTTTGAATATTATATTAAGAAAGCAGTATATATTAAATGCTATAAGGATATTCTAATGAATATCCCTTCGTAACATATTATAAGAAAAAGTGAGTCAACGATAGTCGATGTATTTGGTCTAAAATTAAGAGCAAATACATCATCAACTTCTGTTGACTCACTTTTGCTTATAATGTGTTACAGATGGAGTATTAAATATTTTTTGGTGTAAATCGGACATCTTTTGCGCGCAACTGCGGAGACTGGTCCCTTAAGGGTATGTTTGGGAGGGGGTTTTGGGAGGGGAAGGGAGGGGAGGACATATTTTTCAATTTAGAATTGAAGAAACTATAAAATGTCTCTAAACATAAATCAAGTGTGAATAAAAATGTTATATGGATATCTATCAACTTAATCTTTTGATTATTTTAAATCTTTAAGACATGTTAAAATATAGACTAATCTTTTTCAAGCCCTCCCCTCCCTTCCCCTCGCAAAACCCCCTCCCAAACACACCCTAAGTCGTGTAGGACTACAATAGGCCAACGGGGGGAGTATCTAATAAAACTACTAAAATCAGTCAATTTAACCACTTATAATTGTCAAAAAAAAATTAACTAACAACGAAAATATCAAACTCGGTGTTGGTTATGCAAAATAGTATTATTAAATGTGGACAAACTCCCACTATAGGCCAACGGCGTTGGTTATTAAATATCTATCTTTGGCAAATAGTATTATTAAATGTGGTAGTTTTTTTTGACTGAATTCAATGTCGTAGTTATAAGATATAAAATCTCAATTAATATGAAATATCTTTAATACAACTATTAAATGCTATTTTTGTCTAACAATAACTATTAGGGGTGTTCGTGGGTCGGTTTGGATCGGATTTGACCAAATCTGTTGCCCGAACCAATGATAATTATTCTGTTTGGGTTGTTTCGGATTTTACATTTTTTCCTCCAAAATCCGAACCAAACCGAACCGATATTGGACGGGTTGGTTTGGATTGGGCTCACGGGTCATTCACTAAAATATTAATTTTCTAAAATATAAAAAAAAAAACATTTTTTTATGATATTTCAACACTTTAAATAGCTAAAAAAATTGAAAATCACACGAAATCAAACTCAAATCCACTAATAGTCTTCCCATTCATAATATTAAAATTTTAGAACTTAATCACAAATTATTAAGGTAAAAATTATAAGCAAATAAAATCGTGTGCATCTAAAATTATAAAATTGTTATGACGTAATATGGGTTGGTTCGGGTTCGCGGATTTGATTTTTAAAATCCGTTGCCCGATCCAAACAACTACGGGTTGGTTTGGATTTGTTCGATTTTGACCCGAACACGAAAAATATCCGAACCAAACATATCGGTTTGGATTGGATCGTGGGTTGGTTTGGATTTGCCCGAACCACTGAACACTCCTAATAACTATTAAATGCTATTAAAAAATAATATCTCTCCTAGTTTATTCATTAAATAAAATAAAGAACATTAAACTATTAAATATTCTACTCGGCTCGAGAGATTAGTCTCTTGCGTGCAAATTAAGAATACCCGGTTTATACCAAAAACTATTAAATGTTATTAATACAACTTTTACTATGTGTTTATTTTTATTAAAACTATTAAATATGAAATAACATTAAATATCTTTACTACAACTATTTAATGTTACTACAACTATTAAATAGATTAATGGGTCAGAGAGAGAGAGAGAGAGAGAGGAGAGAGAGAGAGAGAGAGAGAGAGAGAGAGAGAGAGAGAGAGAGAGAGAGAGAGAGAGAGAGAGGAGAGAGAGAGAGAGAGAGAGAGAGAGAGAGAGAGAGAGGAGAGAGAGAGAGAGAGAGAGAGGAGAGAGAGAGAGATGAGAGAGAGAGAGAGAGAAGAGAGAGAGAGAGAGAGAGAGAGAGAGAGAGAGAGAGAGAGAGAGAGAGAGAGAGAGAGAGAGAGAAGAGAGAGAGAGAGGAGAGAGAGAGAGAGGAGAGAGAGAGAGAGAGAGAGAGAGAGAGAGAGAGAGAGAGAGAGAGAGAGAGAGGAGAGAGAGAGAGAGAGAGAGAGAGAGAGAGCAAAGCAGTGACGCAAAGGACAAATAGACAAAAAAAGCTGATGCAAAAAAACAAAATAACGATACAAAAAAAGCGCTGAGGCGATAGACAAAAAAAGCTGAAGGGAGAAAGGGAAAAAAAAATTACTATTTTTTTTTACTAATTAGTACTACTTTGGTCTCATTTATAAGGAAAAAACACTTTTTAAGTTCCTCTGTAGACCAGATACATCTGTTATTTAATAAATCTAAAAAGTGTTTCTCTCCTTATAACTGAGACCGGGGGGAGTATCTAATAAAACTACTAAAATCAATCAATTTAACCACTTATAATTGTCAAAAAAAAATTAACTAACAACGAAAATATCAAAATAACTTTGTTTAGCAATTTAATAATTGAATTAAAATGATTAGATTAGTATTAAATGATTTAGAATTTACTATTTACTATAATCTACTAAAACCAATCAATTTAACCACTAACAATTGTCAAAAAGAAAAATAACCACAATCAAAAATTTCAAAATAATTTTTAATCAGTTTAATAATTTAATTCAAATGATTAAATTAATATTAAATGATGTAGAATTTACTATTTACTATAATCGACTGAAACCATTAAAACCAATAAATTTAATCACTACAAATTGTCAAAAAAAAAATATTAAGCACTATCAAAATTTTGAAATTAACTTTTTTTAAATTATTTAATAATCTAATTAAAATGATTAAATTAATGTTAAATTATCTAGAATCATAATTATAAACAAGTGGCGACGGGAGTGGCAGTGGGAAAAGCAACGGAGAGCGGCAATGCGGAGCGGCAACGGAGCGACAATGGCAGCGGCAGCGGCAACGAGAGCCGCAACGAGCGCGGTAACAAGAGAGGAAACAGGAGCGACAAAGGGAGTGGAACGGGAACGGCAACGGGGTGCATATCTTATATTATATCTCATTTTCTTTTTGTCTGATTTTTACTTCATTATTAAGATAAGAATAAGATATTGACTTTTTTTAAAACGTTTTGCAACACAAGTATTTTAAGCAATTTAAAATATATAGTCTTTTTATTGAGTTTTTCCTTTTTCTTTCATTAATTTTTTTAATTTTCAAAGTATTTATAGGTTCATAGCAAATTATAACAAATACAGTATCACTTGTGCGGATGAACCGGTAAAGTACTAGTTAAATACTAAATTGTAGCCTATTACTTTTGTTTATTTATTAAATGATAGGATTTGAATTAATGTAGAGTTAAATATGTTTTTTTATATAGAAATGAGACTTTTTTAATCTCTATAAAATATTTCACTCACTTTTTATCCTCATATTTTTATTCGTCAATCACTACTAGAAAACCTCAATTTAGCGTCCATTTGTTAGCGTCGGCCCCCGACACGGACGCTAATAGCGTCGGATTAGCGTCGGCCAAGCCCACGCTAAACAAAAAATGATATTTGACGCAAGGAGATACAGATTAGCGTCGGCTAGGCCCACGCTACGTGATAAGATATGCGACGCTAAAAAGTGATAAGGTTAGCGTCGGCCGGCCGACGCTAGTTTTATGTTAATTTACCAAAATACCCTAACTCTCCCACTCTTCTTCTGTTCATTCATTCCCTCCCTCACTCTTCTGTTCATTCCCTCCCTCACTCTCTCAGTCTCGCGCCTCTCTCACCGAAACCCTAAGCCTCCACCTCTTTCTCCTCGGCTACACAGAGGCGACGACGCCAGCCGGAGAAGACGGAGAACACCTCCACGTCGTCGACGCCAACGCTACTTTCTTACCTTAGAATCATTCAGAAATTTCAAAAACCATAAACTGAAAACCCTAAAACTCTCTTTGTCTGAACCATCGCTCCTCCAAATCGAAAAAACAAAAAACCCCAAACCCCAAAACCTCTACGTTCTGTTTAGCAGTGAAAAAAAAATCGTCCAAGGTATCGCTATTCGCTTACGTATTCTTCCTCTGTTCTTCTGATTTTGATTCTATATAGTTGTTATGATGTTATTTTAGGATTTGTAGTTTTGTTCTTCGTTTGTATCCGATTTCAACAAAGATGTGTGTTCTTCGTTTTTGGTGTTCTCTGTTCTTAATATGCATGTGTTTGTCTACTTAGGTTTCTGGTGTTCTTCGTTTTTTGTGTTGTTCGGTTTTGTAGTAGTTTTCTTTGTTTAATGATTTTGGGATTTTACTGATTTTGGAGATTTGATTGATTTTAGCGATTTTAAGTGAAGTTGGGGCTGAACATTCATAGTGTTGTTGCCTGCTCAAGTACAAAGTTTGGATGCTCAGGGCTGGAGATAAATTCAGTGGGGGCTGAACATTCACAGATATTGGAGATTGTTGTTGACTCCACCAGCAAATTTGCCAACTTCTTCAAGGTCGTTTTTCGTGGACGGTAACGTCTCTTTCTTTTCTTTGTTTTGGTTGCTTCCTACTGTTCAATTTTGTGAATCAATTTTTGGATGAATCGATTTGATCTAAAGTGGTGCTTTTTTTATATCATGATTTATAATATAAATTGTAGCATAACCAAGGTTATATGTGAAATTAATGTTGTGTAGGAAAAATGGCTGCTGCAAAAGCACATGAATTCACTACAAAAAAACTAGTCATTAGCGAGGGACAATTCCCTCGCAAAATGACCTGATTCCCTCACTAATGGTCATTTGCGAGGGACTTAGCGAGGGACTGGTTCCCTCGCTAATTCCCTCCTCGCAATTGGGATTAGCGAGGGAAGTTGGATCCCTCGCTAATTAGCGAGGGACTATGCCGTCGCTAGTTCCCTCGCTAATGACTTCAGCTTTTCAGGTGATGGGACTCAGTTGCAGGGGTTGGTAAATGCGCAGGAATTAGCGACGGCTTTTGCCCTCGCTAATTCCCTCGCTAATGACTGCAGTTTTCAAAAAAAAATGACACGTGTCCAGTGCTGAATGGCTTGTTTTTTTTTTATATATATTAATTAATGAATATTATATTATATTATTAATTTTGTGGTGATGTGTGGTGGTGGTGGTGGTGGTGATGGGTGGTTTAGAGTAGAGAGAAGGAGAAGAGTAAGGGAGAAAGAGAGAGAGAGGAGTGAGAGTGGTGGTGGTGGCGTGGTGGTGGTGATGATGGGTGGTTTAGAGTAGAGAGAGAAGGAGAAGAGTAAGAGAGAGAGAGAGAGAGAGAGAGAGACAGAGAAAGAGAGAAGAGTGAGAGTGGTGGTGGTGGGTTGGTGGTGGTGAAGAGTAAGAGAGAGTGAGTGAGAGTAGTAGGAGGTATGTGGTGGTGGTGGTGTTGGAAGAGTGAAGAGAGAAGAAGAGTGTGAGAGGAGGTGGAGATGATGGTGGTGGTGGTGGTGTTGGAAGAGTGAAGAGAGAAGAAGGGTGTGAGAGGAAGTGGAAGGGGGAAGAGGAAGGGAAGAGGAATGGTGAAGAGTGAGTGAGTGAGTGAGTGAGAAAGAAGAGTGAGGGTGTAAACGGATATAAAGGAAAAAAGAAAAAAATTTGCGAGGGAACTGTCTCATCATCTGAAAAGTTAACGTTAGCGAGGGAATTAGCGAGGGAACTGTCCCTCGCTAATTTCTGCACCTTTACCAACCCCTGCGCTGAGTCCCATCATCTGAAAAAGCAAAATTTAGCGAGGGAATTAGCGAGGGCAGTCATTAGCGAGGGACAGTTCCCTCGCTAATTCCCTCGCTAATGACAAAAAAAATTGACAGCTCTATGCCCTCGCTAATTCCCTCGCTAATGACTGTTTTTGTGAGGGACAACAAGTCCCTCGCTAATCTCCGTCGCTAATAAGTGTTTTTTTTGTAGTGATTGGGGATTGGAAAGGTGAACCACAAGCTTGAATTTTCACACCTATTAGGAATGACAGAGGCACTTTCCTTTGGTTTGAGGTTAGCAAGTACAAACCTAGATTTATATCTGCATTTTGTCAATCAAATTGTGGTGATGTTAGTCCAAATGTACTTGGAGCTTTTTGTATAGACACTGAACTACCTTGCGACTTCAATCAGAGTACGTGTGGAGGGAAGAATGAATTATGCTATCGCCGAGGACCTGGGTAATTATTTATTGCAAGCTCAATATTTCTTTGTTTCTGCAAATTTACATAAATTTCTCGAGATTACTAAATTGCCTCCTATGACTAATATGGCAGTTACCCAGATGAATTTGAAAGTACATGTATTATAGGGGAGAGACAATTTAAAAAAAAGTGGAGCTATTCAATGGAGCATTCGAACAGATTAAAGGAAAGATTGATTTTCGACATGCCTACATAGATTTCTCCCAGCTCAAGGTAAATGTGTCTAGTAGTGTGGTAAAGACATGCCCTGCTGCAATGGGATTTTCATTTGCCGCTGGAACAATAGATGGACCTGGAGCATTTGATTTTAAGAAAGGTGATGATCAGGTAACCACTGATTCTATACCTTTATCCTAGAGTTGTATTTTTAAATATTTTTAAACTTTTATGCTTATTATTTTTTTCCCATTTGCATATAAAATCACATTTGACAATCAATTTTGACACTATCAAGATGCATTCAAAATGTTATTGCTTAAGTATACATTTATATTTGATGGAAATGGTACATTGACTTTGCATTTTCAGAACCTCAGAACTTGTGGAAGCAGTTCTGCAAGGGAGGAATGCGATGGAAACCATGCAGTTCATCTGTCCTATCTAGAGGTTTATAATGAAACTGTCAGAGATTTGTTTTCACCTGGAAGGCCTCTAGTTTTGAGAGAAGATAAACAGGTCCACTTTCTTATCTTTTGTGTAATCTAACAAATTTCAGCAATATTCAAGAGAGTTTTTTTTTGAACAAGAATATTCAAGAGAGTTTTTTTTTTGAACAAGAATATTCAAGAGGGTAGCTACTGAGCATTCGTAACTGCTGATGTCTTGGTGCATGCGACTAGATGCTATTGTGCCCTTTTATTTTTGATTGATGCCTTTGAAATAATTTGAATAGTTTATTTATGGTTTTGCTTGATGCTAGTGCATCAACTTGCAAATACATGATAGTTTTGATAAGCATTCCAAGCTCATGCGTGGTTTAAATCGAGGGTTGCATCGCAGGATGCAGAAACAAGTACAACTGCAGCAATGCAACCACAACTGTACAACACCACAGCATCTGCAATTTAAAGTCTTTAGCTCATGTTTACTTGCATATTTATAGAGGCCACCTATACTTGTTGTAAGAATATTTGTAGTCTTGCAGGTCATAAATGTTTTATATACCTGTAGTTTACTTTTTTAGACTTGACAAGGAAAGGCGTAGTTTACTTGACTGTTTTTTCATATTATTCAATTTTTCACCTATTAGGTGAAGCACTTTGAGAAAGTATGCACAAAGCACACTAGCTGGGGGTTCTAAACCCTCAACCCCGTGATGACATATGTGCCAAATAAATTTGTTAATTTTGAAGAGATTACGTACTTAAAATAAGCTAATTCAGCTTCTCAAGGATTCTTTAGGAGGAACTTGCAACACTGTCATGATTGCAAACATAAGCCCTAGTAACCTCTCATTTGGTGAAACTCAAAACACCCTTCATTGGGCTGATAGAGCCAAGGAGATACGAACAAAGGTTGAAATTTAAATCCTCTGACCACATAATATTATATTCTAAATGTTTTGTCATAAACCATTGTACATATTAATATTTTGGATTCTGAAATGATAACAAGCATCTTTTTCCCGCACTGTAGCTTTTGCTAGTACAATTTTGTACTTGTGTCTTTCTATATTTTCATTCAGTGTTGAATATTCACAATCCATTGAACCTACAAGCTAATGAAATCGGTTGTAAATGGATGCAGGCAGCTGATGCAAATGAGTATCTACTACCAGTACCTGAGACAGAAACAGACCAGGCCAAGCAGGTGCTTGAGCTACAAAAGGAGAATCGTGAATTGCGAATACAGTTAGCACGAAAACAATAGAAGCTTTTGAAACTCCAAGCACAGTCCTTGGCTGCATATTCCTCCCCAACACCGACTTCAGCTACATCCTTTCTTTCTACTCCTCCAACTTCTTCCCAACCAAATGAAAGACGAAGGACAAGATCCAGTTTCTTTTCTGCAGCTTATTTCACTCCAGGGACAAATGAAATACTTTCAATGGCGTGAGGAGAGGGATTTCTCGAGGGAGAGGAGCAGCTTGTGTTGCTCTGCACAAACACTACTCATTAATTATGTGAAAGAAGATGAATGGGTACGTAGTGAGTGAGAGTTATATAGGACAGTTTCAGGACATCATAGATGATGACTATGTTACATCTTGATTTTATTTGTTGTGCAATGGATGCAAAACACTTTGATGATGACTATGTTACCTATTTTGTAGTTTCTCTAGATGTTGAATGTCAAACACTTTGATTTGTTGTTCACATTAGTTATGGTATTTTGTTGTTTCGGGATTAAGCATTTTGATTGGTTATATTGTTTTTTAATTGTACTTAAGTAATAGGTGAAATGTAAATTAGTAGAAGGTGTGGAAAGCAAAGCAGGTAGTTGATGCTCTTTAAAAAGAAATCAAGTATTAGCGTCGGCCAGGCCTACGCTAATATTAAATAGTTGACTTTTTTTGGGAGTTTCCTGTAGCGTCGGCCTTAGCGTTACTGTCCGATTAGCGTAGGCTTAGCCGACGCTAATGTAGCGTCGGTCTGAATATATGGGACGCTAAAGATTAGCTTCGACCGTTTTAGCGTCCACGCATGGCCGACGCTAATCCGACTCTAAAACACTGTTAGCGTCCGTTTTTGGTCTTTTAGCATAGGCTTTTGGCCTACGCTAAAAGCTGTTTTTCTACTAGTGAATGTCTTTATAGTCTTACACAACTTTCAATTACGCTTAGAAGCTATTGTGATAGTTGTTGTGCAAGAGTACACAGTCAAAATAAGTAATAAAGTAACAAGTAAAGATCGTTCCCATGGGGATTGACTAGATTAACTTCCAAGTTTTCAGAATACCACTTAGGCTACTGATCAAAAAATGAAAAATAAAAGCAAGGTAAATTCATCATTAACAGTAATTATTAAGTGAAATAGGGGCGGTAAACAATAAAAAGTGATTGGTGAATTGGTGGGAATTAGCCAAGACTCAATTCAATTTTGTAATGAAAAGTAAAAGCAAGGTAAATTCATCATTAACAGTAAGTATTAAGTGAAATAGGCAGTAAATGAAATATTACTTTGACTATTACATTTGTTGTTGTTCTAAATAATGGATGTGTTTGACTCTTGACTGAGTCTATTTTTTATTATTGATTGAAATTTGGTATTATTTGAGACATTAGCATTGGGTTAGTTTACAGTTGCATTCTATTATTAGCAAATAGAATTCAAATCCACAAGTTAAAGTGGGTGTTTTAGCAATTCCATTTACACCACTTTGTGGGCTGGAAATTTAGCCCAACCCACTTGGCCCAAACTTACATACTTCAGCTAGTTTGTTTTTAAATAAAAGAGGGAACAAGCCATTTCTATTCTCATTCCAGCAAAGTTAAAAAATGAGAGAGAGAGAGAGAGAGAGAGAGAGAGAGAGAGAGAGAGAGAGAGAGAGAGAGAGAGAGAGAGAGAGAGAGAGAGAGAGAGAGAGAGAGAGAGAGAGAGAGAGAGAGAGAGAGAGAGAGAGAGAGAGAGAGAGAGAGAGAGAGAGAGAGAGAGAGAGAGAGAGAGAGAGAGAGAGAGAGAGAGAGAGAGAGAGAGAGAGAGAGAGAGAGAGAGAGAGAGAGAGAGAGAGAGAGAGAGAGAGAGAGAGAGAGAGAGAGAGAGAGAGAGAGAGAGAGAGAGAGAGAGAGAGAGAGAGAGAGAGAGAGAGAGAGAGAGAGAGAGAGAGAGAGAGAGAGAGAGAGAGAGAGAGAGAGAGAGAGAGAGTAAATGTATATACTTCGAATCAACGAAAGAATAAATGTATATACTATCGACGGGGTACTTCTCATAGAACAAGCATAATCATTTAGGTAATGTTGGAACTAGGTGGATCCAGAAGCAATGACCCTTAATTAATTTTGAAGATGACAAATATCATTAGAAAGCAATTCTAATATAATGTGCTTTTCTAGTGTGCAGAACTTATACTTTATTCTATAATAGTAACGTAGAACAGAAGCAGAAGACTAAGTCAAAAGATATATGCCATCTAGTCAACAATGTCAATTGTCGGGTCTCTCAAGATAGTAGTTGTCATCTTGTCAAAGATGCTATTTCCCTCAAGAGCGCTTCTTAATTAATGCATTTCATCTCTTAGAGTACATTTGGTCAATGTTAAGAATTAAGTGTCTAGTCTAACAACATTTGTTGACTTCAAGCTAAGTTCCCTCAAGCATCTGATACTCAATGTCTTGTACTCATTGTAACATCTCCCAAAGTGGTTAATTCTAATCATTTTGAGTAGTAGGTAATTTTAATTATCATTTGCTAAGTAAGTTGATTAATCTTGTTTGAGTTTATGGTTGATGATTTAATTTGCTAAATATACCACTTATATATGCTTTGAATGATTAGTTGAATTAAAATTGGGTAGTGTATGAGTAAAAAGGTGAGGTGCAAATATCATAAGGGTAAGGGCAAAGTGAGAATTTCCACACCTAACCCTCAGCTGAGCAAACACTCTCACACTCACAACTTCACTCACTTTCACAAAAAAAAACAAACACAACATAAGAGAGAAGGAGAGTGTGGCGAGTTTGAGAGAAAAGGGAGAAGGAATAGCAACTTCAAAACCCCAACACTTCCCACTAGTCAAAACCAGAAATCATTCACCACTTCTTTATCTTCCATTTGTAATTTATCATCCTTGAAGAGAGTAGAACACAAGAACTTAGCTGGTCCATTTTCTTCTCCTTCCTTTTTCCACCATTTTTGAGCTTGCATGTGACCTCTAGAGCTTCATTGAAGGAGCTGACTTGTTGCATGTTAGATTGGAGGCTCCCTTAGGACAATCCAGTAGCTACATTGTGATTTGATGACTCTTCTTCTTGGATTTTGTTATTCTGAAATGCATGCACATGAAATGCTAAATGATATGCTATTGTTGCTGAAATTTAGTTTGGGCTGACATGTGTATTGTGGCATTTTCATTGAACAAATTGATTGTCTTGAAAATCAAATTGATGCATAAACTCATTGTATTTGTGTTGTTTGCCAAGAATATTATGTGTATGATGTGTTTAAAGTTCTGTTTATTGAGTTGGGTGAGCATAGAAATCAAAGGAAGAAGGAAAAAGAGTCAAGTTTTCGCAAAATCTGAATAATCTGCACTTGCACTGCACAGATCGCGTCGCGACCCGAACAGTCGCCTCACGAACATTCACGAAATGTGAAGAAAAAGTTTCTGGACCTTATCGCGATGCGATGGGACAAGGTCGCATCGCGACCATGTGTAAATTTTCAGCAAAATTACATACATACATACATACTATTTTAGCGATAACTTTTGATCCAGGAACCCGATTGAGGTGTTCTCAGATGCGTTATAAATCTTATTAAAATACCTAATCATATAAGTGAATTTGATTGTGATATTCTCATTTGCTTTCTGTGTGGTGGTTCTATTTATATAATAGTAGTATTTGGATTTGATAAAGTCTTGTTTTACGGTTTATACATTGAATTGAACATTATGTATCGAGTGAGAAAACAACCTAAGTGTCATGCTAAAGCATAAAACACCAAGGGGATGACGATCCTGAGCTAATATCATACCAGGGGAGGGAAGTCATGAACCCAGAAACTAGGCCCAGAGAAGTTGACTTGTTAATAGCTATTATCGGGTGGGTTCACCATGGGAACCGTGTAGTGGTTGTCCGGTGCTGTGCTAAGAAAGAGAAAAGATAATTCAAAACACCGAGAGATTAAGTGTGAGGGGTCCCGAAAGAACTCACTGAGATTGTAAATCTCATTGTATATCGTGGTAAGCAGGGCACCACAAAGCAAATAGAGAAGAGTAGCTGCTGAACTGGGCTACAAGAGTTTGAAGGATCCTACGAGATCGAGTTTACATTTGCTTAGTCTACCCTAGTTTTGTAATATGTAATCTTACGAGCTTTTCATATTGAGGCAAGTGATTGTATAATCAGCTATGTCATTAAGTAGCTGCTGGTATTGATTGTATAATCAAAGTTATTGTATTCGGCAAACTGTACTTTCGGAATTGAACAAGTTTTAAGTAATGACTCATGTTTAACTTTATTCAGCTATGTCATTAAGTACTCATTTTGGTATTTTATATACCCTTTGGAGTAAGTTTTTGATGGTTTCTTCCATCGAGTAATGTTATGTTCAAATTCCTTAAGTAGGTTCGCGACTCTGATTTATATTGAAATGTCTAACATTCTAAGTTTATGACGTCTAAATTTAAGGATGTTACACTCATCATCTGAAAGCTTCAATACATTAATTAGATACTTAATGTTATTAGTTGTAATGATATGATACGGGGTATCAAGTGAAGAGAGAGGATAAAAATAAGAGAAATTATCGAGAAAGTGTAACACCCCGATTTTCGTACATTGTATTTCGTTGAGTATGCGCTTGTTTTATGAGTTATTTTCAATTGGTAAGATTAAAATATTTAGTGTTTTGAGTCGTTAAAATGAGTTTAAATAATATTTAATGTATTTTATATGCTATTGGTAATATATAATTGTTATTATATATTTATTTTATTTGATAAAATATTAGTAGTTGGAACATTATTTATTTTATTTGTTAAGAGAATTTAGATATTCAAAATAAGTCAAAAAAAAAGATGTTAAAAGGTTTCTGTTAGGCGCACCCCAGCCACTGAACCCAAACCAGTTCGCAGCCCAGCAACAGAAGCCCAACGTGCGACCCGCACAAGGACCCGATCCGCCTTCCCTTTCTTCTACCCCTGATCTGCAACAGCGAGAAAACCCTAACAGCCCTCTCCCTCAATCGCGTCCTCCTTCTCCACACCACGGCCACACACGAAAATCTACACACCCACTCGAAATTCACTGCTGAATTCGATTATGGTCTTTGTTTGACCAATTGTGATTTGTGGCTTCGTTTTGCTAGGAGAAATTCGCACCAGAAACCCTACTCCCTCCCCTTCGCGTTTTCCATCAACAAGCAACGACCAACCCCCAAAACACACAGTCCCACTCGGAATTAGCCATTGGTTTCGATTCCTACCTCAGTTTCTCCAATGGTAGCCTCGTTTCGTTGATTTCAGTCTCACCCTTCGAACCAAAGCAGACATTTTTCCGCCATTCTCGATGGTTACGAACTCTGCTTGTGCGAACCAAACCCATAGAAGCCCTTCGCCGCAGTCCTCCACCTCAAACCCGTACCCAAATCGTTGTTGAAAGACACAAACAGAATTCACCATAAATGTTGTTGTTGTTGATTGAGCTTTGAATAAACCTTTACACCACAGTTTGCATTGCTCAAGCAAGTTGTTTACTGAACCCTGTTTTCCTTGAGGTGGTACTTGTCACCACTCAGTTCAATCTTTTGTATAGGTCCGTGATTTGTCAAGATCGTAGAAAATTCTCTGCGTGCAATTCGTGCTTTCAAACTAGCATCGCTGACCTTTACTTTCAATAGGTACTCCTTTTTGAAACACAATTAATTATCTTTGACTTTTATCGGGTAGTTAACTAAATGTTCTCGTTGTCTAATTATATGCGTTCGAGTCAATGGTCACGCCGTCAGATTCAGATCACGCTCGAAAGCTCGTTACCCGCCCTTGCGTTGTGGCAAAAGAACTATTACGATCGAATATCCAGTACGGGGGGAAAAGGTTTCTATTCTATATGGGGAATAGGGGATAGGACTATAATAGTATTGATTATCGCCTTTCATATTTGTTTGCATTTATTCATTGGTTAGTTATTATCCATTCGATTTATTCAATTTGGATGACTGTAAATAATTGGATGACTGTAAATATTATGGATGACTGTAAATTATTTGTATCTGGATGACTGTAAATAATACAAATAATATGCTGAGTTTAATTAATGATTCTAATGTGAGTAGTAGTCAATAATATGTTGAATGGTGTCAATTGAATTGCAAGTGATGAACATAGGATTTGTGAGCGTATATCTGGATGACTGTAAATAATACAAATAATATGATGAGTTTAATTAATGATTCTAATGTGAGTAGTAGTTAATAATATGTTGAATGGTGTCAATTGAATTGCAAGTGATGAACATAGGATTTGTGAGCGTATAACCCGTATGTATTATGATACTAATAAGTAAATTGGGTTGACTGTGAAGGTGAAGTTAGTGTAGGAACGAAAGAAGCATAAGGATTAAGTCTAGAATTAATCTTGGCAAACAAGAGTAAATGGTGAACTAAGATTATAAGACTAATGAAGAGCTTTGAGGACACAACTAGTTAGTTAGTAATTTCATCGTAGCAATAGAAACATGGAGAATGATATTGAGAATGATTATTAGTGATAGGGTAGCATGTCGAATCGGTGGTAAATCACGAGTGACATAAGACAATAGAAGGTTTTAATAGAAAGTTTTAATAGATTAACGAAGCTAAGTAAGTTATGAACGATCGATAATGACCCTTCCTAAGCTAGTTTCAGGTAACTTTGACCATGGATGATGATTGAGACAATAAGAGTCATAGGAGCCTTAGGAAATATCAAATAACGGGTGGAGTTGGAATTAGATGCATTGAATCAAAAAGACTACATGTGAATATAACGATGACGTTATTATATAGAATTAGCGGGGACTTGGGTAATAGTTATGACCAGAGATGATGACTATAGTGACCCCTAGTTGTATGGTGATACCCGAGATGATGAATAAATGACCCCTAGTTTTTGATGATACCCTCGGACTTAGGAGTTCTTAGGGAAGTTGATGATGATGTTTAAGGAACCTTGTCGCAATATGGGCAAGGACTCGCCGCAGTATGGGCGAGCCGTACCTTAGTAATTTAAGTTGTAGGAGGAACCTTGTCGCAGTATGGGCAAGGACTCGTCGTAGTATGGGCGAGTCGTACCTCAAATGATGGTGATGATGATAGGTATTGTTGTGGTTGTTGTTGTTGTTGGCATCGTCGTTCTCGTTGTCGTTGTTGTTGTGCGATATCGCGTCTGATTAGGTCCATTGTGTGTCCATCTTGTTGTTGTTGTGGTCGTCGTTGTTGTTGTTGTTAGTAGGGCATTATCGGGCAAGGTATCCCGTTCGAGCAAGGTATCTCGATCCTCATAGTCCTCTCTTGGGTGTTCTTCAGGGAATTATCGGGCATGGTATCCCGTTCGGGCTATTCCGGTCCTGTTGTTTTCTTGTAGGGCATTATCGGGCAAGGTATCCCGTTCGGAAAAGGTATCCCGATCCTATTGTTGTTCGTCGTAGGGCGTTATCAGGCAAGGTATCCCGGTCCTATTGTTGTTGTTCGTCGTAGGGCATTATCGGGCAAGGTATCCCGTTCGAGCAAGGTATCCCAGTCCTATTGTTATTGTTGTTGTTGTTGTTGTTGTTGTTGTTGTTGACGATTAATTGAGCATACAGGTTATGTTTGTCGTATATACTGTAGTGATTTTAACGGTGTGATGTGACCCCTCACTTTTTACGTATGAGCCGTTTGTGGCTTCACTTTGTGACATCTTGCTGTATGAACATGTTGTGCTGGCCACTCTTTTGAGAGTGACTGTCTGATATTGATTTGATGGATTGCGGTTGCCTTTGCTGTTTTAGTCTCGGTCTTATGTTCTTCATATGGTTTGGACGCTCTTTCTCACCCGTGCACCATTTTTTAGATTGAGTTCCAGGTGTCGTTGATGTGAGCTTCTACGATTGTGTAGTGGTGGAGATGTGATCACTACGGATCACCCAGCAACTTGCGGAATGATGCTATACGTTGATGTCACTTTCTTTTTATTTAATTGATTAAAGGTTTATTGCTCTGATCATGTGGCATCGGGACTTGAGTTGTATTTTCAATATTATATTTCAAGTCATTTTATTATTGTCTTAACAGAAATGTTTTATCGCCTTACGCTTTAATGTTCTTATAAATAATGTTTATATGATTTAAGGAGTTGCGAATATTATTTTGAAAAACAAATTTACTCATTTTTCGTACTTTTATCTTATTATTACTTTCGGGGTAAAGGGTGTCACAGAAAGCACCAAAAGATTCCCCATGTCTCAAATCTGTGATCGTACAAGTGTCAGTGATGCTACAGTAGAGTACGGAAAAACAAGTTTTCACCGGAATCCTTGTATATGATATTAGGGGTATTTAATGAGTTTGTGTCTCTTGTGAAGAGATCCTAACCCTAAATTTCCATTGGTTTGATTTCATCTTTGAAGCAATGATCATCGTTTATATTTCTTTTGTGAAGTATAAAAGCTACTGATCTCTAATTTAGAAACAAAAAAACGCACAATCAAGTCAAAACATCAAGAATAGAACACAAGCAAAAAAACTCAAACATTCTTGATACAATAATTGTTGTACTATAAGCGTAAGATATCCAAAAGCATCAAACTATTCGGAAGCCAAGAGATTCAAGAGAAAAATTCTATCTTTCGAACGGCTTTCATTGTAGACCTCCCTTGTTAACAGTCTATTCAATCTCTGATTTGTGGAAGGCTTGGTAGTGGAATTTTCCTTAGAGGCTTGAGGTGAAGTCGTTCTAAGAAGCTAAGAGTTTAGCTTAGTTTGGCAGATAAACTCGTTGGTTTGTAAAAATGGTTTTGATGGAAATCCTTCAAGAGTTTTAAAGGGACTAGACTAGCTACCAGCTGGTAGTTGTTGAGGTAAAATGCCATTCTAGTTTTGATGGTTAACAAACTTTGTGTTGTGAAGCTTAAATTCTCTGATTTCATATGCTACTAACGTTTCTTCTTGAGTGAAATTTGAAGAACAAGATCTATTAGCCATTCTCAAGAAGATCATCTACTTATAAGGAGCAAATATGTTGAAATTGAACAATTAGGATTTGGAGCCCATAATTAAAAGGGTTAAATATGTTTTTAGTCCCTACAAAATCGGCTCCTTCTAAGTTTAGTCCCTACATTAACGAAATAGGCGTTTTGGTCCCTGCATTTTTTTTCCGTTTTCATTAATAGTCCCTGTCGTTAAATCCATCTGATTAGGATTTTTTTATTTAGGGTAAAATATGTTTTTGGTCCCTACAAAATTGGGCCATTTTAACTTTAGTCCCTACATTAACGAAATAGGTGTTTTGGTCCCTATCTTTTTAACAGCCACGTCACATTTCTGTTGACTGATCAGATGGATTTAACAATAGGGACTATTAATGAAAACGGAAAAAAAATGTAGGGACCAAAACGCCTATTTCGTTAATGTAGGGACTAAAGACGAAAACCCAAATTTTATAGGGGCCAAAAACATATTTAACCCTAATTAAAATATCCAAATTGATCAGTTGATGCATATTGTCTTTCAAATAGTATTCTACTAGAGTAAATGAAGGGTTTTCTCAAAACTAAATAAATTAATTATGGGTTCCAAATCTTAATTTTCAATTTGGAGAAGAAGAGAAGGGGAGGAAGAGAGAGAGAGGTGGTGGTGGTGGTGGTGGTGACGGCGGCACAGTGGAGAGAGGTGAGAGGGTGGTGGTGGTGGTGGGGTGGGGTTTGAGGATGAAGATGAAATTTTTTTTTGCAAAAGTGCACTTTGGTCCTTTATATTTCACCAAAATTTCAGTTTGGTCCTTTTATTTTTATTTTTATTTTTTCTGCAGTCACTAATGCCAACTAAGCAAGCCACATCACTTGTTAACAACCAATATGACATCCGTTAACGATATTAGACGGAAAGTTAAAAAAATGACTACTTTGACACAAATTTGAAACATAAAAGACCAATGTGAGGGAAAAAAAAGGACCCAACTAAAATTTTGGTGAAACATAAAGGACCAAAAGTGCATTTTAGCCTAAAAAGTAAAAAAGGGTATCTTAGATAGAAAAAGTGAGAGACATAGAAGAGAAAGAATATTTTTAAGTAGAAAATAAAAAGGGTACTCTAAAATTTTAGATAGCTTGTACCAGGGACAAAAGAGTGTATCATGGTTGAGGTACGGGAAATTGTGTTTTTGTCTAGTCCATTGCTCCCTCTTCTCTTCAGTATTGTGACCATCAAACATGGTACAACTAGAGTGCTCAAGTCCAGTTCTTCCTTTTTAGCAAATCAAGACACCCTTAACCCTTAGCCTTCTTATTGAAGTAGGAAAACGCTAGAAAGGGGGGGTTGAATAGAGTTTTTTAGTTAAAAACCTTTTCTTAAAAAAAAATTCAAAAACTTTTGTAAACAATAAATAATAATAAATAATGTAAATTAAATGAAAGCAAGTAAATCGCATAAGAGGTTTATTCTGGTTCACTACCATCTAGTAGCAAGTTTAGTCCCTTCAAAACTTGTGAAGGATTTTCACAATACTTTAGCTTTACAACCCTAAGAGTTTATCTGCCAACCTAGCAAAACTCTTAGCTTCTTCGAACGATTTGACCTCAAGCCTCTAAGATATAAAGCCAATATTGGGAATTTTACAAACGAGTTTGAATAAGAATGAAAATACACTCTCAATTGAGAGGTTTACAATGAAAGCTTTAGAAAGATACGAAAGTTTTTCTACTTCTCTTGGCTTCGGGTGCTTCCGCTTCAATGGATAATCATTGTCTAAGTGTGGAAGCTCGTGTGATAGATTGCTTGAGAGCTTGAATATTTTTGATAGCTTGTATACATGCACGTTGTAGTTTCGTTATAGCTTCATTCGTTTCCTCCAAGTGATGATGAATGTCTTATATTGAGATGCAGGTATTATAGCTGTTGATGCATTCTGTGAGCTTGAAATCTATCGGTTGAAGTTAGGTTTTCTCGTGGGAGACAACTTCATTAAATTCAATCAGGTCATACAATCATCTACACCAAAATTCTGCTTTGTCCGTACACTGTTACAGTTGTTGATGTGTATTAAGCGGTTTAACAACCTCAGCAATATCTTTCTTGTCGCTTCTGAAATATTCTCCTTTAATGCCTTCTCTTTATTTCTAGATGCCGTGTATTCAAATGAATGTCTCAAATACCATTTAATATCTCATTATAGAGCCTTAGTCTTCTTGTAATGAAAACAGATGAGAGCGAGTAACAAAAGAGTCTTCTGGTAATGAAAACAAATGAGAGCGATAACAGAAGCTTGATGTATTACTTGACCTAAACAGATACTTTGATGACCAGATGCTTCATAGTGAATGTTGACTAGGTGCGCTTTGATAGTTGAGCTTGAAATTCATGCTTCGAAGGAACATATGATAGATATTGTTTTGTAAGAACAAGTGATAGCGCTGTCAACCGTGAGTGTACTCTGTAGAGTATGTTTTCTTATTCCATATAACACTTTTTTTCTTCTATAGTGGGTAACTTCTGCACACTTGAAAAACATGTTAGAGTATAATTGTTCCCTAATGATATTTGTTAGGCTTAAATACCATTTTGGTCCCTGCAATTACACCGAATATCCATTTTAGTCCCTGTAAAAATATTTCTTTTAAAATAGTCCCTGCAAATATTTTTTTTATCTGTTTCGGTGTAATTGCAGGGACCAAAATGGTATTTAAGCCTATTTGTTATTGTTAAACAATTAAAGGTCACTGTTTCAAGACCCACTTGGTTCCAACACTTACTAATTCCATTCATTACATTGTGACTTCAAGGATGAGGGATCAACTAAGTCTTTCATCGGTGTACCAGTCAAATTGACCATATAATGTACTCCATCCTAAAATATAAGCACCAAGAGATGTATCTGGACTAAAATAGTGTGAATGCGTGTACTTTTGATGCTTATATTTTGAGAAAGAGGTAGTAATCCACTAGCGCAAAAATGGGATTAGAATTAGACATTTAAAGTCAGGCGCTCAGATGTCTGACTACATAAGTAGACACGGTGGCAAACTTGTAATTAAGAGGCAAAACTCGCGAGTTTTAAAATCAAGCGAATACACGCCTGACTTCCACAGTGAAAAAATAGGAAAAAAATTAGACTTTAGAAGTCAGACGTGTATTCGCCTGACTACATAAGTAAACACGGTGGCAAACTTGTAATTAAGGGTAAATATTTTTTTTCTTTTTTAGTACTTTAGAAGTCAGGCGTGTATTCACTTGACTTCTAAAGTACCAAAATAGAAAAAAAGCTTTCCACTTTACGCGAACCCTAGCTCTCCACTCTCAGACCTTTCTCACTTTACGCGAAGCCTTAGCCTCTTTCTTTCTCCTTTCTTCTCTGGTTCCTAGCTTCAAGCTCTCCACTCTCAGACCTTTCTCACTCTCAAAACCCACGAAGCCTTCGCCTCTTCGATTCTTTCTCCTTTCTTCTCTGATTCCTAGCTTCTTCTTCCAAGCAAAGTGTAACATCCCCTAATTAGCTAATTTAATTTATTTAAATTAGCGATAA
The DNA here is from genome assembly GCA_039519185.1 of Astragalus membranaceus. Taxonomy (NCBI): domain Eukaryota; kingdom Viridiplantae; phylum Streptophyta; class Magnoliopsida; order Fabales; family Fabaceae; genus Astragalus; species Astragalus membranaceus. Next base: position 70,870,622 of record CM076850.1, read on the forward strand.
GGTTAAGGTGAATTATTAGCTAAATGAAATATTTAGCGCAAGAGGTTATCACTAATTGATTAATTAGCAGAATTGCTAATTATATGTGAGGTTGAATTAAATAAGTGATTGTGTGTAAGTATGATTAATGTAGCATACTAAGTATAGAAGTTTAGGTGTAATTGTTGGGTTAGGAGTGAAATTAAAGGAAGTGTTAGGGAAGGAGGGCAGAAGGGTCTTTTCCTACATTAAGTGGCTTACCCTAGCTGAACACACTACAACCCCACCTCATTTCCAGTTTTCAGCAAAAGATTTAGAAAGAGGAGAGAATAGAGAGGAGAGTCGCGAGTGAGGGGAAGAGAAGGAGAGGAAAGGAGAAATCCGGAACCTTGATGCATGTTAGAGATGATTGCACCATCTTGATCCCTACACCTTCCTCTTCCAACTGATATAAACTTCATAATCAACATCCTCCTCCTCACTCATTCACCATTTTCGACCCACAAAGCTTCATAGAGCAACAATGGAGTTGTATTACTTCGAGTGGCTTGCATGTCACCTTAGAGCTAGAATAGAACCTTGGGAAACATCACCTTGCTGTTTGAAGTAATAAGGGAAGAGGGTCAGTAGCTCAAATTGCTGGGATTCGAATTGGAGAGGGCGTGGAGTTCGTGAGAACGAGAAGGACCGTTACGGAACAAGTTCGTGTAATTTCAGTTCTCATTAAAGTCAAGTTGTTGCCGTGATTGTTGTGATTCTCATCACTTCGGGTGAGTTCTATAACTCGCTTAGGGAATGTGTTTGCGTTTCTGAGTCTTTACTCTTTGAAAAACCTTTGTCACGTATTTTCGTTAACGAAAGGAAACTATTCGAAAACCGTTTTCTAAAAAGGATTGTGACTTAAATCATGTATTGTTTGATTGATTGTTTGGGATTGCTATAAATTACTGTTTTCAATGCATGCTTAAGTTTGGGTCTCGATCGGAAGGGATTTTGGAATCGGAACGGAATGGAATAATTAACTCATGAAAATGTCTGTTTTCTGGAAAACTGATGGAGCCGCACGGATCGTGTGCCTACGAGCACGGGTCGTGCGCCCCCATCTGATACGACAAGAACTGGATTTTTGAACACGCACGGATCGTGCGCCTAGTCGCACGGGTCGTGCGAATGTTTCTGGAACTCTCTACAATTTTAGTGAATAACGCACGGATCGTGCGCTTGGTCGCACGGGTCGTGCGATTCCTTCTGGAAGTCTTCTGCAAATTGTTCAAAAACGCACGGGTCGTGCGCTTACACGCACGGGTCGTGTGAGACTTTCTGATCCCCAAATTCAAAGTACCTTTTATCCATTCCAAACGATTCCAATCCTCTTCTAATCCATTCCCCATGTTTCCCCAATAATGTAAAGATTGATATCATGGAGTTAATCATGTTGATAGAAAACTTGTGTGTTATGAATGTGACGAAAACCGTACTTAGAGAACGCGTGAGAACACAAGTCAAGAAATGTTAACGGACCTTGAGTCCAATCATGTCAAGATAACGAACTTCAAGTTCATCATGTCATGTAAGCTAATTGATTGTAAGTCTATAAAGACATAAAAACTCTCAATTCATGTAAACACAAATCAAGTTACTTTCCCTCGGGGAAAGGTAGATGGTATACCTTGTGTATATCGAGGATGACGATCCTCCAGTTATTAGCATACCTAGTTGAGGAGAGTCATGAATCCAAAGCTAGGACCCTAGCATTATTCGGATAGAATTTCGGATTGGGGTTTCCGTAGATATTGGGCAATCAAGATTGTCTAGCATTATATCTCGGGTTGTGCTAAGTTCATGTTAAAATATGATCCGTAGTCGCTTATTAGGGCTACATCAGGAAAAAGCAGAAATGTAACAAGTAGTCGCTTATTAGGGCTACGAGTTACGAGTAAACATTATGTATTCACGTGGTCGCTTATTAGGGCCACGAGTTCAGATTCAAGTATAATAAACCGTTAGAGTTGGTCAGGGGTCTCGATAGGACTCACTGAGATAATGTCTATCTCACCCTTCATATTTGTGGTTTTTACAGAGAAACAGGGGAAGGCCAAGGCAACCAAGCACGGTTAGCAGGTGTGACTCGAGGAGTCCGGAAGTTTATGTTTCTTGCTTAGGCCCTTGTCCTTTTGTAGTACTTTTGATATCGGTTGTATAACTATCATGTATAAGTTATAAATCGTTTCCGCTACTTTATGTTTTGAGTATTAAACACCAGGATTATGTACAAGTCTTAAGCTTTGAAACTTAAGCATTTTCAGGAAGTTTATGAGGTTCAGAGAACCATTTGATATATATACTATCGAAAGTTTTAGTTGTGTTCAATATTTCAATAACAGGAAGTTACTCTGATGTATGCCATTTAGTGCATTTCGGTAGTTCTATATGCTAGAATTTATCGGGGTGTTACACAAAGCTTCCCCTCTCACGATTTCAGAAGGTTCTCTCTCTGGTTCGTTACTGCGAAGCAAACGAAGCTTGAATCCTTCAAGCTAACTATAGCAGAGACTACACAAGGTATGGATCTCTCACTTATCTTTCTTGTTTCACTGATTTCTTTAATCTTCAGCGAAACCCTAAGATTCCGATCTTCTGTTTTCAGGCTCTCTGTTTCAGGCTCACTTGACATTGCAAGCATCTGATTATGGTTTTTAGCTGGTAATGCGGTAGACATATCATATAGTTAATTAATTTCTCAAATTTACAGTTTCTGGTTTACTAGTTTGACAATGATAAACCAATAATTAACACGACATTGCAAGGATCAGATATTTGCTGACTGGTAACAGTGCCCTTCTTTTTTCAATTATTGTTAAGAATTTGTAGCCAACACTGTAAATTAGCCTCAACTTTATAGTTTTACTAATTTCAGTAATTTGTTAGTGCATTTTTTTTTGGAATCTCATTGATTCAGCAGCATGTCTGCTTTTGATTGAATTTGGGAGAATATGTATCAAGCTTCTGAGACTCCAAGCATGTGACTCTTTACTGTGTCAGTGTACAACTTTCCAATGCTGTTAACTTTTTGTTCTGTTTGTGTTCTATATCTTGCTTGAAGAAGGGGGAGGGGACATGGGTGTTGGGTCTTATTGCAAGTACGAGTTATATGAAATGATGAAATTCACAGTTGTATTTCCTATATCACTACAAGAAAAAATGCCAATGGCAGCGGTGAAGCTGCAGCGGTTACATTAGAATCGCCTTCGGTGCAAATAAGCAGAATTGTTGCAGTGTTTTCAGCGACTGTTTAATCGACGGCCGAAAGTTACTAGCAATTCGAGGCGGTTTGACAGGTTAGGAAGTATCTGTTTAATCGACCGCCAAAAGTTACTAGCAATTCGAGGCGGTTTGACTGGTTAGGAAGTATTTCTTGAAGTAGACCGTGAGTTTTAACTTATTCTGGAACTTCTCTTTTATATTAATTTTTGTTTATGATTTCTGATAACTTCTGTTGTATTATCCTCATGTTGATTGCATTGACCCCATGTTTTATTTAGAAATTAGTCCACCAACTAATGATGATGTTTGTCAAAAAAAACTAATGATGATGTTATGTGCTAGACATAACTAGTGATAGACATTGATGTCATAATGGCTTTGAAATAACTTTCGAGTTGGTACAGGTCTTTATTTACTTAATAGTTAAAGTTGAAAACTTCTCATTTGCCTATTAAATTTTTCTCTTTCATTTGCAGAACAAAGAGTGCACCAGAAAATGTGAGTCAAGCTTCTGTTAAGGTACTAATTTAGTTCCCCCCTTCCCTCTTTTGATAACATAGTTGATTACATTAAACTTTTTTTTGCACATGATGCCTTGAGTTGGTTGAATTGGTGTGAGAGTGTTATTGAACTTCTCGAAATCAATGCAACAGAACTCATCAATATAGAATAGGCCTTTGAACTTCTCAGTAATTTTGGAAGGAACAAGTATTACCTGGCTAGTATTATGTGTTATGTTCTAATGAGTGTTGGAATATTCTGATTATACCTGTTATCCTGCAGGATTATGAGACAGGAAGTTCATTTTCTTACTAACATACTTCATCACTCTCAAGCTTAGCTTTACCTAAGTTACTATTTTGCTTCTGTTTTTTTGTTTATTTGAAACCTTTGTCTAAGATAAAACAACTTTAATTTGACAGTTAACTCTTTCTTGGTAGGTTTTCAATTTCATTTATACACATGCTTTGGTTGTTGATATTTGTCCCTTCACTCATGATGAGTTTGTTCAGGCATTACACCATAAGGTAATGTCACTTTTTTCCCAGGATTACACTTTGGAACCATAAGTTCTTATTTTATTCTTATTAGAGCAAGTATCAAATTGCCAGTAACATCCAAAATGCCTTTCATTTTACTGCATTTGTCTTTCAGGGTTAAGTATTACTTGGAAAAATTCATGTGGCCCTTCTCACACTTCTATGTGACATTGAAGTGGAGCTTTCTAATGGGTTTTGGCCTCATTTAAATAAGTCACACAACTTTCTTGAGTTGCTTCTTTTAGTGAGTTTCCTTTCCTCATTAGGAGAGGCTTTTTTTGACTTTTTTCCTTCTTTTTTCTGTTACATTTATACAGAATATCAAGAAGCTAGCGTTTATCTATTTCATACTGCCATGTTAGTAATTGGATCAAGAAGCTCTTAAATGGTAAATCTACTCTATTATTCTTCGGATAACACAGGTACCAGGAAGGTATGGTAGAATTCATTGGAATGTTGAAGGTGAAGGTGGTTAAAGGCACAAATTTAGCCATTAGGGATATAAAGTCAAGTGACCCATATGTTGTTTTGAACCTCTGTAACATCCCCTAATTGGCTAATTTCAATTATTAAAAATTAGCGAGAGGTTATATATATTTATTATAATATTCGGATAATTATGCTTGTTAAGTGAATAATTGTTTGATTAAGTGTTAGGAGTAATGAGTTAAGTTAAGCTTCATAGGTAGTAAGATGTCCCAAAGAATAGAATTAGTAGCTAAGGGGTATTTGGATAAATTCCCTAGTTTAAGTGACCAGCTGACCCTAAGTCCTCCTTACCCACTTTTAATTGTGGAGTTTCAGAAATAAGAAAGGAAAAAAACTGAAGTGAGGAGTAGAGAGAAAGAGGAGAGCTCGCGAGAGAGAGAGGGTTTGGAAGAGAGAAGAGTTCCATGGAAACTTGATGCATGTAAGATCTGAACCCACCATTGTTCACCATTCTTCTCCCTCTATACATTGATGCCCAGAAATCTTCCATCAACCCACTTTATCGCAAATTACCATTTGTGCACCTTTGAAGCTCCAAGCTCAAAAATGGAGTGTTGATGCTCCAAATAGTTGCATGTCTTTGTTATAGTCCTATATTCAGTACCAAAGCTCACATCAAAGCAACAAACCTGTTTGAAGCTCATTTGAGTTGCTGAGTTCGAGTCTTAGTTCCTTGGGAAGTTCGGTTCAGTTTTTGGAGCGAGTCGGAGGCGGTTCGTGAGGTTATTCGAACGAGTCGACTGCTAGATTCGTCGTTTGAGTGATTTTCATCACTTCGGGTGAGTTCTATAACTCGCTTAGGGAACGTGTTCGTTTTTCGAGTCTTTACTTTTTGAAAATTATTGTCACACGTTTCTGGTATCGAAAGAATTATATTGAAAACCGTTTTCCCAAAGCTCGTGATTGAACTATGAATTTCTTGATTGATTGTTGGGTGTGCTGGATTGGATTGCTATAATATTGTGTTTTAATGCGTGTTTGAGTTTGGGCCTCGATCGGAAGGGAAGTTGGAATCGGAATGGAATGGAATAACCCTTGAAAAATCTGTTTTCTGGAAACTGATGGAGCCACACGGATCGTGTGCCTCTGGGCACGGGTCGTGCGCCTCCATCTGATACGACATGAACTGTATTTTTAAAATGCGCACGGATCGTGTGCCTAGTAGCACGGGTCGTGCGTAAGTCCCTGAAACTTTCTGTAAATCTGGTAGTTAACGCACGGATCGTGCGCTTAGCCGCACGGGTCGTGCGTAGCTTCCTGGAAATTTTCTGCAAATTGTTCAACTAAGCACGGATCGTGCGCATATACGCACGGGTCGTGTGAGAACTTCTGACCTTCAATTTCAAAGTACCTTTTTATCCATTCCAAAAGATTCCAATCCTCTTCTAATCCATTCCCAAAGGGGCCACAACAAGGTAAAGGTAACAATGGTATGAGATTGAACATGTTCGATAGAAAAATAGTGTGTTATGAATAAAATGGAAAACCGCTCTTAGAGAAAGCGAGAGTGCAAATGTTAAGGAATGATAATAACACACGATACTTGATTGATATTGTACACTGAAATTGACTGATATGGTACATGGTACTTGACTGGAATGACTAACAGCCCATTGTGGGTACACAGACTGAAAATGTATAATAAATACAAGAGGAAAAAGGGTGACGACCCTAAGAGGTTAGCATACTAGGGGAGGGGAAGTCATGAGCCCCAAAACCTAGACTCAAGAATGTTTCCCCTGCTAGAAATAGCGGGATGGGTTCACCAAAAGGTCAAGAGATGCCTATAAAATAGGTAGACTGAGGTGTTATGCTAAAAACATGGAACAAAGATTGCATGCTTCATGTGTCGCTTAGGAGGGCCATGAGCATGAAGGTTACAGGAACTGAATGTATTTCCACGTGGTTGCTTTTTAGGACCACGAGTTTAAAACAAGTCATAATGAACCGCTAGAGTAGTAAGGGGTCTCGATAGGACTCACTGAGATAATGTTTATCTCACCCTTTATATTTGTGGTTTTTACAGAGAAACAGGGGAAAGCAAAGGCGGTAAAACATGGTTAGCTGTTGTGACTCTTGGAGTCATTGAAGACCTAGTTTAATGTTTTAGACCTTTGTTCCGTTTACTGTTTCTATGTTCCGATTGTATAACTTTCATTGTTAAGTTGTAAAAATCGTTTCCGCTACTTTATGTTTTTGGATTATTGAACACCAGGATTATGTACAAGTCTTAAGTTTGAACTTAAGCATTTTCAAGGAAGTTTATGAGGTTCAGAGAACCGATTGATATGTATTATCGAATGTTTTAGTTGTGTTCAATATTTCAATAACAGGAAGTTACTCTGATGTATGCCATTTAGTGCATTTCGGTAGTTCTATATATTAGAATTTATCGGGGTGTTACATTATGGTATCAGAGCAGTTCGACCTAGTCGGGCTTAGACAGTTAGGGTGGTTTTGTCCCTCGAGTAACTCTGCTATCTTGCTTCTTGTGATACTAAGAGACATTGAGACTGATCAACTTAATACTTGGTGTATCATTTGCAGAATTATGGCAGGAGGATCGAGGAATAACCCACCAGTTGATCCGCATTCTGCATGGATGCAGAACGTGATCGAGAGGCAACAGAAGATGATGGAAGATATGTTGCAGATGCAACAGAATGCTCAAGCCCAGCCTCAGCAAGTCCCTGAGCCTCAAGTTGACCCAAGGAGGGTTTTCTCTGAATTTCTGAAAATGAAGCCGTCCGAGTTCCGAGGAGGACCGGATGTTATGGAAGCTCAGCATTGGCTAGATGATATAGAGAAGATCTTCGTAGCTATGCAAGTAACTGATGATGACAAGTTGAGATTGGCAACTCATATGCTGAAAGGAGAAGCTAACAACTGGTGGACTAATGCCAAAGCCATGATGGTAACTATGGATACTCCCCAGACTTGGGAACATTTCAGGCAGGTATTTTTGGAGCAGTTCTTTCCGACAGCCATGAGGTTCGACAAGGAGAACGAGTTTCTGACTCTCACCCAAGGAAGTTCAACTGTGGGTCAGTACGCGGCTAAGTTTGAAGAGTTATATCAATTCTTCGGTTTGGCCGGGTATGCTCCCAATGACAAGTGGAAAACCGAAAGGTTCAAGTATGGGCTAAGGGAAGACATTGCTCAGAGTTTGAGTTCTTTTGCCTATACTAACTATGCTGCCATGGTTCAACAAGCGCACATAGCTGAGAGTGACTTGAAAAGGTTATATGCAAGCAGAAAGGTATTCCATCAGAATAAGAAGAATGTTGGATCATCCAACCATCAGACGGGTCCCAGGCACAATTCCAACAAAGGGAAACAGGTTCAGTCATCGAACTCCTCAAAATTCAGTACGTGTTCCAACTGTGGAAAGTACCATCAAGGGAAATGCCAGATGGGATCCAACCAGTGTTATTTCTGCAAGAAAGACGGTCATTTTGCACGGGACTGCCCAGAGAAAGAGAAGAGTCAAGGAAGTAACCCTGCTGCTACTACAACTCATGGGAGAGTTTACACCTTGGACGCCCAGAAGGTCACACCGTCAGATAATCTACTAAGGGGTATGGGATCTCTTTTTAATAACTCCGTTAGTATTTTATATGATTCAGGTGTGACTCATTGTTTTATATCTAAAGTTTGTGCCGAACGGTTGGGATTGGCTTTAACTCCCTTGCCTCAACCAATCTCCATTAAGACTGCTGCTGAGGGTAGTGTTCAGACCCAAGCGATATGTGAAAATTGTCTTCTATCCATAGGAGACAGGAATTTTGTAGTAGACTTCATTTGTTTACCAATGAAGGGCATGGATGTCGTCCTAGGAATGAGTTGGATGACGGCCAACCATGTGACTATAGATTGCTTCCATCGAACTATCGGTTTTGCCTCCGAATCAGTGGAGCTACAACCGCCAAATTCTTAAGCTGTTATTTCTTTCACATCGGCCAGTAACTATCTGTTCCAAGGCGCGGAAGCTTACGTCATGATGCTGTCTGCATCCACTGAGACAGGTCAGGATTTATCTTCTGTGCAAGTTGTTAATGAATTTCTTGATGTGTTTCCCGATGAAGTTCCTTCATTTCCTCCGGATCGTGAGGTGGAATTTTCTATAGAATTGGTTCCAGGCACTGGACCTATTTCTATAGCCCCGTATCGAATGTCGCCATTAGAGTTGAGGGAATTGAAAGTTCAACTAGAAGAGCTAATTTCCAAGCGGTTTATCCGGCCGAGTGCCTCACCATGGGGTGCTCCAGTGTTGCTTGTCAAGAAGAAGGACGGAAGTATGAGATTGTGTATCGATTATCGTCAGTTGAATAAGGTGACTGTCAAGAACAAGTACCCTCTACCGAGAATTGATGATTTGCTAGATCAGTTGAGGGGAGCTTCTGTATTTTCAAAGATTGATTTAAGGTCCGGTTATCACCAAATCAGGGTTCGAGCTTTGGACGTCCCGAAGACCGCTTTCCGTACGAGATATGGACACTATGAATTCGTAGTGATGCCCTTCGGTTTGACCAATGCTCCAGCTGTATTTATGGATTATATGAATCGAATTTTTAATCCTTATCTGGATCAGTTTGTGGTAGTGTTCATTGATGATATCTTGGTGTTCTCTAAGACGATTGAGGAGCTTGTGCAACATCTCCGAATTGTTCTGAACGTACTCCGAGAGAAGAAGTTGTATGCTAAGCCGTCCAAATGTGATTTCTGGATGCCCGAAGTTAAGTTTCTGGGCCATGTAATATCTAGGACAGGTGTTGCAGTGGATCCCAGTAAGATCGAAGCTGTGGTAGACTGGGAACAGCCGTCTACGGTTACTGAGGTAAGAAGTTTCTTGGGATTAGCTGGGTATTATCGAAGATTCATTCAAGGATTTTACCAGCTGGTTCTTCCACTCACTCGGTTAACTCGCAAGGGTCAGCCATTTGTTTGGGACTCAGACTGTGCAAAATTGTTTCACGGAATTGAAGGGTCGTTTGACTTCTGCACCTATCCTGATTCTTCCTGATCCGTCAGTAGGATTCCAAATCTATTGCGACGCTTCTGGTAAGGGTTTAGGATGTGTCCTAATGCAGAATCAACAAGTAGTTGCTTATGCCTCCAGGCAGTTGAAGCCCCATGAAGAGAATTACCCAACTCATGATTTGGAGTTGGCGGCGATTGTGTTTGCCCTAAAGATTTGGAGACATTACCTGTATGGGTCTCGTTTCGAAGTCTTTAGTGACCACAAAAGTCTTAAGTATTTGTTTGACCAAAAGGAGCTGAACAACAGACAGAGGAGATGGGTAGAATTCCTGAAAGATTATGATTTTGAATTGAAGTACCATCCTGGTAAGGCTAATGTTGTTGCCGATGCTTTAAGCAGAAAGTCTATCCATACTGCAAAGCTGATGATGCACGAGATGTCATTATTGGAATCATTCAGAGACCTCAATTTGAGAGTTAAGTCAAGAAGGAACAGGTTGGTGTTGAGTCACATTCAGATTTCAAGTTCATTGAGGAATCTAATTCGCTCAGCCCAAGAAGGTGATGTAGAGCTGCAAGCGCAGAAGAGATTGCCGAGTTACACCGAAGACGGTGATGGCGTAATTTGTTTTGATGGCAGGATCTGTGTGCCGAATGATGAGGATGTGAAGAGGCAAGTTTTAGAAGAAGCTCATAAGAGTCAGTTCTCAATACATCCTGGGTCTACCAAGATGTATCGAGATCTGAAGCAATTGTACTGGTGGCCAGGTATGAAAGTGGATATAGCAGAGTTTGTGTCTCGATGCTTGACTTGTCAAAAGGTTAAGATAGAGCACCGGAAGCCAGGCGGCCAGTTACAACCGTTGAATGTACCTGAATGGAAATGGGAAAGCATATCTATGGATTTTGTCATGGGATTGCCGCGGTCCCAAACCGGAAATGATTCTATTTGGGTAGTGGTGGATCGCCTGACCAAGTCCGCTCATTTTATTCCAGTGCGTTCGACTCACAAGGTTGCTAGGTTAGCAGATGAGTATCTTAAGAATATTGTTAAGTTGCATGGAATCCCTACAAGTATCATCTGTGATCGAGATCCCAAGTTTACATCTCGATTTTGGAGAGCATTGAACATGGCGTTGGGAACAAAAGTGTGTGTTAGCACTGCTTACCATCCTCAGACAGACGGGCAGACTGAGAGGACAATCCAGACATTGGAGGATATGTTGAGAGCTTGTGTACTCGATAGTGGAGGCAGATGGGAGGATCACCTTCCATTGGTGGAATTCTCATACAACAACAGTTATCATTCTAGTACCGGAATGGCTCCATACGAAGCATTGTATGGGAGAAAGTGTAGAACCCCATTGTGTTGGTGGGATGTAGGTGAGCAGAGATTGTTGGGACCGGATTTAGTCCGGGAGACTACGGAGAAGATCCGTCAGATAAGAGAAAGGATGAAAGCCGCGCAGAGTCGGCAAAAGAGTTATGCGGATAAGAGAAGAAGGCCGTTAGAATTCGAAGAAGGAGATCATGTCTTTTTGAAACTTTCTCCAACCATCGGGACCGGTATTGCTTTGCGAGCGAAGAAGCTCAGTCCTCGGTATGTCGGACCCTTCCAGATTATCGAGCGAGTTGGGCCGGTAGCGTATCGCATTGCCTTACCTCCAGAATTGTCCAGATTACATGATGTGTTTCATGTATCGCAGCTAAGGAAATATATTCATGATCCGAATCAACCATTAAGCCATGAAGCGATTGACATCAGAACGGATCTATCTTATCATCCTACCCCAATCAGGATCATCGAACGTGGCGAGAAAACGCTCCGGACGAGGTCAATTCCTATTGTCAAGGTGCTTTGGGACGGTGCGTCACCTGACGAGGCGACATGGGAAGTAGAGGAGAGCATGCGGGAGAAATATCCGTATTTGTTCGAGTAAGGTATGCTTTGTCAATTTTGAGGACAAAATTTTAAAAGTTGGGGTGATTGTAACATCCCCTAATTGGCTAATTTCAATTATTAAAAATTAGCGAGAGGTTATATATATTTATTATAATATTCGGATAATTATGCTTGTTAAGTGAATAATTGTTTGATTAAGTGTTAGGAGTAATGAGTTAAGTTAAGCTTCATAGGTAGTAAGATGTCCCAAAGAATAGAATTAGTAGCTAAGGGGTATTTGGATAAATTCCCTAGTTTAAGTGACCAGCTGACCCTAAGTCCTCCTTACCCACTTTTAATTGTGGAGTTTCAGAAATAAGAAAGGAAAAAAACTGAAGTGAGGAGTAGAGAGAAAGAGGAGAGCTCGCGAGAGAGAGAGGGTTTGGAAGAGAGAAGAGTTCCATGGAAACTTGATGCATGTAAGATCTGAACCCACCATTGTTCACCATTCTTCTCCTTCTATACATTGATGCCCAGAAATCTTCCATCAACCCACTTTATCGCAAATCACCATTTGTGCACCTTTGAAGCTCCAAGCTCAAAAATGGAGTGTTGATGCTCCAAATAGTTGCATGTCTTTGTTATAGTCCTATATTCAGTACCAAAGCTCACATCAAAGCAACAAACCTGTTTGAAGCTCATTTGAGTTGCTGAGTTCGAGTCTTAGTTCCTTGGGAAGTTCGGTTCAGTTTTTGGAGCGAGTCGGAGGCGGTTCGTGAGGTTATTCGAACGAGTCGACTGCTAGATTCGTCGTTTGAGTGATTTTCATCACTTCGGGTGAGTTCTATAACTCGCTTAGGGAACGTGTTCGTTTTTCGAGTCTTTACTTTTGAAAATTATTGTCACACGTTTCTGGTATCGAAAGAATTATATTGAAAACCGTTTTCCCAAAGCTCATGATTGAACTATGAATTTCTTGATTGATTGTTGGGTGTGCTGGATTGGATTGCTATAATATTGTGTTTTAATGCGTGTTTGAGTTTGGGCCTCGATCGGAAGGGAAGTTGGAATCGGAATGGAATGGAATAACCCTTGAAAAATCTGTTTTCTGGAAACTGATGGAGCCACACGGATCGTGTGCCTCTGGGCACGGGTCGTGCGCCTCCATCTGATACGACATGAACTGTATTTTTAAAATGCGCACGGATCGTGTGCCTAGTAGCACGGGTCGTGCGTAAGTCCCTGAAACTTTCTGTAAATCTGGTAGTTAACGCACGGATCGTGCGCTTAGCCGCACGGGTCGTGCGTAGCTTCCTGGAAATTTTCTGCAAATTGTTCAACTAAGCACGGATCGTGCGCATATACGCACGGGTCGTGTGAGAACTTCTGACCTTCAATTTCAAAGTACCTTTTTATCCATTCCAAAAGATTCCAATCCTCTTCTAATCCATTCCCAAAGGGGCCACAACAAGGTAAAGGTAACAATGGTATGAGATTGAACATGTTCGATAGAAAAATAGTGTGTTATGAATAAAATGGAAAACCGCTCTTAGAGAAAGCGAGAGTGCAAATGTTAAGGAATGATAATAACACACGATACTTGATTGATATTGTACACTGAAATTGACTGATATGGTACATGGTACTTGACTGGAATGACTAACAGCCCATTGTGGGTACACAGACTGAAAATGTATAATAAATACAAGAGGAAAAAGGGTGACGACCCTAAGAGGTTAGCATACTAGGGGAGGGGAAGTCATGAGCCCCAAAACCTAGACTCAAGAATGTTTCCCCTGCTAGAAATAGCGGGATGGGTTCACCAAAAGGTCAAGAGATGCCTATAAAATAGGTAGACTGAGGTGTTATGCTAAAAACATGGAACAAAGATTGCATGCTTCATGTGTCGCTTAGGAGGGCCATGAGCATGAAGGTTACAGGAACTGAATGTATTTCCACGTGGTTGCTTTTTAGGACCACGAGTTTAAAACAAGTCATAATGAACCGCTAGAGTAGTAAGGGGTCTCGATAGGACTCACTGAGATAATGTTTATCTCACCCTTTATATTTGTGGTTTTTACAGAGAAACAGGGGAAAGCAAAGGCGGTAAAGCATGGTTAGCTGTTGTGACTCTTGGAGTCATTGAAGACCTAGTTTAATGTTTTAGACCTTTGTTCCGTTTACTGTTTCTATGTTCCGATTGTATAACTTTCATTGTTAAGTTGTAAAAATCGTTTCCGCTACTTTATGTTTTTGGATTATTGAACACCAGGATTATGTACAAGTCTTAAGTTTGAACTTAAGCATTTTCAAGGAAGTTTATGAGGTTCAGAGAACCGATCGATATGTATTATCGAATGTTTTAGTTGTGTTCAATATTTCAATAACAGGAAGTTACTCTGATGTATGCCATTTAGTGCATTTCGGTAGTTCTATATATTAGAATTTATCGGGGTGTTACAACCTCGGCCAACAGGTTGGTTGTTCTTCTTACCCATACGTGTTCTCATGGAACTGTTGCTCTTTAACTTTTTATTTATAGTTGAAAAACCATAAATTGTGATCATTTTTTTTCCTGAAATTGATTTGGTGCTATTGCCTACAGACTGTCCAGACAAATGTAGTGAAAAGTAACTTGAATCGAGTCTGGAATGAGGAACGCATGCTGTCTGTTCCCGAGCATTATGGACAGCTGAAATTGGTATGATTGATTATTGATTCTGTGGATGACATATGTATATCATTTTCTTATGCCCTTTCTGTCTATTGGAAATTCAATAAAGTTGTCTTCCAATTGAAGCAAGTATTCTATGTTGCACTACATTTATTATCAATCATATAGTAATAAATTACTGAAGCTAGCATCAAGGCTTAAATTTGCATGGAAAGTACAACTACATTGCCCTTGAAAAGTTGGCACTAGTAGTAGCACATACAAATGAGTACATTATCTAAATGTTAAAATTAGTACATTAAATTATCTGAATGTTAAATTTTAAAAGCATAGTCTTTAGAAAACTCCATGTGAAATGCCAATCAATTATAGAATGTGCTATAGGCACCCTGACTCATTCCTTTTTTAATAAGTTACTATTATCACTCATTCATCTAATTTCTCCAATCGTACCACACTATTTTATTTTTTATGATTCTTTTGATTTCATCTCTTTGATTTCAGACGCTATGCAATGGAGGTTAAAGCAAGCACCACTTTATGGAAAATCTTGAAGAGAGTGCCCCACTTTGAGAACAGCCCAGGTCTCAATTTCTATTTGTCTTTCCCTATTCATAACTGCATCAAATCTATTATAGTAGTATGTGAGTCACTAATTAAGCTTTTTTAAATTGCAGATGTTAAAGTTTTCTATTGGTGTTAGTGTTTGCAAAATGAAATAGAGCACTAAGCATTTCTATTTGACTTTATGGAAATTGAAAGTGTGGTAGTGGACTTCAAGTGTAGCAAGACTTGATATTGAAGGTATGCTATATAGTATTTGGACATGTTATATAGTTACCATTTTCTTTCTTTTGCTATGATTTTTTGCTCTCATGGTTTTTTCATGAGATTTTTTCTCTTCCCCGTAGCCATGCCTTTGTTAGTTTGTTTGAATGGAAGAGGTCCAATGCGTGTGTAGCTGAAATGCCGACCATGTTTATTCCAAGTTGCTTTTATGATTTACTTTTGTTTTGTGGACTAAATCTTAATGGAAAATTGATTATAATTTGTTTGATGTTGCAGCTCTATGAATTTTGGCTCAAGGGAGATGATATTGTTTATTCTGGAGTATCTTTTGAAGAAGTATTGATACCAATAGAAATATTAATTTTCATATAGATTATTAGTTTCTTGGCAATGATAGTGATGAAGCTAAGACAGTGATTGCTTTAATTCTTCAAAGGTTTTCTTGCTCCCTTTCCCCTGACTATGAACTTGCACCTGTAAACCACCTCACTTTGCAGCCACAACATGGCCTTCCCATCAATGTCAAACCATTGCAATTGTAATTAATTATTGGCTTCATGATCACCTCACTCACAGCAGCTATTAGCTACTACTTTTTATATATTTGCTGCAAAATATTGAGATGAATGCAATATGTTTAGTGAATGCAATATGGATTGCTAAGTAAGTTTGGTTTGTAATGGATTATGTTTAGTTTGTAATTTTAAGTTTTTAATTTGGATACCTAAATACTAATGCTATTATAATTGGAATTTCTAAGGTGTTGTTTCTTTTGGTATCTTTTGAGCTTTTTTAATGCTTTTATTACTTGACTTTTAAACTTTTTCTTAATATTAATCTTCATTCAAATTAGAAGGATTAATTTCGTCGATACTAGCTCCCCCGTGCATCGCACGGGTGATGAGGCTAGTTACTTTACAGGTTGAACCTGGTCACACTATTCTTGTACATGCAGCAGCTGGTGGAGTTGGATCCCTATTGTGTCAGTGGGCAAATGCTGTTGGAGAAGAGGATTATGCCTGATGGTGTGAATGCAAAGGTAAACTGAGTTTGGATATGCATAATTGAAACTGAGTTAGGGCAAGTATGGAATCATATGCATTGAAACAAGACTATTGTTTTCCTATATACAATACTATTGTTTTCTTTGTTTTTTTTTGCTGTATACATTACACACACTGATACGCGGTTTTAAACCAATTTCATCAATCACGTGTATCCAACTGTTTTTAAAGTTCCAATCTTGTCTCTTTTCGTTTCCCTCTTGACTCCATTATCATGGATACATATATGCCTGCAAATCAACTTCATTAGCCCAAAAGTTAATTTCATTTACACATTACACTTTATGTCATTCTTCAAATGCAATTATTTTTCTTGAAAAACTTGTCCATTCATTTATATATCTAATTAATATTTGTATCAGCTATGGGAATCATGGGATCACCCTTTAAGGGAATTGTTCAAGATTTCAAAGGAAAAGTTGAATGCTATAAACAAGATTGGGTCTGTGCAATATGTTCTGGTGTTAGGTAATTCATTATTCTTTATACATACTTTATACTTACTAGGACTAGGACTAATGTTGTGTCTTCATGAGCAATATCAACTCATTCATACTTCTTTGAATAACTAATGGCAGCATATTGACTCAAGCAAATTGTATCATTTGTTTTTGTGCCTTTCTTTAATCGTTCTTGTTTTTCTTCACATGTCAATGTCTTCTTTGAAATAATATCATCTAATTCTTTAACTCCAGCATAGCAGCTAGTGTTGATTGGAATGAAGTGCGTGAGTACTAGTTTTTTTTTTTCTGATTTATTGATTTTTTTGGTTGATGTTTGTGTATGATGAATTGATGGGATTCTGATTTCCCCTGCAGTCAGCTCATTTTTTGTTCAATGTTTCCTAGTTGATTCGATTTGTCCTATCTCAATCTCAATTCTCTTGTGCTTGATGATAATTTGACCAGATTTCTTGAGGGAAAAAGGCACTCCTCATTGTATGGGCATTTGATACAGAGACAAAGTGCTGGTGGTCACTCATGGAAGCAAAGGGAGACAGAGTTGTTCTAATTCATCATCCACTGGATTGGCCTCTCACCTTAGAAATGAATCTTCCCAACGTTTCATTGACTCCATTGCTCGACAAAGTCTAGCATCCGCAATTGAACATGGTTCTGAGAGGAAAATTTGGAGGGACAATTAGCAGCTGCATTAGCAAGCAGAGAAGCTGCTGAGCAAGATATGGAGAAAAAATTGACTGATACACTAAAGGAGATTGAATTACTGAGAGAAGCTTGCCGGTGCAGAGTTAGAACAAGAAGAGGCCAACAACCTATCTAACATTGTTCACTTTGACAATGTAAGACTTGAACATGATGTGGCTTTTCTTAAGGATGTTTTAGATGATACACAGAAGGTATATATGGTATTACATTTGATGTATAAGTACTTTCATGCCTGCAAAATTCTATTGTTGTTGACTTAGTAATCTTTTTAGTAGGAATTGCACTCAAGTATTGCTTTTGTATGTTATTCTCACATTATTTTGGTTTAATGAATTTAATGCATTTAGCTTTTGTACTTTTAGTTATTCTGTTATTATATATATTATCACTATTATATATATTACCATGGATTAGATGTTGATGGGGATCCCATGGAAATCTGGATAAAACCAGGGTGTATATGAGATTAATCTATTGTGCTTCAAATATTCTCCTAATAATATTATCAAGAGAACATAATTCGTATAACCAGGGTGTATATGAGATTAAACCAAAAATTTGAAAAAAAAAACTTTTAAAGTCAGGCGCAATAATGCTTGACTTTAAAACTACTTACGAAGTCTGGCAAGAATAAATGTTTCACTTTAAATCATACTTACGAAGTCAGGCAAGAATAAATGCTTGACTTTAAATCATACTTACGAAGTCAGGCAAGAATAAATGATTGACTTTAAATCATACTTACGAAGTCAGGCAATAATAAATGCTTGACTTTAAAACAGACTTACGAAGTCAGGCGAAATAAATGCTTGACTTTAAAACAGACTTACGAAGTCAGGCGAAATAAATGCTTGACTTTATGTAACACCCCGGTATATTTAACTTGTAAAAATACCAAAGCGTGCCAAAATATAAACATCAGAGATAGTAATTTCCTGCTTAGACACTGAATACCATTATAAAATTTTTGCTGAAATATAACATAACCGTCTTATGTACAGATAAGACCATACGGTACTCAGACCATAAACTGTCAGCACTATGGTAGTCAGAGTCATACAAGAAAGCGGAAAAAGATAAACAAAACACTAATGCCATAGTGTTGTAATACATAGGCAACAGAAGGAAAATAAACTTGAACATAAAGCTAAGTCAACATTTTTCTTCCGGGGCCACCTACTCGTGCCTCTGAGGTTTCTTCTGTCCCTGTTTATCTGTAAAACAACAACATTTAAACAGTGAGATACAATCTCAGTGAGTTCTACCGCGACCCCTACTAACACTCTCGGTCCATTTAAAACGTTGTTAACTCAACACGGCATCGACTGCGCGAACGCTAACTCCCGATGAACCGTAATATTTACACATAGCATTTCGCCGACTGCCCCAAGACTAATCCCGGCGAATCTGCTATAATTCAGTGCGTCACCGACTGCCCCAAGACTAATCCCGGCGAACCACACTACACATCAACAGTAACGTACCACCGACTGCCCCAAGACTAATCCCGGTGAACGTTACTCAATACTCTTTGACACACCACCGACTGCCCCAAGACTAATCCCGGCGAACCCCTATCCAATAACAGTTCCGCTATTGGCCTCAGAGCCTAGGGTGGGGGATCATGACTGCCCCTCCTAGTATGTCAACATGGGTCGTCACCCAAACTCGATATAATATATATATATATATATATATATATATATATATATATATATATATATATATATATCTACAATCATATGAACATTTAGTTCATTCACCTCAAATAACCAGTTGAACACTTAACCCACGCTTTTATAAAACCAAGTTCACACTCGCACTCTAATTTACCTCTTTTCGACACAATTTACAACTTCGAAAACAGTTTATTTTGCCTTAAAACTAGAATATTCGGTTAGGCCTCTGAATAAGCTTTTCAACGCATTTTAGAACACCTCAATCGGGTTCCCGGATCAAAAGATATCGCGAAAACAAAATCAGTGAAAAACTGTGGAAAATCTGCAAAACGTCGCGACGCGAACTGCTACCGTCGCGGCGCGAAAAACGACAGAAACATTTTGCGTGACAAAACTGCACTTGGTCGCGACGCGATGCCCTGCGGGTCGCGACGCGATGGGGGTCTGTCTGGTGCAGATTTTGCGATTTTCGCGAAATCCGCTATTCCGCTCAATTCCGATTTTAGTTCCGATCGAAAACAGATCCAACAACCAGTATAATGAATCCAATACAAACCACACAATCAATCAATCCAAATCAAAACATAATTTAAACGGATTTTTATTCAAAGCGCTATTTTTCGAATAACGGTTTTGACTCAGAATTTCTCGAAACCAATCAACACACAAATTATACCAAAACAGAATAAACCTAAGCGTGAGTAAAACTCACCCTTGAAGCGAGAGTCGTTGCCGAGCCGAAATCACCGAGACACGAAAAATCCCCAATCGAACCCTAGGATCTCCAATCCGCTCCAAACTTCGAATTTAGCTTCAATCCGCTTACAACCGTTGCTGGGCTTGCTGCTAGACATGATTCAACCATCAAAATCAACTCAAACTCGGTTCACTATTCATCATCCCTCTCAATTCCGAAATCAAGAGAAAAGGGGAGAAATAAGGGTATGAGCTTACCTAGCTTGAGGAAATGGAAGGTGAAACAAGGATGATGATGAGGATGGAACTTTGGGATGATGGGTGATGATCTTCTTCTCCTTCCTTTCTCTTCTCCTTTCTTCTTCTTCTTTCTCTCTTTTTCTTTCTCTTTTCTTTCTCTCTTTTCTCTTCTTTTCTTCTTCTGCTTCACGTTTCTTTCCTTCTTTTCTTTATTTCAACACACACACACACACACACATAATTAATTAATAATTAAGTGGTAGCGTGGTCCAATTACCATATTGATCTTGATCCCTTATTACAAATCCAAAACGCCCTAGATCCGTATTATTCGGTTAACGATCCTGTGACAGCCAATAAATAATTTTAGCACTCAATAATTTTACCAATTAAGTACCAAATTACTTCAATTGGGTTAACATCCAAATAATTCGATTAATTATTTTGAGGATGTTACATTCTCCCCAACTTGAAAGAATTTTGTCCTCAAAATTAGACACAACATACCTCAAGAGAACAAGTACGGATACTGAGTCCGCATATCATCTTCCAACTCCCAAGTAGCTTCTTTGACGGAAAAACCATCCCAAACCACCTTGACAATGGGAATTGACTTCGTCCGTAGCGTCCTCTCGCCACGTTCCATGATGTAATTTGGGTGAGGTTGAAAAGATAAGTCCGGTCGGAGGTCAATCGTTTCAAAATCTAACGGTTGACTTGGATCGGGAATGTACTTCCGCAACTGAGACACATGGAATACATCATGTAGGTTCGACAATGGTGGAGGCAAGGCAATACGGTATGCAAGAGGCCCAACTCGCTCGATAATTTGGAAGGGTCCAATATACCGAGGACTGAGTTTCTTCACCCGTAATGCTCTACCTGTGCCAATTGTTGGTGACAATCTCAAAAACACATGATCACCTGACTCAAATTCTAACGGTCTCCTCCTTTTGTCGGCATAACTCTTTTGCCTACTTTGAGCAGCTTTCATTCTTTCCCTGATTTGGCGGATCTTTTCAGTAGTGTCTTGAATCATCTCGGGTCCTAACAATCGGCTCTCACCGACTTCCCACCAACACAATGGAGTTCTACATTTCCTTCCATACAAGGCCTCAAAAGGTGCCATTCCGATACTGGAATGATAACTGTTGTTATATGAGAATTCAACCAATGGAAGATGATCCTCCCATTTCTTCCCGTTATCAAGTACCGAAGCCCTAAGCATATCCTCTAATGTCTGGATAGTTCTCTCGGTCTGCCCATCTGTCTGCGGGTGATAAGTGGTACTAAGAAGTACTTTAGTCCCCAATGCTTCATTCAGAGCTTTCCAAATTCGAGAAGTGAATTTCGGATCTCGATCCGACACTATACTGGTAGGAACCCCATGTAACCTTACTATGTTCTTCAAATACACCTCAGCTAACTTAGATACCTTACTGCTAGAACGAACTGGAATAAAATGAGCTGATTTGGTTAACCGATCTACAACCACCCAAATGGAGTCGTTACCGGCTTGAGACTTTGGCAACGCCATTACAAAATCCATGGAAATGTCTTCCCATTTCCACACTGGCACATCTAGTGGCCGTAGCAGACCAGCAGGCTTCTGATGTTCTATCTTAACTCTTTGGCAAGTTAAGCACTTTGATACAAATTCAGCAATTTCTAACTTCATTCCTTGCCACCAATACATCTGCTTTAAATCTCTATACATCTTGGTAGATCCAGGATGTACAGAAAATAAACTTCGGTGTGCTTCTTCTAGCACTTGCTTTTTAATATCTTCATTATCGGGCACACAGATCCTACCGTTGAAACAAATCACTCCATCTCTATCTTCAGTAAAATCTGGCAACAATTTTTGCGATTGTAGCTTCACATCGTTTTCCTGTGCTAAGCGAATAGAGTCCCTTAATGAGCTAGAGATCCTCATGTGGCTCAGCATTAACCGGTTCTTCCTTGATCTTGCATTCAAATTCAAGTCCCTAAAGGATTCCAACAATTCCATTTCATGCATCATAAACTCTGCTATGTGGATGGATTTCCTACTTAGTGCATCAGCTACAACATTAGCCTTTCCCGGATGATACTTCAATTCGAAGTCATAATCCTTTAGAAATTCCACCCACCTTCTCTGCCTGTTATTCAACTCCTTCTGATCAAACAAATACTTCAAGCTTTTATGATCACTGAAGACTTCGAAACGAGACCCATATAGGTAATGTCTCCAAATCTTCAGTGCGTACACAATAGCTGCCAACTCCAAATCATGAGTCGGATAGTTCTCTTCATGAGTCTTCAACTGTCTGGAGGCATAAGCTACAACTTGTTGGTTCTGCATTAGAACACATCCTAAACCCTTCCCAGAAGCATCGCTGAAAATTTGAAAATCCAAAGACGGATCTGGAAGAATTAGGATTGGAGCAGAAGTTAACCTAATTTTCAATTCTTGAAAACACTCCTCACAATCGGCATCCCATGTAAACGGTTGGCCCTTACGAGTTAACCGAGTAAGTGGAAGAACCAATTGTGAAAAACCTTGAATAAACCTCCTGTAGTAACCAGCCAGACCCAAGAAACTTCTTATTTCGGTGACAGATGTTGGTCGCTCCCAGTTCAATACCGCTTCCACCTTACTGGGATCCACCGCAACTCCCGATTGGGAAATCACGTGTCCCAAAAACTTTACTTCCGGCATCCAGAAGTCACACTTCGACGGCTTAGCATACAATTTCTTTTCTCGGAGTACGTTCAGAACAATGCGGAGATGTTGAACATGGTCCTCAATGGTCTTAGAGTACACCAAGATATCATCAATAAATACTACCACAAACTGATCGAGATAAGGGTGGAATACTCGGTTCATGTAATCCATGAATACCGCTGGAGCATTAGTCAAACCGAAGGGCATTACTACGAACTCGTAATGTCTATACCTCGTACGGAAAGCTGTCTTCGGAATATCTAAGGCTCGTACCTTTATTTGATGATAGCCCGATCTCAGATCAATTTTTGAAAATACCACGGCACCTCGAAGTTGGTCGAGCAAATCGTCTATCCTCGGCAAGGGATATTTATTCTTGATCGTCACTTTATTTAGTTGTCGATAATCTATGCACAACCTCATGCTACCATCCTTCTTTTTGACTAGCAACACCGGAGCACCCCATGGAGAGGCACTCGGTCGAACGAACCTCTTTGAGATCAATTCTTCAAGTTGAGACTTCAATTCCTTTAATTCTAAAGGAGACATTCTATAAGGAGCAATAGAGATTGGTCCTGTGCCAGGAATCAATTCTATTGAGAACTCCACCTCTCGGTCAGGAGGTAAGGATGAAACTTCTTCGGGAAAGACATCTAAAAATTCATTTACCACTTGCACAGATGACAAGTCTAAGCCCGTTTCAGTAGATGCAGACAACCTAATAAGAATAGCTTCCGCACCTTGGAATAATGACTGGCTTGCTTCGGTGTAAGAGATCATTACTTCAGAATCTGTCTGTGTCAAGCCTACGGATTCGGAGGCGAAGCTAATGGTTCGATTCGCACAGTTGATAATCACATGATTTTCAGCCATCCAATTCATACCCAGAACAATGTCCATACTTCTCATAGGCAAGCAAATAAATTTCACAACAAATTGTGTGTCCCCTATGACAAGTAGGCAATTTTCACACAACGATTGGGTCTGGACACGACCCTTGGCAGCAGTTAAAATAGTTATTGGTTCGGATAGCTCAGATAATGCTAAACCCAACCGATCCACACATGCTTGTGATATAAAACAATGAGTTGCACCGGAATCATATAAAATATTGACTGAGTTATTAAAAAGAGATCCCGTACCCCTTAGAAGATTATCGGTTGGAGTGATGGTTCGAGCATCCAACGTGTTGATTCGTCCTTGTCTTGGCGCATTCGGGGCTCCTTGGAAATTTTTCTTTGCCGGACACTGATTTGCATAGTGGCCCTCTTCATTACAATGATAGCACCGGTTAGGCTTCTGCCAACAATCACCGGAATGATACTTTCCACAATTACTACACCTGTAGGGCTTGGTTGGGTCATGGGATTGCACCTGCTTCCCTTTATAATTACCTCCCTTGAATTGCCTGGATGGAGTAGAAGATTCAGCAACCTTCTTCTTACCCTTCCAATAGTCTTTCTTTTCAGCATACATTTTCCTCAAATCCTCCTCAGCAACATATGCTTGTTGCACTAAGGCAGGATAGTTAACCAAAGTGTAAGAACTGAGTCCTTGGCTCACATCAGCTCGGAGACCTTCTTTGAACATTTGCATTTTCCACATATCATTTGGGGCATACCTCCCCAACTCATAGATATGAGACAGTCTTTCAAATTTCGCAGCATATTCCCCAACCGACATATCACCTTGTTTAAGATTCATAAACTCTGCTTGCTTACTCAGCTTCTTTACCGAAGGGAAATACTGCTTCAAAAACAATTCCTTGAAGTTGTCCCAAGTGAGAGGAGTTCCTTGGAGTTCCATCATCTGTCTTGCATTACACCACCAGGTGTGGGCATCTTCATCGAGCACATTTGCCGCACATATTACCTTCTCTTCTTCCCCGCATTGTAAGGTTTGAAAAATTTTCTCCATTGAATCAATCCAATAGTAGGCGGTCATTGGATCCGATCCACCCTTGTAAGTCGGGGGCTTCATCTTTTGAAATTGGAAATATGTCCGGTTAGGATCTTCTTGATGAGGTTGAACATTGGGCTGCTGCAGAGCCATTTGGTCATGTTGCATTTGCAACATATCCTGCATCATCTTTTGCTGATTCTCAATAACATTTTGCATCCATTCAAAGTTTGGATCAACAGGAGGAGGAACGCCTCTACCTCTTCTGGCCATGATTCTGCGAAATATGCACAAAGTATTAAGTTGATCAAGCTCAATGTCTAATAGGATACTAAGAAAATCACGACTGGAGAAAGTAAAGACCCTAAAAGCTAAGCCCGACTAGGTCGAACCGCTCTGATACCAACTGTAACACCCCGGTATATTTAACTTGTAAAAATACCAAAGCGTGCCAAAATATAAACATCAGAGATAGTAATTTCCTGCTTAGACACTGAATACCATTATAAAATTTTTGCTGAAATATAACATAACCGTCTTATGTACAGATAAGACCATACGGTACTCAGACCATAAACTGTCAGCACTATGGTAGTCAGAGTCATACAAGAAAGCGGAAAAAGATAAACAAAACACTAATGCCATAGTGTTGTAATACATAGGCAACAGAAGGAAAATAAACTTGAACATAAAGCTAAGTCAACATTTTTCTTCCGGGGCCACCTACTCGTGCCTCTGAGGTTTCTTCTGTCCCTGTTTATCTGTAAAACAACAACATTTAAACAGTGAGATACAATCTCAGTGAGTTCTACCGCGACCCCTACTAACACTCTCGGTCCATTTAAAACGTTGTTAACTCAACACGGCATCGACTGCGCGAACGCTAACTCCCGATGAACCGTAATATTTACACATAGCATTTCGCCGACTGCCCCAAGACTAATCCCGGCGAATCTGCTATAATTCAGTGCGTCACCGACTGCCCCAAGACTAATCCCGGCGAACCACACTACACATCAACAGTAACGTACCACCGACTGCCCCAAGACTAATCCCGGTGAACGTTACTCAATACTCTTTGACACACCACCGACTGCCCCAAGACTAATCCCGGCGAACCCCTATCCAATAACAGTTTCGCTATTGGCCTCAGAGCCTAGGGTGGGGGATCATGACTGCCCCTCCTAGTATGTCAACATGGGTCGTCACCCAAACTCGATATAATATATATATATATATATATATATATATATATATATATATATATATATATCTACAATCATATGAACATTTAGTTCATTCACCTCAAATAACCAGTTGAACACTTAACCCACGCTTTTATAAAACCAAGTTCACACTCGCACTCTAATTTACCTCTTTTCGACACAATTTACAACTTCGAAAACAGTTTATTTTGCCTTAAAACTAGAATATTCAGTTAGGCCTCTGAATAAGCTTTTCAACGCATTTTAGAACACCTCAATCGGGTTCCCGGATCAAAAGATATCGCGAAAACAAAATCAGTGAAAAACTGTGGAAAATCTGCAAAACGTCGCGACGCGAACTGCTACCGTCGCGACGCGAAAAACGACAGAAACATTTTGCGTGACAAAACTGCACTTGGTCGCGACGCGATGCCCTGCGGGTCGCGACGCGATGGGGGTCTGTCTGGTGCAGATTTTGCGATTTTCGCGAAATCCGCTATTCCGCTCAATTCCGATTTTAGTTCCGATCGAAAACAGATCCAACAACCAGTATAATGAATCCAATACAAACCACACAATCAATCAATCCAAATCAAAACATAATTTAAACGGATTTTTATTCAAAGCGCTATTTTTCGAATAACGGTTTTGACTCAGAATTTCTCGAAACCAATCAACACACAAATTATACCAAAACAGAATAAACCTAAGCGTGAGTAAAACTCACCCTTGAAGCGAGAGTCGTTGCCGAGCCGAAATCACCGAGACACGAAAAATCCCCAATCGAACCCTAGGATCTCCAATCCGCTCCAAACTTCGAATTTAGCTTCAATCCGCTTACAACCGTTGCTGGGCTTGCTGCTAGACATGATTCAACCATCAAAATCAACTCAAACTCGGTTCACTATTCATCATCCCTCTCAATTCCGAAATCAAGAGAAAAGGGGAGAAATAAGGGTATGAGCTTACCTAGCTTGAGGAAATGGAAGGTGAAACAAGGATGATGATGAGGATGGAACTTTGGGATGATGGGTGATGATCTTCTTCTCCTTCCTTTCTCTTCTCCTTTCTTCTTCTTCTTTCTCTCTTTTTCTTTCTCTTTTCTTTCTCTCTTTTCTCTTCTTTTCTTCTTCTGCTTCACGTTTCTTTCCTTCTTTTCTTTATTTCAACACACACACACACACACACATAATTAATTAATAATTAAGTGGTAGCGTGGTCCAATTACCATATTGATCTTGATCCCTTATTACAAATCCAAAACGCCCTAGATCCGTATTATTCGGTTAACGATCCTGTGACAGCCAATAAATAATTTTAGCACTCAATAATTTTACCAATTAAGTACCAAATTACTTCAATTGGGTTAACATCCAAATAATTCGATTAATTATTTTGAGGATGTTACACTTTAAATCAGACTTACGAAGTCAGGCTATCGCTTGACTTTAAAACTCCTGACATACAAAGTCGACTTAATAAAAGTCAAGCGGGCGCCTGACTTTAAATCCCCTTTTCGCCTGACTTTAAATCCCTTTTTTGCACTAGTGTAATATAAAATGCTATGAATGGTTGAGATTAGATCAATCAGTTTGAAATCTAAACCATTCAAAATATTTTATGTAACACCCAAAGTAAAGTTTTATTTACTTTAGATATTAGTAAATGTTATTTAAATGATTTAAGTAAAGTTTTATCAATTAAGTGTGGTGGTGTTTGACTGAATACTAGAGGTACAAGTAACAAATGAGCTTAGAATGATACAAGTCCAAACACTTGTTTTAACTGGCCCAGAAACTTTTAATAAAAGCCCAGCCCAACCCTTTGTCCAAACGACATTTCAGCTGAGTAAAACAATCTTCCCTATTTTGTTCCCTTTATATCGCTCTGTTAGGGCATAACTAGGGTTTACTGTTCCTTCTCAAGGTTTTATTGTTGCTTTGTGCTCGATTTCTCACTCCTCTCAGAATATCCATTCACGTCTAACACCACCTCTTATATTCGCTCCCCATCCTCACCATCGCTTCATTTTAAAGGTATCATTTCTATGTTGCTAATATGACCACTTGAAAAACTTCCTGTTCCTACTATTTTGTCTTTGATTTCAGTCTCGCCTCATCTTGTTTATCAATCTTCACCTCACCGGTTAGTCAACCCAGTCCTTTTCAATACACATGTTACATACTTCCATAAAAACAAATGACCAAAATATAACCTTAACCTAAACCTTAACATCATCATCTAGAAATCTCCCAGTTACAATAAACCAGAAACAGAATTAATTTACGACCAATACAGAGCAGTTCCATCAGTATAAACCTATATAAACCATTCAATATTCCCAAATCCTTAGTTATAAACCATTCATTTGAATTAGGTTGTAGTTCCAAGAAAGAGGCGGCAGGCAAGTCACTGCCCCCCCAACGCAATGACTTGCATAGCTTGGAACTGTCGTGGATTGGCGGCGGCTACGACAAATAGGGAACTGAATGGTCTTTTTAGGGATCAAAAGCCAGCAATATTATTTTTGTCTGAAACTAGAGCTCATAAGGAGCGGGTTGAAAGAGTTAGAATGAAATACAGACTTCAACATTCCTTCTGTGTTGAAGCTATTGGCACTAGTGGAGGTTTATGTCTTTTTTGGAATGATTATTATGAGATTCAAATTCTTGAATCTTGTAAAAACTATATCCATGTAGTGGCTAAGGAAAGAAGATCTAATTTTATCTTTGAGATAACTTTCATTTATGGCAATCCACAATTTGCTGACAGGAGGTTCTTATGGAATAAAATTTTAAGGCTCAAGCCCTTGAATGATCGAGCTTGGTGTTGCCTAGGTGATTTTAATGAAATGTTATCTAATGATGAGAAGGATGGACTTAATGATGTAGAACCTATAAGGATGTCTATGTTTAGAGAGTTTGTTAATGAGGCTGATCGTATGGATTTTAATTTGCAAGGGTGTAGATTTACTTGGATTAGCAATCCAAGAGATGGAGTGATAACTAGGCAAAAGATTGATCGTGTTCTTGCTAATTGGAGGTGGAGGAATGCATTTCCTCACTCTATTGCTACTGCTATGCCTATTATAAACTCAGATCACTCCCCTATAATCCTTAATCCTAGACCTTCTTCTAGAAGCGGCAATTCCTTTAGATATGAATCCTTTTGGGAAGAAAATAATGATTGCAGAGAGATAGTAAGGTCTGCCTGGAACAGCAACATTGAGGATCCTTGGAAGAAGTTGAGTGCTAATGCTTCTAAGAGCAAATTGTACTTGAGTAGATGGCACTCTAGGACCTATAAAAATGCTGAGAAAGAAATTAAGAACCTGAAAAGAAATCTGGAGAGGGAGACGAATTTAGACCCTAATTTGGTAGATTGGGGGAAGGTGAGCAGATTAAAAGCAGAGATTGATATTCTTTGGAAGCAAGAGGAGCATTATTGGGGTCAGAGATCAAGGGTGAAATGGCTCAACTTTGGTGATAAGAATACAAAGTTTTTTCATTCCTCTACAATCCAAAGAAGAGATAGGAATAAATTGCTAAGGATCAAGGATGGAGCAGAGAACTGGCTAGAAGGGCAGAATGAAGTTTCTAAAGATGATGCAATTCTGTTTGCTAGAGATTCTCAAGAGGAAATTTATCAACTCATTAATGTTCTGAATGTGTTTACTAAAGCTTCTGGGCAGAAAGTGAATTTATCAAAATCTGGTATAATTTGTGGAAAGCAGTTAAATCCTAGGATCAAATCTTCTCTTCATCACATTACTGGAATTGCTATTTGGGATGTGCCTGGGAAATACTTAGGGATTCCAGCTCAGTGGGGGGGGATCTAAGGTTCAAGGTTTGAGTTGGATTAAGGATATGGTTCTTAACAAGATGGAAGGATGGAAAGGTTCCTTACTTAATGCAGCAGGGAAGGAAATTATGATTAAATCAGTAATTCAATCAATTCCTAGCTACATAATGTCTATTCTTCTCCTCCCAAAGACTTTTTGCTCGTCTCTTACTTCAGCTGTGGCTAGATTTTGGTGGAGATCTTATGGGAAGAATAGAGGCATTCATTGGAGAAACTTTACTGATCTTTGTCTACCTAAAACAGAGGGGGGAATGGGTTTCAAAGAGTTTCAAAAAATCAACAAGGCTTTGCTTTCTAAACAAGTGTGGAGATTGGAAAAAAAATCCAAATGCGTTCTGGGCTAAAATGCTGAAAAGTATTTACTATCCTAGATGCAATCTGTGGAATGCTAGTGTTGGTAGAAATCTGAAGGGAGATGGCAAATAGGAGATGGTCAATCTGTTCATGTCTCTAATGACAGTTGGCTAGCCTCAGGTTCTAAAGTAGTTTTGTTAAATAATGCTTCTGTGTCCAAGGTTGGGGAGTTGATTGGTCCTAGCTTAGAGTGGGATTATAACAAATTGAGGAGTAATCTTTCTCCTAATTCAGCTATAGAGGCTCTTAAGACTCCAATCTCTTGGTCTTCTTCTCAGGACTATCTATATTGGCCTCACACAAAAGATGGAATCTACTCAGTTAAGTCAGGTTATAAATCTATAGCTAATTCAGTCTTAAGTCCTAGTTTAAGAGCTTCTACTTCTTCAAATGTTAAACCTAAGGAGCTCTGGACAACTATCTGGAATGCTAGAGTCCCTTCTAAAATCAAACACTTTCTTTGGAGAGCCATGAATGATTATTTACCAACCAAAGAAGCTTTATATAGGAAAAGAATCTCTACTTCTTCTTTGTGTCCTATTTGTCAGCTTGGTTTGGAAACAACAGAGCATATTATTCTAATCTGCCCTTGGACCAGAGCTTTTTGGTTTGGACTTCAGCTTATTCCTATTCCATCTATTATTGGTTTGACTTCTTTGAGTGCTTGGTTTTTAGATATTTGTGTTTCCTATCTTCAGAATGATGCTAAGAGGATTTCTAAGCTTATGTTTGCTATCTGGAATGTTTGGAAAATGAGAAATGAGTTCATTCATAATAGTAAAACTCCTAATCCTCTGGGGTGATTCAGAAGGTTAATATTCTCAGCATGGAGTTTATGGAAGGCACTCTTAAGGAGACTACAGCTAACCAAAATCCTGTTTCTATATTGGAGAAGATGACTTCATGTAATTGGAAGCCACCAATTTCCCCTTTTGTTAAGATCAATACTGATGCGGCTTTTAACAAAGAAACAGGTGTTTGTTACATAGGGGTTCTGTGCAGAAATAATAAAGGGGATATCCTTACCTCTATAACAAAAAGAATGTTTGCTACTTCTCCTCTAATGGCAGAGGCTTTGGCTCTTCGGGAAGCTGCTTCGCTGGCGAATTCTTTTCAGATCAATTCTTCAATCCTCGAATCGGACAACAAATTGCTTGTTGAGGCGTGCATGAAAGGTAATCAGATTGGTGAGATTCAAATTATTCTTGATGACATTAGAAATTTAGTGAACAATTTGGGATCTGTTACAATTACCTGGACGAAGAGGGAGGGGAACTCCGCTGCACATGAAGTAGCTGCTTTAGCTTCTATAAATCAACTTCCTGGGAATTGGATGTCGAATCCTCCTTCTTCTCTGCGTAAAGTCATCACCTTGGACAAGATTCAAGCTTCCTCTTGATGTTTGAGTGTTGCTTGAACTCTCTGTTTGATGATTATGGATTTTAATTGAGAAGGATTGTGAACGGTGAAGGGGAGTTATTGCGTTGCATTTTCTCATCGTTGTTTTGTTGGCTATCGAAGAAACTTGGGTGTTTTGTTGCCTTATTTGGTATCTGTCTCAAGTTTACATCTAAGATTCGTTAGCCTGATTTGTAATAACTTTTGCGTTTAATGACTTGTACTTTCTCAACCAATGGGTTGTGGAGCGGGTACCCGTTTTTGCTTTATTTGTATCTGGGCTTATGAGTTCAGGTCTTTGTGCCTTATTAATCTTGAGCCCAGGTGTTGTTTGGTGCCTTGATTGTTCCTTTGTGTTGTGTTGGTTTGGGCCTTGCCCTTTTCTTTGAAAATCAATCAACTTTGACCAAAAAAAAAAAAAACAATCTTCCCTCTCCTTTAGCTCATTCAATCTTAAAACAAAAAACAAATATAAAAGAAAGTAGAGATGGTGGAGAGAAAGAGAGAATGGGAGAAAGCAATGGAGGGTTTCCTTCAACTCTAGCTACCTAAAAACCATTCTTCTCTTCTTCTTTTTCATTCCCATTATATCATAGAACCGAGATCAAGAGTTCAACATTTACCTTCTCCTTCCAAGCCATTTCGAGTTGCATGAGCGTGGAAGAGCTAGATTGTGAAATTTTAGTTGTTGCATGCTTGTTTGGGGAGCTGAAGTAGGGCTTAGGGAAGCTACATTATGGTTCTAAGGGTCAAACAAGAGAGCTAGGAGCTGAAATCAGAAATTGGGGTTTTAAGAGCTTACCTGATTGAAGAAAACTTCACCATCTTACTTGCATTCTCAATTTCAGCACTTCTTATGAGTTCTTTATTCCTCTAAGTGTTTAAAGATTAAAATGTTGTGTGTAAAATGATTTAGTTTGATTCATGAGTCAACGTGCATGTGATTTTCGAAATTTTCTTGTGTTTGAGCATGTTGAGTTGAAATTGTTGTGTTTATTCAAAGGATTGATTGTTTATGAACACCATTTTCATGTTGTTAGAATTTTGGTTAGAATTGAGTTGATGTTGGTTGATTTATATACATTAAATGAAACCAAATGTCGTTATTCGGGGCTAAGGCAACCAATTGTCGTTATTCTCAGTACGTTGCATGGAATATTGAGTTGATCATGCTCAATGCTTCACACAATATGCTGAGAGGTTCTGACAATTGCCTGTCATAGTCCCTGATGACTCAATCTATCTAATCCTTTTACCTTGAAATCACTAAGGCCGACTAGGTCGAACTTCTCTAATACCAAAATGTAACATCCTAACCTTTAGACGTCATAAAGTCTAGAATGTTAACCATTTCTATACAATCAGTGTTATAAACCCACTTGAGAATTTGGACACGACTTAACTTGACAGAAATTAACCATCACCACGTGCTCCTTAAGGTAAGATACCGATGTGTTCCTTAAGGTAAGATACTGATATCGGAACCATATAAACATAACCGTTAATAGGATAATTCAGTTATGAACCATAGATGTCCAAAAACCCAAAGTAAAGTTTATAATACATCATAGCTTTGATTACAAAATCAAGAGTTACAGTCTTAGGGTAATACCCAAATACATGTTGGTAAAGCTAAGCAAACATAATAAAATTGATCTGGAAGGATCCCTCGATAACTAAGTAACTACGCCAGCAGCTACTTCTCCTCAGTTTGCTTCACTTTGCCCTGTCAATATGAAAACACCACATATAAAACAGTGAGATTACAAATCTCAATGAGTCCCTTCACGGCCCCTCACAGTTTCTCTCGGTGTTTTCTTAATACTGTTGTTTTCGATTAACCTCGAATCCTCTTTACCTTTTATTACCTCTTAGCACAACCCGAGAGATTAACTTGCTTAATCCCAACGGAGAACCCAGCTCGTATAGCTATACCGAGTAATGCTAGGAATTGGCTTATAGGCTCATGACTTCTGCCACCAAGTGTGCTTTTAACTTATTGGGATCGCCACCCCTGTATATTATGCATGTTTAACCTCTTTAATTCAGCTCGCTCGGTTACATATATACAACGATACATATAAACTGTAAAGCTCACATTCATTTTGTGTACATAGGTACTATTATGTTCTTCCTCGCCTCTCTCGTTAAACAGAATATTCAAAGCTCAAACATAGTGTAAACATGTCCTCTTAGGGTCTAAACTAATGGCAATTAATGTTATTTGGGTTAGGGAAGAGATTGGGTAGCAATTGGTATACCTTAGGGAGTGAGAAAATTGGAGTTTTAAAGTGAAGCACAGAAGCAGGCGCATGGGCCGTGCGCTTGGGCGCACGGACCGGGCCATGTCCAAATTACACCATGCGCTAGTTACAGTTTCAGGCGCACGGGCCGTGCGCTGGGACGCACGGTCCGAGTGTCTTCTGTAGTAACTGAAATTTTGACAGTTTTAACATGTTTTGAGTCTCCCAATAGTACCAAATCCATCCTAAAACATCACTAACTTCAAAATACACTAATTTACCAACAATAGACACCCATTTCATGTCCCAAGACAATGATTGTTCCAAACATTCAACCATTCAATCAATTCCCACAAATCAATTAATGTCACTAATAACTTAACATGCCACATTACTTTCAGAAATTCATGAGTTCTAAAACACCATCCAAGGACATGCAAGTTCCACAACTCAAAATACACACCAACAACATGCATTTCGGCAAAAACACGAAATCGAAGTAAGGAACTCACCTCAAGGTAGATGTCACGATTTCAAGCAAAATTGCAAGCTTCTAACTACACAACCAAGCTCCTAGAACTTCAATAATTTGATCCTAGACTCCCAATCTTCTTCCTAAGCCTTTGTATCAACAATGTAGCATTCCTAAAGCTCCTTTGAAGTCCCTAAGTTCACATGCAATCCACCCATCTACCCAAAATCACAACTCAAGGACACATGCAAGCATAACCACTCCAATCATGAGCTTGAATCGAAACCCACCTCCCCAAACAGCTTCCAAAATGCAATCTTAGTACTAAAATTCTTTTGTAGGTGAAATGAAAGCTCTACCATGGTTCCCAATGTTCTATTGTTGCTGAAACTAGTGCATGCAAAGTGGTATTCAAAGAAAAGTTGGGGTTTTCACACAACTCAAATGTTTGGGGATAAAGGGGGATGTGAAGTTCTAAGAAATAATGTGAAGATGGAGTTTCAAGAAGAAGCTTTCCCAATTGAGGCTTTGGATGAGATGATGAATTTGGGATTTCCTCTTCTTTTCATCCACTCTCTCGAAACCCTCTCTTTCACTAGGAGTGAGGAGTGTTTTGTTTTGGAATCAGAAAAATGAGTGAATGAAAGTGTGTGAGTGTTTTGTGAGCTGAGAGTTTAAGTGACTTTTTGGGCGTGACTTTCCCATTTTTCCCTTCTTAACTATTTCCTCACTTAAACTACATCTAATTAACCACCCAAGCACTCAAAACATACAAATATCACATTTAAACAATTAAGTCATGCAAGTATTAATTCAACCAAAAATTAATTAACTCACTTAACAACAATTAACAAATAAAATTCCCTAATAATCAAAGTAATTAAAATAATTACTTTGGGATGTTACATCTTAAGCTTAATGCCCACTAATATTGACATGATTTGAACATTTTACCGACTTGTCTATAGATTGATAATGTTATGAATGTAATAGAACGATACTACATGATACACTAAGTTATGTACGAGTGAGAAATCTAAGAATCTAAAGTGTACATAAGATACCATGGGGATGACCGATCCCAAGTTGAGAGCATACTTAGTGAAGGAAAGTCATGAGCCCCAAGCCAAGGCCCAGAATAAGTTGACTCGGCAATAGCTCTTGTCGGGTGGGTTCTACGTGGGAATCGTGCAGTGATTACACAGGCTGCGCTAAGAAAAGAAAAAAGATAAGTAAAACACTGAGAGTATAAGGTAATGGGTCTCGAAAGAACTCGTTGAGATTGTATCTCATTGTATATGTTGTGGTGTTTTTCAGATGAGTAGGGAAAGACAAAGCAAATAGAGAAGAAGTAGTAGCTGCTAAATTGGGTTACTAAAGTTTAAAGGATCCTTAGAGGTCAAGTTTATATTTGCTTAGTCTACCCTAGATATGTATTATGTACTATTTTGAGACTTTAACCTTTGATTGTGTAATCAAAGTTGTTGTAATATGTAAACCGTACTTTCGGATTTGAACAAGTTATTAAAAATGACTCATGTTGAACTGATATCAGTTATGTCATTAAGTTTTCCTTTTGATATTTATACCTCTTGGAATAAGTTTTTGATGGATCATCCTGTCAAGCTATGTTCAATCCTTAAGTAGGTTTAGAACTCTGATTTGTATGAAATGTTAATGCTCTATATTTCTTCCAAGGTTGAAATACTAGGATGTTACATTTTGGTATCAGAGCAGTTTGACCTAATCGAGCTTAGATTAGTTTAGGGTTGAGTGTGAGTCCTTGTTTTTCCTTGTTTTTGTTCTACCTATTATGCTAAGAGACATTGAGCCTGATCAACTCAATATTTGATGCATAGTGAGCAGAATTACGGTGGGACGACCAAGACACAATCCTCGACCAAGACCTGAAGTCCCTCAAAATCCCATTCCAGAGTGGGTGCAACCGCTACTGCCACAACCACCTATAGACCCACACCAAGCATGCTCTAATTTCTATAAGATGAAACCCTAGAAGTTTAGAGGAGGACTCGAAGCAATGGAAGCCCAACATTGGATAGATTATGTGGAGAAAATTTTCCGAACTCTCCAAAGTGATGATGAAGAGAAAGTGAGAGGTTGGCTACTCATATATTGAAGGGAGAGGCGGATACATGGTGGAGAAATACTCATGCACTGATGGCAACTTAAGGTATTCCCGAGACATGGGAGAATTTCTGCAGCATGTTCCTGGAGAAGTTATTTCCTACAGCAATGAAAACCGAGAAAGAGGAGGAGTTCCAAACTCTCAAGTAGAATGATATGACTCTGGGGCAGTACACTTCTAAGTTTGAAGAGTTGTCCCAGTTTTATGAGTTGGATAGCTATTGGTGTGTGGAAATTATGTGCAAGTATACACAGTCCATAACAAGTAATACAGTGTTTAGAACAGGTCGAACCCACAGGGATTGATGAACTCTTTCAAAAGTCAATATTATGTAATTTAGAGGAAAGTAACTAATTTAACAAGATAGTTGATGATGGTGAGTATCACAAGTAAGTTAGAATAAAACAAGGTGTAAGTAGTTGTAATGCAATAGAGAAAAGCTAGTTGGAATGTCTTCCACAAGTAATTTACTTATAAGTGTTTAATGCAGTTATGATGCAGTTGCACTGAATGCTGTTGCATTAGTTGTGTGCCTTTCAGTCACTTTTCTTCAGAGTTTCATTACAAGCTTCCTATGTCTAGGCTTGCTAAATAAGTTCACTCTTGTCTTTTAAAGTACCCACAGTATCACCCTATGGACTATACTATCCTATGTCTAGGACTAAGTATGGTTTTCACAAAGTTTCTTTTATGTAAAACACTCACCCATATTAGTTCTTGAGTTCTTAATTGTAAACCATGTCTGCTTTTACAAATCTACTTATTCTAAGTGATCAACCTCAAAATAAGTGTTGAAAGTATTATCAAGCAAGAACTAAAGTGCACACATCATATACTTGTATTAAACTTACTTAAAAGCTCATTAAATGGTTAGAACATTTCAACTAGGAGAGGTTTAGCTCAACATAGACATTGCAAGGCAAATATAAACAGAATAGAACATGTTTATATAATTGAAATCACAAAAGAGAAACAACAAGATAGAGTTTACACAAGTTGTAGCTCTTAGCATGAATCCTCCTAGCAATGTAGTTGCATTAGCTCCTTAGCACTTTGATAAAACTATGAAATCGAAGTAAGGAGGATTTGTCACTTCCTTCATTTCCTTGTTACAAAATAGAAACCAACTATGTATATTGAAATTTAAATCTAACTTATGGATTGTGATCTATCTTCAAGTGAAGGAGTGAGGTCTTTATATAGTCTTCAAGAGATGTGCTTCCTTCCTTCATGTTGAAGTAACTTTGGTGGCTGTATTCATGGTTACTTTACAGCAGCTGATCCCATGTGAAGTCTTCAATCAAGTGTATAGGGAGGTCAAATGAGATAAGAACATGTGTCCCTATGTTGATGACTCTTCAAAGCTATGTTGAACTATAGTTTTCAGAAGATAAATCAGTTTGATATTTGGATTTTCATGAGGTGCTCTCTATGAACTTCTTTGCTCATCAATTTGTGCCTTTAATTCCTTTCAAGCTTCCAGAATTATTTACACTCTTTCTGTGTGTGTGAACCCACTGAGTTGAGATTGGTTCCAAGACTAAGTGAAAACTTCCTAGCCTTTGAAAAGATTGGTTTATCTTTGGTCACACCAAAATATATATTTTTTTTAAAAAGAAAGGTTTAGACTTACAAAATCCTCAAGTATTTGGGAGTTTTAAACACAACCAAGGACTTGACTGAATTTTTCAAAGCTTTTTAAGTTAATGCACTATTTTTCTTGTGTTGGTGGTTTCTTTAATGCAGATGCATTACTTTTTTGAAGTGCTTTTTGCATTGATGTTTTTCTGCATTTATTTTCTGCAGTGTAGTTGCATTGCTTCTGCACTGTGTTATTTTTTGTAGCCTATATTGCCTTCCTCACTGTCCTCCAGATGCGTTTATTCATGCATGGCCCAGGTGCAGCTTTTCACTGACCTCCAGATGCATTCGTGCACTTTGGCACAGGTACAGTTTTGAACTATCCTCCAAATGCATTTATTCCTGCATGGCACAGGTACAGCTTTTCACTGACCTCCAGATGCATTCATGCACTTAGGCACAGGTATAGTTCAATCTGATTCAGGTCAATATGGCTTTTGATCTTTTTACCACTCTTTTTGTAATCTTATGCATTGTTTACTCTTTTCACTTTTCAAATTCAGCCTTGGTTTTCATAAAAATACCCCCAAACTTAATTCTTTAAGCTATTCCAACTTTTTAATCAAAATTTGTTTTGACCTTAGCTCACCAAAATTTTCTCTTGCATCAGATTTCTCTTTAAATAGCAAGGTTATTTTCACAAACTCAGTTTTGAGGTATTTGGAAGGAAAAATAATTCTGGTTATTTTTGTGAGAAATAAGGCTTCTTTTTCTTCTCTTGCTTTTCAAAAATCCATCCATAGGTGCACCATATCTTTGTAAAATATTTTCAAACTGATCATCTACTAAAATGTTCTTAACAATCTATAGTATTCCTCATACTTGTCCCTACTTTCCAATGAAAATGTATCTTTGGAAAATTAGTTTCATGTATTTGGATACTACTTTGTTAAGTACATCTAATATATTCATACAAAAATATTTACTAAAAACATACCTAAAAACATACATTTGCTAAAACATAACATACATAACATACTTAACATACTTAACATACATAACATACTTAATATGATAAGTTCCCCTCCCCCCCCCCCCACCCCCCAAACTTAAGGGGTAGAAATGTCCTCACTGCTAGAAGTTCACAAAATACGTGCAAATATTTGTTCAAAATATGGGGAGAGGGATTAAAAACACAACCAGGGAAGAGTTAGTAGTATGATAACATCCAAAATATAGTAGTTAAACTGTAGAAAGCATGTAACAGATACTCATTTCTTTGCTCCACTCCTTGTCCTTGCACTCAGCCTGGTAGGAGGAGTGTTCTTCACCTTCTGTTTCTTTCCTTTTGGCTTTGAGATAGGAGTTACTTCTACTGGTGCAGATGCACCTGATTCCTCTGGTGTTGCTGCAGGACTTGATGCAGTAGCATCAGTTATTTGATCAATTTCTTCAATGCAGATGCAATGCAGTAGCATTGCTATGCAGCTGCATCAGTTTCTTGCTTTTTCTACAAAACACTTAAAACATTAAATTGAACAAAATTAAGTAATAACTTACTACAAAATCATGGGTTGCCTCCCATAAGCGCTTGATTTAAGAGTCTTTCAGCCTGACTATTTCTTTGATTTAGAGATTTTGGAAATGAGTGGTGCCTTTGTCCCTCACCACATGTGCTCCATAATACTGCTTCACCCTTTTTCCATTGATTTGGAATGTGGAAATGGTGGCTTCATCAAACAATTCCACTGCCCCATTAGGATACACTTTCACCAAATTTTGTGGAGTTGGATTTTTGTGAGATGGGCATTGGGTTGGGAGAGTTGGTTGTTTGTTGAGTGCTTCTTTAGGGTCTGGTTCAGGCTCAATCTCTTTAACACTCCCTTCTTCTTCTGATTCATTTCTTCTTCCCACACTCTCCTTTTCCATCATGTCTTCACCTAGCAGTGCAGAAGCATCAGATGCAAAAGCATTGATCAGATGATCCTTTTGTGCTGGTTCTTCTCTTGGCAGAATGTCTTTTTCCAAGATTTCTTCTTCAGGTGGTGCAGCTGCATCTGGTGCAAGTGCACTGGTGAGATGATCATACTGCTTATGGAATTGCTTCTGCACTAAATGGTCAAGAGAAATGATTGCTGAACATTCTTCACTCTCCTCTGCAGGATATTTCAGAGCATTCATCACATTGAATTTCACCTCTTGATCATTCACTCTCATGGTTAGTTCTCCTTTTTGTACATCAATGAGTGCTTTTCCAGTTGCCAAGAATGGTCTTCCAAGGATGATTGAGACTTCTTTATCTGTATCAAAATCAAGAATAACAAAATCTGCAGGAAACACAAATTTGTCAACCTTAACTAAAATATTTTCAATAATTCCCTCTGGGTAGGCTATTGATCTATCAGCAAGTTGAAGTGTCACAGTTGTAGGCCTAGTATTTCCAATCCCCAGTTGTGTAAATATGGATTTAGGCATTAAGTTGATACTTGCACCTAAATCACATAATGCACAACCTGTATAAGATTTTCCTATTGAGAATGGGACTGTAAAGCTACCAGGATCCTTTAGTTTTCTTGGAATTTTGCTTTGTAAAATTAGACTGCATTCCTTAGACATAGCAACTGTTTCAAAATCCCCTAATATTTTTCTTTTTGAAAGCACATCCTTCATAAATTTAGCATAATTAGGCATTTGATGAAGTGCTTCAACTAAGGGAACATTGATGTGTATCTGTTTTAAAATCTCAAGAAACTTACTGAATTGCTTCTCCTCATGTGCCTTTTTTAATCTTTGAGGATAAGGAGGAGGAGGGTATTCAGGAACTAACCTTGGAGTTGGAACTTCATGAGATGCAGATGCATCAGGTGCTTCTGCATCTTGAGCATTTTATTTTTATTTTTATTTTTTTCTCCCTTACCTGTACCTTCAATCTCTTGTGGTTCTGAAAGATCTTTTCCATTTCTAAGAGAAATGGCCTTCACCTGTTCCTTTCCTGGCCTGTGGGATGTGGTAGCTACTGTGTTTGAGGGTAGTGTACCTGTTGGTTTTTGATACAGAGCTGTTGCTAATTGTCCCACTTGATTCTCCAAATTTTTGATGGAGGCATTAAGAGTTGGAATTTGAACTTTTGTATCACTCATAAATGCTTCTGTCCTATCCATAAATGCATCTGTTTTACCCATAAATGCTTTCAATAAGGCTTCCATGGAGTTGTCCATTTCTGGTGCAGATGGTCTTTGAATGTGTTGAGAAAGGAATCCTTGTGGAGTAGATGGTGCAGCTGCATTAGGTGCAGCAGCATTATTACTCCCCCACCAGAAATCTGAGTGACTGTTCCAATCTGGATTATAGGTATTTGGGTAAGGGTTGTTGTTTTGGTTGTACCCTGCATAGTTAACAGAAATAGGGTTGCTAGGACATTCCTCATACAAGTGACCTCCTCCACAATATACACAGCTGGTGGTACTTGGAGGTGCTTGTTCTACTGCTGCTGCAGTGTTGTCTGTTGATGCAGCTGCATTAGATGCAGTTGCATTAACTGAAGTGAAGTTTTTTTATCAAATTAGCTAAAGTGGCTACCTGAGCAGATAAGGCTGTTACATCACTAACCTCATGTACCCCTGATGATTTCTTTTGGGCACTCACCCTCTCAGTAGGCCAACTAGAGCTATTAGCTGCTATTCTATCAATTAATTCACATGCTTCATTGTATGACAGATTTAATAACACTCCACCAGAAGATGCATCAAGCATTATTCTGGTTTGAGGTTCTAAACCATTATAAAAAGTTTCCATTTGGATAATAACAGGTAAACCATGATGAGGACATTTTCTTAAAAGTTCTTTCCACCTTTCCCATGCTTCAAATAATGATTCAAACTCTTTTTTGTCTAAAAGATGTAATATCAATTCTCATCCTGGCATTTTTGATAGGTGGGAAATATTTTCCTAAAATTTTTTCAGCCATTTCATTCCATGAATGGATAGAGTTAGGCTCTAAAGAGTTTAGCCAGGCCTTAGCTCTATCTTTCAAAGAATAAGGAAATAACCTTAATCTGAAAGCATCTTCACTAACACCAGGTAAGATAAAGTTACTACATACTTCTAAAAACTGTTTTAAATGCAAGTGAGGATCCTCTAGAGGAGTTCCTCCAAATTGACCAATAGTTTGAAGCATTTGAAACATCATAGGTTTAAATTCAAAATGCACAGCATCTATATGAGGTCTGGATATGCTAGTTTGCATGTTTTGATGATCAAACTGAGCATAATCCCTCATAGGTCTATCTCTATCATTAATCATACCTACGGGATCCATGTGAATGAATCTTTCTCTGTGATCTTCTTCTATATCTTGATGAGAGCCAAGACCTCCTCTTACTGAGTGTGGTCTTGAGCTTTGTCCTTCACTGTGAGACATCTTGCAGGCTTGTTCCTTTTGCTTTTGGAGTCTTAACAATCCCCTAAATCTTCTTTCTATCTCTGGATCTAAGTTGTATTCTGGTGTCCTGTTTCTGGTCCTGTACATATGCTAAAGCACCATGTGCTCCTGCATGACAGAAACTTGCAAATACCAGAAATAATATACACTAAATTACAGTATATCAGATTTTTAAAAGAATTTAACTTCGATCCCCGGCAACGGCGCCAAAAACTTGGTGTGTGGAAAACATGTGCAAGTATACACAGTCCATAACAAGTAATACAGTGTTTAGAATAGGTCGAACCCACAGGGATTGATGAACTCTTTCAAAGTCAATATTATGTAATTTAGAGGAAAGTAACTAATTTAACAAGATAGTTGATGATGGTGAGTATCACAAGTAAGTTAGAATAAAACAAGGTGTAAGTAGTTGTAATGAAATAGAGAAAAGCTAGTTGGAATGTCTTCCCCAAGTAATTTACTTATAAGTGTTTAATGCAGT
Source organism: Astragalus membranaceus (assembly GCA_039519185.1). Classification (NCBI taxonomy): domain Eukaryota; kingdom Viridiplantae; phylum Streptophyta; class Magnoliopsida; order Fabales; family Fabaceae; genus Astragalus; species Astragalus membranaceus. The sequence continues at coordinate 70,913,355 of CM076850.1, forward strand.
TATGATGCAGTTGCACTGAATGCTGTTGCATTAGTTGTGTGCCTTTCAGTCACTTTTCTTCAGAGTTTCATTACAAGCTTCCTATGTCTAGACTTGCTAAATAAGTTCACTCTTGTCTTTTAAAGTACCCACAGTATCACCCTATGGACTATACTATCCTATGTCTAGGACTTAGTATGGTTTTCAAAAAGTTTCCTTTATGTAAAACACTCACCCATATTAGTTCTTGCGTTCTTAATTGTAAACCATGTCTGCTTTTACAAATCTACTTATTCTAAGTGATCAACCTCAAAATAAGTGTTGAAAGTATTATCAAGCAAGAACTAAAGTGCACACATCATATATTTGTATTAAACTTACTTAAAAGCTCATTAAATGGTTAGAACATTCCAACTAAGAGAGGTTTAGCTCAACATAGACATTGCAAGGCAAATATAAACAGAATAGAACATGTTTATATAATGGAAATCACAAAAGAGAAACAACAAGATAGAGTTTACACAAGTTGTAGCTCTTAGCATGAATCCTCCTAGCAATGTAGTTGCATTAGCTCCTTAGCACTTTGATAAAACTATGAAATCGAAGTAAGGAGGATTTGCCACTTCCTTCCTTTCCTTCTTACAAAATAGAAACTAACTATGTATATTGAAATTTAAATCTAACTTATGGATTGTGATCTATCTTCAAGTGAAGGAGTGAGGTCTTTATATAGTCTTCAAGAGAGGTGTTTCCTTCCTTCATGTTGAAGTAACTTTGGTGGCTGTATTCATGGTTACTTTACAGCAGCTAATTCCCATGTGCAGTCTTCAATCAAGTGTATAGGGAGGTCAAATGAGATAAGAACATGTGTCCCTATGTTGATGACTCTTCAAAGCTATGTGGGAATTGTAGGCAACGAAATCTGAGGTGTTCTTGCTTTAGGGGACCAAGTATGAGGTCATCAAGTGCAAGTGGATGGCATGTGGATGTGCAAGTGGATGGCTCCAACGTTCGGTCAATGCAGTTGCAGTGCAGTAGCATTGTGCTAAACCAGTGCAGGATCAATGCAGGAGCATCTAGACTGCACTGAACAAACTTATCAAACATACCACAATATATCCAAAATGGCCTATTATCAACTATAACCATGTCAAACACTCAAGTTATCATATATTACATAAATTACTATATAAACTCTTTATCTTTGCTTGAAATAGAGCAATTTACTAAGTTTAAACATATGAATAACTCTATATAAAATAGAGTTATCAGCTATGCACCGAATGACTGTAACACCCCATTTTCTACTCGGTATTTTAATAAAAATTATCAGAGTTCAATAAATTTATTTTTCAACTAATCCAAACAGGATGCTACATTTCTTCAAAACAAACATCAACAACATAATAAAAATTCCTTTTATAAATCAAAGAAAATACGTAACACGTAACAATGGAATGGGGTTCCCAAAAACATATTATTCAGTCCACATGACAGAAATTACAACGTCTCGCAGCGGAATAAAAATAGATCTCATCACACATAACGCAGCCTCAACATAAAAATCTCAATAAAAATGTTTAACAACTCGAATAAACAAACAAAAGAAAACTAGCGCCCATCCCCTGAGTGTTACGTATCAGAGCACTAGACCGACGCAGGAATAAAGAATAACAGCCTTCACTCATGGTTACCTGTAGTAATAAACAACGAATGGGTGAGTCTAAATCGCATAATAAAGCTTATAATAAGCGGTATGCTAGAGTATAAGGCCTACGCCAATCACAGCAATACATTTATATTTTATACATATACAGCAACATTTCCAACTGATAAATAAACATCAACATCAGCAATATATAATTGTCACACAGTCATATTGTACACCAAACAAAGTAATTATCAATCATGAGCATGTGTGTATGCGGTGCAGAATGCATGTGGTACCATTATCACTTCTCATTAGCCAATTGGGCACGTCGCGACCGCAGCCGAAAAATAACGTCAAGACCGCAGCCTACAAATGCATCGTCAAGACCGCAGCCTAATGTATGCATGTGACTCCATGAACAATCAATGAGCATAATTTTTCACAATCCCAAGTCACACACATCATCATTATAAATTACAACGTCAAGACCGCAGCCTAAAATCATCACCAACATTTTTGGTCCGTAGACCCACCGTCACTTTACCACACCACTAGCAAAATACAAGTGTCCAGAAACTTTCAGCCAAATTAATTATTTTTCACATTACAGTAGCATACACAGACAGAGGACTGAACGAGCTTCGAAACGCACTTTGAATCACTTAAAACGGACACCCGAGTCAAAAGATATGTCAAAAACAAATTTGGGACAAAACCGAGACACGTGCTGAAAATGGCTCCCAGGCGCTGGGCGCCTAGCAGGGAACAACAGCACACAAAAACTGGCGCAGGGGGATCCTGGCGCCCACAGAAAACTGGCGCAGGGCGCCTAGCGCCCAGACACAGAAACTGGCGCAGGGCGCCTGGCGCCTAGACACAGAAACTGGCACCCTATATACGCACACGAGCAACACCCACCAAGACAACTCCAGAAAGACACGTGCAAAAATAAAACCACTCGAGCCAAAACGTTTAAAATTGAATTTGGGCATGCAAATACAAAAGATGGCACGGTAAATTATGCCCAGAATTCAAAGTTCACCCAAAACACCCTATATACGCACACGAGCAACACCCACCGAGACAACTCCAGAAAGACACGTGCAAAAATAAAACCACTCGAGCCAAAACGTTTAAAATTGAATTTGGGCACGCAAATAAAAAAGATGGCACGGTAAAATATGCCCAAAAACTGCAACAGGAAACAAGGCAGGCAACAAGGCTCCCGGGGGAGGGGATCCCAGTAACTTTTCAGTACACACAGTCTAACAACCCAAATTCGACCCCAATGATATCCAAATAACATGACTACTCAGAAACACAACTCGGGAACACAACACGGGCAGCCAAAATTAGGCGCCCTTGGCGCCCAGGCACAGGGATCCTGAGCCCAAGGCGCCACTGCACCAAGGCAGCAACACTGAAACGCAGCAGGATAGGAAACAGGCGCCCAGACAGCAGCAACAAAGCATGGATTGACAACAACAATGGCGCCTAAGGCGCCTAGGGTCCTTCAAACTCAAATTCTTCCAATTTTCATATGCTCAATCATTCAATAATTATTTCTAATCCTTCAATTTCACTCTCATATCTTAAAATACACATTTTATCAATTATTTGGCATACACTATGATTCTCACATACATCTCATAACTCATACAATTTTCAATAAAACACATAGAGACAATCAATCTTCACACAATTAATCATATATCGAATTCAACAATGGAATTATGAGACAAATGGTATAAACCCTAAACCCTCACATACAACCCATTCTAAGCCCTATTATAAGGTAAGACCCGCCCTTACCTTGATTACACCGAAGACGAGGTCCTTCCTACGGAGTCACCAACAAAACCACAGCAACAGCTCTTCTTTTCCTCTCCCCCTTGTGCGATTCGCCCTTCTCCTTTCTCCCTTCTCACTCGCGACTTTCTTCTTCTTTCTTTTCTTTCTTTTACGTTTTTCTTTCTTTCTCACAAGCTGGAGGCGCAAAACTCCAACCCCAGCGCCTTAGGATCTCAGCTAACGGGCTTGGGCTTCTTCTTGGGCCAAATTTACCATTCCGAAATTATTACTACCACCCCCTTCAATTATAAATAAATTAATATATCAAAATTTAAAATAATTATACTAATAATAATAACAATATTGCAACACCTAAATAATTTAATCAAATAATTAATTAAATCATTTTGGGTGTTACAACGCTCAATTGGTAGTGGGAGGTGTGTTTAACTTGCACTTATGCCTCAGGTGCAAGGTTCGATTCCCACGGAAGGCAAAAATTCTACAAGAGGGGTAGAGAAGACCGTGATGTAATAGTGCCGGGGTGGCCAATGCGTTGGACCTGGGCTGTTACAATAAAAAGGCGCCTTTTTATGTAACAGCCCAGGTCCAACGCATTGGCCACCCCGGCACTATTACCTGTCGCACCCCGAAAAATCCTCGGAGGGATTTTTCTTCGCACGACTGTATTTTAGAGTCGCCACCAATATTTTTTTAGGGTAAAACATCGGAAAAACCTTTTTTGGAAAGCAATGGTCTTTGGAACAATTAGATTTGGGTTCGGGGGTCTAATTACGTATGGGGAAGGTATTAGCACCCCACAATGTCCCTTCAAAGAAGGGTTACCTTAACTGAATGTGTGATTTGCAAAGTTGATTCAGAAAAATGCTTTGTTTTTACCTATTTTGAAAAATGTTTTATTTCGGGAAAGTGTTTGGTTTTTGAAAGGAAAAAAAATGTTTTTGGTTTGTTGTGCTTGACGGAGGGGATCCGCTCCTACGTATCTCCCGGTGCGATGGAGAATTCAAAGCCACGTAGTTCTGGGTTGTCTAGAAAAAGGTTTTTGTTTTTTTTTATCTTGTTTAATTGTGAAAATTGAGCTTTCATGATGATCAATTGAGCAAAGGCTCCAAGTGACCACCATTAGCACTCCATTGTTAATAATCATGCAAGCAAAGGCTTCGCAAGACTACTAACAAGGTTTTTGGTTTAGTGAAAATCTTTAGGAAAATTAAGCATTCATGATGATCAATTGAGCAGAGGCTCCAAGTGATCGCCACTAGTACCTCATTGTTAATAATCATGCAAGCAAAGGCTTCACAGGACTACTAATAAAGTTTTGATTTTAAAGAGTTTTCGCAATTGGATTGATTCTTATTTAGGGAAAAGAAAATCTGTTGTTTAAAAAAAAGGTTTGTGAAAAAAAATAAGCTTATTTGGGAGAAAGGAACAAATTTAAAAACAAAGAAACAGGGGGGTGCAGTAGAAAAATAAAGGTGCAAGTTGCAGGAGGGCTGTATTATTAAAACTGGGGTGTAGGTAATAGCCCATTCTCATTTTTATTGGGCTGGTCCGTTTCAAATTTGTGGGCTTCAGAGAGGGTGTTTACGCAGTAAACAGAGGGGTGTGGTTAGTAATCGTAAAAAAAAGGCTAGTATAAAAGCTTAAACCAAAAACGAAACCCTAATTTTCTACCCTAATTCCCCTTTTTTCCCTCACGGTGCCGCTTCCACCTTCTTCTCTCACCCTACCCTTCGCCTCCTCCCCTCTCTCAACCGTTTCATCCTCCCTCTCCACCATGGCTTCGCCTTTCTTTCTCCCCACCAATCCTCACCTTCTCTTCTCTACTCCGTTTTCTATCCCTGTTTTCACCGAACTGAATTTTTTTTCAACGGCGTGGTCTCCTTTTTTCGATCCAGGCTTGTTTCGCGAAGGGGATGGTTGGTGGTTACAGCGTTTGATTGTGCGACTACGGCGGTGGTGATTGTGAAGGGGACAAGGGCGTGCGACGGTTAGCGAGGAGAGGGAGAGGGAGAGGGGTGCGGTTGACGGTGAGGGTTCTGTGGCGGTGAAGGATGGCGTTTGGGGGGCTGGTTGTTCTAATGGCGGTCGTTCGTGGATGGGGGCCGTTCGTGGGTGGTGGCCGCTCACGGTGGCTCGGTGGTGACATGGTGACGGATCTGTTTTGAGGAGTGACGGCGGTTGGGTGACGGTGGTTGGGTGGAGGTTGCGAGGAAGAGGGGAGGTGTGGCCGTGAGCCTTGGTTTCTGTGTTGGTGTTTCGCGGCGGCGGCGGCGACGGCGCACGGCCAACGGCCACCGTCTATGGTGACCGGAGCTTCAGAGTGAGTTTTACTAGGCTTTTTTCATTTTTTTTTATTTTTTTCTCTCTCCCTACCCTATTTCGGATTGGCTGTGACAGTACGTATATTTATTTATTTATTTAAAAACCTGACCCCTCTATGTTGCTGGTTCTGATTTTTTGCTTCCTGTTTCTATATATATGTATGCTAAGAAAACTATATATCATCTATGTAAATTGGAGACAAACATTGGTAGAGAGTTTCGTTTTTGTTTCTATTTATATGCACATAAAAAAAAGCATGAGCAGAGGACAAGTAAATTGGAGGCACTAAACAAGTTCAGGAACTAACCTAGTTCCAGAAAATTGCTTTTCTCTTCTTTTTCGAACCAAATTCGTTGCTGGAAATCTGATTACCTTGTATTATATTGTGTCTCTGTGATTGTGTGTTCTGCCACTCTCTGTGTGTATATCGCTGTTTCTTTGTATCTCAGTGTGTGTGTATTTTGTGAATTGTCCCTGTCTTTTTTTTTCGAACACTGTTTCTGTTTACAGCATTTATAGGTAAAAACTGTGGTGTAGGTGTGGTGTTGGAGCAGGGAAACAAAACCCATGGGAGACCAGTTTGTTGCTGCTGCAGTGGAGCAGAGTGGAGCAGCAGCTTGCAGGGTGGTGTCTGCCAAAGCTGCTTTGTTGGAGCAAAAATGGTAAAAGAATAGGGAGCAAGAAGAAAAACCCATTGGCTTGGTGCTCAAAGCGTCCATTCAGCAACTAGGCGCATACTGCCTCTGCTACTTTTTTTCTTCTTTTTTTTTTGAAAAATTTGTACTCTTTTTTTTATTTTTTTATTTTTGTACTATTGCATAAGAAATTTGTCTATATGTGTAACAATACAAAAGGACAGTTCAAATTGACTTTATTTTGTTTATTATTATTTTATTTATTTATTATTTTATGATAATAAAAGCGGTAAAAACAACACGAACCGACGCAACCACTCGCGCACGATTTGCAACCAACACGCGCTCGCGTTAAGACTATGAACACGTAACCGACTTAATGCGCACCCGTGTAAGTTATTAAGACCGATTTCATTTTATCCTTACTTTTCTAAAACGCGGTAAAAATAACGCGCAGTGATGCAGCTACTCACATGACTCAAATCGAAACGCGCGCTCGCGTTAATTATTATTATTTTTATTATTTGTTTTTGGATTCTCTTTTTTTTTTAGCGCCAAACAAAATCGTCGCACGAGAGTGCCAAGGACACCCGCGTTTAGAACGATATGCTTTCCAATTAGTCGGACAAAATTAGGGTATGACAGCTGCCCCTCTTTATTCGGATTTTACCAAGAAATATGAATTGGCCGAGACATATTTCGAAGATAAAATATGAATAAAGAATTCAGAAATTATACCAATTTTGTCTACTTGGAGAAGCCCGAATTTCTTTTTCTTTTTCTTCGCTTTTTGAATCAACACTTGGAGTGTTGATGAGGAAACAGTAAATAAACACTGACATGCAGGCAGAAAAGGTAAAATGGGCACTTGCGTGCAGACAGAAAAGTAAAACGGGCACTTGCGTGCAGAAAGCGGTAAATTGCCCAGGCTGCCTAAAACCTGTAATCCTTAAACGAACTCTTGACGAATCCGAGTTTGCACGTGGCTTTGAGGAGCACGCATCCTGAGAATCTCTGGTCTTTCGAGCGACCGGGGGATCGTTATCAGCTCCGGAACTGATATACTGATCAATGCACGGCGTCCACTGTATCTTAGGCTGATACAACTATTCCGTTGAACCTCACATGGGGCTGCGGTCCATCGCGTTGCTCGTACACGATGTGAGACCATGAACAGAAGGGAGCACTGAACTCTGATAAGAGCGATTTGAACTTCAAACTGCAATGCACGCTTGAGCGCCGAACTGAAAAGCATTTGAACCCTGAATTAAGAGGGCATTTTCTGGGAACTGAGTGCGAGGATTAGCATCGAAGTACTTATCCGCCCTTGTACCTGCAAGTGAGATGAACAAATGCATCCAATGCAAATGCCATGATTGCTTTTTGATGGGATGAATGTGATGTGATGCAGGAGTTTCTTTTTGCTTGCATGAATTTTTTGTCTATGTTTGATGAATGCAATGCATGAATTTTATTCGTTTTATTGCTCTTTTGCTTTCTTCTTTTTTTCTTTTTTTCTTTTCCTTTTCTCTTTTTTTTGCTGTTTCGACCAAATCGTAGGACTTGCGTTAGGAGGCACGATGGTCATCCATAATGGTGTGAGGGTCCGGCTTCAGCCTTTTGAGAATTGCTTTGACGCGATCAGTGCTTTTGTTTGATTCTTGTGAATTTACCTGATCGAGAGATCATTTCTTTTCTCATGATTTTCAAAAGTTTCGCAATGATTTTAATGCTCTGATTTATGCACATTTTCATAATTCATTTATCATCTACCATAAAACATCATTTTAAAGCACAAGTGAAAACGGAGAAATGATAAAGCAATAAGCAGACGGAGTGGAAAATTTGGACTTTTTATTCATATGGAAACCGAACGCGCAAAAGGTCGCGCCGACTGAAAAGAGTACATTGAGAATTTTTCGAAACTAAAAAAAAGAACAAGAAAAATGGACGCAACAGATCTTATGAGCTCTTTTTGTCTTTGGAGTGTCGATGCCAATCATCCATACTTATACCCTTGATCACCCTTTTATCCATGCTTTTGGAGGCGCTACTTGCCTCTTTTATTTTTTTTAAGTCCAACCTTTCTGACCCTAATTTTTGCCTGGACCGCTCTTTGCGAGTTTTCAGTCCACCGGGTCGCTCTTTTTGCCTAGGCCGCCCTTTCGGGTTTTCAACCTACCGAGCTAATTCTTGCTTGGCTCATATTTCTCTTTTTTCCTTTTATTGTTCTCAGGCGTAATATTTCTTGACTGAATCTGAATTGACTGGGTTTCTGAGTTCCTCACCATCCATGTTGGTGAGTATCAATGCTCCTCCGGAAAAGGCTTTCTTTACCACATAGGGTCCATCATAGCTAGGAGTCCATTTCCCACGGGGGTCACTCTGAATAGGCAGGATCTTCTTGAGCACAAGGTCTCCTTCGCTGAATTCTCGGGGACGAACCTTCTTGTCGAAAGCTGTCTTCATCCTTTGTTGATACAACTGGCCATGACACAGGGAAGCAATTCTTTTCTCCTCAATGAGATTCAGCTGATCCAGACGAGCCTGGACCCATTCTGCTTCTTCCAACTTGGTTTCCATCAGCACCCGTAGGGAGGGTATCTCAACTTCGATAGGGAGGACTGCTTCCGACCCATACACCAAAGAGAAAGGGGTTTCCCCGGTTGAAGTACGCACTGAGGTACGATACCCATGCAGAGCGAAAGGAAGCATCTCATGCCAATCTTTGTAGGTTACTACCATCTTTTGCACGATCCTCTTGATATTCTTATTGGCTGCTTCGACTGCCCCATTCATCTTGGGACGGTATGGGGAAGAATTATGATGTTGGATTTTGAAGTCCTCGCATAACTCTTTCATCATCTTACTGTTCAGGTTGCTGCCATTATCTGTGATAATCTTGTCTGGAAGCCCATAGCGACAAACCAGATCTCTCTTTACGAACTTAGCAACCACAGAGCTGGTAATGCTAGAGTATGAAGCAGCTTCAACCCACTTGGTGAAGTAATCAATAGCGACCAGGATGAAGCGATGCCCATTTGATGCCTTAGGCTCGATAGGACCTATGACGTCCATGCCCCACATTGAGAACGGCCAGGATGCAGTCAGGACATTTAGGGAAGCAGGTGGCACATGAATGTGATCAGCGTAGATTTGGCACTTGTGACATCTTTTCACGAAGTTATAGCAATCTGATTCAATTCGCAACCAATAATAGCCAGCTCTTAAGATTTTTCTTGCCATAGTGTGCCCACTGGAATGAATCCCAAATGAGCCTTCATGGACTTCTTTCATGATTTTTGTTGCCTCTTCTTCTGCCACACACCTTAAGAGGACCATATCATAATTCCTCTTGTATGGAATTTCACCGTTCAAAAAGAAATTCCTTGACAATCTTCTGAGGGTTCTCTTGTCATTCTCTGACGCTCCAGGAGGGTACTCTCTGTTCAAGATGTACTGCTTGATGTCATGATACCAGGGCTTGTTATCAGACTTTTCCTCAATTGCCGCACAGTAATGATGTGCTGGCAAATCTCGATACTGAATCTTGATGTGAGTCAAGCTTTTGTCGCAGTTGATATTGAACATTGAAGACAAAGTGGCTAGCGCATCGGCCAACTGGTTCTCATTGCGAGGAAGATGTTGAAATGTGATTTCTTCAAAAGGCTCGACCAACTCTAGAATGTAATCTCGGTAAGGGATCAACTTGGAATCCCTGGTCTCCCAATCGCCATTCACTTGATGAATGACTAGAGCTGAATCTCCATACACATCAAGTCTCTTAACTTTCCAATCAATGGCTGCCTGGATACCAAGAATACATGCCTCATATTCTGCAATGTTATTGGTGACGTAGAAGCCTAGTCTGGCAGTGAATGGAATGAAGCGATTATCAGGGGAAATCAGCACTGCCCCGGCTCCGTGCCCATATATGTTGGAGGCACCATCAAACACCACTCTCCATCTTTCATCTTCTGGGGATTTCCCTTCTTCAAACAAGGCCATGATATCTTCATCTGGAAAGTCATACTGCATAGGCTGATAATCTTCAACGGGCTGGTGTGCCAGGTACTCGGCCAGCGCACTTCCTTTAATGGCTTTCTGAGTGACATATAGGAGATCATATTCTGATAACTGCATTTGCCAACGGGCAAGTCTCCCTGTAAGTGCGGGCTTCTCGAAGATGTACTTGATAGGATCCATTTTAGACACCAACCAAGTAGTGTGACTTAGCATGTACTGCCTCAAACGATGAGCAGCCCAAGCTAAAGCACAACAAGTCTTCTCTAGCAGCGAGTACCTTGTTTCACAGTCAGTGAATTTCTTGCTCAAATAGTAAATGGCATGCTCTTTCTTCCCAGATTCATCATGTTGCCCTAACACACAACCCATTGAGCTGTCTAGCACGGTTAGGTACAGGATCAGAGGTCTGCCGGGTACAGGAGGCATCAAGATAGGTGGATTCTGAAGATATTTCTTGATCTTTTCAAATGCTTCTTGACAATCATCATTCCATTTGGTCTCTTGATTCTTGCACAATAGTTTGAAGATTGGTTCACAAGTAGCAATCAACTGGAATATGAACCTAGAGATGTAATTCAATCTTCCAAGGAAACCCCGAATCTCTTTTTCTGTTTTAGGAACTGGCATCTCAAGAATCGCACGTACCTTGTCTGGATCGATTTCTATCCCCTTTTGGCTGACAATGAATCCCAACAACTTTCCTGATCGCACGCCAAAGGTACACTTGGCAGGATTTAATCTGAGCTTGAATTTTCTCAACCGCTGGAAGAGCTTTTGCAAATTAATAATGTGTTCCTCCTCAGTTTTAGACTTTGCGATCATATCGTCCACGTAGACCTCTATTTCTTTGTGCATCATGTCGTGAAATAATGTGACCATAGCCCTTTGATAGGTAGCACCGGCGTTCTTCAACCCGAATGGCATGACTCTGTAACAGAATGTTCCCCAAAGAGTTGTGAAAGTTGTCTTCTCCATATCCTCAGGAGCCATCCTGATCTGGTTATACCCTGAATACCCATCCATGAAGGAGAACAGTGAATGTTGCGCCGTACTATCCACTAAGACATCAATATGGGGTAGGGGAAAATCATCTTTGGGACTAGCACGATTCAGATCTCTGTAATCAACGCACATCCTAACTTTCCAGTCTTTTTTCGGAACCGGCACGATGTTAGCAACCCATTGCGGATACTTGGCTACCGCTAGGAACCCAGCGTCGAACTGCTTTTTCACCCCATCTCTGATTTTTAAGGACATTTCTGGCTTCATTCTTCTCAGTTTCTGCTTTACCGGAGGACATTCTGGCTTGACCGGCAACTTATGCACCACTATGTCAGTATCTAACCCTGGCATATCCTGATAAGTCCATGCGAAGACATCAACATAATCGTGCAGGAGTTCAATTAGCCTCTTGCGCTCACTTTTCTTTACTGAAGTACCCACCTTTACTTCTTTCTTACTGTCCTCCGTACCTAGGTTAATTATCTCAACCGATTCCCCATGCGCCTGAATAACCTTTTCCTCTTGTTCAACCATTCTCATCAATTCTGGAGGAGTTTCCCAGTCATTCTCAACATTCTCCTCAGCTTGATTAACGGGGTAATCAAAGTTAACATATGAACTGTTGGCATCATTATTTTCAAAGACATTCATTTTAGATCTGCATTTGCGGGAATAGAAAGAAATGAACAAGCAAAATAGAAACACAAGATGGAGACACATGATAACGAAAAGCAATTTTATTCATTTGAGAATCTGAAACAACATTTTATTGATAGATGATATTCGAAGGAAAAACATGCATGCCCTTATGAAATATTCTAAGGCCTTGGGCAGAGCCAAAGAATTTGCATTACAAAATCATTACTTTGGAATGAAAATAACAGGGAAATCAATGATCTTCCAATTATCAAGCTCTTCATCTGCAGCACTGCGACGCACCAAGTCCACACCTTTGTCTTCCGTGACTGATTCTTCCTCAATGACGGCCACCTGATTGGGGTCCAGCATACCCGCGCTCTTGAAGCTCTGGGAGAGATCATAGATAGAAACCTTCTTCAAGCTTGGTTTCCGCCCCCGAAGCTTAGCTAGCCTCCTTTCTCGCTTTTCCTCAGCCATTCTCCTCTTATCAGCTTGAGTGGGCCAATATCCTAACCCACGCTTATCCTTGTACTCTTGCAGCTGAACCGGCGCTAGAATTCCCTGCTTGGACTTTCCCAACCCTTTTCCAATCTGATAACCGTTTTTCAACATGACCTTGGCTACCATGATAGCAGCGTTAGATATCTTTGGTGTCGGCAATGGGGTTTCTTCGCCCACGAAAGCAGCATTTGCAATTTCCAGCGACTGAAAGGCAGATTCAAGTGACTCCTCTGCAGCCTCAATGTATTGAGAAGGATGGGGCTTGCTAACTGTGAACTCTTCCTCTCCAAAAACGACTATCAGCTTGTCGTCGACTACAAACTTAAGCCATTGGTGGAGGGATGAAGGAACAGCGCCGGCAGCATGAATCCAGGGTCTCCCCAGGAGACAGCTGTAGGATGACGCAATGTCCATGATCTGAAAATTGACGTAAAATACTTCTGGCCCTATCTGCATCTGGAATTCCATTTCTCCCAAAACCTCCTTCTTGGATCCGTCAAATGCCCTAACTAGTGTTGAGCTAGGCTTCATATACGAACAGTCTACGTCTAGTCTGCTCATAGTAGATTTCGGCATGACATTCAAAGAGGATCCATTGTCGATGAGGACCCGAGAGAGTGTATATTCACCACATCTAACTGAAATGTGAAGTGCCTGATTGTGCCCCTTCCCCTCAGGGGTGAGCTCATCATCAGTAAAGGTAATATAATTGGAGGCAACAATATTCCCTACGATGCCATCGAGCTGGTCAACAGTGATGTTCTGGGCTACATGGGCTTCATTTAATACTTTCATTAGAGCTGCACGGTGGGCCTCAGAATTGAGCAGTAGGGACATGATAGAGATCTTTGCAGGAGTGTGGTGCAGCTGGTCTACCACTTTGTAATCACTCTGCCGCATGATCTTCAAAAATTCAGTGGCTTCTTGCTCTGACACCTTCCTACTTTCCTTGGGCTCTTGTGTTATACCTTTACCTTTGCGAATCCTTTCCTCATCTTCCTTTGAGGGACCTTCTTTCAGGACTTCGGGGACATAAACACGTCCACTTCTAGTGACTCCACTGCTTCCCGCAATGTTTGTGACATCGGGAACAACTTGAGGCTTCTGAATTAGAACTGACACCCCATAGTTCCATGGAACAGCACTGTTCTTTTGACAAGGAGCTGGGACAGGAATCACGATGGTCTTAGGTCTCTCCACGATCGGCTTTCGGCTATACGGGACCTCAATAGGTATCTGAACATTTCCATTCTTATCTGATTCGAAAGTCAGCACATCCTCCTCTTTCTCTTGCACACCCATTTGGATTATATGACGATCCAACAGGTCCTGCAAAACTGTCTTGAAGGTCTCACATGCTCCGACACAATTATCATCAACACATACTTCTTTCCGAGCACAACCTCTCTTGATGACCCCGAACTTGCACAGCTCTGCATGAATAACCTCTAGGGGCGTCTGGATACACTCCACAGTTCTGATTAAGGATTGACCCCCCATATCATGGATGGCATTGGTTGCAGGTTTCTCATGACCAGGCAGCGGATTAGTTGTGATGCTTGGGCTTTCTTGTTTGAAGGTTATCCCTTTGGCATCAATCAGATCTTGCACTACAATTTTAAAGGCCTTGCAGTCTTCAACAACGTGTCCAATGATAACTCATATTTATATGAGTTATTTATACTTATTCAAAGATAAATCATGCAAGTTCTCTGGCAATAGTAGGTTGTTTCTATTAAGTTTCTGTTAGTTTATCACTTTTAGTTAGAAAGGGGGCTAAATTACAAATTCTAAGCATATTGGTGCCAATTGGCGCCTTTGTGAACATTTTGATGCTTCTTGTGTTTGTGCAGTGAGCTGAACGTGGCAGCGTCTCTCGTCACGTCTGAAGGAAGGCAGCAAAGCAAGAAAGAGATATCTCATTTTTGGCGCACAAGTAATGATAGTCAAAGATCCAGAAGTGCAGAAGATCTTCTCTCTCCTCAGCGCTGACGCGGCTGACGCACTGTAGCAGTGCGGTGTCATTTCAGAACAGAGTCAATCTACAAGCAAGCTTGGAAGGTGGGGAGTGACATCAGCAAGCATGTGACCCCCTTTGACCTTGGCTATTCTCTCTCTACAAAAGGAAAGACAAGGGGGCATCATACGGGGGAAATCCATTCATCATCCACCTTCCTCCACTTTCAGAGATAGTTTTTCTAAAGAAGTTCTGGACACAGACTTCTTCATTTGAAATTTTCTCAAGCTCCAATTTTTATTTCCATTCGCAACCATTACTGTTAAGCTCAGACGTTGTAACGTCTCTACAGCGTGCATGAAGGAAGGCTACTTAGGCGTATCTTTTGCGCTTAGTCTCCTTTTCTCTATGTACGGTATTTGGATTTTAACTCCTCTTCTTTCTGTAAAGATACTCAGCATGAGCTAAACATTGGTAGTTGGGTTGTTGTTTTGCATGTAATGAACCTCTAGTTTAATGCTATGAAGTATTGATGTTTATGCGTTTTAAATCTTTGCATGTTAATATTTCCAAACTTGTTTTGAAATTGGCCACTTAAAACAAGTAGATTCATAGGTACAGACATGGTCTATGAAAAGAACTCAAAGACTTATGTGAATGAAAAGGTGCACTAAAGACATTTAGGCATTTTTATCTAAGTCTAGACATAGAATGGATAATAGTTCATAGGACATTGCTGTGGGTACTTAAAATACAGGAGTAGGCCTACTTAGAACCTAGACATAAGAATTCTAGTACTTGAAGCTCTGACGTTTTGTGACTGAAAAGCACAGCTCTTTTGCAACAGCGTTCAAACGTTATAACGTCTATACAACATAGCATTTGTACGTGTTAACGTGTAAATGTTATAACGTCTGACTAGAGGAGATTTACTTGCATGCAGCAATCCAACTCATACTCTTCCATATTCACAACCACTTCTTGTTCATTTGCTTTATCTACGTTCTTAGTCTTAATACCAACTTTTAGTGCCGATTTATTACTTGTTTCACTTGTGTTTTGAAGACTTGAACTTTGAAAGTAAATCAATCCTCGTGAGAACGATCTCTTATTTTTATCCACTTTATTACTTGTACGACGTGTATACTTGCACTAACATTGCGATTAGAACACACACGAACGCCGCAAACAAGTTTTTGGCGCCGTTGCCGGGGATTGAATTTAACTTTTATTGCTCAACAAGTATTAAAACACTAGGTGAAAGAATTCTGCTGTGTTGTTTGTTGTTTCTGTAAGTGAACAGGTAAACGTTACAGCGTATGCTTAGTTCCAGTTCAAGCTCTAGTTCAACTGAACCAGGGAGTGGATCTGAGCCTGAATTCTATCCAGAACCTGAAAGAACCTTCAGGCGATTAAGGAGACAACAAAGGTTAAGAAGGCAGCAACAACACCAGCAATTTCAGCCATCAATCATGTCTGAACATGGTACGGGTGGTAGAAGATCTAGAGGTGGACGTACTCCAAGAGGAGGAAGGCACTCTGATGCTGGAGGTAGAGAACGTGGTCGTGGACCACAGACTCATACAGAGACATATGTTGATGATGAACACTGGCAGAGACAGCAACTCATCAATGCAGGGCCACAAGACATGGTCAATGACAGAGACAGGCCTATGCGTGATTATGCCGTGCTCAATCCTGCCCATTTACAAACAGGCATTGCAAGACCACCCATTCATACTGGTCACTTTGAATTCAAGCCAATGATGTTCCAAATGCTGCAGACTGCAGGGCAATTTGGGGGTTTCCTCAAGAAGATCCTTATGCACATCTAAGGCAATTTTTGGATGTGTGTAGCAACTTTGTCATCCCTGGAGTCTCGGAAGATGCCTTCCGATTGAAGTTATTTCCATATTCTCTCAAGGATAAGGCCAAGAATTGGTTGAACTCCTTGGAGCCAAATTCAATTCACACTTGGGACGAGCTAGCTGAGAAATTTCTTGGAAAATACTTCCCTCCCAACAAAAATGCTAAGTTAAGAAATGACATCACTTCCTTCAAACAAAGGGAAGGGGAATCATTGTTTGAGGCTTGGGAAAGATGGAAGGAATTACTAAGAATGTGCCCACACCATGGTATACCCGTGGTTATTAAAATGGAGACTTTCTACAATGGTCTAGATCAGCCTACCAGGCTTATACTTGATGCTTCATCCGGTGGTGTCATATTGAACATGTCTTTCTCTGAGGCATGCAGGCTTATTGAAGACATAGCCACTCTTAATGCCCATTGGCCTTCTGAAAGATTCACTCCCGGAAAGAAGGCTGGTGTCCATAAGATAAGTGAAGTAACTGCCCTTTCTGCTCAGGTTGCTTCCCTGACCAACATGATTAAAAACATGAGTACTCCAAACGTGGCAACGTCTGAAAGACAGACTGCTGCAACTGTTGAACCAACACCTTCTGGGGGAGTAGTGTGTGTCTATTGTGAAGGAGGGCATATCTACGAAGAGTGTCCCCATAACACTCAGTCTGTAAACTTTGTATCCCATAACAAAGGTAACAGTCCTTACTCCAACTCTTACAATTCAAATTGGAGAAATCACCCAAACTTTGGTTGGAAAAACAACAATTCTTTGAATGCTAGCGATTCTGCTCCTGCAATACCCCCAGGATTTCCCCCTCAACAACAAAAGCAGTACATGCAGAATAACAACAACAGCAATTTGGAAGCATTGATGAAAACTTTTATAAGCGATTGTAGGGCAACCTTACAGACCCATGAGTCTTCAATCAAAACTTTGGAGAACCAAATTGGGCAGATAGCCTCAGCTCTTACTCAAAGGCAGAATGGATCTCTTCCATCCACAACTGAAACACCATCTTCATCTAAGTCAAACGGTAAAGATGTGGTGAATGCACAGGTAAATGCTATTTCATTAAGAAGTGGAACTGAGTATCCTGGCCCATCTATGCCTAAGGAACCCGAGGTGCCAGAGAAGGAAAAGGAGAAAAACAGAAGTGGAGAAAAAGAGAAGATTATTCCAGATATTGTGCTATCTCAACCAGACGTTACAACGTCTAGTTCTGAACCAGGAATCAAGACTGTTCCTAAGCTTGTACCTGAATATCCTCCTCCACCCTACCCTCAAAGACTAAAGAAAGCTCATGAAGACAAGCAATTCAGCAAGTTCATGGAGATGCTCAAACAGCTACACATAAACCTTCCCTTGGTTGAAGCTCTACAGCAGATGCCAAACTATGCCAAGTTCCTAAAGGATATCATCTCCAAAAGAAGAAGGCTAGGGGAGTTTGAAACTATTGCTTTAACTGAAGAATGTAGCTTAATAATGCAGAATAAACTCCCTAGAAAACTGAAGGATCCTGGCAGTTTTACTATACCATGCTCCATTGGAGATTTTTACCTTGGCAAAGCTTTATGTGACTTGGGGGCAAGTATTAACTTGATGCCCAAGTCCATTTATGAAAAACTTGGTATAGGAACTGCCAGACCTACTTCTTTAAGTCTTACCTTAGCTGATAAAAGTAGAGTTTATCCCGAGGGCATATTAGAAGATGTTTTGATTAAAGTTGACAAATTTGTTTTTCCAGTAGACTTTGTTATTTTAGATTTTGATGCAGATAAGGAAGTTCCTATCATCTTGGGGCGACCATTTCTAGCCACTGGAAGGACACTCATTGATGTGCAGAAAGGAGAATTAATCATGAGAGTCAATAACCAAGAAGTCAAGTTCAACGTCCTCAACGCACTCAAGTATCCAGAACCTAACACAGAGGAATGTTCCTTTGTGGTTGCCCTTGACCATGTGGTTCAAAAACAATTCAATGAAGATAATGACCACTTGGAGAAGATTCTGGGCAATGATGAGATTCAAGAGTTGTTAGCAGAAGAAGCTGTTCTGTTAGACGTTACAACGTCAGCTACAGACGTTGTCACGTCTAACTCTCCTGTACCCAAGGCGTGGACAAAGAAGTATGAATCTTTGGGGCAAGAAGACTCCAATCTCAAGAAGATAGTTCCTTCCATTGAAGAACCACCCACGCTGGAGCTGAAGGTGTTACCTGATCACCTGAAGTATGCCTTTTTAGGGGAAAATGATTCTTTACCTGTGATCATTTCTTCTAATCTCTCACAAGAGCAGGAAAGTGATCTCATTAGCACCTTGAAAAGACACAAGAAAGCCATTGGTTGGAAAATGGCGGATATCAAGGGTATCAGTCCCACAATTTGTATGCACAGAATTGTCTTAGAAGAGAATGCAAAGAACAGCATTGAAGGGCAAAGGCGATTGAACCCAATAATAAAAGAGGTGGTCAAGAAGGAAATCATCAAATGGTTAGACGCAGGAATCATCTACCCAATCAGTGACAGCTCATGGGTGAGCCCAGTTCAATGTGTACCAAAGAAGGGTGGAGTTACTGTGGTGACCAATGACAAAAATGAATTGATTCCAACAAGGACAGTGACTGGATGGAGGATATGTATGGACTACAGAAAGCTGAACAAAGCAACCAAGAAGGACCATTTTCCTCTGCCATTTATTGATCAGATGTTGGATAGACTTGCAGGCAAAGAATTCTATTGTTTCCTTGATGGTTACTCAGGATATAACCAGATAGTTATTGTGCCTGAGGACCAAGAGAAGACCACATTCACTTGTCCCTATGGTACCTTTGCCTTCAGAAGGATGCCATTTGGGCTGTGTAATGCTCCTGCAACATTCCAGAGGTGTATGATGGCTTTATTCTCTGATTTTATTGAAAAATCCATGGAAGTTTTCATGGATGACTTTTCAGTCTATGGAGACTCATACAAGGCATGCTTGGATAACTTAGAAGGAGTTCTAGTAAGATGTGAAGAGACCAACTTAGTACTCAACTGGGAGAAATGCCACTTTATGGTTCAAGAGGGAATTGTTTTGGGGCATAAGATTTCAAAGAAAGGGTTGGAGGTTGATAAAGCAAAAATTGATGTTATTGACAAATTACCTCCACCTACCACTGTCAAAGGTATTAGAATTTCTTAGGGCATGCTGGTTTTTACAGAAGGTTTATCAAGGATTTCTCAAAAATTTCCAAACCTTTGTGTCTGCTGCTGCAACGTGATAACGTCTTCAACTTTGATGAGCAATGTCATGAAGCCTTCCAGAAATTGAAGACTGCCCTTGTAACAGCTCCTGTGATAGTCACTCCTGACTGGTCCAAACCATTTGAATTAATGTGTGATGCGAGTGACTACGCTGTGGGAGCTGTATTGGGTCAAAGGTATGGCAAAATTTTTCACTCTATCTATTATGCTAGTAAAACCTTAGATGATGCCCAATTAAATTATACTGTAACTGAGAAAGAGTTACTGGCTGTTGTATTTGCTTTTGACAAATTTCGATCATACTTGGTGGGTGCAAAAGTTATTGTTTTTACTGATCACTCAGCCATCAAGTATTTGATTGCTAAAAAAGATGCAAAGCCACGACTCATCAGATGGGTTCTCCTCCTCCAAGAATTTGACTTGGAAATTCATGATAAAAAGGGGGTGGAGAACCAAGTTGCTGATCACCTTTCTAGGCTTGAGAATGTTGATGCAGGTACAGGTGCAGAAGAGATAAAAGAAAATTTCCCTGATGGAAAACTGCTGACAGTAGCTGAAGACGTTACAACGTCTATGGCAATTTCTTCAAACGTTATAACGTCTGATGCTACTGCACCCTGGTATGCTGATATAGTCAACTTCCTAGTCAGCAAGATTGTGCCTGTGGATTTCAACCATCAGCAAAGAAAAAAATTCTTCCACACCGTGAAGCACTATTTTTGGGATGAGCCCTATCTGTATAAGATGTGTCAAGATCAGTTGCTTAGGAGATGCCTTGCTGAAGAGGAACAACTTCAAGTGTTACAACAATGTCATGCATCACCTTATGGAGGACATTTTGGAGGAACCAGAACTGCAGCAAATGTGTTACAGTCAGGGTATTATTGGCCAACACTCTTCAAAGATGCTCATGAATTAGTGAAAAGCTGTGATAAATGCCAAAGAACTGGAAACATCTCCAACAAGCAAGAAATGCCATTGACAAATATCCTTGAAGTGGAACTGTTTGATGTTTGGGGAATGGACTTCATGGGGCCATTTCCTATGTCTCATGGAAACTTATATATTTTGGTAGCTGTGGATTATGTATCAAAATGGGTGGAAGCTATTGCCTTGCCCAATAATGAAGCCAAATCAGTCAGCAAATTCCTTAAGCAAAACATCTTCACAAGATTTGGTACTCCAAGAGCTATAATCAGTGATGAAGGCTCTCACTTCTGTAACAAGCTAATTGAGAACTTATTAGCTAAGTACGGAGTGAAGCACAAGATTGCTACAGCTTATCACCCACAGACAAGTGGTCAAGCAGAAATTTCCAACAGAGAAATTAAAAGAATACTTGAGAAGATGGTTGGTCCAAACAGGAAAGATTGGTCCCTGCACCTTGATGATGCATTATGGGCGTACAGGACAGCATTTAAGACACCACTGGGCATGTCACCATACAAGCTAGTCTTCGGAAAAGCTTGTCATCTGCCTATTGAACTCCAACACAAAGCTCACTGGGCACTGAAGCAACTGAACTTAGATCATTCAAAGGGTGGAGAAGCAAGACTCCTTCAACTAAATGAGCTAGATGAATTCAGGCACACTGCCTATGAGAATTCAGCAATCGATAAGGAGAAAACCAAGAAGTGGCATGATCAGAAAATTCAAAGAAGGGAGCTAGTAGAGGGACAACCAGTTTTGCTGTTTAATTCAAGGTTAAAGTTGTTCCCTGGGAAGCTAAAATCAAGATGGTCAGGACCTTTCAAGCTGGTAAAAGTCTATCCTCATGGTGCTGTGGACCTGTTTGATGAGAAAACTAATTCCATTTTCAAAGTCAATGGCCAAAGAGTGAAGCAATACCATGGAGAACATGTGGTTAGGGACAAGACCACAGTGGCTCTCAACAACCCCTGAATTAAAAAGGGAATAGTCTGGCTGAAGACTCTTAAAGCAAGCGCTCTTGGGAGGCAACCCAATGGTTTTAACTAACCAACAATTTTGTGTCCTTAAATTTTTGTTTTGTGCAGGAATGGGAGCTGAAGGTATGAGAGATTGAGGACTCAAGTATGGTAAACGTTATAACGTCTTTGCGTGTCTAGGATGTTGTCACGTTTGCTGCCTGGGTAAAGTTTTAAATGAAAAAAAGAAAAGAAAATGAGTCAAGCAGTTTTCAAATGAAAATTTTTTTTTTTTTTGAAAATATCTCTTTTTTCAAAGTCGTGACTGCCAATGTGACCATGACGTCACTTCTCAACGGTTACCCCTTTTCCAAGCCCACGCCACCACCTACTTCTCAACTCCCCATAAACTCTCCCCAATAAACACACAACAGTTATAATCATCAAAACCACCTGCATACACCTTCAGAAACCGTAATCTTATCCCTTCCCCCAAATCTCAAATCTCAAATCCTCCACTCTCCAGAAAACTCATTCAATCACCATGACAAA
The DNA here is from genome assembly GCA_039519185.1 of Astragalus membranaceus. Lineage (NCBI taxonomy): Eukaryota > Viridiplantae > Streptophyta > Magnoliopsida > Fabales > Fabaceae > Astragalus > Astragalus membranaceus. Next base: position 70,935,429 of record CM076850.1, read on the forward strand.
AACCAAGCAAGCTGCAGTAAAATCATCTGGCAAAGGAAAGAATGTTAACCTAGGTTCTTCTTCTGACCCAATTCCAGAAATTCCCATTACTTCAAAGAAGAAAGCCTTGCTACCCGAAAGGGGCTTTAGCTTGGAAAACCCGAACCCTGATTTTCTCTCAACTGTGGCAGCATTAGGATGGCAGAAATTTGTAGTTCACAGAAAGGAGTACATTGCAACTCTGGTGCATGACTTCTACAAAGGAATCGTTGAAAGAACCGATGGAGAGCTTTCAAGCACCTCCATCGTTCGCGGTGAAGAAGTTAAATTTGGTGTAAGAGTCATAAATGACTACTTTGGGCTGGGTTACTATGGCAAGGCAGTTGAGGTAAAGCAAAAGACTTACGGAGTGGCGGAGATGACGGAAATCAAAGAAAGAATATGTGTTGAAGGAGCTGTTTGGGAGCGAAGAGGCGACCATGGGAATGAATTCAAAATTTTAAAAAGATACCTTTGTGATGAGGCCAGCACTTGGTTTCATTTCAATAGGCACTGTTTGATACCCACTTCTCACACTCTCTGGGTTGATAAGGAGAGGCTGATTGCTATTGATGCTATTATGTCAAGAGATAAGATTGAGGTGGGTAAGCTCATCAATAGGGAGATAAACAAATGGCAGAACAGGAAGGATGGATACCTATACTTCCCCTGCTTAATCACTGATCTCTGCATGGAGGCCGGAGTGGAGATTGAAGCCACTGAGCTAAGGGAGGAACCCCAAGGGGCATTCTCTACAAAGTTCAAAGCTAGGCAGAGAGCTGCAGATGCTACCACGTCAGTTGATACACAGACGTTACAACGTCTGGTGGACCAGCAAAACAGCTTAGCCAAGTTTGTCAAGGAACAGTTTGAATGGCAAAAGAAGGTGAATGCGCAGATAACAAAAGGCAAGATGGTGATTGAAGAACCAGTACTTCCAGATTGGATGCAAGGGGAAGATGAAGACAATATACCCTTATCAACAATGAACCTCAGGGCAGTAAAGAAGGAAAGAGTTAAGAAAACAAGAAAACCAACCACAAAAAGAAAGAGCCCAGCAAAGAAAAAACAGAAGAAGGTAAGTAGTGAGGAAGAAGAGCTCAAATCAGCTGATATGGATAGCATCAGTGAGAGTGATGCAGAGGAATCAAAGAAGGTGAGCAGGGAAATCATAAGTGATGGTGAGGAAGAAACACATTCAGAAGAGAAAGGAAGCTCCAGTGATAAGACTGATATTGAGGCTGACTCTCCACCAACCCAAACACTCAAAGAACCAGCCAAGCCCACACCTCCATCACCAAAAGCCAAACAACCCCAACCCTCAGCTAAAGAACAATCCACCCATGCACAAAACATCCCCAAAACACCACAATCTGAACCTCAAGATCAACCCATTTCACAACCAACCCCCACACAACCTGAACCAACTAAAGAGCCATCACAACCATCCATTCCAGAAGTAACCGGTGGAGACGTGGCAACGTCTGAACCAACTGATGTTGGAAGTAACCCAGACCCACAACTCATCTCCCCACCCAAAAAGCAAAGAGTCAAGATTGTACCCACTCAGAATCCATTTGGGAAGAAAAAAAGGCATGAATTAGCTGCTGCAAGTGAAGAAACCAGACCTGGTAAAGAAGAAGAACAACTAGCTGATGCTCCTGCAACCAAAAGGCAAAAGTTGCAGGTAAGGAAGAAATCTGAAGCTGCTAAGGACAAGCCAGCCACAACTACCAGTGCAGCATTTGTTGCTGCTAGTGGTTCAGAGAATGCTCCTGATGTTGTTACTGAAAAAGCTGCAGACGTTACAACGTCTAAGGAACCAGAGGATGAACAAGCCCAGAAGGACCCCAAAGAACAACAGGAGATTAATCCTGAAGAGCTGGAAAAACAGAAAGCATGGGAGGAAGCAAAGAAAAGAATTGCTGAGAGCAGTGCCAAGATGTCCCAAGAAACCGAAGTTTCAGTTGATACTGGTGATGGTGCAGGCGAGAAGAAGAAGAAGGAAAAGAAAAAGAAGACTGCGCAAGCAGGCATTCCAGCCAGACAGAGTGGAAGGCTCAGGTCTGGTGTTCTGAACAAGTAAGTTAGCCCTCGTTTTAGCAGTAGGATCACTATAGTTTTTAATTTCAGTATGAATAAATATCTGACCATACGTGACAACGTCTGGATAGTTAGTAGTCAGTAGTTTGTTTGTTTCTGTTGTGTGTGAATGTTCCTCTTCCATTTTTTTTTCAAAATCAGTGAGCAGTGGGGACACTGCTCATCTTTCTGTTTGGGGGGGGGGAGGATCATTTTTATGTTTTGTGTATGCATAAAATCAAATGCAAAATCAGTTTACTTCCCTACTCTATTAATCATCAAAAATGTTTCTCTTTGGGCTAAACCTAGGAATGACTGTGTGTGAATATGTGTGAGTAGCTGATGCATGCTTAGATGAATAGAATTGATTACTGCTTCCACACAAACTCTGTTTTGAGGAAAACCTAGTTAGCTAGGGACTATGTGATGCAAAAGCTAGTTTTGGTTGACTATGGTGATGGTAAAACTTGATTAAAAACTTAGAGTAGCAGTAGAAACTAAGTTTGGGGGTATATCAAGTTGCACTAAGGCTGGGTGCAAAGACTGCAGGATGATTAGTGCATGTGTAGTGTGAGTGCAGCGTTGTAACGTCTACCCGTAACGTTATAACGTATGCCGTGTGTGTTTGTGTGTTGTGTGCTGTGTTATCAAACGTTATAACGTCTACTCCAAAAAGACCAAAAAGTGTGTGTTGTTTTAAATAAGTGGAAAAATCCACATGTCCTCAGTGTTTGCTGCAATTTCCCAAAACAAATACTGGGCGCCTCAATCCAAAATTATCAAATTTAAAAAATAAAAAAAATAAAAAAAAAACTCCAAATTGAAGTGAATCAAATGGAAGTTGCTCAGTAATAAGGGGGTTGCAGTCCTCTGTGTGTTTTGCGTTGTGAAAGTAGTTTGCACTAATCTAGTCCTAGCACCCAAATTAAGACCCTTTGTCGTGCTTAAAATAACCCTCATGTCTTACGTGGAAATGTTAGCCTACTCTCTGTTTTGAAAAATGTTATACTCTCACCATATGGAAACCACTCTTTCATAGGCTAGGGTAGCTTCTGAACCTAGCTAGGAATAGAATTGATACAGAGATCACACACTCACTTTGGGCAGTAATGAATCTAGAATGTAATTGTGCATTGGTGCGTGAGTGTGTAGTGTAAGTCTGAAGGAATTAGCCCCTTGAGGAAAATTTTTTTATCAAAATGGATGAGCAGGGTGTAAACTGCTGGTGTATTTAATTTCTTGCATCTTTTCATATGTTGTATTTTGATTTCTTGAGGGCAAGCAATGATTTAAGTTTGGGGGTGTGATAACTCATATTTATATGAGCTATTTATACTTATTCAAAGATAAATCATGCAAGTTCTCTGGCAATAGTAGGTTGTTTCTATTAAGTTTCTGTTAGTTTATCACTTTTAGTTAGAACGGGGGCTAAATTACAAATTCTAAGCATATTGGTGCCAATTGGCGCCTTTGTGAACATTTTGATGCTTCTTGTGTTTGTGCAGTGAGCTGAACGTGGCAGCGTCTCTCGTCACGTCTGAAGGAAGGCAGCAAAGCAAGAAAGAGATATCTCATTTTTGGCGCACAAGTAATGATAGTCAAAGATCCAGAAGTGCAGAAGGTCTTCTCTCTCCTCAGCGCTGACGCGGCTGACGCACTGTAGCAGTGCGGTGTCATTTCAGAATAGAGTCAATCTACAAGCAAGCTTGGAAGGTGGGGAGTGACATCAGCAAGCATGTGACCCCCTTTGACCTTGGCTATTCTCTCTCTACAAAAGGAAAGACAAGGGGGCATCATACGGGGGAAATCCATTCATCATCCACCTTCCTCCACTTTCAGAGATAGTTTTTCTAAAGAAGTTCTGGACACAGACTTCTTCATTTGAAATTTTCTCAAGCTCCAATTTTTATTTCCATTCGCAACCATTACTGTGAAGCTCAGACGTTGTAACGTCTCTACAGCGTGGATGAAGGAAGGCTACTTAGGCGTATCTTTTGCGCTTAGTCTCCTTTTCTCTATGTACGGTATTTGGATTTTAACTCCTCTTCTTTCTGTAAAGATGCTCAGCATGAGCTAAACATTGGTAGTTGGGTTGTTGTTTTGCATGTAATGAACCTCTAGTTTAATTCTATGAAGTATTGATGTTTATGCGTTTTAAATCTTTGCATGTTAATATTTCCAAACTTGTTTTGAAATTGGCCACTTAAAACAAGTAGATTCATAGGTACAGACATGGTCTATGAAAAGAACTCAAAGACTTATGTGAATGAAAAGGTGCACTAAAGACATTTAGGCATTTTTATCTAAGTCTAGACATAGAATGGATAATAGTTCATAGGACATTGCTGTGGGTACTTAAAATACAGGAGTAGGCCTACTTAGAACCTAGACATAGGAATTCTAGTACTTGAAGCTCTGACGTTTTGTGACTGAAAAGCACAGCTCTTTTGCAACAGCGTTCAAACATTATAACGTCTATACAACATAGCATTTGTACGTGTTAACGTGTAAACGTTATAACGTCTGACTAGAGGAGATTTACTTGCATGCAGCAATCCAACTCATACTCTTCCATATTCACAATCACTTCTTGTTTATTTGCTTTATCTACGTTCTTAGTCTTAATACCAACTTTTAGTGCCGATTTATTACTTGTTTCACTTGTGTTTTGAAGACTTGAACTTTGAAAGTAAATCAATCCTCGTGGGAATGATCTCTTATTTTTATCCACTTTATTACTTGTACGACGTGTATACTTGCACTAACATTGCGATTAGAACACACACGAACGCCGCAAACATCCAACTGCCCCTTCATGAAATGCACAGGTAACATTGGGATTGTAGCCTCGGAAGTAGGGAAGCTGGACTGGTTTCATGGGTCTGGTATTGATGAGCTTGTTTGTGGCGAGATAGCCGAAAAGGTCAGTATAGGACATCGGGATGGGATCAAAGGTGGTCTGTTTTTTGTCTTGGTAGTTTTTGTGGTAGTTACTTTGTGGTGGACGGGTTGGTTGTGTTTGAGTGGGGACAGGGATATTTTGTGGTTGATAAGGTGGGCTTATGGTGATGGCGTTGGTCTCTCTTTCTTTCTTCTTCAAAAACCCAGAGAATGGCTTCTTGTGGGTGGTTGTACCTGCGGAACCATGGGCAATCTTGCCGCTTCTCAGTCCATTTTCTAGTCTTTCACTGATGATTACCATGTCTGAGAAGTTGGAAGAAACGCTGCCGATCAATCGATCATAGTATAACGGTGGCAGGGTTTCCATGAACATGAAGACCAGTTCTTTCTCCAACAAAGGAGGTGTCACTTGTGCAGGCAAAGCCCTCCACCGCTGGGCATACTCCTTAAATGACTCATTACCTCTTTTTTCCTTGCTCTGTAACTGTGTTCTGTCAGGCGCCATATCCGTATTGTACTGGTACTGTCTGAGGAAGGCGTCAGCCAAGTCCTTCCAACAATGGATATGGGATGGTTCTAGCTGCATGTACCAGTTGAGAGATACCCCAGCAAGGCTTTCTTGGAAATAATGGATCAACAACTTGTCATCGTGAGAATATGCAGCCATTTTTCTACAGTACGTGGTCAGATGGCTTTTAGGGCAAGTCATGCCTCGGTATTTGTAAAAGTCAGGCACTTTGAATTTAGGAGGTAAAATCACATCAGGGATGAGACACAGATCACGAGCTTCTCTTGCTCTAGAGCTCGCCCCTTCAATCATTCTTAAGCGCTCTTCTAACATATGATACCTGTCTCTGGCTTGAGGAGCTTCAGCAGGATAGTTCTGAGGAAAACCATTCACATCGTAGTGAGGATTACTCATCGACACTACGGCTGGGTTCACGTGTGGGTCACGTGAGTGAGTGGTATTCCCAGGAATTGGTCCCTGAATTGGGGGATGGACCGTTACTGGTGAATGAAAGTCAAACGGAGTTCCCGGCGGAATAGGAATCTGAATTTGGCCTTGAGGCGCTCCCGCTCCTCCACTGTTTGTGGCTGAGATGGGTCGGACTTGTTCTGCAACCCTAAGGGGATTACTTCCCGCATTAGCCTCGGCTCCTGGAGGTGCGTATCCGGATGGGAGTCCCCAAGGCATCCCATGCATAACTGGTTGCCCCTGGTTGTTGGTTCCTGAAGTATGAGCAAAGGTGTTAGTCTCGAGACTCGGAGGAGGGAGAGTGACAGCAACTTCGGTAGTGACAGTGGGATTTCCAACGGCAGTTCCGTTCCTCAAAGCTTGTAGTATCCCCATCATTTCAGTCATCTGTGCTTCCATTGCCCCAATTTTCGTTCTCAATTCCTGATTCTCCCGAGCCTATTGCTCTGGATTGGGAACCTCAGCAGTTGGGCTACCATGGTATGATTCACCACTCCCTAAGTCTTCAATAACGGGACGGTCCAAGTCATTCAGGTTAGTTGCCATGAGCCTTGCTTGCAGACGAGTCAGGTATCGATGTTGGCGAACCAGCTTGCCTTTTTTCTATTGATGGAACATAATTCATGAGCGCGGGAATCACATAAATGAATGCAAATGCAATGCGATATGTATGATTTTATGTTTGTTTTGGTGCCGGGAATCGCGGTGCAACTCGTCTTGTCATAGGCGTGTAAGTTTAAAGCTTTAACACTTTTCTCTCTTTCTTTTTTTTTTAATTTTGATTGCAACAAGGTGGGAAGCAATAGGCAAAACAAACACACTTTATTCAAAAGGAAGGAGTACTACAACTTCAAACTCGAAAGAAAGTACAATATCCTGAAAACAACATTTTCAACAGAAAAGTACAATATCCCAAAGGAAATTACAACTTTAAAGAAAATTAATAGTTTCCTAAGGATTACTACAATGCTCTAAAGTGAACTTCAAAGGCATATAGCTTTCAATTCCTCCTTCCTTTTTCTCTTCTTGCTTTCGGCTGCCCCCTTGGCCTTCTCCATGAGTTCTTCCGTCAGAATCTTGCAATGCTCGACAAACTCACACACCGGGGCCGGAGTGTTGAAAGGGTTGATTTCCGCTTCTGCTCTTCTTAGCTTCTTGGGAACATCCTTCACAGCTTGGTTAGCTAGTCCTACTAGCTTTGAAATTTGCTCCTCCAAAGCTGAATCTCGTCCCTTAGCTCCTTGACGATCTCTTGGTCTTCTATTCTGCCAATTAATGCCATGAAACATTTCTCCCAATACTGGCCTTCTGCTTGCACTTGTCCATAAGATTCCCTTAGGTATTGGAGATTCCTCTTCAATTCTTCCGACCTTCCTTGTTCAAACCCTAACGCTTGTTGATACTCTTTCAAGATCCCTATGATAGACTCTCTATCTTGCCTGATGCTTTTCACTTGGTTCTCCAATTCAAACTTCATCACTTGGAATTCCTCTTTTGACTTAGCCAGCATATCTCTAACCATTTTCTCATTCCTCCATGACTTGGCATATAGTTTCTTCCATTCATTTGCCTCTGCCACAGCCTTGTCCATCTTTGAGGTGTATCTCTTTACTTCCTCTTTAACACCTTTCAAGTGTTTCTGAATTTCCCTCTTGCTCTCTTCTTCTATTTCAAGTTTCCTATTGGTTGCTTCAATAGCTGCAGCTTGGAGAGCATTTTCATTTTCTAGCTTCCGCTTGTCTTGCATCACCTTTCCCAATCTGTTTTGCAAATCCCTTTTCTCTTCTTCCGCTTTAGATAGGGCCAACTTAGCCTCTTCTAGTTCTTCAATGAGGGGAACGTGGGGTTCCGGTATTTTCTCTTCAAGTGATGGCACCTTTTGGTTGGATGGTCGAGTCTCCTTAATCCTCTTTTCGAGCCATTGAGTGAAAGAGATAGCAGTGGTCCTTTTAGATAACTCGCCTTTGCCTTTCCGCACCACGGTTTCCCAAGCTTGCAAGACTCGCCGAAGTAAGTCTTCGTCTTTAGGGATCCCCGCATGGAGGTAAAAACGAGACAGCATAGCTTCGGAGGGTGAATCCCGCATAGGGTACCCGAGTTGTCTCAAGGTCAAAGATGGGTTATAATTGATGCATCCTTGTGTCCCCATAAGAGGAACGTTCTGGAAACTGCCACATCTGAATATTACTGAGGGTTTATCTCCCCAACACTTGTCCGAGAACCATCGAATTTGAAGAGCATCGAGGTTCTTAAAAGTATCCTTCCACTCATGAGGGCTCATAGTCTTCGGATTACATCCCAAGGCATAGGAAAGCAAATCCCCAACATCGCTTTTGTTAACGCACACATGACCGATCAACCAAGCATATAGCACAGGGAAGGAACAACACATCTTATCCTTTCGGAACTCATGATGGCGGGTGAAAGCACGATAGGTCTCTGCGAGAATAGCGGGAACCGGATTGATGGGACTTTTTGCACTCCTGAAAGCTAGGAACACACCAATAGCGGTTTCATCTATATGTTTATCAATCTGAGGGAAGAGAACAATGCCGAAGATGGTCAAGGCTAGTACTTGCTTGAAAGAAACCCAATCGTCTGATACTACATAGCTAGTCATCAAACTCTCAAAGTACTCCTGAGGAAATCCAAATATCTTGTTACGCTCAACTTTGTGGGACCGCACCTCTCCTACACTGATTTGTAACAGGGAAGCAAACTTCTCATCTGAATAATACCGCCCCTGATACTAGTAAGGTCTAACCTCTGAGCGATCAAAACCCAAAATCTTCTCATACTCCTCTAAGGTAGGCGCCATTTGGAAGTTCTTGAAAAGAAAACACCTAATCTCTGAATCATAGAACCAACATAGGGCGGCAATGGCACTCTCTTGTACTTCTAGCTGTAATAACTTGCGGATGTTCCCATAAGTCTTGTCGAAGGACCGGAGCTCAATAGAACCTAATAGGGAAGCATACTCCTTCAAACTAGTTACATCAATCTTCTTTACAATGGGGAACCTCGAATTGAATGCGATTTTGCCTTTTGATTCTGTAACACCCCCTTCTAATAACTTTACTAATTAATAAAATCAGAGTTTCTTTTTTTTTTTGAAAACAATATAAGAGAGTGCTACACTTACTCCATTAAATCAACAACTTCAAATCTGCATAATTTGGCTAAAAACAGCAAGATACATAGCACCATAGAATACCGGTTCAGTTCGCATCAACTAAATACAGTCATTACCACAGCGGAAAAATATTAAGTTCGAAAACAAATCCACTACATCACTAATAACAGTCTAACAGTGTAATTAAAATAACACATAAACATAAGACGCCCCCCGGTGCTACGTATCAGAGCATGACACTCCCTACCAGACGAAGGCATAAGGATAACCTTCACTCGCTAATACCTGCACGTTGCCGACATAAGAAGCAACATAAAAGCAGTAGGGTGAGTCTCTTTTCATAATTAATAACATATGGAATAAGCACTGCATAGGAAAAGGTAACTAGGCACACCGATTCACAACAAAGGCAGCAACCACATCACAATTACAATTCTCCAAACAACAATGCAAAAGGTATGGTTATGCGTGAAATGCAACCCAAACTCCACGGGCACATGCATGTCGGATCCGTCACCAAATACAAATAGGCCGTAGCCTCTGCTCACCAAATAAAATTAGGCCGAAGCCTCTGCTCACCAATTATGCACATGGTTCATGAGATGCTATGGAAATGCACCACCACACACCACACAATTCATCAAACTCACCATTTAATCAACTCACCGATTTAAAATTAGGCCGAAGCCTCTGCTCACCAATTAAAATTAGGCCGAAGCCTCTGCTCACCAATCACACCATAATACACTCACCAACTCAACCCACCACTCACACCAACACCAATTTCAATTAGGCCAATTTAGGATTTGACACGACATAGGGAAAGTGAATAAAAATTGGAATTAGACACCTTGAACAACTTCAGTCCAGAACCACCAGTAAAAATAACTCATTTTTACATAAAACTAGAATATTTGAATAGACACCGAAATTAGCTACGAAACGCATTTTGAACCGTTAAATTTGGATAACCGAGTCAAAAGTTATATTAAAAACAAGTTTGGAAAAATTTAGGCAACATCCTGATTTTGGCGCCCAGCAAAAACTGGCGCAGGGCGCCTAGCGCCCAGACACTGGCGCTGAAAACTGGCGCAGAGCGCCTAGCAAAACTGGCGCAGGGCGCCTAGCAAAACCGGCGCAGGAAACTGGCGCAGGGAACACAACGCCCATGCATAAGGCGCCTTACCAAAACACGCAAGAAAACTCTTTTAACTTCGAAATTAATTTTGCACGAGCCAAATGCTCAGAATAAGGGAACCCAACAAAAATTTTGGCAAAATGTGACACGCCTCTTTGGCGCCCATGGACTAGGCGCCTAAGGCCAGGACAAACCACAACTCCTATGACTCCAAAAATTGTTTTGCACGAGCCATTTAGCTTGGACATGAAAACCCAGTATAAATTTTCGCAAAATGAACAACAGAAAATTGGGGCCCTTGGCGCCCATGGCACAAGGCACACGGCCAAATTTTGACCCAACACCTGAAACTGACTCTTTTTGTGCCCAGGAACTCCCATACCAAATTTGAAAGCAAACCGAGCATCCAATCTCCGGGACCCTCGGCTCCCATGGTGCCTAGACACGAGCAACACAATTCTGCACACAGTGGCGCAGACAAGGGAACCCGGCGCCCAGTGTCTAGACACAGAACCAGACACAGGCAACACAGACACAGCACATGGGCGCCTGGTTCCCAGGAGCTAGACACAGACTTAGACAGAATTTCCAGCAACACACACACACACACACCTAGGAGCCTAAGGAGCCAACCAAATTCGAGTTCCTCACCACCAAAAATTCCCAAATTAAATCTCCAACCTTAATTCATCAATATAAGACTGACCATCACATTTACCACCAAAAATTTATTCAATCATAATACCAAACAATGGGCATGCATCATTCCTATTGTGTACAATTTCAACACCAATCAAACATCTCTTTGCACAATTAAAAATTTAGCATAGCACAACATCACAACATACAAATCATTCATGGAAAATCACCCTAGGACCTAACCCTAGGCATTACTCATCACATAAGCTATTAAAGATAAAAAGAGGACCCCCTAACCTCTTAGAAGTCGAAATTACTAGGAAATGCTCCAAGGAATTGCAAGACACCAACAAGCTCTTCCTCCTCCTTGAGTGCTCCACGAAAACTCCTCTCCCTTCCCTCTTGCAAGTCGCGACTTCCTCTTCTCACTCTCTCTTCTTCTTTTACGTTTTCTTTTTCTCTTCTCTTCTCTCCCCTCTTCGAATTCTTTTCTTTCTTTTTGGATGGAATAAGTGAAATAAAACTAACCCCCAAGACCCCTAAGTGATTCGAGCTCTATGACTAGCTAATGGGTCATGGGCTTACTCGTGGATCATGGGCCTCCTTCCACTACCCAATTTAATTACTAAACACCATATTATTACTTATACCACTCACATCCTATTTAATTAATCCTAAACCCAATAAGGTCCACATATATCATCCTCTTCCTCTATCACCTAAAACCCCCAATTAATTAACAATTAACTAAGTACGCAAACAAACAAACGCATAAATAACTAAACAAATATTATTCCTACCACATAACCGTATATAATTAATTACACAACCAAATAAATACTTTTGGGGTGTTACAACTCTCCCCCACTTAAGAGAATTTCGTCCTCGAAATTTACCTGCCAACGCCAACACTCCCCTTCCAAGGCCACCTAGACAACTCGTGCTATCTATCATGCTGATTACTATTGCTTTGATTACCGGCGGTAAGTGCTTGGGCGGCCGTCCCTCCTACTTGTTCAGCCAGGTAACTTCAAGCAGTAATAATCAGGCTCACTCTCTACTCCGTTGCGCCACTCTGATAGACTAACTTGCATTCTATCTCACTCATTTATCCTCATGGGTACGCACACTAACAGCCTGCTAATGGTTTGGTTCTATGACAACATTATTACAACAACGCATTTTATCATCACGGTCAGACTCCGGGATCATCTATCGCTTATCAACAAGGGCCATAGGCCCACAACAACAAATCAGCAATCACAACAACGAAACCATGTGGGCCATTCGGCGGTACCCACGACAGAACATCAACACAACTTGGGCCATTCGGCGATACCCAAGACAAGACAACAACGATGACAACAACAATATTAATATCAACATCATTAGTAACAACACCATCAACAACAGCAATATCAACAACTCAGTCACAACAATCGGGCACTAAGGCACCGGCAACAGCTAACAACATAATAGAAAGAACCAGACACACGGAATGGTCAACAATTAAAATAGGCACAACTCATAAAAGTAGGAGCAGTGCGCAAAATCAGGGACAGTAACAGTAATTTTCTGAAAACAGCAGTAACACTTTTCAGGGAACAGCAGTAATTATTTTCAGAAAAACAGCAACAATAAATTTTTTTTTTTCTGAAAACAGTAACAATAATTTTTCCGAAAACAGTAATAATAGTTTTTCAGAAAACAACAGCAACAGCAACCAGCAAAACAACGACAACAATAGCGTCAACAACATCACGAGAAGTTTACTAAGTGCGTAAATATAGTAAGACAAGTCACAAAATCAGAGTGCTTGATCCTTAAATCGGTTTCAAAAAAATTCAGAGAAAATAACAATTTGTGTAATAGGACCTTATTATTTTCCAAGAGTTGCAGCATGCTAGTATGGCAATGACACCAAAAACAATTTAGTGGACCAATATCCACAAAACACTTAGCCTAGAGCGTCAACATAGAAGTAAAAATATGCTCTAGCAAAAGTATTTGCATAAAACTACACATCAACCGAACCAAATTAGTTTAAGCATTCAGATGAACGTTTAGCAACAAAACCAACTTTAGGAAAACATATATCCATCCTCGGCAGACATTGTCATTTTAATATTTTCAAAACTACTCAGGAGGAAACAACCAAAAGGAAATTTATCATAAAGACTCAAGCGCACAATATCAAGCTTCACGTAGTACATACTGGATTAGTAATATAACTACTTAACACAAAATCAACAATTTTACTTTTGGAAGTAGTTTTCGCAAGTGAAGGATGTCACAAATCGGAGAGCTCAATCTTTCCAATCGTTTTGAGAAGATTCAAAGAAACCTCGATAACATTTTCTTTTGGGTCTAAAAGAAGTAACCACTACATTTTTTCGAAAACTAATTATTTTCCAAACCAGCAGGAAATCAAAGACCAAGTTCAGTGGCATCAATCTCTAATTCACGAAAATAATACTAACAATCGTTTAGAGTAAATGACATCCATTCTACATAGTTCAGCATAGGGGAAAATAATTTAACTCATGGAACAGCAGTTAGAGTATTAAAATAGCTAGAAAGGTCAATCCATGGGAACATCAATTCATAGCTAACGGCACACATACGAAAAGGTACAATCACACGTATGCACAATTACTTATTTAGAATTTTCGACATGGAAGATAAATCACGTTATGGAAATTGATTTCCTCTCTACAAGATTAAACATCAACTTGAACAATCTGAACAAAGCATTCTTAAGAACATACGGCAATAAAAGCTAACTCAATGAAATACACAAACCGTGCTAATGCGCATTTTAATTGTTTATGGTTCCTCAAAATCACGTAGCACCAATTATAAAGAGTACAACAGCCAAAATAAAATCAGGGAAAATTCAGCGTAGGAAATTACAGCTCACGGTCATAAAATAGTTCGCAAAGGTTCGGAGTTGGAAACATCACATGTGGAGGGAAGTTAAGCAAAAGGCCAAATGGAGTAAAATACGTGGGATACTAACAACAACATAAAATACAGTCCACTTTTCAAAATCATCTCATGGGGTTGTAGAAATAGGAGAGGACAATGTTGTAGCTTTCAAACCAAAAACTTTCGTAAAATCCAAGCGTACAATGTCAAACTCCAAGTAGCATGGAAATTGCAAAACAATTCATGAAGACCCTAAACTTACAACACTGCATGTCAAAACAATCAGGGACAACACCCAAAATAAACAACTAACGCGAAAGATGTCATAATTATTTTCAAATAAAATTAACAATTCTTTTCTGCTAAGTGAAGGATGTCATAGCCCCTTAGAATAAATACAAACAGCCTCATAATGGAAAACATTTACAAATCAGGGAACACCAAACCTCAACATTTTTAGGCATGTACTAGTCTGACATAATTTATCAAAACAATTCCCCACAATGCATTTAGACTCCACGTCAAGACACACCACCAAAGAGTTCATACAAGACCTAGTGTCGAAACAATTTTAAACCAGTCGAAACACATGTGAATACTAACCAACAAGGTAAGTTATTGAAGACCACACAAACGAAGTCGGAATTCATTCCACAAGAAGGTGAAAGAATAGCAACCAACAACAGGGACACAAGTTCACACACAGAAATGCAATACAACCTACAGTACCAGCAGGGGTATCTCCCCCACTAGTTCACTTACCATTAGCAACTCTTGGTTTACCTGCAACACAAACACTGGTCAGCACTTAAAAGACAACAGTTGGTCGTACACCGACACAACGACTCGACGACTTGGCCGGACGGACCAACCATTGCTCTGATACCACTATTGTAACACCCCCTTCTAATAACTTTACTAATTAATAAAATCAGAGTTTTTTTTTTTTTTTTTGAAAACAATATAAGAGAGTGCTACACTTACTCCATTAAATCAACAACTTCAAATCTGCATAATTTGGCTAAAACTGGCAAGATACATAGCACCATAGAATACCGGTTCAGTTCGCATCAACTAAATACAGTCATTACCACAGCGGAAAAATATTAAGTTCGAAAACAAATCCACTACATCACTAATAACAGTCTAACAGTGTAATTAAAATAACACATAAACATAAGACGCCCCCCGGTGCTACGTATCAGAGCATGACACTCCCTACCAGACGAAGGCATAAGGATAACCTTCACTCGCTAATACCTGCACGTTGCCGACATAAGAAGCAACATAAAAGCAGTAGGGTGAGTCTCTTTTCATAATTAATAACATATGGAATAAGCACTGCATAGGAAAAGGTAACTAGGCACACCGATTCACAACAAAGGCAGCAACCACATCACAATTACAATTCTCCAAACAACAATGCAAAAGGTATGGTTATGCGTGAAATGCAACCCAAACTCCACGGGCACATGCATGTCGGATCCGTCACCAAATACAAATAGGCCGTAGCCTCTGCTCACCAAATAAAATTAGGCCGAAGCCTCTGCTCACCAATTATGCACATGGTTCATGAGATGCTATGGAAATGCACCACCACACACCACACAATTCATCAAACTCACCATTTAATCAACTCACCGATTTAAAATTAGGCCGAAGCCTCTGCTCACCAATTAAAATTAGGCCGAAGCCTCTGCTCACCAATCACACCATAATACACTCACCAACTCAACCCACCACTCACACCAACACCAATTTCAATTAGGCCAATTTAGGATTTGACACGACATAGGGAAAGTGAATAAAAATTGGAATTAGACACCTTGAACAACTTCAGTCCAGAACCACCAGTAAAAATAACTCATTTTTACATAAAACCAGAATATTTGAATAGACACCGAAATTAGCTTCGAAACGCATTTTGAACCGTTAAATTTGGATAACCGAGTCAAAAGTTACATTAAAAACAAGTTTGGAAAAATTTAGGCAACATCCTGATTTTGGCGCCCAGCAAAAACTGGCGCAGGGCGCCTAGAGCCCAGACACTGGCGCTGAAAACTGGCGCAGAGCGCCTAGCAAAACTGGCGCAGGGCGCCTAGCAAAACCGGCGCAGGAAACTGGCGCAGGGAACACAGCGCCCATGCATAAGGCGCCTTACCAAAACACGCAAGAAAACTCTTTTAACTTCGAAATTAATTTTGCACGAGCCACATGCTCAGAATAAGGGAACCCAACAAAAATTTTGGCAAAATGTGACACGCCTCTTTGGCGCCCATGGACTAGGCGCCTAAGGCCAGGACAAACCACAACTCCTATGACTCCAAAAATTGTTTTGCACGAGCCATTTAGCTTGGACATGAAAACCCAGTATCAATTTTCGCAAAATGAACAACAGAAAATTGGGGCCCTTGGCGCCCATGGAACAAGGCACACGGCCAAATTTTGACCCAACACCTGAAACTGACTCTTTTTGTGCCCAGGAACTCCCATACCAAATTTGAAAGCAAACCGAGCATCCAATCTCCGGGACCCTCGGCTCCCATGGTGCCCACGAGCAACACAATTCTGCACACAGTGGCGCAGACAAGGGAACCCGCCGCCCAGTGTCTAGACACAGAACCAGACACAGGCAACACAGACACAGCACATGGGCGCCTGGTTCCCAGGAGCTAGACACAGACTTAGACAGAATTTCCAGCAACACACACACACACCTAGGAGCCTAAGGAGCCAACCAAATTCGAGTTCCTCACCACCAAAAATTCCCAAATTAAATCTCCAACCTTAATTCATCAATATAAGACTGACCATCACATTTACCACCAAAAATTCATTCAATCATAATACCAAACAATGGGCATGCATCATTCCTATTGTGTACAATTTCAACACCAATCAAACATCTCTTTGCACAATTAAAAATTTAGCATAGCACAACATCACAACATACAAATCATTCATGGAAAATCACCCTAGGACCTAACCCTAGGCATTACTCATCACATAAGCTATTAAAGATAAAAAGAGGACCCCCTAACCTCTTAGAAGTCGAAATTACTAGGAAATGCTCCAAGGAATTGCAAGACACCAACAAGCTCTTCCTCCTCCTTGAGTGCTCCACGAAAACTCCTCTCCCTTCCCTCTTGCAAGTCGCGACTTCCTCTTCTCACTCTCTCTTCTTCTTTTACGTTTTCTTTTTCTCTTCTCTTCTCTCCCCTCTTCGAATTCTTTTCTTTCTTTTTGGATGGAATAAGTGAAATAAAACTAACCCCCAAAACCCCTAAGTGATTCGAGCTCTATGACTAGCTAATGGGTCATGGGCTTACTCGTGGATCATGGGCCTCCTTCCACTACCCAATTTAATTACTAAACACCATATTATTACTTATACCACTCACATCCTATTTAATTAATCCTAAACCCAATAAGGTCCACATATATCATCCTCTTCCTCTATCACCTAAAACCCCCAATTAATTAACAATTAACTAAGTACGCAAACAAACAAACGCATAAATAACTAAACAAATATTATTCCTACCACATAACCGTATATAATTAATTACACAACCAAATAAATATTTTTGGGGTGTTACAGATTCCATGTTGCTTTCTTACACCCCTGTGACAAGGTTCGGTGTTATGTTGCGATTTCCGGCAAACAAACTTTAATGCATGAAGAGTGCAAATGATGAAAGTTTTTTTTCAAAATTTTGTCAGGTGCAAATGCAATGGTGCGAGATGATGTGAATGCGAAATGATGTGTTATTTACATGGAAAAAAGGGGTAAGAAAATGAGGTTATTGGTGGTATTTTGAACATTTTCAAGGATACACGCTACATGCCACCTCATGTAGGTGTTTATGAGGGGAAAAGAAGATTACTTTCTACACTTTTGAAATAGAGTTTGAGAAAAAGGAATGCCTAAGCTAATGCAACAAACAAAGGCGTGCCCCCGTGTCCTACAAAGGGTGGGAATCCTAGGGTCTAGAGTCGACGAAAAGGGTAATCCTCCCTTGTAGGTTCTAATCACTTCCTCACAATGGCAACCAAGAGCTTAAAGTCTCTCTCATGATGACACCCACAATCGTAGAAAGCTACCGAGTGTGAGGCATCATGACAAAGCGTACTCTTGGGCGAAACTTTCATGAGAGCCATACAGACAAAGGTCTACGAATGGCAGTCACTAATCGTTCCCACTCTCCTAGGTTTTTGTTCAGACATTGGGTTTTAGGCCCCACTCAATGCTCACAAGTATAGGGTGTGAAGTGTGTGTTGAGGGCACAACACCTAGAAATAACTACCCTTCCCCACCTGCAAGAAAAACCACGAACAGTCCAGACAAAAAGGTCGTCTACCCTAGGGTTCAACATGCATACATCATTTCAATATACAAACCATCCTAAGAAGTCAACAATAATCACACGCATCGTTTACCTCAAAGACAAAGTGCCGAGAAGAAGGAATGTTCTAAAATCTAGCAAACAAATGGCATGGAAAATAGAACAAAAGTAGGAAGAAAGGAGGTAAAACAAAGCATGTTAAATCAGCAAAGCAAATCACCCATTCAATTAATCGGCTTGACCCACTTAAGAAAAAGTGTCCCCAGTGGAGTCGCCAGCTGTCGCACCCCGAAAAATCCTCGGAGGGATTTTTCTTCGTACGACTGGATTTTAGAGTCGCCACCAATATTTTTTTAGGGTAAAACATCGGAAAAACCTTTTTTGGAAAGCAATGGTCATTGGAACCATTAGATTTGGGTTCGGGGGTCTAATTACGTATGGGGAAGGTATTAGCACCCCACAACGTCCCTTCAAAGAAGGGTTACCTTAACTGAATGTGTGATTTACAAAGTTGATTCGGAAAAATGCTTTGTTTTTACCTCTTTTGAAAAATGTTTTATTTCGGAAAAGTGTTTGGTTTTTGAAAGGAAAAAAAATGTTTTTGGTTTGTTGTGCTTGACGGAGGGGATCCGCTCCTACGTATCTCCCGGTGCGATGGAGAATTCAAAGCCACGTAGTTCTGGGTTGTCTAGAAAAAGGTTTTTGTTTTTTTTTTTATCTTGTTTAATTGTGAAAATTGAGCTTTCATGATGATCAATTGAGCAAAGGCTCCAAGTGACCACCATTAGCACTCCATTGTTAATAATCATGCAAGCAAAGGCTTCGCAAGACTACTAACAAGGTTTTTGGTTTAGTGAAAATCTTTAGGAAAATTAAGCATTCATGATGATCAATTGAGCAGAGGCTCCAAGTGATCGCCACTAGTACCTCATTGTTAATAATCATGCAAGCAATGGCTTCACAGGACTACTAATAAAGTTTTGATTTTAAAGAGTTTTCGCAATTGGATTGATTCTTATTTAGGGAAAAGAAAATTTGTTGTTTAAAAAAAAGGTTTGTGAAAAAAGATAAGCTTATTTGGGAGAAAGAAACAAATTTTAAAAAAAAGAAACAGGGGGGTGCAGTAGTAAAATAAAGGTGCAAGTTGCAGGAGGGCTGTATTATTAAAACTGGGGTGTAGGTAATAGCCCATTCTCATTTTTATTGGGCTGGTCCGTTTCAAATTCGTGGGCTTCAGAGAGGGTGTTTACGCAGTAAACAGAGGGGTGTGGTTAGTAATCGTAAAAAAAAGGCTAGTATAAAAGCTTAAACCAAAAACGAAACCCTAATTTTCTACCCTAATTCCCCTTCTTTCCCTCACGGTGCCGCTTCCACCTTCTTCTCTCACCCTACCCTTCGCCTCCTCCCCTCTCTCAATCGTTTCATCCTCCCTCTCCACCATGGCTTCGCCTTTCTTTCTCCCCACCAATCCTCACCTTCTCTTCTCTACTCCGTTTTCTCTCCCTGTTTTCACCGAACTGAATTTTTTTTCAACGGCGTGGTCTCCTTTTTTCGATCCAGGCTGGTTTCGCGAAGGGGATGGTTGGTGGTTACAGCGTTTGATTGTGCAACTACGGCGGTGGTGACGGTGAAGGGGACAAGGGCGTGCGACGGTTAGCGAGGAGAGGGAGAGGGAGAGGGGTGCGGTTGACGGTGAGGGTTCAGTGGCGGTGAAGGATGGCGTTTGGGGGGGCTGGTTGTTCTAATGGCGGTCGTTCGTGGATGGGGGCCGTTCGTGGGTGGTGGTTATGGCGCTGTGGGTGGTGGCCGCTCACGGTGGCTCGGTGGTGACATGGTGACGGATCTGTTTTGAGGAGTGACGGCGGTTGGGTGACGGTGGTTTGGTGGAGGTTGCGAGGAAGAGGGGGAGGTGTGGCCGTGAGCCTTGGTTTCTGTGTTGGTGTTTCGCGGCGGCGGCGGCGACGGCGCACGGCCAACGGCCACCGTCTATGGTGACCGGAGCTTCAGAGTGAGTTTTACTAGGCTTTTTTTGTTTTTTTTTATTTTTTTCTCTCTCCCTACCCTATTTCGGATTGGCTGTGACAGTACATATATTTATTTATTTATTTAAAAACCTGACCCCTCTATGTTGCTGGTTCTGATTTTTTGCTTCCTGTTTCTATATGTATGTATGCTAAGAAAACTATATATCATCTATGTAAATTGGAGACAAACATTGGTAGAGAGTTTCCTTTCTGTTTCTATTTATATGCACATAAAAAAAGCATGAGCAGAGGACAAGTAAATTGGAGGCACTAAACAAGTTCAGGAACTAACCTAGTTCCAGAAAATTGCTTTTCTCTTCTTTTTCGAACCAAATTCGTTGCTGGAAATCTGATTACCTTGTATTATATTGTGTCTCTGTGATTGTGTGTTCTGCCACTCTCTGTGTGTATATCGCTGTTTCTTTGTATCTCAGTGTGTGTGTATTTTGTGAATTGTCCCTGTCTTTTTTTTTCTAACACTGTTTCTGTTTACAGCATTTATAGGTAAAAACTGTGGTGTAGGTGTGGTGTTGGAGCAGGGAAACAAAACCCATGGGAGACCAGTTTGTTGCTGCTGCAGTGGAGCAGAGTGGAGCAGCAGCTTGCAGGGTGGTGTCTGCCAAAGCTGCTTTGTTGGAGCAAAAATGGTAAAAGAATAGGGAGCAAGAAGAAAAACCCATTGGCTTGGTGCTCAAAGCGTCCATTCAGCAACTAGGCGCATACTGCCTCTGCTGCTTTTTTCCTTCTTTTTTTTTGAAAAATTTGTACTCTTTTTTTTATTTATTTATTTTTGTACTATTGCATAAGAAATTTGTCTATATGTGTAACAATACAAAAGGACAGTTCAAATTGACTTTATTTTGTTTATTATTATTTTATTTATTTATTATTTTATGATAATAAAAGCGGTAAAAACAACACGAACCGACGCAACCACTCACGCACGATTTGCAACCAACACGCGCTCGCGTTAAGACTTTGAACACGTAACCGACTTAATGCGCACCCGTGTAAGTTATTAAGACCGATTTCATTTTATCCTTACTTTTCTAAAACGCGGTAAAAATAACGCGCAGTGATGCAGCTACTCACACGACTCAAATCGAAACGCGCGCTTTCGTTAATTATTATTATTTTTATTATTTGTTTTTGGATTCTCTTTTTTTTTTAGCGCCAAAGAAAATCTTCGCACGAGAGTGCCAAGGACACCCGCGTTTAGAACGATATGCTTTCCAATTAGTCGGACAAAATTAGGGTATGACATTACCTCACGGTCTTCTCTACCCCTCTTGTAGAATTTTTGCCTTCCGTGGGAATCGAACCTTGCACCTGAGGCATAAGTGCAAGTTAAACACACCTCCCACTACCAATTGAGTGCGCGCTCAATTGGTAGTGGGAGGTGTGTTTAACTTGCACTTATGCCTCAGGTGCAAGGTTCGATTCCCACGGAAGGCAAAAATTCTACAAGAGGGGTAGAGAAGACCGTGAGGTAATAGTGCCGGGGTGGCCAATGCGTTGGACCTGGGCTGTTAAAATGACCATTGGAAGAGAAAGAGGTACAAGCAAGGATTGAGAGAGGACATTGCTCAAAGTTTGAGTTTCTTTGCTTGCACCAGTTATGCTGCTTTGGTGCAACAAGTGTATGTGGTTGAAGGTGACCTAAAGAAGTTGTATGCCCGTAAGAGAGACTTTGGTTAGGGCAAGAAAGGTTCTGGATCATCAAATTCACAGATGGGTCCGAAGGGAAATATCAACAAGGGCAAACAGGTTCAAAAGTTTGAAAACCACAAATCTAGAATTTGTGCTAAGTATGGATGCCTCCACAAAGGTGAGTGCCTCCTTGGATCAACTCAGTTCTACTGTTGTAGGGAAGATCTTCATTACATAAATGGTTGCTCGGAAAAGAAGAAGAATCAGTCTGGAACTACCGCTCCGACTCACTGGAGGGTACGGATATCGTTTTGGGTATGAATTGGCTTTCCGCTCATCATGTCACCTTGGTTTTTTTCAACCGAACAATTTGTTTTGCTCATGAGTCTGTTGAGCTACCCAAAACATATTAAGAAGCTATAATCTCCTTTACCCCTGCAAGTCAATGTTCAGAGGCCTGTGTTATGATGTTAGCATCATCTTCCGAAATAGGTTTAGATCTAACTTCCATCCAAGTTGTGAATGAGTTTCTTGATGTATTTTCGGATGAAGTTGCATCCTTACCCCCTGATCGTGAGGTTGAATTTTCCATTGAGTTGGTTCCAGGTACATGACCAATTTTAATTGCTCCATATAGAATGACCCCATTAGAAATGAAAGAACTCAAAGTCCTAACTTGAAGAGCTCATTTCAAAGAAGTCTACCTGACCGAGTACTTCACCTTGGGGTGCTCCGGTGTTGTTGGTTAAAAGAAAGATGGAAGTATGAGATTATGTATTGATTAAAGGCAGCTTAACAAGGTGACCATAAAGAACAAGTATCTGTTACCCAAGATTGATGTTTTGTTAGATTAACTTAGACGAACAGCTATATTCTCAGAGATAGATTTGAGGTCAAGGTACCATCAGATTAAAGTTTGAGCTTTGTATATTCCAAAAATAGTTTCCCGTACTAAATATGGACACTATGGGTTTGTAGTGATGCCATTTGGATTAATCAATGCTCCAACAGTGCTTATGGATTATGTGAACAGAGTCTTCATTCTGTATTTGAATCAGTTTGTGGTGGTCTTCATTGACGACATCTTGGTGTACTCTAAGACAATTGAGGAACATGAACAACATCTCCGCATTGTTCTTGGTGTACTCCGAGAGAAACAATTATATGTCAAACCGACTACGTGCAACTTTTGGAAGTCGGAAGTTAAGTTCCTTGGGCATGCAATATCTCAGAGTGCTGTTGTCGTGCAATCTAGTAAAGTGGAAGTAGTGTTGAATTGGGAGCGATCGTCCTCGGTAATTGAAGTCAGAAGTTTCTTGGGATTGGCGGGTAATTACAGAAGATTCATCCAGGGGGTCTCTCAATTAGTACTTCCACTCACTCGGTTAACTCGTAAGGTTCAATCATTTGTGTTGGACTCCGATTGTGAAGAATGCTTTCTAGAGTTAAAAACTCGTTTAACCTCTGCTCCAATCCTTACCATTCTGGATCCAGTCTTGGGGTTTCAGATTTACAGTAACGCTTCGGGGAAGGGTTTGGGATGTGTCCTTATGCAAAACCGGCAAGTGGTTGCCTATGCCTCTGGCAACTAAAGACTTGTGAAGAAAATTATCCTACCGATGACTTAGAGTTGACTGCCATTGTGTATGCATTAAAAATTGGGAGACATTATCTGTATGGTTCTCGCTTCAAAGTTTTCAGTGATCACAAGAGTTTAAAGTATTTGTTTGATCAAAGGGAGTTAAACAACAGGCAACAGAGATGGGTGGAATTTTTGAAGGATTGTGATTCTGAATTGAAGTACCACCTAGGGAAGGCTAATGTAGTGGCAGATGCTTTAAGTAGGAAGTCTCTCCACACGGGCAAATTGATGATCCATGAGATGGCTCTTTTGGAATCCTTTAAGGATCTTAATTTGAAGGTGAGATATAGGAGAAATAAATTGGTGCTCATTCATGTTCGGATTTCCAGTTCACTAAGGAATTCGATCCGGTTAGCCCAAGAGGTTGATGTGGAGCTTCCAGCTCAGGGGGGTTTGCCTGGTTTCACCGAAGATAGTGATGGTGCTGTTGTTTCAATGGTAGAATCTGTGTGCTTAATGATGAGGACCTTAAGAGGCAAGTTTTGGAAGAGGCTCATAAGAGTCAGTACTCAGTACATCCTGACTCAGTACATCCCGAGTCTACCAAGATGTATCGAGATCTCAAGAAAATGTATCGGTGTGGCCGGGAAGGAAGACTGGGATTGCTGAATTTTTGGCTCGGTGCTTAACTTGTCAAAAGGTTAAGATAAAACACCAAAAGCCATCCGGTCAGATGCAACCTCTAAACGCTCTAGAATGGAAGTGGGAGAATACCTTTATCGATTTTGTGATGGGGCTACCTCGGTCCCAGGTTGGTAATGATTCCATATGAGTAGTGGTTGATCGTTTAACCGAGTCAGCTAACTTCATTCTGGTTCGTTCCAACTACAAGATTTCCAAGTTAGCTGATGAATACCTTAAAAACATAGTGACACTTCATGGAGTTCGAACTAGTATCCTTTCTGATCGCGATCCTAAGCTTACTTCTCGCTTTTGGAGAGCTATGAACTTAGCATTAGGGTTTAATCCCTGTGTTAGTACAGCCTACCATCCAAAGACAGTTGGCCAGACCGACAGAACCATTCAGACATTAGAGGATATGCTTCGGGCTTGTGTCCTCGATAGTAGAGGCAGATGGAAGAATCACCTTCCATTAGTAGAGTTTGCATACAATAATAGTAATCATTCCAGTATTGGGATGGCTCCGTATGATTCATTGTAAGGACGGAAGTGTCGGACACCACTTTGTTGGTGGGATGTAGGTGAGAGCCGACTATTGGGACCAGATTCGGTTCAAGAAACTACGGAGAAAATCCATCAGATCAAGGAAAGAATTAAAGCAGCTCAGAGTCGTCAGGAAAGTTATGCTGACAAGCGAACTAGACCATTGGAATTTGATGAGGGAGACCACGTATTCCTTAGAGTTATCCCTACAATTGATATTGGTAGGGCACTGCGAGCCAAAAAACTCAGTCCTCGATATATTGGACCCTTCCAAAATCATAGAGAGGATTGGACCAGTTGCGTATCGTATTGCCTTGCCGCCATCATTGCCAAACCTGCATAACGTGTTCCATGTTTCCAAATTATGGTAGTATATTCTCGATCCTAGTCAGCCATTGAGTTTTGAGACGGTTGATCTTCGATCAGACCTTAATTTCCAGCCAGATCACGAGTTCAGTATCAAGACCTTGGGAACTTGAAGACGGCATACAGACTCGTTATCCGTATCTTTTCTAATGAGGTAAGACTTGACAAATTTTTTAGGACAAAATTTTTTCAAATTAGGGTGAAATGTAACACCCAAAGTAAAGTTTTATTTACTTTAGATATTAGTAATTTTTATTTAAATGATTTAAGTGTTAAATTTATGATGAAGTACTCTTGTGTCGTTATTTTTATCAATTAAGTGTGGGGGTGTTTGACTGAATACTAGAGGTGCAAGTAACAAATGAGCTTAGAATGATACAAGTCCAAAAACTTGTTTTAACTGGCCCAGAAATTTTTAATAAAAGCCCAGCCCAACCCTTTGTCCAAATGACATTTCAGCTGAGTAAAACAATCCTCCCTCTCCTTTAGCTCATTCATTGTTAAAACAAAAAACAAAATAGAAAAGAAAGTAGAGAGGGTGGAGAGAAAGTCGAAGAGGAGAGAAAGGGAGAAAGCCATGGAGGGTTTCCTTCAACTCTAGCTACCTTGAAACCATTATTCACTTCTTCTTCTTCATTCCCATTATATCATAGAACCAAGATCAAGAGTTCAGTAGTTCAACATTTACCTCCTCCTTCCAAGTCATTTCGAGTTGCATAAGGGTGGAAGAGGTAGATTGTGAAATTTTAGTTGTTGCATGCTTGTTTGGGGAGCTGAAGTAGAGCTTAGGGAAGCTACATTCTGGTTTTAAGGGTCAAACAAGAGAGCTAGGAGCTGAAATCAGAAATTGGGATTTTAGGAGCTTGCCTTATTGAAGAAAACTTCACCATCTTACGTGCGTTCTCAATTTTAGCACTTCTTGTGAGTTCTTTATTCCTCTAAGTGCTTATAGATGAAAATGTTGTGTGTAAAATGATTTAGTTTGATTCATGAGTCAACATGCGTGTGATTTTCGAAATTTCCTTGTGTTTGAGCATGTTGAGTTGAAATTGTTGTGTTTATTCAAATGATTGATCGGTTATGAACCATTTTCAAGATGTTAGAATTTTGGTTAGAAATGAGTTAATGTTGGTTGACTTATATACTTTAAATGAGGTTTGAATTGGTGGATTTCTGAATATTATGGTTGTTGTTTTGAATGGGAAAGGATGGGGTACAAGAGGGTTGAGGAACAAAGCACAAAAACAGCAAAAAGTGTACATCTAATATTCTGCCACGGTCCTTGGCAGCTACCACGGCCAGCCCGTGGCAGAATCTGGTTGCAGCAATTTTTTTTTAAAACTGCTGACACGGCCCGTGGTAGCCACCATGGGTACCCGTGTCAGCATCAGGTTTTTCCACATTTTTATTATTGATTGACCCTCAATTACCTCGTACGACTATCCTAATCCAATTCCTATGATTCATAATGATAATTGAGATTGTTTAAGCTTAATGCCCACTAATATTGACATGATTTGAACATTTGCGTTCATTTTACCGACTTGTCTATAGATTGATAATGTTATGAATGTAATAGAACGATACTAAATGATACCCTAAGTTATGTATGAATGAGAAATCTAAGAATCTAAAGTGTACATAAGATACGATGGGGATGACGATCCCAAGTTGAGAGCATACTTGGTGAAGGGAAGTCATGGGCCCCAAGTCAAGACCCAAAATAAGTTGACTCGGCAGTAGCTATTGTCGGGTGGGTTCTCCGTGGGAATCGTGCAATGATTACACGAGTTGTACTAAGAAAAGAGAAAAGATAAGTAAAACACCGAGAGTATAAGGTTAGAGGTCTCAAAAGAACTCTTTGAGATTGTATCTCGTTGTATATGTTGTGTTTTTCAGATGTGCAGGGCAAGACGAAGCAAATAGAGAAGAAGTAGTAGCTGTTGAACTGGATTACTAAAGTTTAAAGGGTCCTTAGGGGTCATGTTTATATTTGCTTAGTCTACCCTAGATATGTATTATGTACTATTTTGAGACTTTAACCTTTGATTGTGTAATCAAATTTGTTGTAATATGTAAACCGTACTTTCGGATTTGAACAAGTTATTAAAATGGACTCATGTTGAACTAATATCAGTAATGTCATTAAGTTTTCCTTTTGGTATTTATACCTCTTGGAATAAGTTTTTAATGGATCATCCCGTCAAGCTATGTTATGTTGAATCCTTAAGTAGGTTTAGAACTCTGATTTATATGAAATGTTAATGCTCTTTATATTTCTTCCAAGGTTGAAATATTAGGATGTTACCTTTTATAATATATCTTACGGTCAGATTAACTAGTACATCAATGAAGTATTTAGTTTTTTTAGTTACCTTGTTATTAGTGTGCAATATCCACAGACATTTCAATGCCTAATATACGTTCAGGAACCTGGCTGGCCAGGTATACCATGATTTTTCCGGTCTTTGTGGTTTTTCCCTTCGATTTTTCCGATCTGTGTGGTTCTTCCCAAGCACTTGTGTTGGTGCGAGGGACTTAGTTGATCCCCCACCCTAGAAGCCACCTCATTATATTATAATAAAAAATTAAAAACATAAATAGGGTATGAGTAGCAATTCCCTAAAATTTGTTAAAAAGGATGAGAAATTACACTCACCTCCCCTAAGTTATGACTAAATGATATAGGCGCCCCTTTTATTTTTAAAATGAACGCTCACCTCCCTTATTTGCTGAGAAATTTCCGCTCACATCCCGTATGCTTTGTTTAAAAGACACAAACACCCAAATTATTCTCTCTACAAATACATAATAGAGGAGAGGAGAGGCGTATGTAACCTATGAAAGGTCAATAATGTCTTTTATAAAATAGAGGAGTGAATGTGTTATTTAGCTATAAGTGAGGGACTGTATGTGTTATTTCCACGATTTCCCAAAAATCACCGCCCGCTCGCTGCACCTCTATTTATCTCCAAACGTTCCATAGCGGAACGAGATAAGAGGCTTAAGACTTATCGCTATATATAATCGATTTGGGGAACTCTGAGTAAAGAACAGTTTTTAAGTTCAACACTACAATGGCGAAGAAGGGGAAGAAACAACTCATGTCTTCAGCGCCATGGAGAGGAGAGGAGCCTGAAGAATTCGAAGATGCAAAGCTCAAAGTAACGAAACAAGGCGATGGAACTTCAACTATGCATGTCCCTCGCACCAAATCCAACAATCACAACCACGACGATGAACTTATCGAAATTGATCCTGAATTACGCTACAGTTTCCAACGCAATTATCAGGTTTTTCATTCCTTCAAACATCGAAACAAATTATAATTAGTGTCGTCAATCGTTTCATTTCTCAGATAATGTTTTGCATTCAGGAAATTAGGTAGCGAGATAATTGAATGTTGAAATCAAACCCTAGGTTTTTTCTTACTGGCATTTTTTGGTGTGGAAAGGAATGTTTGTATAAATCGAATGTATAGAATAATGAACTGACTAGTTTAGACTTTAGAACCCTGCTTTGTGCTTGGGATTCTACTGGTTAGTTGCAATATAGAATCACACTTCAGTGATTGTTGTGAATTTCACTTGGCCAGGTTTACTTGCTTTACTTCCCAGTGGATACTAGATAAGTTATTTAGACTGTGTTTTGTAGGCTTCTGCAAATGAGAATTTAATGAATTTAATTTCATAGAATTGATTTTGTGGCGAAATAATTTATGGAAAATGCTACTTATCACGAGAAGTATTCTCGTGAAATTATGTGAATCTCCCCTTTTTACTTGCAAATATAATAATCCTCTTGAAAATAGCTACAAATTGGGTTTATTAGTTGAGGTCAAAGAGGCTTAATTCATCTTTCTGCAAATAAGTTAAGCTGGGGACAAATTGCTGATTCAATTATTCTCAAAAGCTTCTCAAAGTTGTGCAAAAGTTTTGAAGAAGGTGATAAAACCCAACTTTTGATAACCGTCGTTGGACTTGGAGCAGTAGGTTAGAGATGAAGTTGGGTGGCTGCTATTCTAGAGATTTATGCACAAGTTTCGAAGAATATGATGAAACAACTTTCATTATAGATTTTTAAACAAATCCACTTAATCTGCCCACGTAATAGCAATTTCGTGATATTCGTGGCCATGGATTCTTCGCTATATATAGCAGTCCTCATAATTTATATTTGGATGCTTTTACTGATTGATGCAAAAACCCTAGTCTAAAGCAAAAGTCACTTTTATTGTTACTAATTAAGCTGAAGTTTGGAGAAAAATCAATTTTGATTCAAAGAAACTAAGTATGTGTTTAGATAAGCATTTGCCAAAAGTTATTTTAATTTAGTTTTATAAGATTATGTTTGGATATTTTCACGTTAAAAGCAAGTTCGACTTAAAATTTAGTGGAAATGTTTTGTTCAATAGTCAAACTGAGGTTTAGAGACGAAATCAAGTTTGTATGGTAGTATATCTATGTTTTACTAATATCATGTTTCTTAGGAAGTATAATCAAATTTGACACTCTTTATTGTGAAAACAAACACAGAGTAAGTGTTTAGGATTTAACAGAATCACATTTGACAGTAGGAAACTCACATGTGACACTCTATCATGTATTCAAGCATGTAAGTGATATGTTACCTCAGGTTTTGTTTTGTTATTAGACTTGATGTCTATGTGCACCATAGATGTATTATTATGCATATTACATGCTGCCCCTTGTTTGTTTCTCTTCTGCTATTGTAGAATTAAATTATTTACTATTGTTAATATCTGTTCTATATAAATGACCACATCATTTATTTCTTGCTAGTACAATTGATGCAGCATCATTCCAGTATTCTTCTTCAAGTGTTGGACTTGGATGTTAATATACCTTTTTTCTTTTGTAATGCAGTTTTTGCAGCGAGTTTTTAGTATTGACACTATGGTGAAACCTCTCCCCCCTGTTATGGCTTACAACGTATCTCGCAACTTGAACTTCTTCACACGCATTTTCACGCAATTCTTTGGTATGTTAGATTCTGTTCACCTTTTTACAAATTGACTTACCAAGTTTCCCTTATGTCATGCTTCACACTGGACCATATTACTAGTGATAATTCTGTGATCCTAACTGGATAAACACACCTGCTTTGGTTATCTTAGGAACCCAGTATTTGTTATTTTTGTGATGTTTCCTTGCGTTTTATGTTCGTCAAACTTCTATATTTTTCCCAGTTTATGTTAGTAATATGCTATGATATTGCAGATCCTGAAGGCATTGCAGCTGCCCAGAAATCCATGGGCATGGGACAGGAAGACAGAGATCGCAGAGTTCGTTGAAGATGATCGGGAAAGATGCCAAAAAAAGAAGAAAAATAATTTGTAAGAACCCAGAGGATGATATATCATTTATGACTAATTTTTTTCTTCGTGTCATCACTCAGCAGAATTATATTTAGTAATGTATATTACAAATTTGAGTAGCATTACAATTTGATCTTGTTTTTGCTACTTATTATTGTTGCTAGTTATGCTGCACTTGTTACAACCCTATTACTTTTAAATTTGATTGTATAAATTTTGTTAGATAGTTGGATAATATTTGGAAGTGTATTCTTTTTCATCAACCTTTACTTGTGTGACCTGCCTAGAGAGTGAAAGTCATCTTCTTACCCAAGAAAGTGGAAAGAACCGACTTCTATTGGTTTACGTGGTAAGGAGTTTGGTTTTTCCGGACCGCAATCCACTAGTCATTTTTTATTGCAGTCACCACATACACCTACCATTGGATCTTCCAATATTAAATCCTGATTATTGATTTTTTTTTGAGCAAAAAAAAATAAAAACAAATGAGAGGAGAGAGATCCAGTTTTTCCTAAGCGAGATCTCGTGTTCGAGTTTTGTGAATGAAAGAAAAAAAGGGCTTCGAAATAGCTTTACCCATTTATATGAGTCCATTCGACTCGACTTGGATTATGCCAACATGCCATCAATTTTGGGTTTCGATTCTCTGCAGTAACTACCAAGCTGTTGAACCTTAGATTTAACATTCACGATTTGCATGCCTTTTTTTGTCAATCTTGAGCTGCTGCTATGTGGAGTGTTTTTGATAGTTCCCCATCCTTCAAGTTGGATTAAAGTTGAGTTTTTTTTTTTTCACAAGGTGAAAAGTTGAGTTAATCATGTACCTGAAATTTATATTTATTATATTATAGTTTTATCTTGTTTTGTGTTATAATTTGAATGCTTGACATAATAAATTTTGACAATCGGATTTGAAATTATTAGAAAACCTGATTCGATTGTAACCATTTTGATTTGTGCATAGTTATAAATCTATTAAAATTTTGTTACATTTTAATAAATTTAGAGCCTATTTGTTAATGCTTTTTTTTTAAAAAAATAATCACATTTTTTAAAAAAATTATTCTATTTTATAAGTTTTGCATTCGTTTGTTTCGGCGTTTTGAAAAAATGAGAATCTAAAAATAATATAAAAATGACTTAAAATGAGAATTTGTTTTAAGTAGCTTCTCATCAAAATCATTTTTTAAAGAATGATTTTTTAAAAAAAAAAGTGATTACACGAACACAAACCAATAGCTTCTTCAAAATCTCTAAAAACTAATTTCAAAAGTATTTAATAATAAAACCACTTATTTTTTAATCGGTAAGAAACAGGCCCTTAATCTAGATTTTTTGCGGTGCGGTTTGGTTTAGTTTCAAACCAAAAATTCATCCGAACTACAAGGTAAAAACACACCGTTTGGTTGTGTTTGGTTGGCTTCCTTATAACAATTCGAACCAAACCAATGGGGTTTAGATTGGTTCGGCTGGTTCAGTTTTTTATGAGTCGAAAAATAAAACTAATTTGATTAAAAGTAAATTAATTAAATTAATTATATTGTTATTATTATTTTAGTCAGATATAAACCCAAGAGCACTTGGATGAGATGGTAGGAGTCTCTTCCAGCTTAACCAAGGTCCTGGATTCGAATCTTGTCTTGGGCAAGCAGTAGTGTTAAATCTCTTGAGGAAGAGCTTTGCCACCCATTGTGATCCTACCCGGCTCGAGGGATTAGTCTCTGTAGTGCGCGCAGAGGATAATCGGTTTATACCCAAAAAAAAAGTGATATATAATCTACCAAACTTAAAATATAGTAACATTAAAAGTACAAAAAGATCATATAATGTTTTAGTTGACTAGATTTAATATGTCTTTTAAAAATATATAATTATATAATACTATGTGCTGTTTGGTTTGGTTCTGGGATAAAAAGTTGTCATCCGAACCAAATCGATCAGTTGATTGAAAAAGTGACCTAAACACATACAAACTGTTCTGTACCGTGCTTCCGATCTTGAGGATCGATATTATGCAGTTGGTAGATATTTCGTCCTTGATTCTATCTTTGTCTTCGGGCTTTGAGAGGAAGGTTTTGTTCGACCTGGAGATGTTCGACCTTGAGAGGCGATGTTGAGGTGTTCGATCTTGAGATGTTCGATCTTGGAGGGCGAGGTTGTACCTGCAATGATACTCCGACGCTTAAGTCAGTATTTGAGAGAATAAGTGTTTGGTTAAAAAGTGCTTACCATTAATGAGCATTGAATGGGGTATTTATAGAGTTTGGATGTGTTTGTGTTGGCGTTTTTGGGCCGTCCGATCTTGCGGGCTGATCTTGGCCATTGAAGATTGGACTCTCTTGATTACAATTGGGCTTTTCATCAATTGGGCTTTTGGAGAAGGGGTGCAAATAGAAGTTACTGTAATTACCATAACAGTGGTCCCCCAAGTCTGGTCGCTACGAGGAGCGATCTTGACTTTGAGTGGGGGTTCTATCCGTTTATCGAGCTTATGTTGGGGCCGGGGTTTCTCGAGCGATGCTAGCTGTCCGTCGAGCTTCCGAGCGACGTGGGCAGTTTTTCGAAACTCAGTGCTGCTTTGGAATCAGTGCTGTTTTGGAATCAGTGCCACTTTTACTGTTTCTGACAAGGCGTCTCTTCGTAGTGGCGGCGCATGATGGTGACGTTTTATTTTTCAGCGTGCGGATTTTAATGGACCATGGGTTGGATGTGACGCTTCGACTTCCAGGCCCAGGCCCATTGGATTTGCTATAAATAAAGGGTCTCACCAATTCATTTGTTGTTTGTTGTTCATTCGTTCTGATTTGCCGATCTTTCGAGAGCTCCCGAGTTTCTTTAGAGTGAACGCGTTCGAAGTACTTTTAAGGTCGGTTTCTGAGGATCGACAACCGTTTATTTCCAGACATCATCAGCTTGCGACATAGTTTCGAGGTTAGTCTACTTTTTGGTCTTTTCTTTACTTTTTATTTATGCCTGGACCTTCCCCCGTCCCCTTTGATCTCAGAATGGGGGTCGTCAGGTCGGGTTCCGACTTGCTCGCAAACCCATTTTTCGATCTTTATTCCTGACATTTCGTCCCCCATTCCTGTAGATTCGATCTGGCGAGAACGAAACAAACTCGGAGAGACGTCACTCAGTACCGGAAAGAGTTTGCGAGTGCGATGGCTTCTGGTGGTGAAATCCCTGAGGTCCGTGCCGAGCCTCTTGAAGTCGCCGCCCCGGACGTGCAAGAGCACTCTGCTTCCGCCCCTGTGAGTGATAAGGCGGAAGATAATTTTGAGAGCGAAAGTTCTTCTCCTGCGACCGATGCTAATGAGCCGAATGACGATACTCCCGAAGATGTGGAGGAGGATTGCTTGGTGGATGTGATGGCTGTTACTTCCGAGTCTGATGAGGAAATTCCAGTGGAGGAATCAGAGGGTTCCGAGGTCGATCTTGGGTCGAGTTCCGACTCTGCTGATGAGTCCGATAGAGAGGGTGTTGAAGAACAAGTTGAATCTCGCCCTAAGAGCCAACCGGAGTCCAGCCGAGCTTCTGCCGTTTCTCTGGATGAGTACTCTAGTACTGGTTGCGGGGACCTCGACGTACCGGTGCGAGAGGTCTCCCAATATGATTGGGTTTCCAAAAATATTTTGGAGATCGAATCGTTGTACCAGCATGGGTTTAATTTGGAGAGGGTCGGGAGGAAAGCTTCGGGTCGCTCGAAGCGAATTTGGAGAGTTGAGGGAATGAAGAAGGGAGAGCATGTGGCTTTGTGGCCAGGAGAGCTTAAGTTTACTTTGTATCACATGCTGATAAACGAGATGAATATCAGGCCTCCTTTCACTTGGTTCGAGCAGACGGTCTTGGCGACTTTGGATGTTGCGCCTTCTCAGTTGCATCCAAACGCGTGGGCTTTTGTTCGAGCTTTCAAGCTAATGTGTCTTCATCTGGAGAGGCCGGTCTCGCCGTCGCTCTTTTTTCATTTGTTTGAGATCAATCGGAATAGTAGTGAGAATAAGTCCGGTCGTGAACACGTCAGTCTTCGTTCGAGGCGAGGTGCCAAGATTTTTAAAGCCTATGCGGACTCGTTGAAGGGGAATTGGAAGGAGTTATTTTATTGGGTCGAACCGGTGACCGACGAAGCGATTGAGAGAGTGGGAAAGTTTTCAGAGGATGGTCGGACTTTGGTGTCCACCAAGTTTCCCATTGGTTGGAGTCAGGCCCATTTTGAACGATCCACCAATTCCTTTTCGGTTGGTCAGAATCGTTTGAACGCTGCCGATCTTCTTACCAAGAGGATCCTGATGTTTATTTCTGAGAACATTCCGTTTTCAAAACATAAGTATCGGGGTATCCCTGCGGCTAAGATAGTTCAGGCCGGAAAGCGAAGACGAGTGCAAATTGTCTTAGGTAGCCTTGTTTTTCTTGCTATTGATATTTGCATATTTTTGACCGTAGTTTGTATGACCGATTTATGTTTCTTTTCCAGATACCATGGCCCCAAAGAAGCTCGCCGTAATGAAGGCGCTGGCGATGAGGAGCGTCGAGATATCTGGAGATGCTGAGGGGGTTGGTGTTCCGCTTCCGACTTCTCCCCAGGCCGAGACTGTTGTTGGGACGGTTACTGCTGCTTCTCCGATAAATGTCGTTACCCAGGAGGACCTTGCCTATGAGGCTATGGTCGATCTTGTTTCCAGTTCTCCTCCCCCGACTGCTCCCGAAGTTGGTGCGGGTACCTCGGGAAAAAGGGTGCGCACCGAGGCAAGTGGCGAGCAGAGGCCAGAAAAAAGGAGTAAGACTTCGAGGAGACCGAAGCATAAGAGTAAGACCGTACCCTTGGAGGAGGGTTTTTTGGAGCAGAATTACGCCCAATGGCGGGAGGATCCTGTCGGGGCGTCTGTTAAATTGTTGGCGAATTTGGCCGATGTTCATAGGATCGAGAAAGAAAAATACGAGCAGCGGGCTAAGGGTAAATGACATCATTGCTTTTTATATTCATAAAAACATCTCTTTCTTCATAAACTGATTTCCCTCATTTTTCGATTTTGCAGCTTCGTTGGAGCTTGAGAAGTCAAAACTAGTGAAGCTCGTGGAAGACGTGGCTTTAAAATCGAAAGAGCTTGCTCGAACAAAGCAAGAACTTCTGGTTCTGAAGGAAAGCCAAGGGGAGGTTGTACGTCGGGCGGAGTTTGCGGAGAATCGTGTCAAGGAGCTTGAAGAAAGGGAAAAAGTTTTGGAGGGGCAACTTGCCGAGGCCAACGAGAAGATCAAAGGTTTGGAGTTTCGTGTAGCTGGTTTGGAAGAGGATTTGAAGAAAGCATCTGAGGCACGGGTCGGTACGAGCGGCGATGCGGAGGCTCGAATTGCAGAGCTTGAGGCAGCCCTTCAGCAAAGCAGAAGAAATGCTAAAGAGGCGACAAAACTTGCAAATGAGGCTAGGAGGGAGGCTCGGGAAGCTGCTAATTCTGCAATTGAGCTGTACAAGGAGGGTTTTGAGTCCGCCCAGGAGCAAATTACTTTGGTCCATCCTTCTATAATTTTGGATCGGTCGATTATTGACGCCGACCATGAGGTAGAAGGGGGTCAGATCTTTAAGATCGATGCTCAGACGCAGACGAAGAGTGTGATATTCCCGACCTCCACTGCCTGATGTTGTAACAGTGTTTCTTTTGCAGAAGTTCCTGGTGTATGCTTTTACTTATGCATTTTTTGTATAGATCCGGAACTTCTGTTTGGTCTTAGCTGGAGATATTTGTAACCTCTTTTTGGAATATGCTTATAAGGCCTTTACGAGCTTTAATGAATGCTTTTCGAATTTCGCATGTCATGTATGTCGTTTTTGCGAGTTTTAAACGAGTGCTTTTTAAATTCTGCACGTCGCGTGTGACGTAAAAACGTCGGTAATCGAGGAACTCGATTTACCGGTTTTGAACCTATAGGACAGTTTACTAGGACTCGGCCCAGATTTAACTCGCCCCATAGGGGTATCGGCAGCTGTGGCCGATGGTCGTTCGTAGGACGTTTCGATCCTTGAAGACCCGGTCTCTTTGAGATAGTTTGCCAAGACTCGGCTCGGATTTAACTGTTTTCTCAAAGAGTTTTTGACCTTTGGGTGGTCGCTTTTGGGGAGATCTTTTAAGATCGGTCCCAGTTGATCCTCTACGGGGGAAGGTCCCTTCATTCTGTTTGATGAAAATCAAGAATGTGTGGCGACTTGAAAAAACTTTTGAGAAGTATTGAAAGCGTTTGAAAGAAATGTCAAGCTTCTTTATTAATAGCTTATTTCGAGTTTACATAAGATCGGTGTGAGTGACTTCTTTCTAAGGATAATAACTTTTCAGTTTTGTTGCGTTCCAAGTTCTCTCAATCTTTCTTCTTTGGAGGGTCTCCAATTTAAAGGCTCCCGTGCCGGTTTTAGATAAAATTCGGTAGGGGCCTTCCCAGTTTGGGGCGAGCTTTCCTTGGGAGGCGTTTTTCTGACCGACGTCAGCCCTTCTGAGTACCAGATCGCCAGGATTGAAATCTCTGTGAACGACCTTGGTGTTGTATCTGGTTGCCACCTTTTGTTTGATGATCGCTTCTCGGAGCGAGGCTCGACCTCGGATTTCATCGATGAGGTCGAGTTCTTCTCTTAGGGCTTGATCGTTATTGCTTTGTGTTTTGGGATTTGCCGTTCTCCAACTAAGTTCGCCGATTTCGACGGGGATGACCGCCTCGCTGCCGTAGGAGAGCCTAAAAGGTGTTTCCCCAGTGGAGCTTTGGGGGGTCGTCCGGTATCCCCAGAGGACGTAAGGCAATTCTTCTACCCAATTTCCTTTAGCATCGTCCAAACGTCGTTTCAGCCCGTTTAGTATTACTTTGTTTGCAGCCTCTGCTTGACCGTTGGTTTGAGGGTGCTCTACTGAAGTGAAATGGTGTTTAATTTTAAGCTCGAACATTAGTTTGCGGAATCCCGTGTCTGTGAATTGCGTTCCGTTGTCTGTTACTACTACCTCGGGGATCCCGAACCTGCTCATAATGCTTTTTTTGAAGAACTTTATGCAGTTTTTTGCAGTGATGGTTGCCAGGGGTTCCGCTTCTATCCATTTACTGAAGTAGTCTACGGCGACGATCAAGAATTTGACTTGTCCTGGTGCTTTTGCGAAAGGTCCGAGCAAGTCCATTCCCCACCATGCGAAGGGCCATGTGGAGGATAAACTCGTGAGGTCTGTGGGGGGAGCTATGTGCACATTGGCGTGGATTTGACATTTCTTGCACTTCTTCACGTGATCACTAGCATCACCGATCATGCTCGGCCAGTAGTAGCCGGCTCGAAGGGTTTTTCGTGCTAGAGAACGAGCTCCCATGTGCTGGCCGCAGATCCCCTCATGAATTTCTGTCAACACATAGGCCGCTTCCTCTCCCTCGATGCATTTAATTAACGGGGAAGAGAGGCTTCGTTTATAGAGCGTCCCGTTGATGGCTGAAAAAGCCGAGGCTCTTCTCCTGATATATTTGGCGTCGTTTCTGTCTGGGGGTTCCGTTCCTGAGACGATGTACTCTAGAATTGGGGTTATCCAGCTGTCTGCCTCTTCAAGTACGTAGATGGTCGGGTTAAACAGCGGCTCGATAGATACACTGGGATTGTGTAGTGTTTCTTGGATGGTCGTCCTTTGGTTACCCGGGGTTTTTGTGCTTGCGAGTTTGGCGAGGATATCAGCTCGTTGGTTTTCCGTTCTTGGGACATGAATTATCTCGCTTGCTTCAAATTTAGCTATTAGCGACCGTACCTGAAGTAGGTATTTTTGTAGGATCGGTTCTTTGGTCTCGTATTTGCTTTCGATCTGGGAGACCACCAAGAGAGAGTCGGTATGGAGTTTAATTTTTTGGACTTGGAGGTCAATTGCCAGGCGAAGTCCGGCAATGCAAGCTTCGTACTCTGCTTGGTTGTTCGAGGTGGGAAAACCGAATGCAAGGGAAACTTCGATGATGACCCCAGTCGGGCTTTCTAGCATAATCCCAGCACCACTCCCTTTTGGATTTGAGGAACCATCGACGTAGAGGATCCATATGTCAGAGCCGGTGTTAGCAGGTGTCATCTCGGCGATGAAGTCGACTAAAACTTGTGCTTTAAGTGTGGTTCGAGCTTCATATTTGATACCGAACTCTGAGAGTTCTACGGCCCATTTGATCATCCTTCCAGCTAGATCGGGTCTGTGGAGTATCTGTCTGATTGGGTAGTTAGTGCGGACGACTACCTGGTGGGCGACGAAATAAGCTCGAAAACGTCGAGCTGCAACAATGAGGGCCAAGGCGATTTTCTCGATTTTCTGATAACGACTTTCAGCCCCGTGCAGAGCCTTGCTTGCGAAGTAGATGGGACTTTGCCCGGTTTCGAGTTCGCGTACTAGAACGGCAGCTAATGCCTCTTCCGAGACTGCTAGATATAGGTATAATGTTTCTCCTTCATTTGGGCGAGTTAAAATTGGAGGCTCGGAGAGAGATTTTTTAAGTTGCTTCAAAGCTTCGTCTTGCTCGGGTGTCCATTTGAAATCTT
The DNA here is from genome assembly GCA_039519185.1 of Astragalus membranaceus. Taxonomy (NCBI): domain Eukaryota; kingdom Viridiplantae; phylum Streptophyta; class Magnoliopsida; order Fabales; family Fabaceae; genus Astragalus; species Astragalus membranaceus. Next base: position 70,974,292 of record CM076850.1, read on the forward strand.
TTTCTTCTTTTTTGAGGATTTTGAAAAGTGGAAGAGATTTGAATGCTGCATTCGATATGAAACGAGATAGAGCAGCTATCATTCCATTGAGTTTTTGTACTTCTCTTTTGGACGTCGGAGTTCGCATTTCTGTGACGGATCGACATTTGTCTGGGTTTGCCTCGATACCTCGTTCTGTTAAGAAGAAACCTAAGAATTTCCCAGCTCGAACCCCGAAAGTGCATTTCTCTGGGTTTAATCTCATTCTATTTTTTCGTACCTCAGAGAAAATTGCTTTCAGATCGCTCACATGGTCGGCATCACTTTTGCTTTTGGCGATCATATCGTCGAGGTAAACCTCTACGCTTTTACCGATCTGGTTTTGGAAAACTATGTTCATCATTCTTTGATAAGTTGCTCCAGCGTTTTTTAAACCAAAGGGCATAACACGGTACGCGAAGTTTCCTCGGTCAGTGATGAAGGCGGTTTTTGCTTGATCTGGTGGAAACATGGCGATTTGGTTGTACCCGGAGTATGCGTCCATGAAAGATAACAACTGGAAACCGGAAGCGCTGTCGACCAAACGATCAATACTGGGGACCGGAAAGGCGTCTTTTGGGCAAGCTTTATTAAGATCGGTGTAGTCGACACACATACGCCATTTTCCGTTAGACTTCTTCACCAGGACAGGGTTTGATAACCAAGTTGTGTATTTAACCTCAGAGATAAAGTTGGCTCGGATGAGGTCGTCTACTGCTAAGGTGGCAGCAATGGCTTTTTCTCTGCTTTGGGCCCGCTTTCTTTGGGCGATCCATTTTGCTTCTGGGTTTATTGCGAGCCGATGGCAGGCAATCTCTGGCGGGATCCCAGGCATGTCTTCGGCCGACCAAGCAAAGATGTCTTTGAAATCTTTAAGACATTGGGTTAATTCGGTCTTGATCTTTTCTGGAAGGTCGATCCCTATTTTGATTTTTTGGGAGGGGTCTGAACCGAGTTGTGTTTCGACGAACTTTCCATCAGGCTCTGGTCTTCTGATTTTGCGTTTGAGCTCTTTTGTTAGCTCGTCGACATCTATCTGTTTTTCGACCTCCGGACCGCAGTTGGTTCCTACGTTAGTGGCGGTGTTAACTTCAGTCGATCTTCCTTTTGGCATTTTGGGAGTCGCCAGTTCTTCCGAAGGGGGAACCCCTTCATGCTCCGAAGCTTTTCTTTCGTTCTTAGTCCATAGGAAAAAACACCTGGAGGCCGACTCTAAGTCAGAGTTTAAAGTGATAACTCTGTCGCAAAGAGAGTGGAACTTCATTTTTAAGTGAGTGGTGGATGTAACCGCCCCGAGCCTGCCGAGGGTCGGTCTTCCTATAATGCCGTTGTATATGGATTCACAAGGTAAGACGAGGAATTTGGTTCTGACGGTTCGGACCATTGGTTCGGTTCCGTAGGTAACCATTAGCTCCAGATGTCCAAGGGGTTTCGTTCGAGATCCGTTAAAACCGGACAAAGCCGTCCCTCTATAAGGGGTGAGTTCCTCTTTATCGATCCCCATTTTGCTCAGAAGATCGATAAAGATGATGTCTGATGAGCTCCCCTGATCGACCAGGATTCTACGTACCTCCTGGTTGGCTATGATTGCCGATATCAAGAGAGGTACGTGTTTGTTAGCTTTTCCGTCAATAAGGTCGTTGTCACTAAAAGATAATGGAGGTCGGTTAGTCTTGACCGGGGTCGTTGACGTTGAAGCCACGCACAACAATTCTTTTCATTTTCTCTTCATGGATTTTCCCGATCCTTCATGATCGAATCCCCCAGTTATCATCATGATAACCGAGCGTTTTTTATCCAGCTCTTCGCGGTCTGGGTTGGTCATTTCTTTTCCTTTTGCCCTGAGGTTTTCATTTCTTTCTCTTCCGAAGTTGTCAGACCGTTCTCCCTCCCTTTTGACGTAAGAAGATAGTTTTCCCCGTTTTATCAAATCTTCTATGTCATCCTTTAGGGCGTTGCAATGGTTTGTGTCATGGCCATTGCTTCTGTGGTATCGGCAGTATTTGTTGGCCTTCTGCCCAGGTCGGATAGGTAAGGGCCTGGGAGGCTTGACGTCCCTGAATTCGACGTTCCAACATTCCCCTAGTAACTGGGCGTTGGAGACGTTGAGTTCGGTGTATACCTGGTGACGATTTTTCCTACCGATGTTCCAGGAGTTTTTCCGAGGGTCGACCTCGATGTGGCGTTTCGACGATTCTGCCTGTGACGACGTTTTGTCGATCTTGGAATTTTCTTCTTCGTTAATGAAGCACTGGGATAGTTCGAGGAATTCTTGAAGGGTGTTAGGTTCCCAGGTGTTGATGTGCTTTCGGAACGAGCTTCCAGGGAGCAGACCTTGGGCCATGAAGAAAATTCGAAAGGCGTCGTCTAACTGCCGAACCTGAAGAGCTTCGATGTTGAATCGCTCTATATATTCCCTCAGGGGTTCATTTGCTTTCTGGACAATAGATGCTAGAACATTTTTGTTTTTGGGTTTGCTCTTGGAATGGGCAAAGTGTACCGAGAAGTGTTTTGCTAACTGGTCCCATGAGGAAATGGTATTCGACCTTAACGTCCGAAACCATTCGGAAGCCATTTTGTCTAGGGTCAAAGGGAATATTCGACATTTCATTTCCATGGGTACATTTCGATACTGCATGGTTGTGTCAAATTGGTCTAGATGTCTGTCGGGGTCGCCCGTCCCGTCGTAAGTCTTCAATCCTCCAGGTGGTTTTTCGAGATACCGGGGGACCCGGAAGTTGTCGATCGACTTTGTGAAAGGACCTTTTCGCCCAGATCGATTTACTCGTGACAGTGGTTGGCGTCTGTGATGGACCTTTTGAATGATGTCATGGCTTCTCGATCGTCTCCGTGACGAGGTTGAGCCTTCAATTTGTCGAGCCAGAGGAGAACGGGAACCATTCCCTCGGTGGCGGCGTGGAGGAGAATGAGGATCATCTAGATCGTCGTATTGGCGAGCTGACGGAGAACGGGAATGAGCCTCGTGTTGTCGAGCCAGAGGAGAACGGGAACCATTCCCTCGTTGACGGCGTGCGGGGGAGCGATGAGTGAGCTTTCTCCGTGGGGGTGATCGATGAAAAAGTCTTCTTCGAGTTGGCCGTCGTTCCTCCAGTGAGCTCTGCCCGGATGATTGTTGATCCAGGACGTTCCGACCTTGCAGTCTCGCTACTTCGGATTCGAGGTTGGCGAAACGGTTGTTTCTTTCTTCATTTACCGCTTCTTGCCGGGCCAATAGCTGAACGAGATGTTGAACCGCGTCCGTCAAGGCCGGGAGTAGTTGAGGGGGAGATGGTAAGCTCGTCTCATCCGCGCCTGATTGTGCTCGGGAAGGTCCCGTGTTGGGATGTCGGCTTCGTGTTTGCGACGAATTCGTGAGTTCCTGGACGTGGCCTTCGGGAGTTCGCTGAGGGCCGAGGTCAGGTTCGGCCATGAGACTAGTCGGTATTGAGCGGTGTGTTGGTGCCATTCAATAAGTTCAAGGAGATGGTGAGAAAAATCGGGTATTGGTTTCTCCCACTGTGGTCGCCAATGTTCTGTACCGTGCTTCCGATCTTGAGGATCGATATTATGCAGTTGGTAGATATTTCGTCCTTGATTCTATCTTTGTCTTCGGGCTTTGAGAGGAAGGTTTTGTTCGACCTGGAGATGTTCGACCTTGAGAGGCGATGTTGAGGTGTTCGATCTTGAGATGTTCGATCTTGGAGGGCGAGGTTGTACCTGCAATGATACTCCGACGCTTAAGTCAGTATTTGAGAGAATAAGTGTTTGGTTAAAAAGTGCTTACCATTAATGAGCATTGAATGGGGTATTTATAGAGTTTGGATGTGTTTGTGTTGGCGTTTTTGGGCCGTCCGATCTTGCGGGCTGATCTTGGCCATTGAAGATTGGACTCTCTTGATTACAATTGGGCTTTTCATCAATTGGGCTTTTGGAGAAGGGGTGCAAATAGAAGTTACTGTAATTACCATAACACAAACCAAAGCGGTTCTTTACGGTTTTAGGTTTGGTTTGGATCGGTTTGTGGTTTTGGTTTGAGATTGTAGCCTTGTCAAAGGTTCGACATCGCAATCTCAAGATGAAAAAAATACTTCTATTGGAGTATATGCCGAATTGGACTTTGGTAAGGCATATTCGCAAATGGCAAGTAGATGGAACCACTGGTGTAGTAGGAGAGATTGACCATTGCCTTAGATGTGGCAAGAGGCGTCAAATATCTCCATAGTTTGGCCAAAAATGTCTACATCCACCGAGATGTGAAGTCGTCAAACATCTTGCTCGGCGAAGAACTGATGGCAAATGTTGCCGACTTCGATCTCTTGCACCGTGTTTCAGAAGGTGAAGCTTCAATTCAAACAACATTTGGTGGAACTGAGGGATATATTGAATCCAGTGGCGGACCCCGGGGTCAGGGGTGTCAAATTTTTTAAGGCCTGTGTCAAATGAGTGCAAAACTTGGTCTACTAGTATAATTTAAAATTTTCAGGGGGTCAAAATTAAAATTTCAGGAGATTTAGGCTATTTATATAGGGTGTTTAGTGCAAAAAAAATTTTCCAAGGGGTTCAACTGAACCCTGATTGGATGCTAGGTCCGCCACGATTGGTCCGAACTCGCATGTATTTTTAGTTTTTAACTTGCGGTGTATTTGTTGTTGATAATTCAAGTAGTTAGAAAGGTATCTTTTATTATTTTCTTGAAACTCTGTCATTCAACTAGTGAGAAGTGTCAAACTTATATTACACATGTGGCGGAGTGTTACTCTTTGCTCTATCTTAAAATCGTAATCATAAGCACAAGAAAAAATGGATGTGGATCCCATTGAACCACTAAGGAATATGTTTAGACTTTAGACTCCTTTTTTTTGAAGATCAAATATTTCATTCAATAGATAACAAGAGCATCAATACAAGCTTCACGAAGTAAATGAGGTAGGACATTTCCAACCCTCAGACTAGGATCAGACTAGGATCAACCATTGTTGTCAAACTCGCGAGTTCACTCGTACGAGTTTACGAGTTTACCCACCCAAAACGAGTCAAATTCAATCAGAATCGCAAATGTTGTAAACTTGGGTAGACTCGCATAGACTCGCGACTCAGTGCCGATTCCACCGAGTTTAAGATGTTATTTGAAATTTTAGAAAAAAAAAAGCCCAAAACGACTGTGTTTTGGCTCTTCCTTGTTAATACTTAGACGTGCCCAAACAAAACATCAGTTACGTCATTTTTTTCGTTCGACGTTTCGTTCTTCAGTTCACTGCAACCCGTTTCCACCCAAAACCTATCGCAAGAATTTTCTGGGTTTTCCGTTTTCGTTTCTTGTTCTGGGTCAAAAACGTCATTCCTTTCGCGCTCCTTCTGCAAAACAGCTGTTAAAGCTTGCGTTTCTCAAGAAGACACTTCAGTGCTTGCTTTCGTTGTCGTCGACTCAAATTTGATAGAATTTAGAATGCTAGATTTACTTTTGCAAATTATAAATAGGTTATTTGATTTGCAATCATCATTGGCAGATAATGACATAATAAGTCCACATTTATGTATTGATGAAATGTCTTCATTGTTATTGATATTGTTTGACACTGCAGTAATTTTTTTACAGATCTTTTTAGTGTAATTTTTTTCTCATAGACTCTTACGAGTCGAGTCTACGGTCCCCCACGAGTCTATGTAGACTCTCGAATCTATGTCAACATCTCTAAGATGATAAACTACACAATGATTGTAAACATTGAATCCATAACATTTAGAATGAAAAGAAATTGTAATAACATGACCGAACCACATACAATGACAAATCATCCAAATTATCAGTAGCTTCCGCTTCCAGGAAGAGGTAGTCAATGACTGGGACTCTGCAGTCTTTCTCCCAATCCAGTTACGGATGATATCTTTGATTGGTGTTCGCTCATTTCGACTAATGATGGTCTGAAGACTAAGCAACTTAACTTGAAGATCGGCAACTAGATGGTAATTGGAGGCAGTATTGGACGGGGTGGCAGTTCCCACAGTCTTAACCGTCACCACATAATGGAAAAATGTCCACAACCAAGTGCATAAGGATCCAAAAGTTCTATGTGGACTTACATGAAACACATGAGATGCATCTTTAGGCCAAAAGAGAATAAAGCACAAAACATAAAACACCATACCCATAGTGGCGACAGAGATGATATCTGGGACCAGTAGACCAGAGAATCCAGCAAACCGGTGTGGATACCTTGTATTGCAGGTAAACTAATATTGCAGGATAAGTTTTGATGATGAAAAAGACAAAGGCAAAGTTGATGGTCAAAGTTAATAAAAGTGACGAAACATCAAAGTCACAATCCAAGACAAACAAGCTCAAGAATTGAAGATCCAAGTTTAAGGGTAGTCCTTAGATATAAGGGTAGTCCTTAGGGTTTGGGTGTGTCATAGGAAAAAGTGTGAGCTCTTTCGAAGGTCAACTCGTATCTCAAAGTCTCACACACTCACAAGTTTTTCAAAGATGCATGCATACTTACGTAAACATTCTTATCATCTTTAAAAACATAAAAATCGATTTCTTCATGCATAAACATTCATCAAAATTGATTTTCAGGTCAATCAGAAAAGGAAGAATCGATTGTCAGGTCATGTAGTTTCATTGCATAAATCGATTGTCAGGCCAAACATTTTCAAACAAAGAATCGATTCACACACTTTTAAACTAAGCTGAGAATCGATTCCTACATGTCTCAAGCAAGTTGAGAATCGATTCATACAAGTTTTAACTTAGTAAAGAATCGATTCCTAGCCCTCCGTGGATCTCAAGAATCGATTGTCCCTATTTTCCAAACAAAGTCAAAATCGATTCCTCACTTAAATGAATCGATTCCTAGATCAAATGCTTTCAACAAAGAATCGATTCCTACATTATTTTCAACGTAAACTTGATTTTCTCATAGCCTATAAATAGGCACCTCACTACGTTCATTTCAAAAACAACCCATTTCACGAATCAGAGCACATTTTGAGAAAAACTCTTCACGCTTTTACTTCTGCTCGTCTCGCACCGTTGGTCCGTCTGAGCTGATCTTTCGCTAAGAGTTAGTTGGGGTTGCATTCTTCAAGTTGTAATATCTGCCTTCGTTAGAGGTATTTCTGTCTTTACGTTTGTTATTATTTAATTGTTGTGATTTGTACTAGGGAGTGGGGTATCTCTCTAGGGTAGCTGGTTGTACTAGGAAGTGGGGTATCTTTCTGGGGCAGCTGGTTGTAACAGGGGTGGGGTATCTCTTGTTATTGTTATAATAGATTTGAGGGCTCTCCATAGGTGGGGTATCCTAGGAGGAGAGTGCCTGAGTCTGTAAAGGTTTTCCAAGGCACCTGTAAGCCTTGTTGTTTTGGTTAGTGGAAAATCTCACAAGGGTGTGAGGACTGGACGTAGGTCACTAGGAGGTGACCGAACCAGGATAAATCTCTTCGTGCTTTACTGCTTTCTTGCTTTGCTGTTATACCGCTTTACTGCTTTATATTCTAATTCCTTCGCTTCCACTTAACCTGCGCGAAAATTGATCTAAGTCATTGAAAAGGGGAAAAACGTTTTCGAAAGATCTGAAAAGTTTTTAAATCTCAATTCACCCCCCCCCTCTTGAGACTGAAGCCACTTGGTAACAAGTGGTATCAGAGCTAGACTCTTGTATAAAGGGCCTAGCAGCTTCAAGAGAAATGGCATCAGGTTGGTCTACGCAAGAGGGTGCTTCTCTTACCCGTCCTCCGGGATTCAACGAAAAAGATTACGCATATTGGAAAGAAAGAATGAGAATCTTTATTGAAGGGGTAGACTTAGATGTTTGGGATGCTGTGGAAAAAGGACCCTATGTCCCCACGCACATAGTAAATGGTATTCTTACAATAAAAAGTAGAAATGAATGGTCTGATGATGAGAAAAGAAAAGTGCAACATAATTTACGTGCTAAAAATATTATTACTTCTGCTTTGAGTGCTGATGAATTTTTTCGAGTTTCAAACTGTAAATCTGCTCAAGAAATGTGGGATAATCTCCAAGTTACTCATGAGGGTACAAGTGAAGTGAAAATGGCAAGAACAAATACTCACTAGTGGAAAAAAGACATTTAGTGTCGGTTAAATTGGACATTTAGCGTCGGTTATCGCCCAACGCTAAATCACCCGATGCTAAATGTCATACATTTAGCATCGGTTATTTAACCGACGCTAAATGTCACATTTAGCGTCGGGTGTTCAGATAACCGATGCTAAATGTCCATTTCATCACTGTTTTTGCTGTCTGAAAATGACATTTAGCATCGGTTATTTGAAACAACCGATGCTAAATGTCCTGAAAAATGACATTTAGCATCGGGTGTTCAGATAACCGATGCTAAATGTCCATTTCATCACTGTTTTTGCTGTCTGAAAATGACATTTAGCATCGGTTATTTGAAACAACCGATGCTAAATGTCCTGAAAAATGACATTCAGCATCGGGTGTTTGAAACAACCGATGCTAAATGTCCTGAAAGTGACATTTAGCATCGGTTATTCCAAACAACCGATGCTAAATGTTCTGAAAGTGACATTTAACATCGGTTGTTCCAAAGAACCGATGCTAAAAGTCATTTTTGATAAAAAATGACATTTAACATCGGTTGTTTCAAACAACCGATGCTAAATGTCATTTATTGATACATTTAGCATCAGTTGTTTGAAACAACCGATGCTAAATGTCTTTTTCTTGATAAAAAAAAAGACATTTAGCATCGCTTGTTTGAAACAAGCGATGCTAATGTCTAGTTTCTTTTTATACATGCCTCACAAACATCACTTACAACATCAATTCATACAAGAAGAGAATAATATTCAAGAACTATGGTAATTACATTGATTCATTTCCCAAATAACTAAATATAAAATCTTGCACAATTCCAAACAGTAAACTGTGAACAAGTACAACATTCTTTCGGTCAGTATACCAGCCAATCAATATACAACTCACTGATCCAACTATTTCTTCTACTACATCAAAGAACTTAAAAACTAGTAAATGAACTGAAATCAGTCAGTATACCAGCCAGTAAATCGAAGAGATGTGACAATTGAAACAAAACCAAAACCACCGTGTTGGGCATATTGAAAAATAAATGAATGCCAAAGCAACTGATAAAAAGATAGATATAAATTACTGGGTATGAAGGGTCTTGCACATCCATTTTTACATTCGGCCCAAAGACAATCTGCCACAAAAAGAAAATAAAAGATATAATTAGTTACATTCACGAATTATGGAAAACACCCAATAGGCAGAATAAGTGATTAAGTGATGAAAAATAAATAATAAGTCCTAAAGCAATCAATATCACAAAAAAAGACAATCGATGATGAAATTACAGTTTCATTCACTCATTAGCGAACACTGCATTTTAAAAGCATAGCTAGAACCAAATATGTCATTCATTTTTTTTGTGAAAGTAAACTTACTGTTGTATTAAATGGCATTCCCAGTAACCCCTTTGGAATTGTGCGTGGCATCGGTCCGTAAGTACCTGCATCAAGAGCTAGGTATCGCTGGTGTGTCTTTGGTGTCCCTACCTAGAGTAGAGATTGAAAATTCAGAAAACATACACATAAATAATGATGAGTTGGTTTACTAAACTAAGAGAGAAAAGCTAGATGTCTAAAAACATTAATGAGAAAATAATAAGGGTTTTGTTTTAGTTCATATATACCTCTATAAAATCAATGGATGATCGAAGACCTGGAAACAATTGTTTCTCTAATCTGCTTATGATTTCATCTGCTACCACTTGCTTCTTTGCCTCATATTCGATTATTAAGAGACCCTGGAATAGAAAACAAGCACATATTTGATATTTTAAGATTTACATTTATGCTAATCATAAAGTTGTTAATATTGCCTACCTTCCAGTCATCCATGGAAGAAGTTGTGAATATGTGAAGAATATGATGACCTTTAGGAGCTAATGATGAATCACGAACAGTTGGTATACTTAAAAAGATACTTCCATATGGCTCCTCCAATTTTGTCCAGCTATTCTATAGATAAGTGCCAATGAAATACATGAAGTTGATTATTAATTCAAAGGAATAAAAAAGCTATTAACAGATCTAAGTTAAGAAACTTTCAACTACCTCAAGCACAAAATGGTGAAAATCCATATCTAGTGGCAAAACCTCTGCTTTAACCCCCAAGTGAATTGAAAGAAAAGACGAGGCTTTAACATAAACTTTCTGGAAATTCTCTTCTTCTTTTGGAAGTGGTTCTTCCTTTAGCAACTTTCCTTCAATGTAGCATTATGTCACCTCGAGTTAGCTAAGAATTAAGAAGATGAACGTTCGAATGTTAACAAAAAACATTATAAACACTATTGAAACCAACCAAATGTATCCCATCTGGTAGCATTTGATATTATGGTTTTGGCAAAGAACTCTCTGCCATTTGAAAGTTTCACTCCTACCTACAAAAGTATAGTACAAATCTTGAGAAAAAAATGCATATTTTCTGGTTCCTATCAGTCATCCTTGTTTCTATTGTGCTATATTACTTACCTTTTGCCAAGGACTTCGCAATCCCAATAACACCTCCAATAGGGTAGTTAATCCCACCGAAGTGTCTGTCACACAAAACCTGGAGGCAACAAATGAATCAAACAATAGAGAAGGAAATAGAGAGCATGAGAGATAGAGGTGAACTATGAGATTGGCCACCATACTAGAAATTGGACTAATGGATGAACTTGTACACTGAACCATTTGTAAAGCTACTAAGACAAAAGCAGTCAATGTTTGAACGAATTCAAGTCACTTTCATTTTGTCTATCTGGTCAATAAACGGCCCTTCTATCCATTACAATTCAGAGCAATGAAATGAAAGCACAACTCCTCTCCTAGACACTTTCAAAAGCGCAGCAAGAACATTGCATGAACTGAAAAAACACAAAAGTTAACCGAACAGATTACCATGCTAGCATTGATCATAGGAGTCTGCAATGCATTGACCGTGCTCACGATAAAACACTGCAAAATCAGAATTTTTATGGATTAAAATTACCAATCATGTACCAAATCGTTGAATAATTAATGAATGAGTAGTGCTATTTCACATGAAAAAACATGTATTATGAAAAGCTAATGTGGTACTGTTTGTTTTAACTTTTAACACTGTTTTAGTTTCAGTTCTCCTCTGGGACCAAAAACAATCAATTTCTCTTTCATTTAGTAACTCCACCACATGAAAATGTAGAAACCACAAACAACTACCTTTGACTCAAAACCACCAAATAAGAAATTACAGTACCTAGTGTCAAGCATTCAAGCGGCTTTCTGAAAAAACTGTCCAAAAAGGTAGAGTGGCTCCTCTAGTGACTTCAACTCCAGTGAATTCAAGGCATTGAAAATCTGGCCATCAAATATATAAGCTTTTTAAAAATTTGAACTACAAATGGAGGCAAAAACGCCTTAAGGGGGGCTGCAGTCACCTCAATTTAGACAAACCTTCCAACATTCACCAGTCACCGGCATCCTACAACCAACTGCTTCCAATGCTTGTGTTATCAAATTCAGATTACCCTACACAAATTTCAGGTACACAAATGGCTAGCTTGTTGATCTTGCTTTTCTGGATTATATTTGATGCTGAGAACTCCTGCAACAAAACACTACACATTTATAGTTCAAGTATTAATCAATTTTTGGAAGGGGCATCACAATTCACAAGGTCATTGAATGCTATAATATTAAAGTGATGCTGCCAAATAAGGAAATTGAGGAATCTAGGAATGAAAGTAAAGTGCTATTGTCCCACAACAACAAAATTCAATTGATAAATAAGAAATCATCTAAAACTTACCAATCTTGGTCATTCCAATACCACTGTTAATAATGGTTAGGGAGTTGTTTGCCTTGCTCTCAAAACGGATCTTGTCCAAAGCCTACAATGTTACACAATCAGACTCACATATAACATCAACAGCCAAAAACATTCATATACAACCCCAATATTTTAGAATTCATCACAAGGCGCCTTGATGTAGTCTACACAAAAAAGTAAATTCCACATCTTATTTTCAAATAACATGCATAGATCAGATTAGATCCATAATCCATCTAAATAGTTCACAATCGACCTTAGAAACCAACACATTCATGATCTAGGGTTTCGAAAAATTTGAGGGAACTTACATTAAGAACCTAGGGTTTCGAAGTTCTTTGCACTTAAGGTGACGGCGAGCAGCGACGGAGAGCAAGGTTACGACGAGCTAGGCAACGGCGGCGGAGAGAGCTGAGAACGAAGAGAGTTATGAAACACCAACAAAAAACACACCCAATCAGCAGCGAATCTGAAACACCAAACAGAAATCGAGACGAAACTCACCGAAGGAGGAAGACGATGCGACGAAGGACAGCGAGACAACCTCAGAAAAGAAACCGATAGGGACAAAAACAACCAAATCTAGCACCTTACCAGGACCAAGAAGACAGATCTAGAACACAACAAGAAACTGAAGGGGTGAGACAGAAGGCGAACATGGGGGAGGGAGAGAAGGGGAGGAGGACGAAGACGAGATGGGGTTGGATGATGGGGAAGGAGGTGAGAAGGCGAACATGGGGGAGGGAGAGCTTGAAGGGGAGAGGGATTAGAAATGGTAGAAGGATTAGAAACGGTAGGGGTGAGAGAATTCAGAGAGTAGAGAATACCGAGGGAGAGAACGCGAGATGTGTTGAGGGAATGCGAAAATTGGAAAAAATAAAACCCGACTTTTAGTATCGGGTGTTTTAACAACTGATGCTAAATGTGTTGAGATACACTTTTAACATCGGTTGTTAAAACAACTGATACTAAACGTCTGACACAAATACACATTTAACATCGGTTGTTTAAACAACCGATGCTATATGTCTGATGCAACTACTTTTACCATCGGTTGTTTAAACAACCGATGCTAAATGTAGGCGCGAAAACTGAATACTTCCATTTAATTACAAAATTGCCACCGCGTCTACATTTAGCATCGGTTGTTCAAACAACTGATGCTAAATGATGCTTTTTAAAGTCAAATTTCCACTAGTGACTCTTACCAGAGAGTACGAACTGTTTAGAATGAATACAGGTGAAACAATACCAGAAATGCAGAAAAGGTTCACTCACATAGTGAATCAGCTAAGCTTGTTGGGAAAGTCATTTCCTGCAGAGGATCTAATCAACAAAGTTCTGAGATGTCTGAATAGAGAATGGCAAACCAAGGTTACTGCTATAGCTGAATCAAGAAATTTAGCTACTATGACTCTTGCTACTCTGTTTGGTAAACTCCAAGAGCATGAACTAGAACTCACCTGTGTGGCTGAGCACGAAAGTACAGATAAGAAAAAGAAAAGCTTGGCTCTGAAAGCATCCAGTTCTAGTCGGCTTGATGATAGTGACGACTCAGATGATGAGGTTGATGAAAGTGAAGAGAATATGACTCTTATGGTTCGGAAGTTCAAAAGGTTCATGAAAAGCAACAACTATCCAAGGAAGAACTTCAAATCAAAAAGGTTATCTAGCAAAGAAAGCTCACCCGGTCCTCCTACTTGTTATGAATGCGGGAAACCCGGGCACATGAAAATGGAATGTCCCAATCTACAGAAAAAGGATTCCAAATTTGAAAAGAAAAAATTCAAAGATAACAAAGGTAGAAAGGCTTACATCGCATGGGAAGACAACTGCATGGATTCATCAGATGAATCAGAGGATGAAGAAGCTCAAGTTGCATTAATGGCCGATCATAAAAGCGAAAATGAAAACAAGGTAACATCTAACCCTGAATCTTTACAAAATGCGTATGATGATTTATATGAAGCTTTTATTGAATTGCATGATGAATCTGTGAAATTAACAAAAGCATTAGGTAAAGCAAAGAAAGTTATTAATCACCTTCAAAATGAAGTAATTGCATTAACTAAAGAAAGGTTAGAACTTAGAAAGGAAAACTACAGCCTAGGTTACCTTAAAGCAAATTATGTCTGTGACAAATGTACTGAGTTTGAAAAGAAAGTCCATGAACTAGAATGGACAGTAGGAAAACTATCTAGCTTACAACAGGCACATCCTAGACACCCTAGAAACAACTACACTAAAAGGCATATGCATCATAGATCTAGACCATGCATCAGTTGTAGTTAATGTGGTAAAAATGGACATACAACTTCTGTTTGCAGGGCAAGAGGAAGACAAAATGTGAAGAAAGTATGGGTTCCCAAAGGGACCATACAAAGTACTAACCCACAAGGACCCAAAGAAATTTGGGTACCTAGAACCCTTGTTTAAATCATTGCAGGTATGCTTCAAGGTATGGGGGACAGATTGGTGCCTTGATAGCAGAATCACAAAAGCTCATGACTGGGAAGAAACAGATCCTTAAACACTCCACCCCAGGTTAAGCAGTCATGTGACTTACATCAAAAAATAACTGAGGAAAGAATCCTCAGTAAAGGTTAGTCCGCATTTATAAGAACTATCGATTCAATCTCTTGACATGAAAGTGGTCTAAACTGTGCAAAAATTTTATTTCCATTCATATAAATAAAAGAACCATCACCTTAGAACCCATGACTCAAATTTTTGCATACATGATTAAAGTTAGTCGAGTCTTTCAAAACGGCTAGTCAAATTTTTTTTTGGGAACCATTGCAAAAGAAACAATTTACCTTCTCTTAATTATAAGTTTCATAGAGCTTTTTACTTGGGCATTATTTCATGGCATAAATCGATTTCCAAGTCACTTCCAAAGCCTATCATTTAGCTTAAATCGATTATATATCTAAAGGATCTCTCTCTAAACCTCTCAATCGATCATGATCTTACAAAATCTCCAACAAATCAATACCACCCTAAAACTTAGGAAAACTAGCTCTAAAACTCCTTATGTTTTCCAACAAGAAAGGCGCAAAATCCCTAAACTATCACCATATCCTCTCCTATTTTGTTGGGCGCCTATCTCTATATCTAAGCGATTATATTATCCTTTTTTAGCGACCCATCTCATTATTCATTCCATTTCATAGTGCACTCAT
Organism: Astragalus membranaceus; assembly: GCA_039519185.1. Taxonomy (NCBI): domain Eukaryota; kingdom Viridiplantae; phylum Streptophyta; class Magnoliopsida; order Fabales; family Fabaceae; genus Astragalus; species Astragalus membranaceus. Next base: position 70,989,358 of record CM076850.1, read on the forward strand.
CGTAAAAACAACCTCTTCTTGAGCATCTCTCAATGCCTCCAAAAACCAAGAATTTGGGTGTCAAAAGGAAAAAGTTACATGATGGTGAAACTGAAAGTTCCTTTTACTCCAGATATTTTACCAGCCCTGAACAAGCTGACCTCTACAACAAAAACTTCTCACTCAGAGGATTAGGAACCACTTATGCTCTAGACTTACCCTGGTTTCAAAGTCAAAAGGGATTTGAATTTATTGACTGGCTAGAGTATCATAAACTGCTAGACTCTGCAACTGAAACAGGTCCAGTCGCTCCAGACATGGTTAGAGCCTTCTACACCACACTTAGCTACAACGGTACAACTGAAACACTATCAGCTGAACTAAAAGGAACCAAGATCCACCTCACCCTAGCTCAATTCAGTAATCTCACCAACTTACCCTGTGATGGTGAGAAATTGATCTGTATGAACCCTCCGGAATCTTGGTCCGAATTTGACCTAGGAGATACTTGTGTATCCATATGTCACGCTCTGGCTGAAGTTGGAAAGCGGCCTATCCTAGCAAAATCCCTCACTACCCAAAATCGGCTTCTCCACTACACCATCGCCCGAACAATCGTTCCCAAAACCTCAAACATTGCTCAAGTAACCCATGATGAAATTATCCTACTTTGGGGAATCAAACACCAGAAGAACATAAACTGGGCACATCTGATTGTGAGCCACATGGTCAAACATACAAAGTCAAGTGACAAACCTCTTCCATACTGTGTTCTCATTACAAAAATCCTCCAACACTTCAACATTCCATTCTTAGGGGAGAAAATCATAAAAGGAAAAGCAGCCTACCACATGATAAACACCTCCACCTTAAACCAGATGCAATTCATCCAATCTGGAGATATGTTGGTTAATTGGTTAGAAATCGAGATGATACTTGGATAAATCTGAAGTCGTGTATAACACTTTCAGATTGAATCAAATTTCGGGGTTCAACCAAAATTGTTCAATCGGATAAAATCAGAAGATTGTAATTCAAGAGTTTTTCGTTTTTAGTCTTGTGAGATTTTCACTTGTTATATCTTTCTGAACCAGAATGATTATTTATAAACCAAGAACAGGTGGTTTATATCAGTTCTTATCAAAGAACAGGTGGTTATTTGCAGTTCATGGAAGTTTTTCTTTTAAAACTGCATTTTCGGTCAAGGTGGCGCTCAATCAGCGCACGGTTTGCGCTCCACGCGCAACTCGCGCTTAAGCTGCGCTAAGTTCGCGCTTCCACGCGCAAAAGAGCAGAAACTTGAGTGCCAACGACCTGAAAATCGCTTCCATGTAATTTCCAAAAAATTTGCCTAAACCGAACACCGAACACCTCGTTATTATGTTAAAACAAGCGTGCACTCTTATTTTAACATAATAAAGAGATCAATTACACTAAAATGTCCAACAAACCTCTCCCATTTTAGTGTAATTATCGATCAAATCACCAAAGTCATAACATACCACAAACTACTGCATAGATGAAATATCGTGACGATTGAATTTCATCTTAGCAAATTACACGTTTCAAATATTCGAATATCAGGGTGTCCTAAGGATTGAACCCTTTCTATTCATAATGAATACATGAAGATAATCTGCACAATAGTTTAAAACATTACTCTTGCTCGACACTAGTTTACTAGCATGTGTCCCTATCCTTCATAAGCATATCAAAGCCAAGTCCCAGCTTCTTGAAGCGGCTAAACTTCATGCTTATCACTACAAGAATTATTGGTTTTTCCGGCCAGGAATTTCCGGCGGATACAGATCCGCCGCAAAGTTACCGGCGGAATCTACGAATTTCCGGCGGAATTAATCCGCCTCAAAGTTACCGGCGGAAAAATTGACATTTGCGGCGGATTAAAATTCGTCTTGGATTTTGCGGCGGATTTAACGGTTCTTGCGGCGGATTGTGGTTCACAGTTTTTTTTTTACGAGCTTTTAATTAATCGCCGCAAATGCACCTCCGTCCGCCGCAAATCCCTTATGTCCGCCGCAAATCCCCTAAATCCGCCGGTAACTTCCGTTTCCGGCTGATCTTGCCTTTTGACCGTTTGACTTCGTTTCACCTATATAAACCCCTTCTCCCCTTCTTCTTTTTTCACACCTCTACCAATACTCTCATTCTCTTGATACGGCACTCGATCTCTTAATACGGCACTCTCTTGAGAATTGTCGGCAGCGGGGTTCCAATAGAGTGGCGTACGTCTCCATTTTTTTGTAAAAAAATTTTCACATTGTCATGAAGACCCCTTCATCTTTTTCGTTAAAAGTAACCCCTTTATCAGCATAAAGTTCATCCTCATTATTTTCACCACAAGAGACATATACGCTCATCAAACGCTCGGTATCATCCTCCAACTTAACAACCCGTCCTTGCAGTTCCTCAAACTTTCTATTTAGAGATTCAATCATCTTTTCAAAAGATGGTTTCTTGTGAAACTTTCTATTTTGAAAATATGGTTGAATCTCTAAATAGAAAGTTTGAGGAACTGCAAGGACGGGCTGTTAAGTTGAAGGATGATACCGAGCGTTTGATTAACGTATATGTCACTTGTGAAATAATGAGGAGGAGCTTTTTGCTGATAAATGGGTTACTTTTAACGAAAAAGATGAAGGGGTGTTCACGACAATGTGGAAATTTCTTTACAAAGAAATGGAGACATACGCCACTGTAATGGAGCTGCTGCCGACAATGCTCAAGAGAGTGTCATATCAAGATAATGGCGTAGGTCTCCGTTTAGGGGTAGCAGACATTAAATATATATTTTACTGTTTTTCCCAATTTTTATCGCTTTTAATTATTTTATTTTTTTGTTTAAAATATTTTATTAATTGTATGTATATTTTTTTGGTGATAATATTTTACTGCTTTTCCCAATTTTTATTTTTTTAAATTAAAAATTAATTAGTTATTGGATTTTATTTTTTTATCAATAATTAAAAAAATTAATAAAATAATATATATTTTTAATTAAAACGATTTTTTTAAAAAAATAAAATTTATTTTTTTAAAATAATAATAATTTTTTTAAAAAAATATTAGTTTTTTAAAAAAATAATAATTTTTTTTAAAAATAATAATAATTTTTTAAAAAAAAGAATAATTTTTTTTTTTAAAAAAAATGGTACTTTGCGGCGGATTTGTGTTTTTTGCGTCGGATATTGAGCATTTGCGGCGGATCTTTGCGGCGGATTATAGCTTTTGCGACGGATTATTTGGCATTTTTAAAAAAAAAGGCGCGATATTTTAATTTGAATATCCGCCGCAAAGTACCACGAATCCGCCGCAAACCTCCGTAAATAAAAAACCCGCGGATTTTAAATTTCAAAATCCGCCGCAACCGTCCAGAATCCGCCGCAAAGCACCGAAAAAAAAAACCCGCGGATATTGAATTTCAAAATCCGCCGCAACCGTCCAAATCCGCCGCAAATCCCTTTTGACCGTTGGGCTGCGTTTTTCTATATATATCCATTCCCCACTTCTGATTCTTCACACTTCTAACAATCCTCCCATTCTCTTCTTAAAATTTCTCTTTTACTCTCTCCCAAATTCTCTCCTTCTCTACTAAATCTGTTTTTTAAGTGTAGCGCTTCCTCCCTACGAATTGTCTTCTGCTCTTATTGGGAAATTTCTACAAGGTATGTTTTTGATATTAGTTAATAGTTTTAGTTTTTAATTTTTTTTTTAATATTCGTTTTTAAATTATTTTATAATAATATGAATTTGTTACTAATTGTGTTGTTTTTTTTGTTTAGGTATTGTTTGGGTTCCTCCTTTTTTCTCTCTGCTTTTTCCTCTCTGCTTGAGTTCAGGATAAGCTTCAAGCCAGAGCCTTCTCTTCACTACGGTTAGTTGTTAAAGTAATTAATAAAATATTACTTACTTCACTATTTTTAGTAAAATTTTGTTTAGTATTTTGTTTGCAATAATAATACAAATTAATTTATATTGAAAAAACTTATTTATTAAGTTCACTTATAAATTTTATTAACATATATTGTCTTATAAAAATTGAAATTTAAAATTAAATTTGAAATTATTATTTATAATGTTTAAATTATTTGTATATAACATTATTAAAAAATTCATTCTGTTGCTTGTAATTAATTGGTAGTTTATTGAAATATCAAAATAAAATGAGTAATAAATATATATATCAAAATATGAAGTAATTGATAGTTTATTTTATTTATATTGTAGTGTAGTATACGTATAGTTCTTGAAAATGGATCGTAGTTGGATGTATGATCGATTGTATCCTGGAAGAACTGGTGTAAAACGACGTTTTGTAGAAGGAGTAGAAGAGTTTATTTTTTGTGCTAAGTACATTGATCATGAAGAATTTGGGCGACAAGGCGGTATTAGATGTCCGTGCTTGAAATGTTCATTTCGAGCTATAAAAAATGAACATGAAGTTAGACTTCATTTGTACAATAATGGGTTTAGGCCAAATTATTGGACATGGAGTCGTCACGGGGAAGGAGCGCCAGGGGTAGCTGCAGTTCCTGCGGTTAATGTTCCGGTTGAAGTAGTAGATCACACATCAAGTAGTTATCCAGTGACTACGATATCTGAAGGATGGGGAATACAACCGTTAGATGTTTATCAGGGAATGATATCTGACGCTGTTGGAGTAAATTTGGATTCTGAAGAACCAGATGCTGACGAAGTTCCAAATGAGGAAGCTCAAAGGTTTTACATGTATTTGAGTGAGACAAATAAACCCATATTTGAAGGATCTACAGACTCAAAATTATCAATGTGTGTTCGGTTGTTGGGTCTTAAGTCTCAATTTAATGTTGCTGAGTTGTGCATGGAATATATGACCAAAATGATGTTGGATGCAACCCCCATTAGAGGGAGTTTACCGCAAAGTTATTATGAAGCTAAAAGAGTGGTATCGAAGCTTGGCTTAAAATCTAAAAGGATTGATTGTTGTGTGTCTGGTAGGATCAGGTGGTATTGGACCGGCTGCTTTTCAAACAAGCATTATTCCGAGTCTATCAGAGTCACATTCTGGATCCTCGACTGGTCGCAATTATGTTCCCAATGCTGGTGAGTTGAATGAGGTTAGGCAATTGACGCAGCAACTGAGCGAGGCTCAGCGTCAGATTGCCGAGCGGCAGCAGCAAAGCGATCGGGAAATTCAGGCGGTTCGGAATCGAAGTGAGCGGGAAATTCAGGCGATTCGGGAGCAGGCTAGGGTAGCTGAGGAGCGCATGGAGGAGCGCTTTAAGTTCTTGCAGGATCAGATGGTGTCTAGCTCGAGGCCATCCTCATCAGCATCCTACCCGCCGCCGCCACAGCAGCAGTATGCACCCCAGTATCCCCCGCCGTATGCATCCCAATATCCCCCACAGTATACACCGCAGTATGCGCCGCCATTCCAGTCATACCAGCAGCAACATCAGTCACCCCGCCAGCCATACCAGCAGCCCCAACATCAGTCACCCCTGATCCAGCCAAACCAGCAGTACCCCCAGCAGCGGTCACCCCCGCTGGACATTGATCTTAATGTCCAAATGTCATCGCTCAGTGCTTTACTTCAAGATGATACATATTATAATAATGTTGATGACATTGACCGGCAGGCACCCCAGTAGCTTTAGATTATTTTATTTATTTGTCTGGATATTTTATTAATTGTCTGGATATTTTATTAATTGTATGGATATTTTTACTCCTTTTCCCAATTTTTATTTTTTTAAATTAAAAATTAATTAGTTATTGGATTTTATTTTTTTATCAATAATTAAAAAAATTAATAAAATAATATATATTTTTAATTAAAACGATTTTTTTAAAAAAATAAAATTTATTTTTTAAAAATAATAATAATAATTTTTTAATTAAAATAATAATAATTAAAAATTTTTTTTAATTAAAATAATAATAATTATTAAAATAAAAAAATAAAATTTATTTTTTAAAAATAATAATAATTTTTTTTAATTAAAATAATAATAATTAAATTTTTTTTTTTAAAAAATGTTTTTTTAAAAAAATTATATTCATTTTTTTTAAATAAAACGGGTGTTTTGCGGCGGTTAAGGGGTACTTTGCGGCGGATAATTTGCGGCGGATACTGGGTACTTTCCGGCGGATATATTGCGTCAAAAATTTGTCCCCTTTTCCGGCGGATTATCCGCCGCAAATTTGCGTTGGATTTTGCGGCGCCACTAAATCCGCCGCAAACTTGCGGCGGATAATCCGCCGCAAACTTGCGGCGGATAATCCGCCGCAACGCGTTTGCTTCGAGCTGGCTACCGGCGAAAAACTTCCGCCGCAAAGTCCAAATATCTGCCGCAAATTTGTCTTTTGCGGCGGATTTCGCCCGCCGCAAAGTCCAGCTTTTTTTGTAGTGTATATAGGTAGTCCTTTTCTTTCTTGCACCTGCAAATGCAATTTTTCAAAAGAACCATTGAGAAGTTAAACTTCAACCTCCTTAACTTACAGAACCGAACACATACCTTTTGGGATACTTTCGATGAGGTGTTCCAATCTCTACATGTTAAGCTTTCCACATTGAATTCAGCACCTAATGTCATATTAGATGGGAATTGGGTATCTTAACATAAGAGATTTCAGATGGACTTTAATCCTAATCCCACAGCCGACCTTTTCACGAGATCTCTACTTAACCCTTTAGTTAAATGATTGGCCAAATTATGCTGAGTTCTCACAAACCCCACTGATATCACACCATGCATGATTAACTCCCGAACCATGTTGTGTCTAACACCCAAGTGTCTAGACTTCCCATTATATACTTGACTATATGCCTTAGCCAAAGTAGCCTGACTATCGCACCTGATAGACATGGGAGGGATAGGTTTGGGCCACAATGGAATCTCATAGATCAGATTTCTTAGCCACTCAGCTTCCTTACCAGCTGCTGCTAAAGCTACAAATTCAGATTCCATTGTTGAATTTGTAATGCAAGTCTGTTTCTTGGATGCCCAAGATATAGCACCTCCTCCAAGGAGGAATACCCAACCACTTGTAGATGAATAATCTTCCATATTGGTTATCCAACTTGCATCAGAGTAACCTTCAATAATTGAAGGAAATCCAGTATATGTCAAACCATAGTCAATGGTTCCTTTTAAGTTCTTGAATACTCTATTCATAGCTTGCCAATGATGATAACTAGGATTACTTGTAAATCTACTAAGTTTAGCAACAACATAAACTATATCAGGCCTAGTACTAATCATTGCATACATGAGTGATCCTATTGCCCTTGAGTATTCAAGTTGAGATACTGCTACACCTTTATTAGGTAATAGCTTCAGGTTAGGATCAATGGGAGTACTTACCGGAGAACAAACTTTAAAATTAAATTTCTCCAATATCTTCTCAATATAATGTGATTGAGAGATGGAGATACCATTGTTTCCTCATTTGATCTTTATTCCTAAGATCACATCCGCCTCCCCCATATCTTTCATATCAAACTTAGAAGACAAAAATGCCTTAGTTTCATCAACTTGATCTTGGTCAGTACCAAAGATCAACATGCCGTCTACATACAAACAAATGATAACTCCTTTGCCATGAGTATCAAACTTGCTGAATAGACATTTATCTGCTTGGTTTAGAACAAAACCACTAGACAACACAACCTCATCAAATTTTTGATGCCATTGTTTAGGCGCTTGTTTCAAGCCATAAAGAGATTTCATCAGTTTACACACCTTATTTTCATTTCCTGGCATAACAAACCCTTCAGGTTGTTTCATGTATATCTCTTCATCCAATTCACCATTTAAGAATGCAGTTTTCACATCCATTTGGTGAATCACCAGATTGTGGATAGCAGCAAGTGCTAACAACAGTCTAATAGTGGATATCCTAGCAACAGGAGCATATGTATCGAAAAAATCAATACCCTCCTTTTGTCTAAAGCCTTGGATAACCAATCTGGCTTTGTACTTGTCAACAGTACCATCCACTTTCATCTTTCTCCTAAAGATCATCTTACATCCTAATGGCTTACATCCAGGAGGTAAATCAACCAATTTCCAGGTATTATTTTGCAAGATGGAATCCATCTCACTTTGGATTGCTTCTTTCCAGAATGCAACATCCCTTGAAGCAATTGCTTCACTAAAAGTCTTTGGATCTTCCTCAACATTAAGGCAATATTGATATTGAAATTCAATATCATTCCTTGACCCTTCAACCAAATAAAGTTGAAAGACATCACCAAATGACTTAGCCTTTCTTACTCTCGTACTCTTCCTAGTTTCAGTACTAGTTGAAGGTGTATCCTCATTATTAACTGAGACTTTCGACATGGAATTCATGTCCTTTGGCCTAGGTATAGATGTAAACCTTTGTTCATCAAAGATAGCATCCCGTAACTCTATAACCGAGTTCACAGCAACAGAATCATTAGATTCTAGCACATAGAATCTATATGCTTTAGAATGTTCAGCATATCCAATAAATATGCAATCTATACCTCTTTCACCTATGGTTTTCCTTTTAGGTTCTGTAAGCCTGACTACAGCCCTACATCCCCAAATTTTGAGATAACTCAAATTTGGTGTCCTTTTGTGCCAAAGTTCATATGGGGTAACCTTATTCCTTTTGTTAGGAATTCGGTTCAACAAGTAACAGGCTGTCAACATAGCATCGCCCCAAAAGCCTTCACTTAGACCCGAATAGGATAACATAGAATTCACCATTTCTTTCAAGGTTCTATTTTTCCTTTCAGCTACACCATTTTGTTGTGGTGTATAGGGAGCTTTTGTTTGATGTATTATTCCAGTAGATTGAAAATAAACCGGATCATAATACTCACCTCCCCTATCCGTACGAAGAGTTTTGATTAGCCCATTTTGATGAAGTTCTACCTCTTTCTTATAAATTTTAAATTTATCAAGAGCTTCATCTTTTGTAGTTAATAAATATACATAACAATACCTAGATGCATCATCAATAAAAGTAACAAGATATTTTTTATGACCTAATGATGGAGTAGCATGCAAATCGCACAAATGACTATGAATAAGGTCTAAGATTTTAGTCTCACATTTAACATCCTTAAAAGGTTTCCTAGTGATCTTGGTCAACATGCAAGTTTTGCATTTTTCAATGTTCATATCAAAAGGAGGAATCATACTTGTTTTTGACATATCTTTTAATCTTTTGTAATGAACATGTCCTAATCTAGCATGCCAAATTTCTGATTTTGTCATATTAGTTATAGAACTACACGAGGCCATACAAACAGATTCATGAACAAAAGGAACATCAATGTTTAATTTAAACATTCCATTACAACGATAACCAAATCCAACAAACAAACCATGTCTTGACAAGATGTACTTGTCACTTTCAAGTACTTGCTTGAAACCACAATTATTTAAAACCATACCAGACAATAAGTTCTTACGTATACCAGGTACAAATAAGACATTATCCAAATACAAACTTTTTCCGGAAGTAAAAACTAAATTTACACAACCTAATCCTAGGATTGGTTCAGTCGCAACATTGCCCATCTTCACAATAGAGCCATCATCGATTGGTTTAAATTCCTTGAACCAACGACGATCTTTGCACACATGGCTTGTTGCTCCCGAATCAAACCACCAAGCAACGTCATCATCCTGCACATAGAATGAATCAGATATTAGTGATACATAATTTGAATTCGTATTCGAATTAAAATTATTCACAACAATCTGACCTTGTTGCTTTTCAGGATCATTCGACCCACTTGGACCAGCCTTGTTCTTTTCTTTGAACACCCGGCAATCCCTCTTTAAATGACCAGGTTTCCCACACTTCCAACATGACAATTTTGTCTGTTTGTTTGGACCTTTGTTCTTATTTCCTTGAAATTTTCGTTTCTTACCTTTAGCATTGGAATTTTGCTTAACTGTTCCACTTTCCTCTACCATATTAACGGAAGAGGAACCTGCTACGTTTTTATCATTGACTTTGTCAATTTCCTGAGCCCTCAGCGACTCCTCAATCATGAAATGACTACCGAGTTGAACCAGAGTCAACTCTTCCTTCTTATGTTTCAAGGTATGCTTGAAATCTTTCCAAGAAGAATGCAGTTTCTCAATTATAGATGAAACTGCAATGGATTCATCCATTTTCAAATCATGTTGAGTAAACTGACCCAAAATTCGCAGCAGTTCATTATATTGTTCCATAACAGGCCTCGAATCCACCATTTTGTAATTAAAGAAATTACTAACTAAGAATTTGTTACTTGAGGCATCTTCTGCCATATACTTGGTTTCAAGAGAGTCCCATAATTCCTTAGCAGATTCAACATTTTGATAAATATCAAAGAGAGAGTCAGACATACCGTTCAGAATGTGTCCACGACAGATGTAATCGTCGTTCTCCCATTTCAAACGCTTCCTTGTTTGATCCAGAGATTCGTCTTCCATATACACCGGCATCGGTGTACTCAGCACATACACCACTTTCAATGTTGTCAAGAGAAAGTGCATCTTCTTCTGCCATCTTCTGAAATCCTGCCCTTCAAACTTGTCCAATTTCGCAAACTTGCTTGTCATCTTCGAACTATCGTTCGTCATCTCGAAAGAATTTGATTCAATCTTTTGTTGGTTAATTGGTTAGAAATCGAGATGATACTTGGATAAATCGGAAGTCGTGTATAACACTTTCAGATTGAATCAAATTTCGGGGTTCAACCAAAATTGTTCAATCGGATAAAATCAGAAGATTGTAATTCAAGAGTTTTTCGTTTTTAGTCTTGTGAGATTTTCACTTGTTATATCTTTCTGAACCAGAATGATTATTTATAAACCAAGAACAGGTGGTTTATATCAGTTCTTATCAAAGAACAGGTGGTTATTTACAGTTCATGGAAGTTTTTCTTTTAAAACTGCACTTTCGGTCAAGGTGGCGCTCAATCAGCGCACGGTTTGCGCTCCACGCGCAACTCGCGCTTAAGCTGCGCTCAGTTCGCGCTTCCACGCGCAAAAGGGCAGAAACTTGAGTGCCAACGACCTGAAAATCGCTTCCATGTAATTTCCAAAAATTTGCCTAAACCGAACACCGAACACCTCGTTATTATGTTAAAACAAGCGTGCACTCTTATTTTAACATAATAAAGAGATCAATTACACTAAAATGTCCAACAAGATACATGGCATCACTCCTCCATAGGCATAGCATCCTCCCAAGAATATGATCCAAACAGGCCACCTGGTCCAAACACAAACTCCACCATACATGAGGATGGCCAAACAGAACCAAACCAAACTGCGCGCTGCTGCTGCTGCTGCAGCCCCATCCACAGCCCTCAATCACTTCTTGGTTGCACTCAACATCTTTCAAGATGAACAACGCGAAATGCATGAAGAATTGAAACAAGAAATCATCATTTCTAGAGAGACCCACAGTCGCGAAATTGCTGCTTTAAACAACCGGCTAATAGAATTTGAGGCTCGTAACAATTCCTTTTCGCATTGGATGCAAAATCCTTAGATAAAATTATGAGTCAGCATTTTCTATGCTTTGTGCCCTGTTGACGTAACCCTTTCGTATAGCCTATGACTAATAGCTCTTTTGTTGGTTACCAACTTTTTAGTGCAATGGTTAAATTATTTCTAAATTAAATAGCTGTGCTGTTAATTCGCAATTTTTATTACATGTTGACCCTCTTTGATCATGACAAAAAGGGGGAGAAAAATAAAAGCTATAATTAGAAGTTATAATTCAGCATGCATATACATTATCATAGCATTACCACTAGTGCAAAAAAGGGATTTAAAGTCAGGCGAAAAGGGGATTTAAAGTCAGGCGCAAGCTTGACTTTTATTAAGTCGACTTTGTATGTCAGGCGTTTTAAAGTCAAGCGATAGCCTGACTTCGTAAGTCTGTTTTAAAGTCAAACATATATGGCCTGACTTCGTAAGTCTGTTTTAAAGTCAAGCCTGAGCCTGAGCCTGACTTCGTAAGTCTGTTTTAAAGTCAAGCATATATGGCCTGACTTCGTATGTCTGTTTTAAAGTCAAGCATTTATGGCCTGACTTCGTAAGTATGTTTTAAAGTCACGCCTGAGCCTGAGCCTGACTTCGTAAGTCTGTTTTAAAGTCAGGCATTATTGCGCCTGACTTTAAATGTCCTTTTTTAAGTCAGGCTTACGCCTGACTTTAAAAGTTTTTTTTTCTAATTTAAGTCAGGCTTAAATACGCCTGACTTTAAAAGTATTTTTTTTTTCAAATTTTGGTTTTATACGCCTACATAGACCCTGGTTATATGAATTTTGGTCATTCTTCCTGCATATATACCAGCAAAACCAGCATTCTACACTTAAATTACAACAAACATAATTCTACACTTAAATTCATCATATACAACAAACAGAACAACACCAGGTAGAGAACAACACCAGACAGAGGACAATAGATAATGGCTATACGAATTATGTTCTCTTGATAATATTATTAGGAGAATATTTGAAGCACAATAGATAATGGCTCAAGGATAAAAAATAGATAATATATGGTTCAATTTAATTATAAAAAAATACAAAAGAGAGATAATAGTTCATTAATGTAAAATTTCTAATACTATTCTAGAATAACCGTAACCCATTAAGGTTTTCAAAAACCGTAATATGTTGAGTTGTGTATGAAGACATATATTATTCTAATAAAATTTCTAATACACATCAAAGAGCAAAACAACTCCTCAAAAAATACACCAGGAAAAAATACACCAGCAACACAATGAGCAGGGTTCATTTTCATATTAAAATCTCTCTTTTTCCACTTGGATGAAGAACAACTCACCCAAGAATGTAAATATCACTTGGATCTTCAGAACAAAGCCAATCATGAATCTCAAGATCCTCATTTGGAATTTTTCCAGCAACATTCCAAGTGCCAATTATGACCCTGAAGAATAACCAAATTTAAGATATATTTCATTAATAAATACCATTAAATTAGTAACTCTAATGACATGCTGCATAATCAGGTTATTGTCATATTCATACCTCACTTCCTTAGTATCTATGTAATGGCTCTTCTCTTTTTTCTTTGCAGCAGCAAGCCTTGCATTCCTTGCAGCAGCTTCTTGAGCAGCAGCTCATGCAGCGGCATCCATTTCTTTACTAGATTTCTTCTTCTTCGAAGAAACAACTCTCTTAAGACGCTCCATATACTTCAACACCTTTGTTATCCTGAGGTGCGCCAAGCAAACATAAAAGAAATCACTACACATTTATATTGCTGAGCAAAAAAAAGGCTGATTTAGATGATGCATGCAAGTAGCTTATGCAGTAAAAAGAACAAACATGTTTTCAAATGTAAAAGTTCATGTTCTAGTTAAAGATTAAAGAATTATGCTAAAGAGTAAGTTAAGCATTAGTATAAAGCCAATTTGTTAAAGGAGTGTAAAGGACAAAAGAACCAATCCAAGTCACAACATAGGTAATTAGCTATGAAAGTAAACTAAATAGCATCTTCCTGTCCAGTGACTGAACATTCTTATGATTACTTTTAAAGATAACATGGTTAAAAAAATAACATATAATTGACAGTTAGCTAATTTATCTAACATGATATAAATATATCTGACTAACCTGTTCACTGTGACCTTGTGGAAAGTAGACCACACGGCTTCCAACAGCTGGCAAAGAAACAAGAGGACCAGCAAAAGCATGCCAAAGTTCTGAATCTAGAACTCACTTTTCTCCTACAGGAAATCCATCTTAATGTCATGAATATAGAACAAAAAGTTCATATATAACCGTCACCTAAATGCCTCAAAGGAAAAAATTATTTTGGCATATTCTTAGTAAATATTTTTTCTTTTTTTACAAGAAAGTTCATATAGGAGTACAGTTTAATCTAATAATAACAGGCCTGAAATGTAGAATTTTTCAAAAATTAACCATTGTGAACTTTTTACAAATTCTGAACATTCAAATGAAATCAAACATAATGACACTTAATTTGTAACAAAAGACACATATAGGAACACAAATCAAACAGTTCATACTTTAAATTTTCATATATTGAAGCCATGTATGCTGACTTTAGGAGCTTCCTTAAGATGATATGAAATTATGAATTGCATCAGCATATGCATTTATGTTGTCTCCTTTGTTAGTTTGCGATTGTACCTGAAAAAACAAAAATTGTGAGAAGATGAAATGTGGAGTTCAAAGGAAAGGTGGAAACGAAATGGGGAGGGAAAAGACAAACCTTTTCTTATTACAAAGTATGTATATAGATAGCTTAGGGGATTTACATACTTCTATGAACATTTTCGAGATGTTTGTCACTCAAAAGAAATAAATGATAAGAACAACTCCACTAATGATAAATGAGAGATATAAGATGATTAAAAAATGCAACATATAAAATGAAGCAGTTACTCTGCTTCATAGAGAAACATAGTGAGTTAGTTATTCACATTCAAAGTTATTGGATTTTGATAACACGAAAGGTATCATCCATCTACTTAAATGATGTTTTTATGCTTTCTGAACTAAACTTACATTTGGGGCAGTTCTCAGAGTAGACAGCATCCCATATCCTTCTTGCAGATGGACCCGTGTAACCGGTGTATCTCACAGGATTTAGTTGAAGATTCACATACGTCATCTCATCTGCAAATGCAAACATGCTTTCCATTTAGTCATTTATTTCTTTAGAAAGAAGTTGACAATATTATAAATAATTAAATTTGATATGTTAACAGTGTAAAAGTAAGAAGTATTTTACGTTGCAAGTGAATCTCATGGTGCTGCCTAGTTAAAACTTAAAAAAAGTTAAAAGCTTTTACCAGAAGTGAAAAATGTTATTACTATGATACTTTTCCATCTTGCTTTTTGATAATGAAAAAGATCACAGAAAAGGGATCAAATAGAAATTCAATCATAACAACATCTTATTTTATACAAAAACTATTCACCACTAATTTGTTTCAATTTCACATTTCTACTGTTATAACACTGATCAACCCAGGTTTTCCTGGTGAGATTTCAGGGAACTCCATAATCAATTAATATTGCTTAGTATTTGTCTATCAGAAATGAATGCAAGTATTTGACTACATCAATCAAGCAATGGTGTCTAAGTTGATTGAGCATACAAAATTCAAGAGAATATTATCAAGCCTGATCCCACACTACTGGGAGACAAACAGTAGTGATACCTTGCAGCTTCAATCTGAAATCTGAAATTGCATTTGTCTTTCAAACTAAAGATCTAATAAGTGTAGAATCTCAAAAAAAAAAGATCTAATAAGTGTAAGTATCTGATATACATTGTGGGTACGTAGGTGCGGATTGGGCAAGTTCTCCTAGGGATAGAAAATCAACTTCTAGGTATTGTGAGAAATGCAATGCATTTGCAAGATCAAATACAAAAGCAGAGTTTCAAGTGTTCTAAAGAGTTCATGAAAAACAAGTACATGCCTGACATTCTGGCTGCCCTAACCTTTCTGGAAACTCGCCTTTCATCCGTGCAGTAGCAATAGCCTGATAGAATTCAAAGTAAAACTTATCTGGTATCTGTAGTATTTAATTATGTCCAATCAAATTAAAAATTACAATTAGTCAAAGCACTGCAAAATTTCATACCAGTTTCCTAAGGATGATTAAATCGACATGTTGCTCCAAATCTACACAGGCCAGTTCTGATATAATGTGAACAATCTGGTTCTTCTGGATGTTCAGGATAAGGTCCTGATTCCATTGTTTCACTTGACCTCAAATTCATTTGCCACATTGCATCTGAAATTGAAATACCATGATTTGTACAAGTAAATAAATTTTCCCATTCTGTATATGTATAATGTATCTGACAAAATGGAAGTATCTAACAAACAGTAACAACGAAGAAAGAAAACACAAGATAAGCTGAGTTCTTAGCTTTGTGATTGATCTTTTAGCTCGCATCTACAAGAATCATCACCTGAAAGATAGAAATCATCAAGATCAGTGTTGATTTTTAAGAACCCTAGCAGAGAAACAAACGAAGAAATGAAGAGAAACAAAGAAGAAGAAACTGGTATAAATGGATAGATCATAGTGTATATCCAATTCAAATCACACAGAAACAGAAACTGGTATAAATGGATAGATAAATATGTATACCTTCAAGGAGGTACAGAAGGTCCACACACTTATAACATAGAAATCAAGGAATGTAGCAAAACAATATAAAAGAATAGAACTTAAGAGCACCAACCATATCCTACAATGAAAGATATCAAAACAATGGAAACAATAATAAAATAGCATAATCAAGAATTAAAATGTGCAGAGTATGTTTGCAAAGTATTTTTCAATGAGGAAGACAAATCTTATTTAGTTCTTTCACTTTTGTATCCAACCATCCATTTGGAGGTAACATATATTTATACCACCAAAGCTAACATTAATAGGTGAAAGGGGCTACCAAATTGATTGATGAAAGATCTCCAACCCCATATAGAAGAAAATCCGCAAAGTAGGCTCACTCTTGAATTTCATTGAACCATCTATATGTTTGGGAAAAGGCTCAAAAACTATAAACATGTATATATAAGAATACATATCAAGTACCATAAGCTCTTCCTACGTTTTGACATTGCCTTTTATAGTTGCTGGCACCTCAATTCGCTTTTCCTGAGAAAAATTCATTTCAATGGTAAGCTGGGATTCTCTAGTACACAATTATAAACATAATAGATGAGTAGAAATATTGTAAATGAAGTTAAATCTTCAAAGGTGTTATGAATTGAACTTGGATAGTTTAGAAATATTGCAAAGCAAATATTACAGAATACCATATTAAAATCTCAGCTAAGTTGTATAGCATTTTCCTAGAAGGCAATTAATGTCATAGTCTATATAAACTGCACGATATAGCATTAGAAGATTGCAGAGTAAAAACGGAAACTTGAAAGGTTGAAATAAACTGCAAAACAAATTGCAAAAACCTGATCCAAGCAAACCTCAAAGACTAACTTAGGAGATAACATTCCTAGTTGACAAATTGACTTCTAAATAAACTTTTTCTCTTGACACCAAACAATGTTAATAACTCAGTTTCATTATCTAAGCTCATCACAATCAAGCAATGCTCACCATATAATGTTAATAACTCAGATTCAGGAGCAATTTAATGCTCTTACGTTCCATAACTTGTTGAAGCAAATAAGACATACAATGACATTATGACACGAAGATCTTTTTGGCAAAGTGAGTCACTCTATACAATAGGTTCTTTTTGGCAATATATATGCAGAGGAAGATTTCCTAGAAGATCTTATTCAGAAGTCTGGTTCTAAAGCAAAAATGGTCACCATTTCAAAATATCTGCAACAGTGGACCATAGGTAGATTCCAAGCATTGTGGTGATGAGAATGTGACAAAGAAAGGTCACAAAATTGTATTCAGCAAACTCAAATAGAAGCCATATATATTATTGACATTTATTAACCACCCAAAATAAAAAGAAACAATTCAGTTAGCTAAAACTAAAATAGTTATCCAAAGAGTAGATTACAATTTCAGAAAGGAGAGTGAAACAAAAACTAAAATAGTAATCAATGTCAAACAAATTAATGACATAAATTTATACATCAAGTAAGCACAATGTTTACACAAACCTGTTGCTTGAGGTATACAATCAGCTCCTCTGTCTTTCATATCAGCAGGTTCCGCAGTTCTGAAGCATAGAACAAAAATGACAAACAATAGAGACCGACGAAGTTTATTGGTTCAAGACTATCACCTCAACTCAAAATATGTCTTATCAATCATGGAAAACCCATTGGTTTTATTATGCTTTATATAAATCTAGATATACAGGACCAATAAAAACAACAGCAGAAGGAAAGACCAAAATTATGTTACCAGACTTGATTTTTTTTAGATGTCAAATTGCTATAGAATCCATTGATCCTTTGAAAACCAACACTCTTATGACAAATTATCTCCAATAATCTAATAACTAACTAACAACCCATTGTTAGGTTTTTTTAGTTCCAGCAATCTAGTTACTCATTACTAATTATATAATACTAAGGAAGATTATAATTGAAAAAAATGAAAGTAAACATATTAAAAAATTCTTTCCATTTTCATACCAGCTTCTTTACTAATGTTTTTCTGCAAGTTTTCAGTTTCCAACCATATTATAAATCTCTTATGTCCAAATCCAAAACTCATAGTCTGTCATAAAAGTAAGGAATAAAATGAAGAGAGATGAGAAATGGGGAAAAACAAATAAAAAGAATCCATGTTAGGGGTGAGTAAATAATGAAACATATGTAGATGGAAGATATGAGAGCTGGGAAATGGTGGAGAAACAAACCTTTAGCTTGAAGTGAAGAGGAGGTTGGTATTTCTATTTATTCACTGATAAATTGGCCATTTCATTACTAAGAGTCTACCTTGGCATCCATGACAACCACATAGTAGTATTACTCTTTAGCCTTCCATGAATCACGTTTCTACAATTGCTTGTTTTTATCCTCATGAAAATTTCAAATCTAGCACACTGCATGCCTGTATTATGCGCCATACTTGTACTGTAGCTACTGTAATGTAATCATTAGGCAAAGCATTTGATATCATCATTTGTTTGAAGATGCAGTGCATAAATAGTTACAGCAAAAGATCATTTCTTCTTCCCACAAATCTAAAAAGTTCTTGGTAAAGCATCATATCATTCTGTCAGAGGAAAAGAAAAGAGTTACAGCAAAGCAAGAATTTCAATCGTATCATATTAGCTTTGCCTTCAATATTATGTGGCGTCCTCCTTGACAAGAATCTCGGCTTTTCGTACCTACAAACAAGAAAGTAACAACAACACTGCCAAAATAACTCCAACTAATATTCAAGAACCATAATATATAACAAGATCCTTAACATAAACCACTCAGATCAAAGTAAAGATTTAAAACATCCAAAATTGATCAGATCATTATGACCATGAAACTAACAAGGTGCAACCGTCTTCGATGATTACTGAACTGAAGATTCAAATACTCACATTCCAGTAAATGCCTTCTTTGCGCCACTAGAAGATCCAGCAGGGATCACTTTCAAGACATTGAACCTCACTGTCTTTGAAAGTGGCCGATGCATTGGCCAATAGTAACATGATCTCCTTCTTTGACTCGGAAACAAGGGGATACATGTGCAGGAATATTTGAATGAGGCTTCTCATACCTAAACAGAACAAGTAAACACAATGCAGATGGTTATTTGTTGCATATAAGTACAATGAGAACTGCTCATCACAGATAAGAAATGGAAATACCTCTGATACTTCTTAATAAAATGAAGATAGTTCCTCCTGACAATAATGGTCCGATTCATCTTAGCACTATGGCAAGTACCAGCTATGATACGACCTCTAATGGATACATTGCCGGTGAAGGGGCACTTCTTGTCAATATAGGTTCCTGTATTTAATATAGAACCATATATAAGTACACTGAAATTGAAAAAAAGACTCCAATCAAAATAAAAAAATTCCATTAGATTCAAAGGAAAGCTGAGTTTCAAAGAGATACTAAGGACTACCATCTTGTTGCTCATCACAGTTTGGATTTCAAGAGAATTAAGTATCCTACTCTGTGTACCAGGCAACTAACGAGTAACCAAAAACACTTAAATAAAACAAGATAGACACAAATAATATTTTCCATAAACTCAAAATCAACGAAAAAGATTCAACCTTTAAACAAAACTTCAACAAAAAAATCAAAATCAATACCAAAATTAAACAAAACTTACACAAAACAACAAAAAGAAGAAAACCCTAAAATCGTACTCTGAGAGAAAGAGAGAACCTGTGAGAGGAAGAAAACCCTTGTACTTTTGCATCTATTGCTCAATATCTTCAGAGATCAAGATTTCCCCTACAGATAACCAAAAGCAAGAAGAAACGAAGGCTATATTAGAGAGAAGACCGAATGGTAGGTTTACTACTAAAAGAAATTGAGAAGGAGAGATCGAACATGAGAGCAATTGGGATTCCATGAGAGAACGAGAGTGAAGGAGGGATTGAAATGAGCGAAGGAGGGTTCCATGAGAGAATCAGAGCGAAGGTCGGTGGCGAGAGAGAAACGCGAGGAGGAAAGATCGAGGGAGACAGAGTTTGAGAGTGAGAGTAGGGTTCGAGAGAAATGAGATCTAATTTTTAATTTTATTCCAAAATACTTTTGAAGTCAGGCCATATAGGAGCTTGTCTTTAAATGTTAAAACTTCTCACTTTTGAAGTCAAGCATAATTACGCATGACTTCAAAACATGCGCGTCAAATAAAGATTTTCATCTTAATTACAAGTTTGCCACCGCGTCAACGTTTAAAGTCAGGCATATGAGCGCCTGACTTTAAATGTCTAATTCTTTTCTTGATTTTGCACTAGTGTACCTCTTTGCATATAGTCAATAAAACAGGGGGAGCATCATGATAGGGGGAGTATCATATATACATTATCTGTTTGAACTAACCTCCCACCTTGAAATGAGTTAATGTTTTGTCATCATCAAAAAGGGGGAGAATGTGGATACCTTGTATTGCAGGTAAACTAATATTGCATGATAAGTTTTGATGATGAAAAAGACAAAGGCAAAGTTGATGGCCAAAGTTAATAAAAGTGACGAAACATCAAAGTCACAATCCAAGACAAACAAGCTCAAGAATTGAAGATCCAAGTTTAAGAGGGCCACCACGAAGGGAGGGGGAATAGGCCTCCAAAGAGGAGGGGGAAGACCCTAACAGAGCCTTGCGGCTCGTAGGGAGAAAAAGCCCTAATAGAGCCCTGCGGAATACTAGATGTAATGTTTGACGGACGTGACAATTTTTTTTTTTTACAAACATGATGAAATGTTTGGCTGGTGAATCTCATGTTTTTATCGATTAATTAGTGCATAGGTGCATAGTAATATCAGTAATCCTAATATGGAATGAGCTACTTGATTGCAGATAGTCGTTACCAAGGCGGATGTATACAGGTTTGGGGCGGTTCTTATGGAGCTTATTTCAGCTCGGGAACCTATGGATAAAACCAAGTCCGAGGCTAGCGAACATATGGCTACATGGTTTTTAATAACCATCTAAATAAGGAGAAGGACATTCTTATCCAAGCCATTGATCCGATGATACAACCAGATGATGAAATAAATAGTAGCCGGTATTCAAAAAGTAGCAGAGTTAGCTGGCTATCGTTGCAGTCTTGCAGATGGGAGCCATCTCAAAGACCCAACACGTTGTGACTGTTTTTTCCATACTTGTAACAGAATGGAAACCATTAGATGAAAGTCAACAGGGTACATCTACATCTGGACATGGTATTGACCCTACAAATGCAGAAGTGGCAAACACATGAATGTCCAAGTCAAATTGGCTCATCTTCTTCTTCCCAGCTGCATCTCTTGTAGCCACTTAATAGACATTTTATTGATTCCATTTTTTTAACAAAAAAAATAGTACTATTTTTAAGAATAACATCAAAAAAGCAAAATGATATTTTGTATTATCAAGTATTGTTTGTCCATTATATATGTGTGTTAAATATATATTTCTTGGGTGAACTTTTAAATATAATTAAAGATAGGTTAAATTACACCGGAGGTTCTTTAAGTTATTTAATTGTAACCAGTTGGTCTTTTAAGTTTTTTTCTTACCACTTAGGTCCTTTAAGTTATTTAATTGTAACAAGTTGATCCTTTAAATTCTTTCGTATCACTTACGTCCTGTAAGTTATTTAATTATAACAATTTGGGGCTGAAAAATGTAAGTTATTCGGCCTTTAAAAGTTACAATTAAATAACTTAAAGAGTAATTTGTTACAATTAAATAACTTAAAGGATCTAAGTGGTACGAAAAAAACTTAAATAATCAACTTGTTACAATTAAATAACTTAAAAGACCTGACTGATTAAAAAAAACTTAAAGTGGCAGAATTAGCTAGCTACTGTTGCAGCAGATGGGAACCATCTCAAATACCCAACATGGATCGCGTTGTGACTTCTCTTACTAAGCCACCACAAGAAGATGACCACCCATTAGCAAGAGATTCATCAATGTTCAACTTATAGGCACCTTAGATTGGGCATCTCCAACTGTTGTTGTGAAGTTTATTTATCTACAATAATGTTTCATTATGCCAATCTTTATCAATTAGTGTACTTGAGACATTATAAATCTATAAAGGCTTATTATGAGTTAAGATTGTTGGTCAAAAATCAAAGCACTTATCTTGGAGTTGGTGTCTTTATAAACTTAACTGTAATTCATCTTTGTCTGTATCTCTATGGTGGTCTAACCCACTTACATTCCTTAACAATTTGTAATCTAGTAGGGGGAGAAACAGTGGGCTAGGCTGTTTTTTTCCCACTGTAGTGCAGGTTGTACGAGGTACTCTTTTTCCTCCCCGAGTCTTTCTCCCATTCGGTTTTGGCTCAGGGAGATTTTAAGGAGGCCATCTCCCTTTCCTATATCTCCATTGTAAGGGTTGGGCACCCCTTGTGCTCCCTTCAATGAATTTTTGCTTATCTAAAAAAAAAGCAAATGATGTTTTACACATAGATTTGTTATCTGTAACTACCGTTTGCTTTTGGCATTGTCTTTGACATTATTGCTATAGTAGCAAATAATTTAAATTACAATAATTGAGGAGGTGACATTATTACTATAATTTAAATTACAGTCCTCTTCATTTTGATAAAATGAATCTAGCTACCGACAATAACGGTGATGAAGGAGGTGACAAATCTTAGTGTAAGACACTATTCAAAAATTAATCTCTGCTATTGAAATAGTAATATCCACTATTAAAATAGTATTAATAATATTGAAGTAGTTCTTTTCAATTCTAAAAATAGGTGTTTAGGCAATTATTAGAAGACATCTTCTTGAATAGCAAGAGTGCAGAGAAGTTGGAGAGAGATACTTTGCACTCTTTTGACACCTAGTATTAATATATCTTCTCTCTGTGTGTATGTGTATGTATATGTATATATATAGTGCATAAGCACGGGTAAGAGTGTGTTCTTTATATGAATGGACTTAGACAGTATTCAATTAGTTCGCAAAGGTAAAACACATTAAATTGATAGTCTTCAATTCATTCAATTGATAAAAGGATCTCCGGCCCTTCAAGACATGTTCTCCCATCGTGAGATTGTATCGACAAACTCAGTGAAAACCGTTATATTATTCCTCGTTGAGGCTCAAAAACAAAATAGTAACAAATTCTTTGGCTTATTTTTGTCCCGTTTATAATTTGTACAGTAAATTCTAATTATCAATGACAAATACTCTTCCTGTGCTTTTTTAATATATCAGTGACAATTATAATAGTTCAACTAAACTGAGTTCACTAGAACTATGGTGAACTGAGTTCACTATAGGTTTTGAGTTTCAGTTTTACGGGCCTATAGTTAACTTAGTTCACTATAGTTCACGTAAACTGAGTTCAATACAACTTCAGTGAACTTAGTTCACTATAAGTTGGGTTTCAATTTTACAGTTCTATGGTAAACTGAATTCGCGATAGTTCGAGTAAACTGAGTTTACGAATGTTATAACGAACTCAATTTACATGAACTATCGTGAACTGAATTCACTATAGGCCATTTTGTCCAATTTTTCCTGTGTTTGAGATGAGCAAGGGTAAAGATAATTTCGTAAATTGCTAATTAAATAGGGTATGGATAACTTGTGGAGTTGGAGATAGAACCATCCTTAAAACTATTAACCCTTTCTTAAAAGGAATAGGCTGAATTGTTAATTTTAAGTTAATAAGTGGTATTCTTTACTTGCAAAAAGTATTTGTAACGAATGTCACATTCAAATCCATTGGAAAAGATGATAAGGAGAAACCATTACATTAAACGAGCTATATGGGCATTTTGGCACAAATTGTTCCTCTTCATGAGATGAGGTATTGAGATTGGAAGCTTCAAATGGAGAACTACTAGCGACATTTGTATCCACTCTCTTAAAAAATCTGTCAACTATTTTCATTTTACTCTAAAAAAAAAAGCTAAAAAAATAAACTAAAATAAATACATAAAATAGGAATGTCAAGAATTCATTACTAACAATTTAAGACGATCAGGATAAACCATTAGATTAAACGAGATATTTGAGTGGCATAATAGATAACTTAATATAGATATGTATCACCTAGAAAAGCACATGCTTCCTCGCAAGTCAGAAACAAATAAACTCTTCATTCATCTATGTAGTTGGAGTCTAAAGAATGGTCTTGTGATAAAGCAGCAAGAGGAATAAGAAATTTGGTTTTCCAATGAGGTCGCTGAATTGAGAAGTGAAATAATGTTACATTTTAATGAAATTAACTAAAAATTTATTGTTATTTGATGATTCAAACTATTAACAAACCAAGGAAGCATTTATAAGAGCTCGTTTAAACTTATCTCATTACACGAGAACTTGAATGAAATGATACAAGACTCTTCTAACCTAACCACTGGTGTAACTGAATTGTTTTATTTAAAATCCATATTAATATATGATTCAACGCCGAGGCTAGCTTAGATACAAGTTCGGTGACTTACAAGCATTGACGCGCTGATCTACTTCAAAGTTTCAAACAATACCTCAATCGGAAAAGAACAAAAAAACAATAACTCAACCAAGTAACTCAAATAGTAGATCAAGAGATCAGATAGGTCAAAAAGAAATTACATATTATCAATTATCAATAAGCAATATTTATCAACCTGAGTGCACACGACAAATCTAAGTGAACGAAACGAACATTTTATCTGTTTTTACCATTGATTTGAAAACCAGACCGAACATCAAACCAATGAGACCTCCATGGTTCAACTGCTTTTAACTGTTCAAACTGGGATAAAACAGCGGTTGAACCGCTGAAATAACCGAACTGTAAACGGTGTAAGCTCAAGGTTCAACTGGTTGAACCATCCGGTTCGTTCTGTTTCTGGTTTTCACGCTCCCAACTCAGCTCACACATAAAAAAACAATAAAGCACATACTGGAAAACCTCATCAACATACATGCAAACTTGAGATATAATCCAAGTGACATTAAGCCAATTAGCCTTCATAATCTCCCTGAGCAAATTTGTCCTCGGGATAGAACACAGCTACAACTTGATTCCCGCCAAACTTCCGCCCATTCAATCCAGTACGGGCTTTTGTAGCACCCTCAATATCAACATATTCCAAAAACACCTGCAAATGCCAAAAATAGAAAAATTGTCTTCCATTGTTCACCAACAATATTATATGAGAACTGCTCTATAATCTTGATGTTTTCCCGAACATACACTAGAAAGCATATTCTAAGTACCATGAATTCCGTCATGTCAATCCGGGAATTAAAAGAAAAAACACCAGGCTCTCCACTGGTGTTCATGATATTTCCATTTTCCATCAATAATATCTAAAATACGCTGACATAGTTTAAAAACTTTTATTATGGCATAAAAATTCCATGCACCCTTTACTTCCACCATCACCACTAGTACTACAAAAACAGTTGTTACCATCATCATGAAGACAAAAATCATAAAGGCGACTTATCACAGCAACAACAAAAAATTCACCAGTGAGACCAGAGGACAGACCTTTCCAACTCCACCAGACATATCTCCATCTGGTTGAGGGCGAGGGATCACACAATTCACCAAAGTACCTGCAGATTGTGAAAGTTATCAAAACATGCATTGAAACAGGTACACAGGTACACAACAATGCAAGGCTATGAATATGAAGGCTTTGGAAATTGGAATGCATGTTAGTCCTGATTCTTTATAATAGAATGCGAGACTACAAATGGATGTAAAACAAATCAGACAATTAATCCACATTCCACATGCATTTACATTTACAGGTTTCAGTAAAAGACCAGCAATATCAATAATTACCAAATTTGGAGCATTCCTGTCTCATATCATCGATAATCTCTTCATAGTCCTCGTCTTCTTTGAGCTCATCAGCAGAAACCGCTTGAGAAAGACATACCACCTTTGTAGCCACCAATGCTGGTTGAAATATAAGTTTCTACAAAATTAAATGTATAAAGTAATTAGAATCTTAATCAGGCACCACAATTTTGGTAATGAAAACATTTTGAGAGTCTCTCAAACCTGAAGAGCAATTTGCTGTTGCGCATGCATCAAAATGCTCTCTTGTTCAGGTTTAGGCTGGTTTGTGCCTTGATTAGCTCGCCTAACAGTAAGAGTCTTATCTCCCATCTTAATTCCATTCAGAGCTGCACAGGCAATATCTGTAACTGCAAGATCTTGGTAAACGCAAAATGCATACCCCTTTGAGTTTCCGGTTTCTCTATCTTTCACCAGATCAAAACCCCGAAGAGGACCAAAAGTCTCTAAAAGTTCCCTGATCTGAGTTTCTGTAAAGTAATAGGGAAGTCCACCGACAAAGATGCGATCGGGACCTTCAAGTCCACCAGCTGACCCAGGTGTTAAGCCAACAGCACCAAGGTTCAGGTTTGGGTTAGGTTGGCTTGGGCCTAGAGTAGCAGCTAGAGAAGGGTTATAATCAGTAGGTCTCCTGACTTTGACAGGTGCCCCCTAAAGGTTTAAATTAAAATGAAACCAAATTCATTTAGAACAGCACACAATCATTTAAGTCAAAAGAAAGAGAGAGAGAGAGAGAGAGAGAGAGAGAGAGAGAGAGAGAGAGAGAGAGAGAGGTCCCGGACCAACCTCAAAAATAATCCCATCCAAGGCCATTGCATTACTGGCTTCCTCAACGGACCTCATCTCAACAAAGGCAAATTTTTTGTCATGGTTAATGTAAACATTGACCACCGCATCACCTTCAAACACAACATAAAATTAATCCCAACAATGTAGTCAATCTAACTAATACCGCAACAAGCTGAAGTCAAATTTGACAATTTTATGTACCTGGACCAGCAGTGTTTCCTCCAATCTTAGCCATGACCTGGCTGAAGAAAATAGCAACAGACTAGCAGTATAACAAGAAAAATATCGTTATTAGAAAGGTTGAAGTGGAAAAACCATCCATCAGTAACAAAACCAGCCTAAAAAAATTCCAGGCCCATCCTCCACTTGTATGCGAGTCAGTAATATTGAGATGCTAAAATTGGTACTACCAAAACTCATTAGAAAAAGTAAATGTCTATAATTAAAAACTATTTGACAAGAAGGCAGCTTAGCTTATATTCAGAGGTTAACAGGGGGCATTCTAAGCAATCTGGTAAAACAATATTTGAGCATTAGAAAATATGAACGTGGCCTATGTTCTAGCCTACACATCAGTCCCAGGCTAGGTTTATTTTAAAATAGATGACGACACGGCTTTTTAAAAAACCTATTTAACTAAATAACGTCAGACAATAGGAAAGCTGTTTAAATAAATATAAATATAAATATTTTATGATATTTTTTATTGTTATATCATTATAAGTTTTTTATGTGTTAAATCATATACTACCTCCAGTCCACAATATAAGAAACAAAGGTTGTTTTTTGTTGGTCCAAAATATAAGAAACAAACATTGTTTTTAAGATGTGTTAAATGACCAATCTCAACATTACCCCTATTTAAGTGGTGTAATTAAAGATAAAGTCATTAATTAGAAGTATAAATCATCATTTAATGAAAAGACGAGTTTTAGAAAGAAGTTAAAGTTTTAGCCTTATTAAATGGGAATTTATGTGATGTAGGGGTTTGTTTCTTATATTGTGGACCGAAGGTAGTACTTAAGTATCCTTCTAAAGATTTATGCCCTACTCAAATACTTGAGCCTGAGTTTATTTAGTGATAAACTAATGACCTATATAATAGGTCATGACCTATATAATAGGTCATATTAGGATGTAGGCTTTTAAAATTTGTAGGTCAGACATTAAAAAAAGCTAAGACTAAAAAAGGCCTTGGACGGATAACGTGCTAGGCTTGGTTCATGAACTTTTAGAACAGGTCAAGTTTTTTTAAGCAAAGTCGGGTCCAGCCTACTTATGAACCATGTATCAGATAAAAGAAATGAATAAAGGCTGTACCAACTTCTCATAGGCAATTCTACAAAACCCATTTCATGCAGTAATTACAATTATCCAAAAACCAGTAGCAATGAATGGATAAGGTCCAAGATCATCAGGCCAATTGTTGGAAAAATTGATAATAGGGAAGACCTCTTGAAACCTAGTACCTGCTCATTGGCTGTAGGAGGAAGTCCCCCAACGTACACCCTCCTAGCATGTCGAGTAGCCTGTATAAATTTTACACATCAAGGAAGGGCCTAAGTTTGGGCCTATAACACTAAAGGAAAGAAAGAAACAATCATATCACAGAAAAGTCTTTCTCTACCTGTTGCGTCATAGCCTGAATTGGCATGACAGGGAGAGCACTGAACTGCTGCATCTTGAAGAAGATAAAAACAGGAAGACAGAAAAATTAGTAAAAACCTAATCAAACAGACCAGGGATGGGAACAGAGAAAGGGAGGTATACCTGACTAGTAGCCAATGGAAACATGTTTTGCAACACTCCAGGAATTGCAGGATTTGGCGTAGTGATCTGACCTGCAAATATAGACAGATAATGCCTCAGAACAAATTTATTATTTAATCTTTTGGAAAATTATTATCAAATGAACCTCTTACTCCAATTTTGTTGCGCTTAAACATAATTTAACCCTGTTCATATATCAATACGATTGAAGGAACATTTTTTGAATTTAAATAAGTTTTGGAGATAAAATCTGTACGTCTACCAAAGTAGATATAGTTTCCAGTTGAAGACGAACAAGACCCACCAAAAACCGGTGCATTGATTCCTCCTTGGACATAAAAGCTACAGATGTTGGCTCACGCCCATTGTCAGCACAGTGGGGCAAGTAGCCCAACATTGCCTTCTTAGAACTTAAGACAAGACATAGAAACAAAACAAACAAACACCAAAGAGAAGACAAAAAACCAAAGCAACTTTTAGTTCCAGTATTATATCAACAAGTAACCAAAAAAAAAATAGTAAATTACACACCATAGGAGACCAGTCCTAAAATAGCTCTATAATTGGGTAATAACTGAATATAGCTTACCCAGATAACAGCATGCAATTTGATATGAACTTTTTCCATACTAGGACCAACAAAAAAAGCAGCAGTTAAGATTAGAAAAGCCTGTAAAACAGACAACAGAATATGTACCTGTAACAGCAGCAGCACCAGCTAACATTGCAGAAGCAGGGGGAGCCATATCAAAACCACTCATCCTTTTGCTGTAAGTAGATAATGTTAGTGTTCAAAACTAGACTCTACCTGACTACCTCAGACCAAGAAACATTATACCATGTAGTTATACTGTTGGAATATTGAACTACAATAATAATAATAATAATAATATATTTAAATCTCACATACCATAGGGATGCTTACAAGAAAGATAACTTAATAGTCTTCTGAATAGCTGCCACAAACTACCATGTTTGCATATGTGAGGGCATATCTATAGATTTTTTACACTTTATACTTAATATCTCTACACAATTTACCTCTTCGAGCGAGAACGTGACCTTGTTCCAGGCTCAGCTTTATCCCTTGATGGTGAAGTAGATCGAGAGCGAGACCTACGTTTACGCCTTTCCTCTCTATCATAATCCCTTCTTCTGTATCATAAACTAGGTTTAGGTATAACTGAAAACAAAATTGAATAAAAAGCACAATTTCATAGATAAATAAAAAAAGGCATCAATATTGCAATGACAACAAATGAGGTTTTATACCTGTCATGGTCCCTGCTTCTATGATAATCATCATCACCATCTCTATCTCTACCCCTTTCCTTCCTATCACCATCTCTATCTCTACCCCTTTCCTTCCTCTCCCTGTCCCTATCCCGGTGCCGATCTCTATGGTGGTGATCCCTTTCCTTCTCCCCATCTCGATCTCTATCTCTGTCCCTATCTCTGCCCCTCTCCTTCTCTCGTTTCCTTTCTTTGTCTTGGTCCTTTTCTCTGCTTCTTGAAGACTCCCTATCATAATCACGAGATTCGCGCTGCCAAAACACAAATCAAAAAAAATCTTCAAATCCACAATCAATTACTCAATACGAAGAGGAACAAACAACTCTCTATAGTAGATACTAACTTGTAAATTGAAAGAGGTTCTAATGAATTGAAACCCTAATTGTTAATAAAAACGTGAAGAATTAACCCTAATTGTTAATAAACAAGAACGAAAAAGCGCAAATGAAGGAAAAAAAGAAAGACGTACGTGAGATTTGGAGGCGGCGCGGTCGTGTTGTTGAGGAGAAGAGGCGGAAGGATAGGGATGAGTTTCACTGTCAAGGTCGTCTATTCCACCACCACCTCCTACTCCTCCGTTGCCTTCGTATCTCTCTTCAACTTCATACTCGTCGGCCATCTCTCTCTTCTATTGTAAACCTAGAGCTGTTTCAGTTCACTTCTTCGCTGCTCTCTACTGCTTCTGTTTCCCTTGTTTAGTGGTTACGATTCTTTTTCTAATTTTCTATTTTCCAACCTTGGACCTTTTATATGTTTATTTCAATTTTGTGTCAAAAAAAATATGTTTATTTCAATTTAAGTTTCAATACTAGGACTAGTAATAAACTATTACTAATACTAGTAATAAACGGGGGCTGCTAAGGTGAAAGAGCAAATCAAATATTTCACCGGTGAACCACTAAAATTGACCGTAGGATATTATGTAAACTGTTATGAGTGGTTAAGATTGAATCAACTAATACTAAATCTCAACCGTTGATGAATTTTCATACTACATCCTACGGTCATATTTGATGGTTCACCGGTGAGATATTTGATTTGCTCTTTCATCCTAGAAGCACCAGTAATAAACTAGTAATAAAAATAAAAATACTGATCAATTATTTGTAGAAAAAAGCATTCAATACTAGTACTAGTAATAAAAATAAAAATACTTGATCAAAAAATCAAAAAATACTAGTAATAAAAATATATACTATGATGATGTATTATATTATTATTTGATATGTCTAACTAATCAATTATTTGCTGTCAAAAAAACTAATCAATTTTTTGTAATTATTGTACTTTTAACAATTTATTTGTGGCTTCATTTTAATTTTAGTTTTTTTGTATGTAAACAATACTTTATTAAATGTAATTGTGAATCCATATAGGTGTGTTCGAGGGCACATAAATTACATATACTAATACATAAATTAACGTCGTCAATATAGTCTCAATTTTTAATAAAATAAATGTAATTTGACGACGTTAATTTATATGGCAACTCAAATATTTTCTCACAAAAACACATATTCAACAACGCCAAAAGGAATACACAAATACTTACATGAAAGAGAAAGAAAGATCAAAGATGGAGAAGACTTGGAATGGAGGTGGAGATTGGAGATCACCACGCTTTTCTTGGAAAGGTGATAAGATCACACTATCCCTAAGCTCTCCTAGCCTCAAGAAAGTGAGCTATGGTTCTCATCTCAAGAACCAAGGAGAATCCTCTAATGAACCTCACCCTCACAAGCATGAACTAGCCCTCACCACACTCTAGGTATTTTGGCTCTCAACTTTGCTAAAATGAGGAAACTGATTTCATTCATCAAAGGAGTTCTAGGGTTTACAATGAAAGTGAAAGCATTTATATGTTGGGTCGAATGGATCCTAGGCCCAACATATAATCCACTAAAGAAAAGAAAATAAGGCCCGTGGCCACATCAAAGTAACTAAAGGCCTTAGCATATTCTAAATGGCCAACAAGACTCAAAACCAAATATTCATTACAATTAACATCATGCTTCATTTAGCACAAAAAGAAATAACATCATGCTTCATTTTTGGCCAATAAAAATGTTCACCCAACAATTGTAAAGTCTTAGTAACCCCAAAGTGACCCATAAGACCACCCTCATGCATTTCTCTTAGAAGCAATTCCCTATGTGAGCATTGAGGGATGCACAATTTGTTACCTTTAAAAAGAAAACCCTCATGCACATGATAAGACTCAAAAGAGGTACTAGGGCAAGAAACATAGATGTGGCCGAAATCATTGTCATGCTCATACAACTCCTTTAGATGCTCAAACCCAAAAAGTTTGGCTTGCAAAGAGGATATAAGAGTGTACTTGCGAGACAAAGCATCCGCGACAACATTTTGAGTGCCTTTTTTGTGCTTAATTACATATGGAAATTGTTCTAAAAATTCCACCCACTTGGCGTGCCTTTTATTGAGTTTCCCTTGGCCTTTGAGATACTTTAATGACTCATGGTCACTATGTACGACAAATTCTTTCGGGAAAAGATAGTGTTGCCAAGTGTGTAAGGCTCTAATCAAAGCATACAACTCTTTGTCATAGGTGGAGTAATTTAATTGAGCTCCACCCAATTTTTCACTAAAGTAGGCTAAGGGGTGACCATCTTGAGTCAAAACAGCCCCTATGCCTAAATTAGAAGCATCACATTCTATTTCAAAGGTTTTTGAAAAGTTTGGCAAATCAAGGATAGGAGCATTAGCAAGTTTATTTTTCAACAAGTTAAAAGCGGCTTCTTGCTCCTCACCCCAATTAAAAACCACATTCTTTTTCACTAAGAGGTTTAAAGGAGAGGCAATGGTTGAAAAATTTGGCACAAAGCGCCTATAGAAACTTGCTAATCCATGAAAACTCCTTACCTCAGTAGCATTCTTAGGCCGCGGCCAATCAAGTATGGCCTTGACCTTTGATTGGT
Organism: Astragalus membranaceus; assembly: GCA_039519185.1. NCBI lineage: Eukaryota > Viridiplantae > Streptophyta > Magnoliopsida > Fabales > Fabaceae > Astragalus > Astragalus membranaceus. The sequence continues at coordinate 71,022,071 of CM076850.1, forward strand.
CAACCTTGACACCTTGTGAGCTAACAACAAAGCCAAGAAAGGTGACTACATGCTTGCAAAAAGTGCATTTTTCCAAATTTGCATAAAAATGTTCCTTTCTTAAGACCTCGATTACATTCTTTAAGTGGTTCACATGGTCATCAAGAGTGACACTATACACAAGTATATCATCAAAATACACAACCACAAATTTTCCCAAAAAAGATCTTAGGACATGATTCATTAATCTCATAAATGTGGAGGGGGCATTAGTCAAACCAAAAGGCATAACCAACCATTCATAGAGACCAAATTTAGTTTTAAAAGCGGTCTTCCATTCATCCCCTTCTCTAACCTTTATTTGGTGATAACCACTCCTAAGGTCAATTTTACAGAAGAAGCAAGCCCCACTCAACTCATCCAACAAATCATCAAGTCTAGGAATGGGGTGCCTATATTTTATTGTGATATTGTTAATGGCACGACAATTCGTACACATTCTCCAAGTACCATCCTTCTTTGGCACTAGGATGACCGGCATGGCATAAGGTGAAAGGCTTTCCCTCACCCAACCTTTTTCCAAGAGTTTGGAAACTTGATTCTCTATCTCTTGTGTCTCTTGAGGATTAGTTTTATAGGCCGGCCTATTAGGAAGTGATGCACCCGGAATTAAATCCATATGGTGTTCAACGCCCCTAAGAGGTGGCAATCCTTTTGGAATCTCTTTAGGAAAGACATCCTCAAAATCATGCAAGAGATCTAGGATTTCCTTTGGTAATTCAAGGGAAAATGCCTCACTAGTCAAACAACTCACCTCTTTTAAGAAGAGAACATAGAGGGGTTGTTTAGCCACCAAGACCTTTCTCACTTGTGTTTCTCTCAAGAAAAGGTTGGTAACCCTTTTAGCCTGGGCCAAAACTTTTTTATTTTTGTCATCTACCCTAAGGTGCTCTCGGCCACTAGATGAAGCTTTGGCCTCCACTTGCTTTTTTCCTTTTAGTTCTTTCTCTTCTTCCTCTATTTTCTTTTTCAAAATGATGTGGTCCTTCAAAACTTCTTGAGGACTAAGAGGAGATAGAACTACTTGCAAATTATTGAAAACAAAAGAGTACTTGTTGGTGTAGCCATCATGACTCGCTTTCCTATCAAATTGCCAAGGTCTTCCTAGTAAAAGGTGCTCGGCCTCCATAGGTACCACATCAAAGAGAATCTCATCATGGTACTTATGGATGGAAAATGCAACAACCACTTGTTTGTCTACAACAATTGCATTTTCATCTTTTAGCCATTGAAGTTTATAAGGCTTTGGATGATTGATGGTGGTGAGATTTAATTTTTGCACTAGTCTAGTGCTAGCAACATTAACACAAGACCCACCATCAATTATCAAGCTACATAAGTTCTTTTGGACATAACATCTAGTGTGAAAGAGGTTTTCTCTTTGGGACTCATTGATGTCCTTATGTTTGGCTCCTAGGAGTCTTCTAACCATCAATAAATCACCTTGATGATGAGACTCATCTTGAGACTCCTCTTTACTAGAGTTGGCCGAAGCCTCACTATTCTCATGTTCACTTCCTGTTACTACAATCCCTTCTTTTATGACCATGCAACAAAGTGAGCAAATAAGCCTCTAAGAGCAAAATGGTCCAAATGTCCCCAAAAGATTTTGAGAAAATTTCTCAATGATCCAAATAATGTTTACTAACAATGGGAATTTTTCTGGAATTTTGTTGATGCTCCGGTGATTAGGTTGATGCCTTTTTTTTTTTGAAAATAATACTTTTTTTTGATATTTTTTTTCTATTTTTCAGTAATTTTTTTTGAATATATATATTTTTTTTCAATGTCTCAAATAATACTAGATTTTGAGACAAACAACCTGGCTTTTGAATCACTGAAAAATGAGCTATATTGAATCCAGAAACACAATTTGAAAATTTGAACAAACACTTTTGGATCAAACTGCAGAAAATCAAAAGCAGTTCATCAAGAACACCAAGAACAACATTGATCTTGAAACAGGATTATCTCAATGAATACTCAACCAAATTAGACAAACTTGGACTCCATTTCACTTAATTTTTCACAAGGAATTCAACTATGCAACTTTCAGAACCTAAAAAACACTTTTACAAAAAGTGATTCTGGAAAATTCGAGGTAGAAGATGAATATTCAAAGCTTCAAGGTTAAATCTCCAGAAATCTCATTTCTTCACAAAATCAAGCAAACGAATACTCCATTTCATGCGAAATTCCATAAGGAACACGAATCCATCATCAATTTGCATAAAAAAGGAGAGTAGCTTACTCAAAACGCGCGTTTATAGTGGAAAACGCGTTTGACTTTTTTTTGAAGAGGCAACAATGCTCAAAACTCAACAAAAATTCATGAGACAAATTGCAATAGATGCGAAATCAGTGCAGTAAGTGACTTTTAGCAACAAATTTCAGCAAAAACGAACAAGAATTGAGAACAAAACCGAAATTCGAATTCACGAAATATGAGGATTTTAACATCGAAAATGATCGATTCTTGCTCAAACGAAGTGATACAAGCGTGTAATACGTAGTAAATTCAACAACAAACAAGATGCAAACTGGAATTAAGGACGAAATCAACAGAAAATGAAAAATAAAAAATGGACAGAATGTGAGAAACTAGCGCTGGAAGGAAACAACAACAACCTGGAAATGTGAATTTTTTTTTTTGCCAAATTTCACTAGCTTTGATACTCACTTGATAAGATCTAACATGATCTTTTAGGGTTGGGATCTAAAAATATGGCAACTCAAATATTTTCTCACAAAAGCACATATTCAACAACACCAAAAGGAATACACAAATACTTACATGAAAGAGAAAGAAAGATCAAAGATGGAGAAGACTTGGAATGGAGGTGGAGATTGAAGATCACCACACCTTTCTTGGAAAGGTGATAAGATCACACTATCCCTAAGCTCTCCTAGCCTCAAGAAAGTGAGCTATGGTTCTCATCTCAAGAACCAAGGAGAATCCTCTAATGAACCTCACCCTCACAAGCATGAACTAGCCCTCACCACACTCTAGGTATTTTGGCTCTCAACTTTGCTAAAATGAGGAAAGTGATTTCATTCATCAAAGGAGTTCTAGGGTTTACAATGAAAGTGAAAGCATTTATATGTTGGGTCGAATGGATCCTAGGCCCAACATATAATCCACTAAAGAAAAGAAAATAAGACCCATGGCCACATCAAAGTAACTAAAGGCCTTAACATATTCTAAATGGCCAACAAGACTCAAAACCAAATGTTCATTACAATTAAAAATGAGGTCCGAAATATATTGGAAAGCAAATACAAAGAAATAGGGAACACTAGAGTTTGAGTATTCTAGAATTTCCCTAAGGTATCCTTGGTCACCTTTAGTGTGTCCTTGTCAATTATCAAGGTGGACACACTAAAATATATTCCCTTTGAATGAGGAAGATCCTTCCATGAATGAAGACTCTTGACTTGTTGTTCCATTGCCTTGAGCTTTCCTCTAGTGATAGGTCCCATGATGGGGGCTTGGCTCACATCAATTATTAAATGCATTTTTTCTTTACACTGATGTGTAAATTTAATTTATTTTTTTATGTATATTATATATATATATATATATATATATATATATTAATTAGAGTTGTAGGGTAAATCACATTATATACACCATAGATTCTTTTTCTATACATTTTTAGAATTATACAACTATTTTATATATTATTATTTTGTCTAGGGTCTTTGACCCCCTCCGGTATCCAGGGAAAATGGGCCATGAATAATCTGGAGTTCGGCTGGGAGGTAAATAAAACATGGCTCCAATTTGTTTCATCACCGGGGATCAAACCCGCGTATTAGCCAAGTCCGCCCCTTAAGATGGAGTGCATTAACCACTTGCACTCAAGGTTGGAGTTGCTATTTTATATATTATTTATGAAAAAAGATTATTTTATTAATATTAGATATATTTTTAAATTATTAAAAATATATTTGATTGTTTATAGTTTAAATATTAAATATAGATATTTATATGATTCAATTTTGCCAAAATAAAAATAAGAACGGCTCTATAGATTGACAAAATTGTTTAACGGAGGGAATTGATCTGTTTTACCATGTATTTAATTGTTTTATTTAAACTAGTGGGGTCACCCGTGCGATGCACGGGGCCAAAGCTTTAGGGTCTACGGAAGCATTATAAGACCAAAATTAGGTTAATAGTAATTAAAGTCAAATTCCAACAACTAAGATATGTTTAGAAGATTCAAAAGGATAGAAACGAAAGGAAAAGCGATAACAGTAGTAGAAATGCTAGTTATTACATAATAATTGAGTTATCAGGGGTTAGGCCATCTTCAAAAACAGAAGTGTTGGAAGGGTTCTGCTCAATAGGTTGCTGGACATCCTCATTGTTAGGGTAGACAATCTGAATTGGTGGTGGTTGATTACGTATCATCCTTGGGCGAAGTCGTTCAGTTGACATTGGGCAAGAGTGATACAAAAAGTATGAGTGAAACTAAAATTATCTAAAAGAGAAGAAAGATGAAAGTAGTTGGAATGATGCCTATACCGAAAGTAATGCCATAGGAGACAAATGAAATAAAGGGTAAAAGTAAACAACAGTAACCATGCAAATCAAATAGAAATCATGCAAGGGTAAAAGAAACTAATAAAAATCATGTCAGGGACTGTTTAAGCATAAAAAGAACATAAAAAGGAGCATTATGGCTGTAAAGGAGTCTATTTAATAGATTTGTTTAGAGTTTGAAATACAATTGTAAAAACCTTAACTACCTACAGACTTTTGAGACATGCAAAAAAACCTGTTGTTGAATGGTGATATGAGGACATGGTTGGAGGCATTCAAAAGTAAAAGAGTGCAAACTATATAGACATACATAAGTACAAAGTATATAGACATATATATATATATATATATATATATATATATATATATATATATATATATATATATATCAAATAGAATAGTAAGAGGGTAATGGTAAAAATATTGAGAATTACCGAATTGAGGGACATGACAGTTGAAAATGTCTTTGAAGCCAACTTTGAATCCATGAGTTGAATGGTAAGGCAACAATTTAATACAAAAACAGATTAGTCAATTAATAAGACTAAAGTTCAAAATCAGATTAGATGTATTGGCAGCATGATGGGTTGAATTGCTGATAAACTGACTTTATGACAGAAATATGCACGAGTATGTATGTCACCAAAGATGTTATCTATGTATGTTACCAAAGATGTTATCCAAGATATATAGTGAAAGATATGCATACGTATGGATGATAGATATGTGATACATACACAGTATACATGCTGATAAATTTGTGCAAAGATATGTTTAAAAAAATCTGTTGAGTATGGCCTTTGATTTAGTGATCAACTTAGAGAAAGATAAACAGGAGAATAGCACCAAGTGGACACAAAAGAATGGAATCAAGCAAAGAGGGAAAGCAGTCAAAGCTACATTGAAAAAGGGCAGCAGAATAGAGACATGTGGCCAATGGAAGCTGAAATAAAATCTTTTAAAACACCATCAGAAATGCGCAAGGAGATCTATGGATACAGTGTATAAGATATGCAAATTTAGAGATGTAGTCATGGTTGTTTAAAGATTTAGAACAACAGGGAAAAACTATGGGACTAAACAATTGGGGAAAAAATTTGTGAGAAATTAATAATGTTGAAATCAGAAGCTAGAGTCATTTGGGGAACAAAATGAGTGTTAAGAGGAATGATACAATTCCTTAGTTATTATGAACAAATTCAGCTTGTTACTAATATCATGGTGCATAATATAAGAGTGCTTAAAGACTAAACAAAATCATCAATTTTCTCATGGAAGCACTTGGCAAATTGCTGCATATTAAAGAGGATTTTGTTTAATACATTAATAGTTGGAAACTACACATTAACTATAATGAGCAAATTCATGTAATGGTGAATAGAAAATTTCTAACCTGAAACTTCATCACATAAACCCTTCATCATACGAAGCAAGTACACCATTTTACTAACTTGATATATCATTCTTATAATCCTTTATCCATAACTTAAAAATAAGTATCAGCTATAGATGAGAGGACATTGGGTAAGTAAATTCAACTGCTGTGATTAATTTTCCTAACATAAGTCATTATATGGTAATGAAATATGTCTATACAAATATTAGTGATACTTGTTGAACAATTTCCCTTCACAAACATAAAGACTAAAATATTATATATATATATATATATATATATATATATATACATATATATATATATATAAAAGACGTAGTACAGTAAGAAGACTACATCATATTAATAACACTGTTGCTAATTTTGGAAGGAGACTAATAGACCCTAAACCCAAAAAAACAAACAACTTACCTTAGCAAAAGGTACTACCTAATGAGTTACCACAGTTACAGGATGCCTAAGCATAAAAACAGAACTTTTAAAACAACAGAGGAAACAAAAGTACAGTATGAACCCAAACTACTTCATGAGATAAGGTGGAAAACACCATGAGCCTAATATACTAATGCACTCTTTTTCCCTTCTCTCTCTTTTTGTTTTATATATCCACTTTTCTGCGAAAATACTGTGTTTATATTCTAATTCAACTATGCCCTATTCACACCAACTTTGCATATACATAATATATGTTAAATGTTACCCTGTTGTTTTTAGAACTAATGAACTAAGTTAACTCATCAGAATTTATTTTTTAGAAGGCTGTAATATATTTTCTGATTCTTAGGGGGGTAGGCACCTGATCCAGTAAGTTAGTATTAACTAGATCACTTGTGAAGGGTATAATAATGGCCATCATTTAGGTTTACATATAATTGATTTACTTCAATCAGTTCATATATCCTAAGCAGATCAAAGAGGAAAAATGAGTGATTTTTTCATAGTTGATAAAGAGAAAGATGTACTGTTTTATTGATAAACTATAGCAATATCAGCCTTTCACACACAAAGGTACTTTAGCAATTGAACGAAGAAACTTGTCACCAGCATCAATGTCAGGATGTGGAACTGGTTGCTGAGCCAGCTTAAAAATATGTGGGGGAGTAGGGTACTTAACCTCATCACCAAACCTATCCTTAACTTTGATGAAAAACATTACCCAATGGATCACATAGGTAGACAATTGTTGGTAAATTGTCATAAAAGTCAGCATAAAACAAAACTGGCAACTGCTGCTTTGTCTGCAAAACAGGAGAGAGAAATCAGAAAACACAAATAGCACAAAGCAAAGGTAAAACATATATATGAGGAGAGAAAGAGGAACTTACAAAGCCAGGGACAAACTCAAAATGGTAAGTGTGGTATCTTAGAAGACATTCAGCAAAGTATAGGTCATTAACAGCAACAGAGTTGGAGTCCATTTCTATAAGACAAACAAGATAAATAATGTGTTAGGACAAACTTGGAAGCTCAAAAGAAATGACAATTGTTGAATAAAGACAGTAAAGTAATAGCTCTAACCATTATCTTGGGAAAAACTCAAATTCCACACATGAAAATGTTAAATAAACCCCAATCACATTACTAATCTACCTATTGTGACTTTTAGCTGTATAAATAAAAGGAGATAGGATTGCATGATAAGATTGCACGATTAGTTGCATCATTGCATGATCAAATTCATGAGTAAATGAGGTAAGCAAGTTAAGGATATTTGGTAATTCGTTAGCATCATGGTCACATATGCTTCAATACCTAGAAGGAGGTGGAGAAGCAAGTGGGGTGGAGAAGATTGATTTTACTGATTTCATTATGCAGATGGAGGGTATGAACCACGGCATTGATATGAAATGGAAGAAAGAAAAGATCATTACAAAGGATTGGTAGGCAGCAACTTAACTTGTTAATACAAATTTGGGGGAGGAGGTCACCAACTCACCACAATTTTGGCCTTCAATGTCTACCATAAACCAGCTACAATTGCTGCCCTTGCATGGTCTACAACCACAACGACAACCCACAGTTGCCACTAAACAGTGTGAACGGGAACCCACAACAAAGAGGGGGCACGAGTGGAAGGTCTGAGGGAAGAACCAGTTGAGAGAAAAGAATAGGAAGAGGAAAAAATGAAAGAGATGAGAGAAGAATGGGAACCGTGAATTAGAAGTAGAAGGAATTGAAGGAGCGTAGTGACGGAGCGTTTGCGTGTGGCAAGTAGTTTGTTGTTTGCTTGTGTGTGTGAAAAATGTAACAGAAAAATGTCAGCACTTGGGAACAAACGAATGGAGTAGAGTGAAAGTAGTCAAAAAGATAGTGAGAGAAGACGGAAGAAGAAACACACTTGGCAAGGTCAAACTGAAATCAAACCTGAAAAAACCTGTTGCCTCCATTACTTGCTGCCCTCCATTACCTGCTTCCCTCCATTCCTTCGCTGACACAAACCTTGCCGGCAAGGAGGCACTGCTGGCATCCACGTGGGCCACACGGCGGCGCTTCACTGGCTGGAACTTGGAGGGAAAAAGGGGGGTCTTGGCGCCATGAACAACTGCAGTGCTGACTTGGAGAAGACCTCTGGATTTATATTCTTTGATACAAAAAATACATATTTAAAGGATTTTCTTGGCCATAATAAAAATAAAATCAGATAGATAGATTGACCAATATCTAGAGTAATGAAGGGAATCTATCTATATTACTTATTATAATATAACTTGCTTAACTGCGCTCGTTTCTCAATAAAAAAATAGGTTTAGTAAAGAAGGAAGACAACCGCGTCTCTCTCTGAAGCCCCCTTTAAGCGAATTAGGTTTTCTTTTTTGTGATTCCCAGCAACATCGAAGGCGAGTTCTTTGTGACTACCGTCGGAAGCTATGGCGGAGGTTTTGAACGCTGAGGTAGGTAACTTAGATTTCGATTCGTTCTGGTTCATCATCTTTCTATAATTTCTGTTAGATAAATGACGTATCATCATTTACTCTATTTCGTTTTTTGTGTTTGGATTTGAGATTTCAGTTATGTTCATGTGTGCGATTTTGTATCTAACTTGTTTATCATATTGATTGGAGATTATACTTGAACCCTAATTTCGAACCCTTGACTTAAATTTCGTTGTTTGTTGTTTGGTAAAACCGACAAATCAGTAATGGTTAAATAGCTGCGTAATTACTCCCCAGTTTGATATCTAGGAACTCGATTTTCTTTGATACAGCTGACATGTGATGTGTTTAACTATTTGTTTAATGAACTGGGAGCAAAATATCTATACAAACATCACTATCACATATTGTTAACCTGAATATCAGATTTAACAATACAAAAATCCTACTTGAAAGAACTCAAATTGAATGTGTTAGAGTTATTGCTAAATAATGAGAGGTACATATTTGTAGATTGGTAGCTTTAGCTAGTTTGTCGTTGACTATTTGGTATGCAAATTGTGTATAGAATATGTTTAGTCATGTTCTGTTTGAATTACTTACAGAAATCAATTGAATATTACAATATTGTTATCGGCTTTAGCTATGCTTGTGGTTACAGTTGTGGTTGCAATTTGTGTATAGAATATGAGGCCAAAGTAGTGTTATTTCTGAAGTGTAAAAATTTTATATTTTTGTAATGCCTAATTCTTTGCAATTGCTATCTGAGAACAGAACTGCTCTAATTGAATCTTTTAGTGCTTTGTATTGGTTCTGATATTCGGTTTAATATGTATATGTCTGATTCATAAATGACAATATTTTTTTCATGTGTAGGAAACTGAATTGACCTGCTTTTTGGTTCGGTATGAGGATCGTCGTGGGGATGAAATTGTAAGTAAAGTTATAATTGATATTGCATTCCTTGTTGCATTATATTTTGATTATAAAAAAATATAATGATCATTCTAATTACGTATTGATTTAAAATATATTTCGTGCAGAGATTTCCACGTAGATTCACAGAGAGGTGAGGCGCAGCAATTAGTTTCCTGTGCACTTTTCCAAGCAATTAGTTTCAATGGAATTCACTTATAAAAAATTGTAAGTTTGTATATTTAAAAAGTTTAAATTGTTTGAACAAAATATATATAATGTTCAGTAAGTCCATCAGTTGTATTTACTTTCTTGAAACTTTTATTTAATCAAATGTCTATTAAAGTAGTCAATATGTTCCTATTGAATAGGTTGTGCCAGATGACTTCACAGCCGCATTCGGAAGACAACTACCAAATCCAATAAATTTAGTTCAAATTGATCAAGTATCATGGTCTGTGCATTGGTCATTCATCGATGGCTTCATTTGGTTTTCTAATGGATGGAGAAAGTTTATGGTGAATTACGAACTGAAGAAATCAGACTACTTGTTTATTAAGTTTGATGGGAGCCCAACAATGCATGTAGATGTGGTTCGCAGTGCTGGGCTAGTAGAAAAGGTTGATAGACTTGGTGTTGCTAACATCTTGGACATTGATGATCAATACAAAGATCTATGGACAGTCACTCTTTCTGAAGCAGCAGCTAGGAAGGGTACATCATTGGTGAGTTTACAACAATATTCGTTGTCATTTACGGATTTGAGATTTACTTCAATATTTTTATATTGTGTTATTGAAGTATAACTGATGAATAATGTTGCAGTTGCATTGTAGTTCATCCTTGCTAGAGTTGTTTATATTCGGGGGAACGAATGTCATTTTGGAGAAGGGCGGTATGGATTCAAATCATTACATGAACTTCAGCCTGGTCAGCTTGTGAGGTTTTGGACCAGAGGATTTGATGATTACATAACCATTGTTTCTAACAATTGTTTTGGGATATGTTAGTATCTTGTGTTTTGAATGGTTAGGAAATAGTTTATTAGATCGAATTTTTCGATCTATTTTAATATTCCGCACTTTCTCCGACTTTATGATTGGCATATTTTTGAAGTTCTAATTGTTTTTCCATTGTTTGGTCTTTTAATTTTTACTCTATGGTTATTTTCTTCATTTGTCATCCGTATTTTAAAACTTTAAACTATAGTTGTTTGGGTGCAACAACTTATATGCTCCAATAACATGCAATGATTATTGAATTTATCTGTGTATATGACAGTTGTTAATAAGTACTTTTTGAAGGTCTTTGTGAAAATTGCATATTATGATTTGGACAATGTATCATACAATTTATTTTTCAAATTTTTTTAGTGCATATGGATCCCCATATATATTTCTTAATATTATCTTCTACTTAAGCCTATTACATGCTCGTGTAATCCTGATCAAGTGGATACAAATACCATAACACTTTGAGATACACGTATTACTTTTTACGTTATATGGTTTTCATATTCAATTCCTTACTGATATTGTTTGGTTGGTATTTTACTCTGGTAATACACTATGTCAGATCTTCAGAAGCTCTGTTTTAATAGTTGCTACTAAATTTGATCCTTATAGATTTTGATATTTTCATTTATTTTGCATGTAGTTTGATTTAGTGATTGTAACTACCTCCAACAAAGCATAAAACATTTGTTCACAGGTCAGTATGTATTGTGCAATGAATGGTTGAAACTTTTAGTGTGATGTTGATTTGTTGTTATTTCCAATTTCATAATACAGATTCACTCTAACACCCTTCAAGTAATGTGCATTAAGGACTATTAGATGATGGCAACAAATCACTTCATATTGACAATATGAACTTCTATTCAGCAGTTAGGGAAATACTAAAGAAGTTGATGGTTGGACCATCATTATGTATTAGTTTTGAGGTATGCCTTAGTTGTATCAGTATATTTGTTTCATATACTAAATGGTATTTGCTTTATTTAAATTTTCTATAACTATAGGATTGTGTGATAATACATATATGAAAATAAACATGTTTACTGTTATACTTGCAATAATGATAATTATGACTCATGGTTTATAGTGCATACAGAAGATTTGTAACATGTTGAATACACATTAAGATATTAGTTACTATTAGGACTAACGTAAAAAGAAAATACATGTGATACTATGATCTTTGGATCAATGTATGCTTTATTTAATCAAAATAGAACTAAATGATGGAAGTGAATAGCATATTGTAAATAAAACTTAGTCAACTGGAATTACCAAACAATGAGGTCGCTTAGAAGGATGAAAATTTAGACATTATCAAAAATCTCACGATATACAACATTGGTTGTAGATGTACAAACTTTCTGTTCATCGTCCAATATCAACAGACGAAGTCCTTCTCTTGACTTCACCCTAGAAGAGACACATATAGTTGTCCGTGTGTGAAAACTGGTTTCTCTAAATATACCCCAACATGCGACAGTGACTGCCCCTGCCTCTTATTAATTGTCATTGCAAAGCAGAGGGTCAATGGAAATTGGCGCCTTCAAAATTTAAATGGGAGTCCTAAATCACTTGGTACCAAGTCCATTCGCAAAATGAATATTTTGTCCCATGTGTTTTTTTCCAGTTATAACTGTTGCCCCATTACGTTCTTGCCCAATTCGTTTACCAATAGTCTAGTTCCGTTACATAACCCAGATGCTTGGTCAATGTTTCTCATAAGCATTACAGGAACACCCTTTTTCAATTTCAATATGTGGTTAGGAATCCCAGAACACTTAACATCATTTGGGAACTCAGGTGTGAACCATTTGCCATGTACCTCACTATCCTCCTCAGACTAACATGCTTCGTCAGAACTCAAATATCCAACCTTTTCACCTGGTATCGAGGAAAGCGTGAACTCATTAACCTGCTAAACAACATCTAGTGGGGGCAAGGATTGCACAGTCATTGAAGTAATTATGGGGGCAAGGATTGCACAGTCAAGAATCAGGGGATAGGAAAAGTCTACCAATGATTGATGGGGATGTACACCTTCATGAATCAGCAAGTCGGTGGGAATTTCAACCTAACTGTGACCGTCTTCATCATCATCTTTGTCATCGTCCCCTATATGAAGAATCCATTCACCAAAATGCTTTATAGAATCAATATCATTGTTTGTCATGTTGCTCATTAGCCTCGTGTTAATTGTAAGTTTCAGTAGCTTGCAATCCGACCACAACTTAGATGAATTTATGGAAGATGAAACAATGGCATTTCGTGACCCATATCTAATTACACGTAGAATTTGCCTAAAATCACTGTCGAGCACAACCAATTTTCCACCAAATGTGCGATCTAATGATTCAAAGCAAAATTTGCTCAACACCGGAGCTTCATCCCAAATAATCAACTTAGCATGTTGAAGAAGTTTGGCCCCAACGCTTCCTTGTTGGATATTGCATGTGGATTCTTTGTCTACTATCAAGGGAACACATAAAGTAGAATATGTTGTTTTACCTCTCGGCAACAACAAAGAAGCAATTCTGCTGGACGCGACATTCAAACACATCCATAGAAAAGTTTTTCTAGTTCCTCTGTATCCGTCAAGAAAATAAAACTCACATTCACTAGACATGACTGATTCCATTATTTCTTTGTATACGTTTCTTTGCTCTGGTGTCAATTGCTCCAATGAATTTTTGTGTAACTTTTCCATCTCTTCTCTGTCATAGTTGAGTTCATCTACAATTAGTTTATTATGAAATTCATCTATATTTGAAAAATTTGGAAATGGCTTAGAAGGTAACTCAGCAAGAGACCTCCCATTTGACCGGAGTAAATTTTCCACTTCAATCAAACACATATTTTGCATATCTTCATCAGAGATCTGCAAGTCTGAAATATACACAAATGAGTCAATACACGTACTCTCATAGAAAAGCTCAACGATAAGAACTTTCTTGTATGGCGTCAATAGGTCGAGCCCTACTTAATCGCTCATGACCTACATCACTATCTCATCGCGCTAGTAATTCCTCAAGAAGTCCTTGAAAATGGACAAATCAACCTGGTTTACAGAAATTGTAATCCATAGGATCAGATGTTACTTTCATGGCTTCAATCCAGGTTGAGCAGCGAAATTCTCTCTCGTGTTCTTGGAAGCAGTTGTGCGTACGAGGTATGGGATAAGCACTTTGCATATTTTCAGAAACAAACTCGCGCGAAGGAGAGACAGTGCACGACAAAACTCAACGATCTCTCAGTTTCGATGTATCCTCTTTCGCATTATTCTCGAAGGTCTCACTCAATATTACAGTCCTGTAATCTCTGTCATTGAAAGTCGCTTCGGAACTATGGATCTTCAAGAAGTTGAGGCGCTTCTTTTGGTTCACGAAACACGCCTTAATTAAGAAATACAAGAAGGATCTTGTGTTTGATACCTCTGCATCAATCAATCTAACTCACGTACTAGATCCTGCTCCATCGCAAGCCTCAATTGCGAAACTTAACTCCAATGCAACTCCTATGTCCGAAGATGGCTCCAATTTTTCTGGTACGGCTCATGGTGGCTGCGATGTTCGTGGACGCGACCGTGGAGGATAATTCTCCAACATCCAATGCCAGGTATGCTTTAGAATTGTTCATTCAGCAGCCTCTTGTTTGCATAGGTTTGATCAACAATTCCAAACTCCTAATCCTACTCCATCACCAAGCCCTATTGTTCCTACTTATGGTGTGAATCTGGCTCACACTCTTCCCTGTGGCCAAATTCCCTACCCTACCATAGGATTTTCTCAAACATTACCTTCCAATACATGGAATAGGCAGCAACAAACTCGACCTACAACATTGTATGCACAACCTACTACCCTAATTTGCAGCCACACCACACCCTAACCCATGGTACCATGATACGTGAGCTTCTTATCATGTTACCAGCAATCCTCAGAATATCCAACAACTCATGTCTACTGAAGGGTCGAGAACAGATCTTCATAGGCAATGGACAAGGGTTGTCAGTAACTTCCTTTGGTTCTAGCTCATTTAAATCTCCTTTTAATACCAAAATTACTCTTGGTCTCAATAAAATGTTGCTAGTTCCTAATATCACAAAGAACCTAATCAATGTTAGTAAGTTTGCCCAAGATGATAAAGTCTTCTTTGAGTTTCATGCTTTTCATTGTGTTGTTAAATCCCAGGACACTAAGGAGATTTTGCTCTATGGTACAGTCCCACCTGATGGCCTGTACGAGTTCACAGACATTCTATCTACAACCGCTACTTCCACAGGATATTAAAGCCCTCCTATTGTCAGTTCAAGTGTGCTTTCAACATCTAGCAACTCTGGTTCATCTGTTGTTGCACCATCTAGTGTCAATAATACTGTTGTCAATAATACATTACCCTGTAATTCTGCTTGTAATTATGTTTCCAATTCTGCTTGTAATTATGCTTCTAACTCCAATTGTAATATTGCCTTGGAAAATAGTGGAAAAGCTCACTGGATGTGAGGAGTGGATGTAGCCATTGGCGAGTTGGGTGAACCACTATAAATCTCTATGTGTGATTTACTGCTTTCCCTATAACTTACTCCTCACAGCTCAAGTTCTCAAAATGAAACCTCTTCCACTCTATTGTAAGAACCATCTTACAATCTCAACGAAAGATTATCTTGAGCTATCTTCTAAACACATAAACTCTTAGACCTCAAACCTCTACTCAATACACTGCACCAACATCAAATGTGTGAGTAAGTTTGAAACACTTAGAAATACACTTTCGTCACTTTCTCACACTCCTTATCCTTAGTGTAAAAAGGCCATGCTTACATATTGCTATCATCTTGTCTTATTTACAAATCCTAGCTACTAAGCAGATGTTCAATCATTCTTACACATGTCGAAATCATCTTCTTAGTACTTCGACCTACATCTCTAGCATTCACCATTATGCATTCAACTTAAACGCTAAGCTCAGAAGATACAGATCATCTTCTGACCATGCTTCTCAATTGTTTTTAAGTGTATAAGATCATTATCACTTACAGAAATTGGTTGATCAATATCAAAAAATTTAAAAGGGTCAAAAACCCCCTTCTTGTGACTCTAGTTGACTTTTATTCACTTCAATTGGTATCAGAACGAGGGCTCTTAGGGTTAAAACACAGTTAACAGTGTGAAGAGAAAAAAATTCTGGATAAGGTGATGATCAACCATATGTGAAAAATTGTTTAGAAGGCTGCTCTCAAGTTTCCAACCTCCTCTGTACAAAAAGTAGGATCAGATGTGTTTTTAGAAGATTGACTGGAAAAGTCATCAAAAGCAGTTTGAAAATTTTTATCTACCATCATACAAAGCTGCTGAAGAGAGATGAAAACAAACAGTGAAAGCAAGAAGTTAACAATTGCTACAAAGGCTTGTATATTACTGAATACACTTTTTATGAAGCTCCCAAAAGAACCACTGCTGATTAAAATGAACTTCAGAAGGGAAACAAAACAAATAAGACTAGAATGACATGAGCAAGTTATTGGACAAAGGTTGCTGAAGCACAAAAGGGTAAATCTCAAAGGCCTCCTGCTGCTTTGCCCCCCATGTCTTCTCCTAGGTGCTCTTCAGTCTCAACAACAGCGAAAACGCCTTCATCATTCATGTCGAGTTAGCAATAAACCTTCTCAGGAAGTTGATCTTGCTGAGGAGGTTCTGCAGCTCCTTCTTAGTCCTGGGTGGTCTCGCCTCCAAGATTGCTCGAGCTTTGTTCTTTTCTACCTCGATGCTTTGATTATGCACTAAGAAGTCCAAGAAGTTACCTGCAGACACACCGAATGCACACTTAGTTGGATTCATCTTGAGGTTGTGGAGTCTCATCCGTTTCAAGGCTTACTCTAATTCAATTAGGTGTGCCTTGAAACTCTTTGACTTGACTACCACATCGTCAATATATACTTCCATGCTTTTGCCAATTAAGTCATGGAAAATTGCGTTCATTGCCCTTTGATAGGTGGCTCCCGCATTTTTAAGGCCAAAAGGCATGACCAACCACTCACAGATGCCTAGGGCACCTGGGCACCTGAAGGCAGTCTTTGGGTGTCCGCCTCGGCTACGTAGATTTGTTTATACCCAGAGTAACCATCCATAAAAGTCAAGATGGCATTGTTGGCCGCGACATTGACTAGTATGTCGGCCACTAGCATACCATACTCATATTTGGGAGTGGCCAAGTTTAGGTTTCTGTAATCAATGAAGACCCTCACTTAGCCATTATTTTTAATGACAAGTACTATATTGGACAACCACTCTACATACCTGTCAGTTCTTATGAATCCAACCTTTAATAGCCTTTCTATCTTAGCTTTGATCTGCGGCATCAGCTGAGGATTGAACACCCTCGGGGGCTGCTTATGGGGTCTGCATCCATCCTTTATAGGCAACCGATGTTCTACCAAAGCTCTATCCAAGCCTGACATCTCATGGTAATCCCATGCAAAATAGTTGTGGTACTCCTTAATCAAACCAACCACTTGATCCATCTGTTATTCACTGAGGATACCACTAATCTTGGTCATCCTCGGTTCCGTCCCCGTTCCCAAGTTAACCTCTAGTAAAGGACCCTAAGCCTCGAATGTGGGAATTCTCCGTTGGATAGGTTCAATGTGAGGGACATCGGTCGACGTCCTTATTTCGGCGTCATCCGATTCCCCTGTGGGTAGATCTCCATGGAGCTCCTCCTCCTGTTGTACTACCCCGAACGTAGCCTACTCGATACTGGACTCTACCTGAAACAGGTGTAGCCTATCCAGTAAGCTTTGCAGCTCTGGTGGGATGTCGACCATTGATCTCATCATCAGGCCGTGGATCGGCCAACATTTTGAGTCAAAACCCCTCTCTGGTCCATTCACATGATTCCACGCCTCCCTCTTCATAGCTCCTTGGTATTGCAATAGGACGCATCTGATGAGAGTAGAAGATAGCCTCAAACATCTTAACCTCGGCTGGGAAAGGATTGGGATCGGCTTCCACCAAAACTCCTAGAGCATGAGAGGGGTGAACCCTGAAACTAGTCATGGTCACGGTGGTTGGGATAAGGTCCTCAGCGCTTTTCCCAAGTTTCTTCATAGTAGCCAGAGGTTTGATGTTCACAACACTGCTCCATCATCCACGAACACTCTGTGGAAGAGCTTGCCGTTTAGATGGGCCTTAATGTATAATGGCTTCAGGTGCTTGACCATGTCTGATGTGGGCTTCTCAAACAGCATTCCCTCGGTCACTTGATTGTATGCCTCACTCAAGGCAGCCCATTTGGCTTCCTCAACAAAGACATCCCCCTCATGTTCCTTAGGTTGTCGTTCTGTTCCCCAAAACTCCAATGGTAGCAATCCCATCATCTCTACAAATCATTGAATAGAGCACAGAATCAAAATGTTGCTAGTTACACTGACTCTCTCCTTCTTTGGTCTCAATAAAATGTTGCTAGTTCCTAATATCACACTGAATCAGCAGAGGCTTAATAAAGCATGTCATTGAAAGATGAAAGTGGCAGAAAATCTACTGACTGATTTGTGCTTGGTGTGCTGTTTCTCCCAAAGCCTTACTCATCTTCAGGTTCAACCAGATTGAAAATTTCCTGAGTTTAAAAGAAGTCGTAAAGCACAGAATCAAAAGGAAAAAAAGGATTAGATCATACAACACATTCACGGGAAAGTTGACAATGAAGTCATTGAGAGAAATACATCAACCCCAAAAGCACGATCAGAATAAGAGAGAGTCCAGGTAATATAATAAAGAAAAAAAGTTTAAAAATAGACAACATGAATAAAGAAACAGTTTCTTCAAAAGACATTTAGAGCAGAATTGATAATCCAAAAGGTTTTCATAATAGAAACATTTTCTTACGATCTCCGTTTCTTCAGCTGATTTATTCTATTGAAGATGCTTAACAAATTTTTATAGTAGCGTGTAGTTATCAAAAGTTAAAATACAATTTTCCATCAATATTCTGTAAATCACATCTAAATAATTAGGAAAAAGAAGGCAGCAAGAACAGAAAGCACATAAACTAAAATAAGGTAAAAACTCAAGCTTTGTCCCTCCAAAAAAGTAAAGTATTGATGTGAAAACCAAGACACTGGAGGTTTCTTAAACTGTTATCAGTAAAAAAATTGAAAACACTTACATTAGTCACTGGAGGTTTCTTAAATAACTTGAGACAAAATCAAACACATTACAATGTGATGGTTTGAGAATGCTTTTCGCAGTCGATGACCGAAAGGATCCAGAAGAAACTCAAGTTGAGAAAAGGGAAGTCAGACATATTCACTATATCATCGAAATAAAAGCATACCAGTATACCACAAATGAAAATGCAAATTTCCCCAAACTATTGACATTTTTTAATCAGATAAAAATAGTTGTGGCTTTAGGGTCATAGAAACCCTAAAAGGAATAAGAAACAAAGTAAAACTAGCAAGTAATTGGCTTACCAAAAAAGCGATACAATCGAAGACCAACACGGATCCCTTCTTTTCCAAAAACTTGCAATAGAACTCAGCAGCTTCTTGAGCACTGGTCTTTGTATTTCTCACATTTAACAACCAAAACCTGGATTATAATGATACTTATAGTTATTTCTATTGATTATTGATAAGCAAAAAGTAACTAAAAATAGTTCTACTGCATTCAGGATCATTTAACAATCTGAACAAAGTTTATTCATTCAGGATCATATTTCTACTGCATTAATTATTGATTAGTGATACAAGTTGAAAACCCCATACCATCAAAAATTCATTGAATAGAGAGCCAGTTACAATCACAAAGATAAAATTTAATCAGTACAAATCCAAAGAAGGAGAGAGTCAAAGAGACAGGCAAACCTTGAACCTCAAGCTTCTATCAGGAGAAGCGTGCCAGAATCCCAATCAAGATACTGAAGAAAGAAATCAAAGCTAATATTAGTCCATATCTAATATCTATCTATTTATACAAAGAAACCTCCTATGAAATTACCAATTTGGATCTCTTATTAACAAGACACATATCTAATTTAAGGGTAAAAATGTCATTACACTCTTTTTTTTTCTTTTTTTTCTCTTTCTTCTTACACTCTCTTTCTTACTTTTCACTTTTTTCTTACACTCTCTTTTTTCCTTTTTTCTCTTTCTTCTAACACTATCTTTTCTCCTTTTCACTTTTCTCTTACGCTCTCTTTCTTCTTTTTTTTTCTTTTTACTTTACTTTTAATTTTTCCATAAATAATTATTCTCTTTCTTTTATCACTTCACTTTAATTTTTTTAACTAAATTTCTAAATTTATACAAATCTATTTATACAAACAAACCTCTTATGAAATTACCAATTTGGATCTCTTATTAACAAGACACATATCTAATTTAAGGGTAAAAATGTCATTACACTCTTTTTTTTCTTTTTTTTTCGCTTTCTTCTTACACTCTCTTTCTTACTTTTCACTTTTCTCTTACACTCTCTTTCTTCCTTTTTTCTCTTTCTTCTAACTCCACTTATATATGAAAAAAAAACACGAGATTAATATTTGTCACTGATAATTAAATTTTTTGAAGACTACTACTACAAACTTACTATCTAAAAAATTTATATTTGTCATTGATAATTAAAATTTATATTTGTCATTGATAATTAAAATTTTTGAAGACTACTATAAACCTACTATCTAAAAAACAATAATATTTAATGACTATTTCAACTACTGATTAATATTTAAGAAAAATATTTCTTATTGATAATCTACTATCTCTCTTTTACTATCTACTATAATCTACTAATCAACTAAAATAATCAATTGAAACTACGAGATAACTGCACTGATATATATAAAATACGGGATAACTGCACTAATATATGAAAAAAAACACGATATTAATATTTGTCATTGATAATTAATTTTTTTGAAGACTACTACTACAAACCTACTATCTAAAAAACAAAAAGATTAATTAATATTTAAAACAATTATTTCTTATTGATAATCTACTATCTAACAAAATTACTATCTACTATAATCTATTAATCAACTAAAATAATCAAATGAAACTACCAGATAATTGCACTGATATATAGAAAACAAGGGATAACTGCAGTGATATATAAAAAACACGGGATTAATATTTGCCATTGATAATTATAATTTTTGAAAATTACTATGAACCTACTATCTAATAAAAGAAGAAGACTTAATGACTATTTAAACTGATTAATATTTAAAACACATGGGGCAAATATTTGTCACTAATACCAAAAGAAGGACAAATAATTGTTACTGATATATAAAAAAACACGGGAAAAATATTTCTTATTAATAATCTACTATCTATCTTTTACTGTCTTCTATAATCTACTAATCAACTCAAATAATCATTTGAAACTATGAGATAACTGCACTGATACATAAAAAACACGAGATAACAGCACTGATATATAAAAAAATACGGGTATAAATGCAATGATATATATATATATATATATATATATATATATATATATATATATATATATATATAAACACGGGATAGCTGCACTAATATATAAAAAAACACGGGATAACAACACTGATTTATAAAAGAACACTTCACTGATATATAAAAAAGCACGGGATAAATGCATGTATTGTTTTTAAATGATACTTTTACGTTTTTAGATTTTAATATTTATCTATTTTTAATTTGAAACTCCTTTTTTATCTACTTTAAATTTGTCTCTATTTTCACGGGGTAATGTTCAAACTATTTAAATACTGTCTAAGTTCATTCATAAAAATAACACGACAGCACCCGTGCGTATGCACGGGTATCCTACTAGTTGTATACAAAACAACCCCACGTTGATATGTGTACAGTAAAAGTCTCCTAAAACCAATGTCGTTGGGGTGTTTGAAAGATCGTAACTCGAGTATCGAGTATCATAGTACCTATCGTAACTAAGATCCTACTAATAGGGAAAAAATATACTTATATACATAAGTATATGCCCATATCCATAGATATTAAACTAATCACAAACAACAAACTAATTTCATAACCAAAATTTAATAAGTTCCTAATCATAACCATAAATTCATCGGTTCATCAATATCTCAAAAAACCCTCAACAATTCAAAAAACTAATTTCAAACAAAATTCCCAACACTGGATGCAATAACCTGGGTACTGGTTTCTTGTGTGGGTACTGTTCGTTGCTTGTGCAAGGAAGAAGAAACCGTGGGTACTGGTTTGATGAACGTATGCAAATAGAAGAAGAAAGAACGCCGTACTGGTTTTTGTACTGGTTTCTTGTGTTTGCGTGCGCGAGGAAGAAGCGTGGTTTCAGTTGTAGTATAACACTTTTGTATTTCAATTAAAATACTAGGGTTTTTAATATGTTTGGGCTTTGCTGTATAAAAAATAGGTTAATTTGGGCTTATTTTAACTGCAACCCGACCCGATTATTGTAAGTTGTCTTCTTCCTTTAGGTTTTTTCCCATCAAACTGTCAGCGAATTGCGCAGAAAACGCTGAGAGAGGCACCACGATTTGCCGCGCGATCCAGAGCGATCCCACCGTGCCGAGATGATTCTGGAACATATGATCTTATCTGACACTGAACAAAGAGAGGGGTTCTTGGCTCATACGATCCTACGATCTAACGAGTTAACTCGTGATCTTGCTTACATTGCCTAAAATTATATTTTAGTTTCAAGAAATCAAGTAAAGGCCCAATTTAGTCCTTAACATACTTCCGTGGATAAATGGGCCCCTACAACTTTTAAGGGGCAAATTAGTCCCCGACATTTTCAAACTCAGGCAAATCAGTCCTTTCGGCCCAATTTAGGCCTTAACAATACTTTCATGTTTTTTTTACCCATTTTAGTCCCTTATTATAAGTTTTTTGGAATTTTCAAATCGAACACTTTGATCCCTTCATTTTTGGGACACGTTAGTCCTTCATCTCTCATCTCACTACTAGAAAATGGCTTTTTAGCGTCAATTATTTAGCGTCGGCCACGACACCCACGCTAATAGCGTTGGACTTGCGTCGGTTAGACCCACGCTAGCCCGCGGAATTTTTTTCTCTAAAAAAAAAATTTAGCGTCGGCCATGGCGGACGCTACATTGGATTTAGCCGGCGCTAATTTTTTATTTTTTAAATATTATAGTTAGCGTCGGATGGCCGACGCTAAGTGTCATTTGCTTTACCAAAAACCCTAACTTTTCACTCTTTCTTCCTTACCCTTTCACTCAGCGACCTCTCTTTCCCTTTCAAAAAAATCAGAAAACTCAAAACGCTGCTGCTGCTGCTTCTGCTTCCTCCGCCGCCGCCGTTGCCGTTGCTGTAGCTTCCGCGTCTTCCGTCGCCGTTGCTGCTGCTTCCTCTTCCTCTTCGCACATGACAGGTTCGTATAGAAGAGGTTCGATTTTGCAAAATGCATTTATGGCTTGAAATAATCGATTGTCTCATGTAGTGCATATTGGTGATAATCGATTATGTCTCAATATGGAAGGTAAGGAAATACATCATAATCAATTATCCTTTGTAGTGGTATTGAGCATGTAATCAATTATTTGCTTTCAATCAGGACAATAATCGATTATGGTATGGAGTTCATTTGAGTCAATAATCGATTATGGTTCTAAAAATGGAAGGTGAGGAATGCATCATAATCGATTATTACATGTGGTAAATTTGAGCAAGTAATCGATTATTTGCTTTCAATCAGGACAATAATCGATTATGCATGTAATGGGAATAGGATGGTAATCGATTATGCTATTCAAAAAGAGGTAGGAATTGGTTCCAAGCTTTCCACAAAATTATTTTTAGGGTTTAGGTTTCCACCATATGCATGCATGCAATTTTAAAATATTTTTCAAAACTATTTTTATGCATCATGCATGTTTTGAAAAGTCATCTCTCTCAATAGCTAAAGTGCCACACACTTTAGGTGATAGGACCTTTACAAAGTGTCCTAAATAAGGCTTAGACACAAATTAGGGTTTTGAACTTCATATGTTGCTTCTTCTTCAAGCTTCTCTCCTTTTGTGTCTTCTTCTCTTTAATTTAAGTCGTGCACTTTGCTCAACTTGAAACATTAGTAGATATGATGTAATTTGTTATCATACAAAATAAAGGAGTGTTTACCCTTGGTTCAACAAAAAGATCAATAGGAGCCCATTGATTCCATGTCTCTATTTGATTCTTGTTCCTTTAAATGACAGATTTATGGTACTGCCGGTTATCTTCTTTGGTCCCTTCTTGGAAATCAGATTCACTTTAAGAGATGAGAAAGAGCACATGTAAGTAAGGGTCATATTTAATGCTACTGGGTACATCATTCCTTTAACTGATGTGCTTGTGGGTTTCTTTAAGTCCCATAATCCTATTAATCTTTGTTTTTTAAACAGATATATCCTAAACAAAAAAGCTGATGACAGCTCCTGTTCATATTTGTGATTCGTACTAGCATTAATGCTTTGGGAAACTATGGTGTTGAATCCTCCAGCCAAATAAAGTTTTACATATTATACGAATATGCACAGCCAAACTAATTTTGTTCCCTTTTTGTACACAGGAAGTTTGGAATATAATGAGGGGTCTGGTCACAAGGGCAGGCTTGGAAGTTGTAATCCGTTGCCATAATAGACTCCCCAATCAATTTTATTGTGTCATCTCATTCTAAAGGATTGCAATTTCAAAGGTATACAATATTTTGACTACTCTCTTAAATGCAAGAACAGTGTGATGGAATGTATTAGAAAATTTGGCTGTTAAGGATCTTGAACTAAATGTGGACTTTCAGTTTAGACATTATAGTTCATTTTTTTCTCTCTTTAGCTGAGAGTGGGAGTGAAGTATGAACATCATATATGTAGTTCTATAATGACAATAATCTTGTATGATGGTGGACCATTGAAGACTATTTAGTCTTTTGACTTAATCACTTTTTCTTTTACATGTCCCAATACTGTTTTTGATCCTTGCTTGATCCCTTTTCAATACAATATTATTGGTTTTGTATTTTAGAGATGGGTGGTTTAGTAGCTAAACAAGCTCAATGTGATAGAATCCCTTGCATTAAGTCAATTTGGAAATATGTCAATTTGGATGTTCTGATTCATTGCATTATGTCAATTTGGAAATCACGATTCGGAAATAGATATTCTTATTCATTATTTGAATGTTGATTGGATAACCTTGACATATGCCAATTTGATTGATTTTTTTTGTTAAGTTTCTTTTACTAGTAGATGTTCTTTACTATAGTTAATAATGTATATGCATTACAGCTCTCTTATATATGCAGTAAATAAGAGATGTTCTTATACTAGACTGGTGTTTTTGCAGGCTGTTTCACTTGTAGCCTCGTACTTGCAAGTTACTTTGCGGTATCCTATACGGTTGGGTGCCTCTCATTCATACATTATTGACAATGCACCTTCAATCGAGCTAACATCTTCTGAAGCATCATCAAGTGCAATGTCTTTCACAAATGCCAAGCATGTAGAGTTCCCCCTGTTTTTAGAAGGTCAAGACACAACAAGAGCATCTTATGCCGTATTTTTGCTAAACAAGGTATATATTTACATTTACTTTTATATTCGCCCTGTAGCTGTTCTCCAGCTTTGAATATAATGCTTAGTTTGAATATAATGCTTACTTTTATATTCGCCCTGTAGCTGTTCTCCAGCTGTGGTTTTTGATCGCATATTGGAGGTGGCTGTCAATGGGAATCTAAAGGCGGATCAGATGATTACTAGGGTGTTTGTATTCAGTGACATGGAGTTTGACGAAGCCTATAGATGCCATGGAAGCTGCTATCTCTGGTCCAGAATATCAGAAACTAGTTGTGTTAGATTAGCTTCCTTCTGTACTGTCTAACAGTTTGTTTAGTTTAATATGATATATCAGATGTCACTTATCATATTTTTTTAAACAAATTTATGATATTCTTTTGTTTATATGCTTCTGTCCTGCTTCTGAAACTAGATTTTGCTCCAAAGAAATTAAAATTGTATTACCGGCCAAACACTATTGATAATCAAACCAGTCAATAATATGCTTTTCTGTTTCCTGCTCCTGGATCATCTGCTTGGCAAATATCCAGCTTTGGTTTCTTTCTTGAACTGATATCTATCATTGTTATACTTTTTTGGCATATAAAATATTGGAGAGTACAGAATGAGGTGTGTCATGTGTGCATGTGTGTGTGACTGCTTGTGTCATTTATTTGTGCAATGCTTATACTAGGGAACTGCATATTCACCTCTTCATGCTTGTCTAAAGACACACATTATAGGAGGATTTGATTTTCTGATATGATGATTTCTTTCAACTACCACTGGCCATGTGTATTGGGTTTACATTTAGTCGTTATCTAACTTCCTCACCTGTGGGGACATTTAGGATGCAATTTTTTTTTTTGAAAAAAATTACATTAGCGTAGCCCTGGCCGACGCTAAACATTAAGTTGACTATCCTGTTGTTGACTTTAGCGTCGGCCAGGGCCGACGCTAATCTTTAAGTTTACTATTCTGTTCCGACGCTAGTTAATTCGTTGACTTTTTTGATTGACTAAGTAGTATCGGCCTTGGCAGTAGCGGCGGTTTTAGCGTCGGCCAGGCCCACACTACAGTTAGCGTCGGCTAATATTACGGGACACTACATTTACCTTCGAACATTTTAGTCTCGATACGTGGCCGACGCTACTTCGACGCTAATTCGCTGTTAGCATCTGCTTTTGGCCTGTTAGCGTGGGCTTTTGGTCGACGCTAAAAGCTGTTTTCTAGTAGTGTCTACCCCAAAACCTTGTAAACCAGAAAGCAAAAAATTATATAATTAAAAATCCTAAAGTGAACTATAGTGTTATTGGCGATCACTATTTTAGTGGATGTGGCCTTTTCCAACATCTTCCCATATTTTACTCTCGAACTCTCGCATTTCATAGTCTTTGATACTTCTAATATAGTCAGCGGAAACAACATTTTCAATTCCCTTTCTGTAACCGTGCAGACACAAAACATGAAATCACAGCTTTAGCCAAACTCAAAGTGAAGCAAAGAAAAAGAAGAGAATAAGTCAAGGAGTCTGCCACCTATCCCTATCTCTGCCCCTCTCCTTCTCTCGTTTCCTTTCTCTGTCTTGATCCTTTTCTCCTCTTCTTGAAGATTCCCTATCATAATCACGAGATTCACGCTGCCAAAACACAAATAAAAAAATCTTCAAATCCACAATCAATTACTCAATAGGAAGAGGAAAAGAAACCTCCCTATAGTAGATAGTAATTGAAAGAGGTTCTAATGAAAATAAGAACGAGAAAGCGCAAAAGAATGAAAGGAAGACGTATGTGAGATTTGGAGGCGGTACAGTTGTGTTGTTGAGGAGAAGAGGTGGAAGGATAAGGATGAGTTTCATTGTCAAGGTCGTTTCTTCCACCACAGGGCGTACAGCCCAGCCTACGAGCATACCAGACTTTTATAAAAAGGTCTATTTAAGTAGTATTAAATAATATTTTTAATTACTATTATTATTAGATCAAATTTTTTACTTTGTGTTAAATCATTAATTTGCTAATAATTTTTGTTTATCTAAACATGTTGATTTACATTAATTTTTAACATATTTAAAGTTATTATTATTATAAAATAGAATTTAAATAGGATGTCATTTCCCTAAAAGGTTTTGTTAGATCTCACATAAGAACTTAATTTCATCAATCTATTACCTTATTAGTTTATTTACAAAAATTTACACCATTAAAATGTTGGTTTTCGTAAGAAAATTAATGAAATATGCTTTTAAACAAGCTTTCCAAAAGGCCAAGTCAGACCTAAAAAATGGGCCTACGACAGGCCAGGATCAAGCCTATCATTTTCTACACAGACCAAGTCCAGGTTATGCAAAGCCCTGCTCGGCCCAACCTATTCTCACCCCTACTTGGACTTTTTATATGTTTAATTGGATTTAAATTTCAAAAATCAATCATTTGTAACTATATTTGTAACTATATATGTGGATTTTTTTCCCATAAGAATCAATTGTAACAATATATGTGAATTTTTAAAAGAAAAAAACTATATATATGGAGGAAATGAGCTAGGTCAAATTTAGCAGATTTGCATTCATGCCCTTTTAATTTTGGTTAAATAAAATAAACACCCATCTACTGGGGGTTTTATTTGAACCGGTTAATTTTGATTTACCTACTAATATAAATTTCAACTAATTGTTTGACTAGATATATTTCGTGTTTGCAGAATTCGGGATCTCCAATTTGTGTATGTGAGTTTACCGATGGTACTTGTCACTCAGACCAAAAAAAGTCTACTAGTATAAGAACTTAAAAAAATTATGAAAACGACTTATCACATATTTATAAGCTGTTGTCAACTTATTTTATAAGCTCCGGAGATTATCGAAACAAACTCATAAGAAAACAACTTATTTTTATCTTTTATTATAAAAATTTTACTATAAAAAATAGCTTATACATAAGCATTTATATGTTAAGCATCTACGCTATAAGCGTTTAATTAAGCTATGGCTTAAATATATTTTGGTCCCTGCAAATATGGGGTGGTTTGGTTTTAGTCCCTCCAATTTATAAGATAGGGTGTTTTGGTTTTAGTCCCTGCAAAAAAGTCATTCTGTTAGTCAAACGTTACAAAAAAAAAATGAGTTGACGTCTAACAGAATTCTTATGTGTAAATTTTTTTTTATTTCTAATTTTTTTAAAAGATGATTTGGCTTGCCATGCCATTAATTTTTATTTTAACTAACTTTAAATTGCTGACTAGATACCAAATCAAATTAGGTTTTTTTTCACACCATCCCATCCATTCTTCTTCCCTATTTCCAGAACCCAAAAAACACTTTTCTTTCTTCCCCACTAACACAGCCACTAACACAATATTGCATAATGTGAGACAGATTGTTGATGAGTAACCTCTAGATGCAAAATCCCTCTTCTTTCTCTTCTTCAATATTGCATAATGTGAATGGGGTGGATTTGTGAAAGTAGAAGAAGAAAGAAGTCCTTCCCAACAGTACCTTCACCACGAGAGCCGCCTCGATCAACCACTCGCTGACGTCTCCTCTGCTCTGTCCGCCATGAACCGCTGTGAACCACCGCGAAACGTCTCCCTCTATGTTGAGTTTTCGCTCCCTTCATTTCTCTCTTCTTAATATCTTCATCTCCTCACCTCCATACACCACAGATCTGAAAAACCCCACCCACAGAGCTTCTTCCCTCTCTACTCTCTCGGTCTCACTCACTCTACTCTCTCCCTATCACTTTCTCGCTGTGTGTTGTGAAGGAGATCTCACTACATGCATGTAACTAAAATCTCACTGAGGGATTTTGAGGATGAGGGATTCTGGGTCTGATTTTAGATTTGGGGTTAGGAGTTTGGGCCAGATTGCGATGAAGATATGGAGATGAGTGATTGAAGCTTCAAACTTGTTTATGCAGTGAGGGATTACTTGGAGTGTCCTAACTTTGATTTTTTATTTTAGATTTGGAGGAGGATTGAAGATTTACCCCTGTTTCTGCAAAACTGGATATTTGGAGATGAAGATAGCTTTTTTGGACACATATATGAAGATAGTAATGAACCCTAATTTTCATTAAAATTTAAAATAAACATAAATTAAAAATAATGATGTGGTAGATCCAGTCAGCAATAAAAATATTAGAAAAGAAAAAAATGACAACTCAGAGATTAGCCACGTATGCAATTTTTGTAACGTTTGACTAATAGAATGACTTTTTTAAAAAAATGTTGTTTTTACAGAGACTTTTTAAAAAAAAAATTGGAGGGGCTAAAACCAAAACACTCCATCTTTTCAGGGACCAAAAACATATTTAAGCCTTAAGTTATTTATTCAAAACAACACATACTAAAAATACATCGCACATTCTTCTCCAATATAGAAAAATAGAGGGATCACTATGTGTCATTTTAAAAAAAATTAAAAAGTAAATAAAATTTTCAGGATTAATAAGGGTGGCGACTGGCATGTAAATGATGGAGAGTTATGGAATGTAAGTGTCATTTTAAAAAAAATTAAAAAGTAAATAAAAATTTCAGGATTAATAAGGGTGGCGACTGGCATATAAATGATGGAGAGTTGATGGAATGTAAGTGTCATTTTTAAAAAATTAAAAATTAAATAAAATTTTCAGGATTAATAAGGGTGGCGACTGGCAAGTGTTTGTTTTTTTAGCCTAATGTTGGATTTGACTCAAGACCTTAATTAAGGTATAGAAGAGACCTTTACCATCCCAGCCAAGTGCTCTTGGGTGTGAGTTGTTTTAAAAATAGAGGAGTGTGGGTGTTTTTTATTCAAAATTACGGATGAGCTTAATTTGTCATTAAATTTACAAATTATTGTCATATTTTGTTTTATTTTACCTTTAATTAAATTGTTTTTTAAGAAAAAGAGACTCTATAATACTTTTGAAATTGATAAACAAAACAAAAACTTTTAACAAACTAAATATTTAATATTACCATATCTTAAATAAAATTGAAATTAACAAAAAAAATACTACAATAGTTTTATGATTTGTTAAACAAAACTTAGTTCTTAATCAAACTATAAATTTTAAACTTTTTTTTTGTTTCGATGTTTTTTATGTGATTCGACTAACTAACACATGGATACTGAAAATTGTGTTGCTACCAATTTAGTCACCCATTTTTTCAATTTTCTTTCATATGACTCCTGACTTTAAGCGCCGATGTATTATGGTCTGACTCATATTCAAAGGTCAAGAAAGAGATCTAATAGTTGTTCTTTGAGACAAAGGAATCCCGCAAATTTGATCAATATCAAGCTAAATTCTTTTACAGCCGCAATTTTTTGTCTTTTTGTGGGATACATCAGCATGTGCACCACTTTCTTTTTCTCGTTTCCAAATGCACTGAACAGTACGCATGGATACCGAAAATTGTGTTGCTACCAATTTAGTCATCCATTTTTTCAATTTTCTTTCATTACTCTTCTCCAAGGGAGACTCATATATGGCCCATCTTTCATCATTAGACAAATTTTACTTTGTTAATTTATGGGTACTTCCGGTAATTCCAAATTTGTCACTTGATCCATAATATCATCTTCTGCATATTGGAGAATATTTATAAAAAAAATGAACTACATACCAACAGAAAATTATTTTAAATTAAAATTTTCATCAAAACATACCTATGTCACATGATAGATTACTTGATAAAGAAATTTGGGGTGTTGAAAGAGCTTGACTTTGATTAATCTCAGCATTTATCTCTAGTAAAAATATAAATTATTGTAAAATAAGGATATAACATATAAAATGAAAATAAAAAACCTAAAATTACAAATAAAATAATTAATACATACCTATATTAGATTGATTCATGTAGTATATATGTCACCTATATGTGTGTATCATCTTCCACAAACAGCTCATCATTTAAGTCAAAAAGAAAGGAATTTGATGAAGAAATTGGAGGTATGGAAGCATCCAAATCATTGACATCTATGAGATTCTTTGAAACTTGACACTCACTTATTACGTGCATTTCGGAAAGCAACTTGTCACAAATCACGCCTTCAATGCCATACATGGGTTACATACAACATGGTTTAACCTGCTGCCGCTGATCATCATTCTTGTCATCTCCTTTGTTAAACTTTGATGCAGCACAAAGCTCTGAACGAAAGAAATTTTGACGCAGAGTGGGTATGCTGAACGAAGTTTAGCATGATAGGAGGTGTAACATCCCTTAATTAGCTAATTTAATTTATTTAAATTAGCGAAGAGGTTAAGGTAAATTAGTGACTAAATGGAATATTTAGCACAAGAGGTTATCATGAATCGATTAATTAGCATAACTACTAAATTATGTGATATTGAAATAAATAATTGTAGTCATGAATAATTAAAATGAGGTATTAAGTTAGTAAGTTATGGGAGTATTGTAGTGTTAGGAGTGTTTTGAGAGAGAGTTGGAAAGGAGGGGTATTCCAGTCTTTTACCTCACTTGAGTGAGGGCAGGATAGTCTTTTCCACATCACTCAACTCACCCTCAGCTGGAAACCAAAACAGAAACTCCATTTTCATTTTTTCAAAAACAGAAAAGAGAAACATAGAGAGAAAGAGAGGAGGGAGTCGCATGAGGGAGGAAAGAAGAGAGGAGAGGAACTCAGCACAAACCTTAGTGCATGTCTGATCCAAGACCATAATCCTTCTCAATTTCTTCTCCTCTACACATTGATACTAAGTTCTGAACCAAAACCACTACAAAAAAAACACTGATTAGCGACGGACATTAGCGAGGGACTTGTTGTCCCTCGCAAAAACAGTCATTAGCGAGGGCATAGAGCTGTCAATTTTTTTGTCATTAGCGAGGGAATTAGCGAGGGAACTGTCCCTCGCTAATGACTGCCCTCGCTAATTCCCTCGCTAAATTTTGCTTTTTCAGATGATGGGACTCAGCGCAGGGGTTGGTAAAGGTGCAGAAATCAGCGAGGGACAGTTCCCTCGCTAATTCCCTCGCTAACGTTAACTTTTCAGATGATGAGACAGTTCCCTCGCTAATTCCCTCGCAAATTTTTTTCTTTTTTCCTTTATATCCGTTTACACCCTCACTCTTCTTTCTCACTCACTCACTCTTCACCATTCCTCTTCCCTTCCTCTTCCCCCTTCCACTTCCTCTCACACCCTTCTTCTCTCTTCACTCTTCCAACACCACCACCACCACCATCATCACCACCTCCTCTCACACTCTTCTTCTCTCTTCACTCTTCCAACACCACCACCACCACATACCTCCTACCACTCTCACTCACTCTCTCTTACTCTTCACCACCACCACCCCACCACCACCACTCTCACTCCTCTCTCTCTCTCTTTCTCCCTTACTCTTCTCCTTCTCTCTACTCTAAACCACCCATCACCACCACCACGCCACCACCACCACCACACCACCACCACGCCACCACCACCACCACCACACATCACCACAAAATTAATAATATAATATAATATTCATTAATTAATATATATATAAAAAAACAAGCCATTCAGCACTGGACACGTGTCATTTTTTTTGAAAACTGCAGTCATTAGCGAGGGAATTAGCGAGGGCAAAAGCCGTCGCTAATTCCTGCGCATTTACCAACCCCTGCAACTGAGTCCCATCACCTGAAAAGCTGCAGTCATTAGCGAGGGAACTAGCGACGGCATAGTCCCTCGCTAATTAGCGAGGGATCCAACTTCCCTCGCTAATCCCATTTGCGAGGAGGGAATTAGCGAGGGAACCAGTCCCTCGCTAAGTCCCTCGCAAATGACCATTAGTGAGGGAATCAGGTCATTTTGCGAGGGAACTGTCCCTCGCTAATGACTAGTTTTTTTGTAGTGAACACCCCTCTCCACCAAATCACCATTTTCAAGTCCCAAGCTCTAGTAGAGCAAAAATGAAGTTTTAAGCCTTGCATGTTCTTATTGAAGCTCAATATTCAGTACTAGGGCTCATTCTCAAGCCACCATTCTGTTTGTAGTTCATTTGGGTAGCTAGGATTCGGAATCAGCTGCTGTCCAAGCGATTTGGAGTGGCTGAGTTCGTTTTTGGAGCGAGTTCGAGGAGAGTTTGTGGTTTTTGGAGCGGTTGAGTTCTCGGAGTCTCGGTGTTTTGCGATTTTCATCGCAATCGGTGAGTTCTATAACTCGCTAGGGATGTTTTGATATCGAGTCATTTCGTTGTTTCTGAACCGATAAATTTCTGGAAGTCGTTTTGTGAAAAATAGCGGTAAAAAAAAACCGTTTTATCGAAAAACCGTTATTTTACAATCGATTGAATTTATGTTTGCTTGAATTGTTTGATGTTTGGTTGATTGCTCTGGACCGGAATTGCTGGTTGTTATATCTGTTTTTAGGTTACAGAAGTTATAAAATGTCTCGGCACCGGATCGAAAGCAAAACGGAACAAAATCGAATTTTTGAAAACCTGTTCTCTGCACTTCTGCTACTCGCCGCGTCGCGACCCTTCAAAATTTTGCAACGAAAAACTATCTGTTGCTTTTCGCGTCGCGACGGAACCTGTTCGCGTCGCGACGCAGTGCAATTTTCAGCAAACTTAACCGATTTTATTTTCGCGATAACTTTTGATCCGGGAATCCGATTAAGGTGTTTTCAGTTGCGTTTGAAAGCTTATTAAAAGGCCTATTCAAAGGTGTAATTAAAACTATAAAATGCTCTGTTTTGAAAGTTAAGAATTTTTGGAAAAACCGTACATTAGTAAAACGCGAGTGTACACATGTTAAGTTACGCAAGTTAAGAGGATATAAAAGACAAGGAATCGAAACATGTTACTTTCCCCAAAAAGGAAAGGAAGAGGTACTTTCTCATTAGAGAAGGGTAGATGGTATATGATAAATAAGTATATCGAGGGTGACGACCCTCAAGATTAGCATACTAGGGGAGGGGAAGTCATGAGCCCCAAAACCTAGGCCCATTGAGGTTTGCCCACTAGTTAGCGGTTAGTGGATCGGGTTCACCAAAAGCCAATAAAAATAACCATGATAAGGTCGGCTCTAGGTGTTGTGCTAAGCTAAAGGAAAGGAAAGGAAAGGTTAAGATATGTTATGTAGTCGCCTATTAGGGCTACATCAAGAAAGAAATAAAATGTACGTCCATGTGGTCACTTATTAGGGCCACGAGTTCTAAGTTAATGATAATGAACCGATAGAGTTAGTAAGGGGTCTCGATAAGACTCACTGAGATAATGTTTATCTCACCCTTTATATGTTGTGGTTTTTTTTCCAGAGAAGCAAGGGAAAGCTAAGGCGAAGGTGCACGATTAGCCGGTGCGACTCTTGGAGTCACAGAGGATTAGTTTCATGTTTAGGCTTTTGCCTTTTGTCGCTTTTATGTATCGATTGTATGACTTTCACTGTTTAAGTTGTAAAATCGTTTCCGCTACTTTATGTTTTGAGTATTGAACACCAGGATTGTAAAAGTGTTAAGTTATGAAACTTAAGCATTTCGATGAAGTTATTTGAGGTTCTGAGAACCATTTGATATTTATTATCGAAAGTTTTAGTTGTGTTCAATATTTCAATAACAGGAAGTTACTCTGATGTATGCCATTTAGTACATTTCGGTAGTTCTACAGGTTAGAAATTTCGGGGTGTTACATTATGGTATCGGAGCAGTTCGACCTAGTCGGGCTTAGATAGTTAGGGTGGTTTTGTCCCTCGAATAATTCTGCTATTTTGCTTCTTATGATGCTAATAGACATTGAGACTGATCAACTTAATACTTGGTGTATCGTTTGCAGAATTATGGCAGGAGGATCGAGGAACACCCCACCAATTGATCCGCATTCCGCATGGATGCAGAATATGATCGAGAGGCAACAAAAGAGGATGAAAGATATGCTACTAATGCAACAGAATGCTCAAGCTCAGCCTCAACAAGTTCCTGAGCCTCAAGTTGACCCAAGGCGGGTCTTCTCTGAATTTCTGAAAATGAAACCTTCCGAGTTCAGAGGAGGACCGGATGTCATGGAAGCCCAGCATTGGCTGGATGACATAGAGAAGATTTTTCTAACCATGCAAGCTACGGATGAGGACAAGCTGAGATTGGCATCCCATATGCTGAAGGGAGAAGCCAACAACTGGTGGACTAATGCTAAGGCCATGATGGCAACTATGGGTACTCCCCAGAATTGGGAGAATTTCAGGCAGACATTTTTGGAGCAGTTCTTCCCGACTGCAATGAGGTTTAACAAGGAGAGCGAATTCTTAGCTCTTACTCAAGGAGGATTGACTGTGGGCCAATACACGGCCAAATTTGAGGAACTATACCAATTCTTCGGTTTGGCTGGGTATGCTCCCAATGACAGGTGGAAGACTGACAGATACAAGTATGGTTTGAGGGAGGACATTTCACAGAGCCTAAGTTCTTTTGGGTACACCAACTATGCAGCTATGGTACAACAGGCTCATATTGCTGAGAATGATTTGAAGAGGTTATATGCAAGCCGAAAGGCGTTCAGTAATAATAATAAGAATGTTGGATCATCCAACAATCAGATGGGTCCCAGGCACAACTCCAACAAAGGGAAGCAAGTTCAGTCGTCCAATTCACCAAGATTCAGTACATGTTCCAACTGCGGAAGGTATCATCAGGGTAAGTGTCAGATGGGATCTAACCAGTGTTTTTACTGCAAGAAAGAGGGTCACTATGCTCATGAATGCCCGGAAAGGAAGAAGAACCAGGAAGTTAGCCCTGCTACTACAACTCATGGAAGAGTCTGCACTTTGGATGCTCAGAAGGTCACACCATCATATAATCTACTAAGGGGTATGGGATCTCTTTTCTATAACTCCGTTAGTATTTTATATGATTCGGGTGCGACTCACTGTTTTATATCTCAAATTTGTGTTGATCGGTTGGGATTGGCTTTAACTCATTTGCCTCAACCAATTTCCATTAAGACTGGTGTTGAGGGTAGTATTCAAACCCAAGCTTTATGTGAGAGCTGTCTTCTATCCATCGGAGACAGGAATTTTGTGGTAGACTTCATTTGTTTCATCGGACTATCGGTTTCGCCTCCGAGTCAGTGGAGTTACAACCGACCAATTCCGAAGCTGTTATTTCATTTACTTCAGCCAGTCACTGTTGTCTGCATCCATTGATACAGGTCTAGATCTATCTTCTGTGCAAGTTGTTAATGAATTCCTTGATGTGTTTCCTGATGAAGTTTCTTCGTTACCTCCGGATCGTGAGGTGGAGTTCTCTATAGAGTTGGTTCCGGGCACTGGGCCAATTTCTATAGCTCCGTATAGAATGTCTCCGTTAGAGTTGAAAGAGTTGAAATCCCAATTGGAAGAGTTTATTTCCAAACGGTTCATCCGACCGAGTGCCTCACCATGGGGTGCTCCAGTATTACTTGTCAAGAAGAAGGACGGAAGTATGAGGTTGTGTATCGATTACCGTCAGTTGAATAAGGTGACTATTAAGAACAAGTACCCTCTACCGAGGATTGATGATCTGCTAGACCAATTAAGGGGAGCTTCTGTGTTTTCAAAGATTGATTTAAGGTCCGGCTATCACCAAATCAGAGTTCGAGCTTTGGACGTCCCGAAGACCGCTTTCCGTACGAGGTATGGACACTACGAGTTTGTAGTGATGCTCCCCTTTTCTGTTTTAGGGTTGTTATCCAGTTTGTTAGTTTAGTTATGGTTAGTTTGATTTCTGTTATGGATCCTTGGCTGATCCTTTGTATAAATCTCATCCCCTTGTAAAGCAATAGCTCAATTGAATGAGAATGTATTTTTCTGTTACCTTTCATTCTTTCGTTCTTCCTTTTCTAAGATGTTATCAGTAGAAAATTAGGGTTTCCGCTCCCTCTTCTTCCTTTCTGATCTTCATCCCTCTCTCGCGATTCTTCAAAATTCGCATTTCATTCTTCATCTTCATCCTTCGAATCGTTCTCTCTGGCTCGAAATTCACGACAAATGGCGCTGATTGTTGATCATCTCAACCCGTTCTTCCTCCATCACAGCGACAACCCCGGCCAAATCCTCGCAACTCATCTCTTGGCTGAAAATGGCGAAAACTACAACTCTTGGAAACGAGCCATGGTTTGGGCTCTCAGCTCCAAGAACAAGTATGGCTTCGTGGATGGCTCCATCGTCGCTCCTCCTGAAAATGATCCCCAATATCCGATGTGGCTACGTTGCAACAACATTGTTGCTTCGTAGATTTTCAACTCTGTGTGCAAATAACTCGCGGTGAGCATTGTGTATTCCTCCACCGCACGCGTTCTTTAGTTGGATCTTGAGACACGTTTTCAACAACAAAATGGTCCTCGCGTATTTCAACTCCGGCGTGATTTTGTTGGCTGCAATCAAGGCTCGTCCTCCGTCAACGCCTACTACAACAAGATCAAGGCCCTCTGGGAGGAACTCAGCCAGTGTGTTCCTGGTCATACTTGCAATTGTGCCGGAGTTCAACCATTGGTGGATCACATCAACTCGGAATATGTCTACACCTTCCTCATGGGGCTCAATGAAAGCTACAGTAGCCTCTGCGGCCAGATCCTGGTAATGAATATCTTTCCTTCCATCACACAAGTGTTTGCTCTAGTCTTGCAAGAAGAAACTCAGTGAGGAGTGGGCAATCTTGGTGCTTCTGGCTCTCCTCAACTAGCCTGTGCTGTTCAATCCAATTCCAAACCTATGACAAGGAAAGATCGCCCTCTCTGTGCTCATTGTGGGTTCCTTGGTCACACCAAGAACAAATGTTTCAAACTTCATGGATTCCCACCCGGTCACAAGAAATTGAAGGCCTCGGCAGGAATTGTCACAGCAGAATCACCCATTGGAGCACCCTCTACTGAGCAATTTCAACAAATGTTAGCCTACATTCAATCACAACTTGGAAATTCTACTGTCACAGATGGTGACACCACAGGTATATTGTGCTTAGGTATTAGTCTTTTAGTTCTTGCAAAATTACCTAAATCTGCTAGATCTTTATGGCTTGTTGATTCTGGAGCCTCTGCTCACATTTGCAATAATCTTGCACTCTTTCTTGATCACACAACCTTACTAAACACTTACGTCACATTGCCTAATAAACAACGGGTTCAAGTTGCTGCTGTAGGTAGAATTAGACTAAGTCCTCATTTCATTCTTGAAAATGCTCTTTACATACCTGCATTTAATGTCAATTTGATATCTGTTGGTGCCCTTTTATATTCAAAAAAGTGTGTTGTTCATTTCATTGATAATGGTTGTGTTATACAGGACAAAACACTACATAAGGTGATTGGAAGATGTGATCTCATTCAGGGTCTATTTCCATTCACCAACTGGGTGTCTCATGATATATAGTGACAGTGTGTTAGATTCACATGCAAATAATGATCCCTTAGATTTTGGTGCTACTTTGTTTTCCATTTCAAATGTAAACTCATCTTATAATACAGCTAGTGCTAAC
Organism: Astragalus membranaceus; assembly: GCA_039519185.1. Classification (NCBI taxonomy): domain Eukaryota; kingdom Viridiplantae; phylum Streptophyta; class Magnoliopsida; order Fabales; family Fabaceae; genus Astragalus; species Astragalus membranaceus. The sequence continues at coordinate 71,060,845 of CM076850.1, forward strand.
TTAGATTCTCATACCTCTTTGGTTTCCTTATTGAATATAAACTCATCTTGTAATGCTGTTAGCAATACCATAGACTTAGCCAAATTCCGGCAGACACGTATGGGGCATCTCTCTAACACTGTATTACAAATTCTGAGTAATAAAATACCATTTTCTTTGAATTCCAAATCTTGTTCTACTCTTTGGACTGTTTGCCCCTTAGCTAAACAAAAAAGACTACCATTTATTTCCCACAATAATGTTTCTGATGCATCCTTTGACATGATACACTGTGACACTTGGGGTCCTTTTTCACAACTTACTCATGATGGTTTCCAATATTTTCTTACAATTGTAGACGATCACTCTAGGTTTACTTGGATTCTCTTGATGAGAAATAAGTCTGATGCACCTTACTTGATTAAAGCTTTCTTTGCATATGCACACACACAATTTGGAAAAAATATTAAATGTATTCGAACTGACAATGCAAAGGAGTTTCTTTTAGTTGATATTTTGCAGAAACATGGTGCTGAACATCAATTCTCTTGCCCTCATCTACCTCAACAGAATGATGTGGTTGAGAGAAAACACCAGCATCTGTTGAATGTGGCAAGGTCATTGATGTTTCAGGCATGTGTCCCCTTAACCTATTGGGGTGAATGTCTATCTGCAGCTGTCTACCTCATCAACAGAACACCTTCCCCTAACCTTGATGAGAAGACACCTTTTGAAATCCTTTACACCAAACTGCCTGACTACTCCCTCATTAAGGTCTTTGGCTGCCTGTGTTATGCCTCAACCATTGTTGCCCACAGAACCAAATTTACCCCATGAGCCATACCTTGCATATTTTTAGCGTACCCCCAAGGTTACAAAGGTTACAAACTATTTGACCTACTCCATAAAAAGTTCCTTATATCCAGAGATGTCATCTTCCATGAGTCAATTTTCCCTTTCAAACAACACAGTCACATTGACCTCTTTCACAATGAGTCAAACACCAATGACCTTCCAAATGTCTTAGATCTACCATCAACTATGGATTACACTACCCCATCAACCAACACAAATGAGCCCCATCACTCAAATGAGCCCAACACCTTAAATGATACAAATAAAGATTCTTCAAATGTCCCTATTGCTGAATCTGCACCTTCAAATACCACAGACACAGAGACTGCACCTTCAAATCCCACTGATACAGAGGCTGTCCCACCCCCAAATCCCACTATTGTAGACCCTGCATCTTCAAATCCCACTGATACTGAGACTGTCCCACCCCCTGCCACTGTAGATAATACTGATCTAAATACCAACACTCTTCGCAAATCTTCTAGACCTCACAATCCTCCTATATACCTTCAAGATTATGATTGCAACCTCACATATCCTATACAACATTCCTTGGATTATTCCAAGCTATCTGCTTCCTACCACCCTTATGTCATGAATGTCTCTGCTATTTTTGAGCCTGAATTCTTTCACCAGGCTGTCAAAATCCCTGAATGGCTGTCAAAATCCCTTGAGGCCAATGATATGTGGTCAATCCAACCCCTCCCGCTTGGAAAACAACCTATTGGCTGCAGATGGCTTTATAACGTCAAATTCCACTCTCATTCAGCAAACAAGGCATTTTTTGGAAAAACACTTAAAACTAAAAGTTGTTGGCAACCTACACTACTTCCTTGGCCTTGAGATTGCCCATTCTTCCCAAGGCATCCACTACAAAAAAATGAGTATTAGCGAGGGAAAAGGAATCCCTCGCAAAAAAAACATTAGCGAGGGAATTAGCGACGGACAGAGCCGTCGCTAAAGGCTAAGCGTTTTTTTTAAAAAAAGAAATAGAATTTGTCGCTAAAGACCTTAAAATCCGTCGCTAAAAACATTAGCGAGGGAATTAGCGACGGACAGATCCGTCGCTAAAGGTCAGGCACTTTTTTAAAAAAAAAAACAGTGTCTGTCGCTAAAAACCCGTAAATCCGTCGCTAAATGTCAGTGCAGTTTTCTGACTTGATAAGACAGCACTTTTCGTAGCTAAAAACCCTTAAATCCGTCGCTAAATGTCAGTGCACTTTTCTGACTTGATAAGACTCCATTGTCCGTCGCTATAGCCTTAAATCCGTCGCTAAATGTCAGTGCACTTTTCTGACTTGATAAGACTCCACTGTCCGTCGCTATAGTCTTAAATCCGTCGCTATAGCCTTAAAATCCGTCGCCTAAGGGTTTTTAATGGGTTTTTAAACAAATCTCCCCACCAAATTACACTCATTTCCATTCCACTTCATTTTTTCTCCCAAACTCTTCTCTCTCCTTCTCTCTATCCGAATATCTTCACCACCACCACCATATACCTCCTACCACCCTCACTCACTCTCTCTTTCTCTCTTACTCTTCACCACCACACTACCACATCACCTCCTCTCTCTACCCTAATCCACCCATCACCACCACCACAACGCCACCTTCACCACCACCACCCACCACCACCACCCACCACCACGCCACCACCACCACTCTCACTCTTCTCTCTCTCTCTCCTTCTCTCTCTACCCTAATCCACCCATCACCACCACGCCACCACTCTCACTCCTCTCTCTCTCTCTCTTTCTCCCTTGCTCTTCTCCTTATCTCTCTCCCCTAATCCACACATCACCACCACGCCACCACCACCACTCTCACTCCTCTCTCTCTCTTTAGAAAGCTTGATGATGATGATAATAATAATAATAATTAAAATAATATAATAATAAATATAAAAAAAGCAGATGTAAAATAGTCAGACTTAGCGAGGGAATTTGAATCCCTTGCTAATTAGCGAGGGAATTAGCGACGGAATATTCCCTCGCTAATTAGCGAGGGATTCAAATTCCCTCACTAATCCCATTAGCGAGGAGCAATTTAGCAAGGGACGGATTCCGTCGCTAATTCCCTCGCAAACAGGCATTAGTGACGGATTTGGGACCACTAGCGAGGGATTTGGGACCATTAGCGAGGGAAAAATCCCTCGCTAATGATCAATTTTTTTGTAGTGATCTCACTGAGCCAGAGGAAATACACTCTCCAGTTATTACATGACACTAGTTTCCTAGCTTCCAAGCCTCTCCCAACTCCAATGGACTCAAATCTCAGCCTCAATGAACTTGATGGTTATCCTCTAAGTGACCCTACTTAGTATATGAGGCTTCTGGGGCGCCTTATTTATCTCACCATTTAACGGCCTGACATAACTTACCCTATCAACTAGCTTAGTCAATTTATTCATAAACCCAGAACCCCGCACTTGCAAGCAGTGCACCACATTCTGCAATACCTCAAACACTCACCTGGGCAGGGTCTTCTCTTCCCTACTTCTTCTTCATTAAAGGTAAATGCCTTCTGTGATGCTGACTGGGGCAGTTGTGCCACTTCTAGAAGGTCAACTACTGGGTTTTGTGTCTACATTGGCTCAGCTCTAGTCATTTGGATACAGGGCTATTTCCACTCTCACCTCAGAATTATTATGGATTATACAGCTTCTCGGGTCCTTGGATGTTCAAGTCCCAACTGCTGTGATTTACTGTGATAGCAAATCTGCTATCCAAATGGCTACCAATTCTAGTTGCAATGACAGGTCCAAGCACATTGACATTGACTGTCATTTTGTGCGAGAGCAAGTCCATTCCAACTTCATCAAGCTAGTCTATGTCCCTTCTTCAGAATAATTGGCAGATCCCTTGACTAAAGCTCTACCCAGACCTCAATTTCAGTCTTTGATATCCAAGTTGGGTCTCTACAACCCGTATTCTCCAACTTGAGGGGGAGTATTAAAAGAATTCTCATTCTGTTTTTACCCTTTTGCCCCTTACCATAGTTATTAGATTGGTTTCATTTATAAATATAGTTAATAGTGGTTAGAGTTAATTTTTCTTTCCCCTTTTCTGTTTTAGGGTTGTTATCTAGTTTGTTAGTTTAGTTATGGTTAGTTTGATTTCTGTTATGGATCCTTGGTTGATCCCTTTGTATAAATCCCATCCCCTTGTAAAGCAATAGCTCAATTGAATGAGAATGTATTGTTCTGTTACCTTTCATTCTTTCGTTCTTCCTTTTCTAAGAATATGTCCTTGAGCCATGTTTATCTGTAACCTGTAAAGATGCCATAGGTTCTTTTTCTTTCAGTCAATAGAATGAGAATGTTTGTTGTCAAAAAAAAACCACACCGGCCTTCTTTGTCTCAAGCTTGCAAGCTCCATCACAAATTAGTTCTAGCCACCCAACAGACGAAAGCTTCCACCCGGCAAAGCTAGTTCCTTTTGTGCGATTCTCCCCAAGTAAGTATATTGATAAGGAATATCCTAAATATCATGTACAAGCTTGAGGATAGAGATAATTTGGTTACATGGTCGTTGGAATCTATGCTAAAAATTGTCTTATTGAGCCACTTTTAAAGATACCATCACAGATCGTGAAAGTGGTTGGCCAAGGGTCATTGTGAACACTCTTCGTATGGTTGGCAAATGCTGTTTTATACCGTTCCTTTAGCAGTGTGTTGATAAGCAGCGCTTCGAAGTGCTGTCAAAAGCTATAAATAAGCACTACTAAATGCTTTTTCTGTTGTAGTGCAACATAAAAGAAAATGTTAGTATATCAAGATGGTAATAAGTTTAACCACGCATGTGCAACTAGTACGCGATGCCTCAAAACATGAAGCAAAGATACTTCATCTCAGTTGCACAAAGAGCAACATAGGAGAGATTTTGTACTCCATTTATGTCTGTGAATCAGGAATAAATCAAGAATTGAATTCACAAATTGATTCTCCTTTATTGTAAACAATTTACTTTCCTAGAATGGGTAGATAAATTAGGCAATAGTATATTTGTCATAATGTATTGTAAGTACATGTAATTACTCAGACTATTATATATAGAAGAAATGACAAAGAGGAGAGGCATGAAGCCAAATTTCCTGACATGGTATCAGACTAAGGTTCGATCCATATCTTCGTTTTTGGTTTGATTGTTGGTCTGAAGTACGTGCTCTCCTTCGTATTTTCCACTTTTCGCATCTGAGACTGATTGCGATTTCCTTCCTAGTGTGCCTCTGTTTCTATTGCGAATCGCTCACCTTGGTTCGTGGTCCCGCTTGCGCATCGTCCTTCTGCTTGTGCAAGCCCTGTTGGTTGTTACGCTCCAGCTTCGTTGGTTTCAGCTTCGCTCATGACTCTGCTTGGTATCTGTCTCGGTTGTTTTGCAAAATCTGAGACGCGATTCTTGGCTTCCGTTTACGTTGTGATATTTGCGGAATCCTATTCGCAGATCTTGCTCGATTTCGTTTGGGGATTTCTTGTTTCACGATTCTACTTTAACACCGGTTGGGAGGTTATTTGTTTTTTTTTTGTTGGCATCTTTCTGTTGGCAAGGAGATTATTTGGTCTTGTATATTATTTTTTTTGGGCAAATTCTGATTTATTCACGACATCAATTTTTTAATGCCTTCCGACTACGAACGAGATAACTTTTGTGTTCGATTCACTGGGAAAAATCATGCTGCATGGGAATTTCAATTCAAGATGTATGTCAAAGAGAAAGGATTATGGAATCACGCGGGAAGTCTAAGGCACCGACAAATAAAACTGCCTTAGATGCGTGGGAAGTCAAAGATGCTCAAATTATTTCGTGGATCCTCAGTACAATTGATCCTCAGATGATCAATAATTTGAGATCTTTTTCAACCGCTCAAGAGATGTGGGATTACTTGAAGCGTATTTACAATCAGGACAATACGACTAAGCGTTTCCAGTTGGAGTTGGAGATCGCCAATTACAAACCAGGTAATTTGTCAATTCAAGTTTTTTATTCTGGTTTTATGAATTTGTGGACAAAACACTGTGCTATTATATATGCTACTGTTCCCAAACCGTCACTTTCGGCTGTCCAAGATGTTTATCATACTAGTAAGTGGAATCAATTTCTCATGAAACTTAGTCCGGAATTTGAGGCTGTGTTGTGGATTTTATATATACGCAAGTATACGTAGTCACACAAGTAATATAGTAGAAAGAAAGGTCGAACCCACAGGGATTGGTCTTAATTGATAGTTGGAATAACTCAGGAAATTAGTGTGTAAAGTAAGTCACAATATTGAGAACAGTAAAATAAAGAGATAAGTTGCTAAGAAATAAAGAAGGGAAACTATATGGTGAAGACTTAGTTGGATTGCTCTTACTAAGTAATTTCTCTTTTGTGTTAGTGCTATAGCATTAGATGCTATAGCATTGAGTGCTGTAGCATAAGCTGCGTGCCTTTCGGTCACTTTCTTCAAGGTTTCGCGACAAGATCCTATGTCTAGGCTTTCAAGTAAGTTCACCTCTGTATTTTAAGAACCCACAGTATTCACTCTATGAACTAAGCCCTCCTATGTCTAGGTTTGGGCAAGGGTTGTTCTAAGTGTCCTTAAAACAACCACTCACTCATATTATTCTTTAACATCAACTCATGAACCATGTCTGAACCCATGAGTCTATCTATTTTAGTTGGCCAGTCCCAAAATAGATTTGAAAGAATTAAAACACAAAGAGTAAAATGCATACAACATAATATTAAATCACTAACACATTAAAGAGTCATTACAAAGTTCAAGCAATCCAACTAAAAGATGTTTAGCTCATGTTAAACATTATCAACAACTTACAAACAGTGGAGTTCATATCACCAAGACAGAAAATAGAAGAAGAATGTGCAAAAGATACACCCCTCCAACTCCTACGCATGAACTGGTGTGCTGACAGTGCTATAGCATGAGCAGAACAGAATCTTCTAGTGGATAGATGATGGATCTTCAATGGAAGCAAGAGGACAGTTTTTCACTGTATGTTTCCTCTTAAAACCAAAGAATTTCGTGGCTGGAAGTGTCTTCTATGGTAGATTGTGGAGTATGAAGTATATCTTCAAGTGTTGGAGTGAAGCTTTCTTTATAGTGCAGATTTTTCCTCTTCTTTTGCAAGTGGGGGAGACAAGTGGGTCATGTTGTACTATCGAGAGTTGCCAAGTGGTCATGTGCAAGTGGTAGTAGGGTGGCTGGATCAGCATGGATTGTGGCAATAGGGAGGCGCTGACTGGACAGATTATGATTCACATCAGATCTGCTTTCTGCTGCTGTCTTCAAGTGGGCCCCAGCTATACTGCGCGCACGGTGCTATAGCACCTGATGCTATAGCACTTAAACAGAAACATTAGAAACTTCACAAGGGCACCATTTGTGCCAAATAAATTCCATTTCAGTTCTTGACTCCCTTTTCCTTGATTTAACACAAATATTCACATAACTCCTAGTCTAAGTATGCAAACTTACAATGATTTAAGAGTAGAAATGCTTAAATAACTCTACTAATGGAGAGTTATCACACCCCCAAACTTAAACCATTGCTTGTCCCCAAGCAATGACAAAAAAGAACAAGTAAATCCACACAACATTCATGCCAAGACTCTTTACAACAACATGATCAAGTCAATTCTTCCCTAAGTTACAAACTTTTCAAAACATGCTCTTGAATGGGTTAAAGTTTCAGATTCACTCACTTAAATCATTGTTTTCACAACATCCAGAATTATTACTGCCCAAAGTGAGTGTGTGACCTCTAAGCATAGTCTAATTCCCAGCCAGGTTCAGAATTTCACTTAGCCTAGGAAAGAATGGTCTTCTTTTGAGTGTGTCAAGAAGAGTTCAAAAGAGAGAGTAGACTAACAATTCCGCATAAGACTTGAGGGGCTTCAAAGCACAACAAAGGGCTTGATTTAGGTATTTCAGACAGTGGCCAGTGTACTAAACTGAAGAGAAATGAATGGTATGAGTTCAGGTTTCTGTTTATGTTTGATGGCTTTTGTGCTATAGCATCCCTTGCTGGACTCCAGTATTATGCTCTTTTTTTTTTAGTTTGAGCTTTTAGGCACAGTCACAGCATTTTTGGTAAGGAGATGCTATAGCATTACATTGCTATTTGATGATACACTTTCTGGTACAAGTACATTCCACTGGCCTTCCTAAGTCTTCATACCTAGCCTTAATATAACCGATGCACCCCCAAATTTAGCTTCTAAAGCTACTCTCAATTTTTATTGAAAACTTGACACACTCTTGGTTAACCAAGACTAACTTCAGCATTAGATCATTCCTAGCTAACCAAGTTTCTTTCTAATCTTAGAGTTTTGTGTGGGAGCAGCAATAAAATAGATTGTCATTCAAACAGAGCTACTTTTCACATTTACACCATTGTTAAATTTTTCATCCATTCAATATGCAAGTTCTTTTGACTTTGGGGGAATTATTGACTTTGATACCAAAACAAAAATTTAAAACACTAAAATTCCTCCCCCCAACTTAAAACCTGGCAGTGTCCTCACTGCCTTCATGATGAACAAGGGGAGAGGGTAAAGTAAAACATCACAATTGGCATGATTCAGAAACAGAATTAAAACTAACACAACTGTTGGGTGCAGGACAGGTGCTTTAGCACCCAACAGGTTTATTGAAAGCAAATAAATTTAAAAGGACTAAGGAAAATGGATCATTTTCTTGCTAACCCAGATTTGAGCCTGCTGCTGATCCTGCTAGGCTGCTGGGTTGGTTTCTTTGATGTCTTCTACTTCTTCTTTTGACCACACATAGGCAACAAATGATGATATAGCATCTCATGCTACCACACCAAGTGCTATCTTCTGCAGCTTAACTCCAAAATTCCTGCACAAACAAAAAGATTTAAAAATAACAAAAGGGTTAGTTACAAAATTGTGGGTTGCCTCCCACAAGCGCTTGGTTTAAGAGTCCTCAGCCAGACTACACCCTGTGTTCGAGTTTTAGCCACTCTGTGATGACCTTGTCCCTCACCACATGTGCTCCAGAGTAGTGTTTCACCCTTTTACCATTGATTTTGAATGTTCCACCAGTGGCTTCATCAAACATATCCACACAGGTTGCTGCAACATTCACTTGTTCAGTAGATGTTGGAGCAACAGATGCTGTAGCAGCAGATGTTACAGCCAGGTTTTCTTCAGCTTTGTTTTTTTGACCATTGTGGTGGCTGGGTGGTTTGTGGTTGTTTGATTTCAGCAATGACTTGAGTGCATTTGGTGATTTTTGGTGGTGAGGGTGATGGTATGGGCTGTTTGGGTGGGGTTTGTGGGGATGAGTTTTTGTGAGATGGAGATTGGGATGATGGGATTTGTTCTTGGTTGAGGGTTGCTTTAGGGCCTGGTTCAGGCTCAATTTCCTTAGGACTCTCTTCTTCTTCTTATCCATCTCTTCCTCCCTCACTCTCCTTAGAGATCTCATTAACATCAGCCTCACCTTGTAACACACCTTCTTCCATAAGCTTTTCTTTTTCAGTGTTGGCATGAGCCTTGACCAAGTGGTCCTCTTGCTTGTGGAAGTGTTTTTGAATAACAGGATCAAGAGACACCACAAAAGAACACTCTTCAGTTTCTGCATCTGGGGACTTGAGAGCATTCATCACATTAAACTTAATTTCTTGATCATTTACTCTCATAGTCAATTCTCCCTTCTTGACATCAATCAAAGTCTGGGCAGTAGCTAGGAATGGTCTCCTGTAACACCCTTTGTTCAGCCATCGTTTATTCATAATTTATCAGAGTTTTTCGCGCCAAAAGAGTGTCGCATTTTTCAACGTAAAACAAAACCTCGTAGTTTTCTCAAAACATGCAGCGGAACTATTCAACATCGTTAAAAACATCAACAATCGACAAAGTGCAAAGTGCACCAATTACTAAAAGATTCAACATCAACCGAAATATAATTAAAAACAGTAATCGACCCTTCCCCAGGTGCTACCTATCAGAGCAGACGACACCAGGCCAAAGGAAGACTACAATCTTCACTCGGGCTCACCTATAAAGTAACAACCACAAAAAGGGGTGAGATTCCATACAATATAAGAAGTGTATGAAAGACCAAATACAAAGCTCAAGGCCTCAATTAATCACAACAAGCAACATCACTCTTAACAGTTAATAACAGCTAAGTATACATTAACACGTCACTTTCACAACAACACATCACTTTAACAACACATCACAATGGCCAAACAACTTCTTTCAATCAGTCGTGCAATATGAATGCGATATGAGACTCAAACAATGCACATGCATGTGGTACCAACCTACGTCACTGGCCAAATGCCTAATTTTCCTCACTGGCACAAGGGCCTAAAATATCGTCGCTGGCCAAAGGCCTAATTTTCTCGTCGCTGGCACAAGGCCTAATGTTCGTGGTATGCATGCGACTCAATGATGTATGCACAACAGTCAAATAATCACACATCAACGTCACTGGCCATAGGCCTAAATCACATCACTGGCCGAAAGGCCTAAAACAATAGACAACGATGTAGTCCAACAATCACACATCAACGTCACTGGCCATAGGCCTAAATCACATCGAACAACGCTGGCCAACGGCCGTCACAACAAAACAGCTCAACGGTGTGGGCCATTCGGCGGTACCCACGACAACACAAAAACACAACATCTTCAGCAATTAACAGCTCTCAACCGCAACACTTTTCCAAAACATTTAGGATTGACGACCACTTTTTGAAAATGACACCGGAGACCCCTCAAGGGCACCTCGGACACCAAAATAGCTTCAGGGAACAATGTTAGAAAAATAGTTCAGAATGCCTTAAAATTAGAGTATCCAGTTAGGCACCTGGATAAGCTTTCCAAAACATTTTGAATCGTCTCAATCGGACTCCCGAGTCAAAAGTTATGTCGAAAACAGTTTAGGAGAAAAACTAAGACATCCTGAAAATGGCGCCCAGCAACAGGGATCCAACCAAATTTTCACAAAAGTGAACAATTCGCACAGGAGCAAGAATGGAATGACTCAATATGATTAGGCAAGGCATCCAGCAAAGGCACGGACCAAAACACCAAGAGAAACAGAATAGAGTTTGGCGCCCATGGGTAGGGATCCGAAGACAGCAACACAACACAGAATGGCAACACAGCACAAGTGCTGAATTCCTACAGCAGTACACCTACTTCGGCGAATTAATTAAAATAGCAAACGACATCGGATTTCAACAAAAGACTACTCATTGGAAAGCCCTCTGAGTGTAGTTTCTGCCTATGATTTTTATTTTTCAAAATAAGTATTCAGTTGGTACAGTTTTTCAAAACACTACACTGAGGTACCAAAATCGGACAGAACCCTCTACCCAGCTTGCAACCAAATTTTACTTCTCATTTCTTAATGAAATTTCGTGAAACTAGTGCCTATTTCGTAGACAATTAAGTCTACTTTCCAATGAAACAAGAATCGTTCAAAACGGAGTTCAATTGATAACACAAAGCCTACAAAAACCGAACCTACCCACAGTTTGATTCCAGAAATTTGACCCAACTTTGGAGGCTCATAACTTGAGCTACACAACTCCAAATTGAACGAACCCAGTGCCAAAACGACCGGCTTTAAGTCTATTTTCAAAAACAAACAGCCACATAATTTTTGGATCGACCAAACAGTACCAGTTTCAGAGAAACCGAAACAGTGTCCCGAAAATGCACAAAAACCATAAACAAGTAGAACTCATCATGATCAATTCCCAAACAACAATTTCAACACCACATACTTATGCATTTGCTCAAACACTTGACATGCAAAATCATAAATTCTCAACAACAAATCATCATATGGCAACAATTATTATTATGAGCATAACAACATGTCATTTAGGCATAGGGATGTGAGGAAATCAAGCATACATCAAATTACTCAACAAGGCACACAATCATAGGGCATGCGATTTTTCAAGACAACAATATGGTGATCAAGACACCCTAAAACCCCACATGTAGATCCCTCATAAACCCTTATATTGAATTAAATCCCACCCTTACCTTAGATCGGAGAAAACGAAACCTTAGATTAAGAGATGTGTGAAACCCTAGCTTTCCTTCTCTCTCTCATTGGTTGTAGATCACGCCTCTCTCTCTTCTAGCTTGTGGATCACGCCTTCCCTCTTCTTTTCTCACTTCTCTAATCCTTATTTTTCTTTTTCCTTCTAATGACAACAAAACCCTAACCTAGCCCTTTTATAAACTCACTTAACCTCATGGGCTTTTTCTTATCTTATGTGACCTAATCATGGGCCTCCACTTAACACTTCTAATTTACTAATACTAACACTAATAATTAGGTCCACATATACTAATAAATAATTATTTCTATTATTTCTACCACATAAATCCTAAATAATTAATTAAATAAATTAATCAATTATTTTGGGCTGTTACATCTCCCAAGAATGATAGGAACCTCCTTATCTGCATCAAAATCAAGAACAACAAAATCCACAGGAAAAACAAATTTGTCAACCTTAATGAGCACATCCTCTATTATCCCCTCAGGATAGGCTATGGACCTATCTGCTAACTGAAGGCTAAGAGTGGTGGGCCTCACAGTACCAATACCAAGCTGTTTTGATATGGATTTGGGCATCAAATTGATGCTTGCCCCCAAATCACATAGTGCACGGCCAGAATAAGATTTACCCATAGAACATGGTATTGTGAAACTTCCAGGATCCTTCAATTTCCTTGGAATCATGTTCTGCATGATCATGGTGCACTCTCTAGTCATTGCTACTGTCTCAAATTCTCCTAATCTCTTCCTCTTAGTGAGCACTTCCTTCATAAATTTTGCATAGTTGGGAATTTGTTGAAGTGCTTCCAGTAAGGGAACATTGATGTGGAGTTGTTTTAGCACATCCAAATATTTACTAAATTGATTGTTCTCATGAGCCTGCTTCAACCTTTGTGGAAAAGGAGGAGGAAGGTATTCTGGAACAAGCTTAGGTGGTGGCACATATGCAGGATCAGACGCTATAGCAGTGGGTGCTATAGCATCAGAAGTGTTTTTTTCTTTTTCAATTTTTTTCTTTTTTTCTTTTTCTTCTCTGCCTTCACCTGTTACAGCAGATGGCCCTTGCAAATCCTTTCCACGCCTCAATGAAATAGCTTTGACCTGCTCCTTCCCATGGATATGTGAAGTAGATGCTTCAACTGTTGAGGGCAAAGCTCCACTAGGCCTCTGAGTTAGAACAGTAGCAATCTGCCCTACTTGATTCTCAAAGTTCCTGATAGCAGCTCCATGAAATTGAATTAATGCATTGGTGTCACTCATGAAGGCTTTGGTGTCCTTCACGAATTTCTTCAGTAAGGTCCCCATGGAGTTGTCAATAGTTTGGGCATTCTGCCATTGTTGTTGCTGAGCAGGGAATCCTGGTGGTGCATTAGATGCTCCAGCATTAGATGAGCTTGCTGCATTATTGCTCCATCTGAAGTTGGGATGGTTTCTCCACCCAGGTTTGTAGGAGTTTGAATAGGGGTCATTATTTTTATTGAATCCCACAGGATTGCTTGGGCATTCTTCATAAATGTGCCCTCCTCCACAATAGACACAACTAGTTTCACTAGGAGGAGCTTGTTCAATTACAGCAGCAGCTTCTGTCGACTCATAGTTCTGAGGAGATGCTATAGCATTTGATGCTATAGCATTGGCTGTGGTGAGATTTTTGACCATGTTAGTGAGGGAAGCTACTTGAGCTGTTAGCTTTGTTACCTCATTGACTTCAAGTACCCCTGATTTCTTTTGAGGTGTGGACCTGGCTGTAGGCCAAGAGTAACTGTTTGCTGCTATCTCATCAATAAGGTCACAAGCATCATTGTAAGATGACTTCAGCAAAACTCCTCCAGAAGAAGCATCTAGCATCAATCTGGTTTGTGGCTCCAATCCATTGTAAAATGTCTCCATTTGGATAATGACAGGTATGGCATGGTGAGGACATTTTCTCAACAGCTCTTTGTATCTTTCCCATGCTTCATACAATGATTCATTATCCATTTGTTTGAATGAAGTGATTTCATTTCTCATTTTGGCATTTTTGCTAGGTGGAAAATATTTTGCCAAAAATTTCTCTGCTAGCTCATTCCAGGTATGGATTGAGTTAGGTTCTAATGAGTTTAGCCAAGCTTTTGCCCTGTCCTTTAAAGAATAAGGGAAAAGATTGAGTCTAAAGGCATCATCAGAAACTCCAGGAAAAGAGAAATTACTACAGATCTCCAAAAATTGTTTTAAGTGCATATGTGGATCATCATTTATGGTTCCACCATACTGACCAATTGTTTGAAGCATTTGAAACATCACTGGTTTAAATTCAAAATGAACAGTATTAAGTTGAGTTCTCATTATGCTTGTTTGCATGGCTTGAGGGTTAAAAACAACATAATCCCTGGCCTGTCCCTATCATTAACCATATATACCTTCTGGTCCAATCTGTATGAATTGTTGCCTGTACCATTCTTCTGGATCATGAACAGGGCCTGAATAATCAGTGACTGGTCCTCTCCCTGTGAATGCAGGAATTTCCGTTTGAGTACCATGTTGGGTTCCACCATGTTGGGAACCTCTACCTCTGCCACCTCTTCCTCCTCTACGGGAACTTCTGCCAGAGTTATGTTCTGACATGGCTGCTCTCTGCTGTAACCTTTGCTGCCTTCGCAATGCTCTGAACCTCCTTTCTATTTCAGGATCAATTTGATATTCTGGTGAACTGAGCCTGTGCATATGCTATAGTATCCTGTGCAGTAGCATCAAAAACAAACACCAGAGTAAAAGCTATACTAATATGCTAAGAATTTCAACAGTAAAATTAATTGCAATCCCCGGCAACGACGCCAAAAACTTGTTGTGGATTTTATATATACGCAAGTATACGTAGTCATACAAGTAATATAGTAGAAAGAAAGGTCGAACCCACAGGGATTGGTCTTAATTTATAGTTGGAATGACTCAGGAAATTAGTGTGTAAAGTAAGTCACAATATTGAGAACAGTAAAATAAAGAGATAAGTTGCTAAGAAATAAAGATGGGAAACTATATGGTGAAGACTTAGTTGGATTGCTCTTACTAAGTAATTTCTCTTTTGTGTTAGTGCTACAGTATTAGATGCTATAGCATTGAGTGCTGTAGCATAAGCTGCGTGCCTTTAGGTCACTTTCTTCAAGGTTTCGTGACAAGATCCTATGTCTAGGCTTTCAAGTAAGTTCACCTCTATATTTTAAGAACCCACAGTATTCACTCTATGAACTAAGCCCTCCTATGTCTAGGTTTGGGCAAGGGTTGTTCTAAGTGTCCTTAAAACAACCACTCACTCATATTAATCTTTGAGATCAACTCATGAACCATGTCTGAACCCATGAATCTATCTATTTTAGTTGGCCAGTCCCAAAACAGATAGATTTGAAAGAATTAAAACACAAAGATTAAATGCATACAACATAATATTATATCACTAACACATTAAAGAGTCATTACAAAGTTCAAGCAATCCAACTAAAAGATGTTTAGCTCATGTTAAACATTATCAACAACTTACAAACAGTGGAGTTCATATCACCAAGACAGAAAATAGAAGAAGAATGTGCAAAAGATACACCCCTCCAACTCCTACGCATGAACTGGTGTGCTGACAGTGCTATAGCATGAGCAGAACAGAATCTTCTAGTGGATAGATGATGGATCTTCAATGGAAGCAAGAAGACAGATTTTCACTATATGTTTCCTCTTAAAACCAGAGAATTTCGTGGCTGGAAGTGTCTTCTATGGTAGATTGTGGAGTATGAAGTATATCTTCAAGTGTTGGAGTGAAGCTTTCTTTATAGTGCAGATTTTTCCTCTTCTTTTGCAAGTGGGGGAGACAAGTGGGTCATGTTGTCCTATCCATAGTTGCCAAGTGGTCATGTGCAAGTGGTAGTAGGGTGGCTGGATCAGCATGGATTGTGGCAATAGGGAGGCGCTGACTAGACAGATTAGGATTCACATCAGATCTGCTTTCTGCTGCTGTCTTCAAGTGGGCCCCAGCTATACTGCGCGCACGGTGCTATAGCACCTGATGCTATAGCACTTAAACAGAAACATTAGAAACTTCACAAGGGCACCATTTGTGCCAAATAAATTCCATTTCAGTTCTTGACTCCCTTTTCCTTGATTTAACACAAGTATTCACATAACTCCGAGTCTAAGCATGCAAACTTACAACGATTTAAGAGTAGAAATGCTTAAATAACTCTACTAATGGAGAGTTATCAGGCTGTTCGAGGTGCTTTGCTGAATAGGAATCTCGTTCCTTCCTTGGATACTTGTGTTGGTGAACTGCTCAGGGAAGAACAACATCTTCATACTCAACGAACCATGTCTCATGATCCTGTCCTTTCCGAACATGTGCCAGTTGCATATGCTGTGCAAAGTAGAGGCAATGGCCGTGATATGCGCCAGATTCAATGTTTCACTTGCAAGCAATTTGACATGTTGCTCGTAGTTGTCTTAAGAAATTTCGCAATTACTGCAAGCACCAGGGTTGTAACGTCCTAATTTTTGCGGGTCGAAACCAATAAAAATAGTAGAAAATTTTATCAAATAAAATAAATATTTCGCAACTTGAGTTTGATAGTTGTAAAACAACCTTCAAAAGAATATTTATAAAGATAAGAAATCATATCTAAAAGAAATTACAATATATACATGTTATTACAAAAGTGGGCGTCTTCTAAATATCCCAAAAATAATTAAACCCCTCTAGCATTGCCAAACTCTTCACGTCCTCAACAGTCTTAGTCCCTGAAAACAACACTCTAATGAGATACGAAATCCCAGTGAATAATACACACAGTTTTAAAAAGAGTATTGTTCTCAGCCGGCACGATAACCGGAAAACTCGACCATGGTACCCGCGTTCTTCAAAAACAATCTTTAAAAATATAAGTAGTTGAGACACTTTTTCACAATAAAATAATAATTTAAAATAAACAACAAGAGACTATCCGCTAAGAATCAATATGACTCACTTTCATAATAGTAAAAATAATACAAGCAATCTATATACCCTCACAGAATAAAATAATTTAAGACTATAGATGTTTCATGCTCATTGGCTGAGATTCAACAGTAGATAATTCCCATAATATTGACAAATCATTCCTCCTCTTAGAACCAACAGAAAATAAATAAGTTAAGTGGCGTCCCACTATCATATGGAGATATACCCCTTCCGCGAAGTAGGTGTTATCTCATCGTGTGGAGCACCAGCTCGTCTAATGTGGGGTATATGACCCATCCGTGTGGAGCTCGAAGCTCGTCTAATATGGGGTATAAGACCCGTCCATGTGGAGCACCAGCTCGTCTAATGTGGGGTACGAAACCCATCCATGTGGGGCTCCAAACCCATCTCGAACACAAAAGAATAAGCACTAGGAAATCTGTATACTTCTATAAATTGGGATAAATAATAGACATAATAACTTCGAGCAACACTATCAGTACCTCATATAACCGTAAGGGATATGTAACATATCATTTAAATGATTAAATGGTCACCAGTAGCTAGTCAAACCAGTAAATTCACTAGTGTCGCATATGTATCATCTACATACCTATTCAAGTACTTGTCCAGTAGTTATTTCAAACAAGGCTATTCACACAAGGACAATCACAATCCAAATTAATAATATTTTTCTAAAGACAGTGTGTGGGGTATTAGCGTGAGAGAAAAATAATGCTAGGGAAACATGATAGCTAGACATAATGGTACCCTTCAAAAAACATGTTGATATATTAAGGGGGATGAAGTCTCAAGCAATACGGCAACTTACGGTATACATATATGATATTCTAAGTCTCATTAACAATAAAAAGACATGAACAATTAGCAAGGGACAAAGAATAAGGATCGTAATGTCAGCACAATTGCAGCAATTAATATCCAACAATCACTTTAAGGATTTCAAGTATTATGGGAACGTGAATTAGTGCATATTAACTGGAAAAAAGTTCCGAGACAGATTATCAATGTGTACTGTGTACGAGGGATGACACAACATTGGATAATAATTTCATTGGGTTGTGGTTAAGCAAATCTTGTTTGTTATGAGATCCCTATTTTAATTAGAAATAAACTTACATCAACATAGATCCTATCACATAATTTATTCTTGAAAACTATAATTGTTTTTCATCCAAAAACTACAAAATTAAAGTACCATGGAAGGTTTTAAGAGGTGTGATTACTCACCTCTTGAAGATCTCTCAAAACAACAAAAGCTCATATGTGTATCGGTGTTGTTAGTATCAAATTTGACAGTCGTTTTCTTTATCTATTCAGAAGCACAAAACGCCCCATTTTTCCAATTATCACACCACCATGTAAATATCCAGTAGCCTGCGATTCTCTTCCCTCTTCTACTCTTTATATTTTTCTCGGTTTGTTTTCTATTTATGTTTCCGCCGTCAAACCTTATACCGTATTTCAACTCCCTCCTCTTAGTTTTCCTAACCTAGTTATTCTATATATATTATGTGACGATTCCCTCACTACTATAAAACGCATTGGGCTGCGCTATTACTACTTATCACAAGTCCAACACATATGGTTTTACTTTTTTTTTCTTTTTTTTTTATCAACACATTTGGTTTTACTTATGTTATCGTAAAATAATCATTTGGTCTGCTCCTCTTTTTTTATATCATCTAATCTTATATTATTATAATGCATAGATAAGAAAACAACATAACCTATTTTGGTTTCTAGCATCATATAATAAATAATAAATATTAGTATATGTATTCATATAGCAAATCATCTTTTACATGTACAGCCAAAAAAGTATTATCAGGTACCAAATCCTTTATTTCAACTATGTTAATATAATATTATAACACCAATTTCACAATTTCAAAAGAATAGAATAAAATTGTTTTTATTAGTATTAACAAACTTATCTTCGCTAGTTGGGAGAGCTTAGTCTTGTTAACTTTATACTTCTAAATCACTACCTTGTGGCAATAAAGTCGAACTATTCCTAATATTATATTTTGGGATGTTACAAGGGTCATATCATCTCTGCATGTCCTACGCGTCCTCCACGACCGACTAAGCGTCCGATGCAGGCAGTCCATGTCACTACCAGTGATGCTGCTAATTCTTCCACCACTAGTGCATCTGATGGTAGTGCTCTACCGCTAGAACTGATTCAACAAATGGTATTTTCTGCTCTCTCAGCCTTGGGTATTACTGGTAAGTCTTCGTTCGTTTCTCGTCCATGGTTACTTGACTCTGGTGCATCAAATCACATGACGGGTTCCCCTGAGCACTTGCACAATTTACATCCTTATACTGGTAATCAGAAAATTCAAATTGCCGTTGGTAGTACTCTTCCTATCACTAATGTTGGTGACACCAACTCTAAGTTTCGAAATGTGCTTGTTGCACCTGGCCTTTCTTCAAATTTATTGTCTGCTAGTCAATTAGTGGATGACGGTTGTGATGTTAATCTTACTCGGGTTGGTTGTCTTGTGCAGGAGCAGGTGTCAGGGAAGGTGATTGCGAAGGGGCCTAAAGTAGGAAGAATGTTTCCACTGCAGTTTATTCCTAGTCATATTTGTCTCTTGCTTCTACTAGTGTTTTGAATTCATGTGAGGATTGGCATAAGAAATTGGGTCATCCAAACTCTGTTGTTTTGTCTCACTTATATAAAACTGGTTTGTTGGGTAGTAAACCTATTGACTCTTGTGCCTCTATTTCATATTCTGTTTGCAAATTAGCTAAAAGTAAAACACTTCCTTTTCCATCTGGTGCTCATTGTAACGCCCAAATATTTAATTAAATTATTTAATTAAATATTTAGGTATTCAATTATTTATTTTATTTATTTTAGTTGGTGTAATTATATTAACGATGGATTGAGAGGTGTGTAATTGGATTTTAGGTGATGACGTTAGTGATCGGGCTTAAGCTGGTGGAAGCCCGTGATCCAAGCCCGCTAGCTAGGCGCATAGGAGAAGCGCCTAGGCTAGGGTTTAGTGGCATTTGCGATTTGTTGAGAAAGAAAGAGAGAAGAGAGTTGCGAATAGAGAGAGGAGAAGAGAGGAAGGGTGTACGGCGCGAATTCAAGGGAGGAGAAGAAGAGGAAAACTTCGCAGATTCAAGGGAGCGGAGAGGAGCTGTGTTGCTGAGGTTCTGTTGGTGACTTTCTCAAAGGAAGTGGTGCTCTCCTACTATAAGGTAAGGGTGGGGTTCTTCCTTATAATAGGGTTCTATGATGGGGTTTATGTGGGGATAGGTCCTATGATGCCCTTGTTTGATTTTGATGTCTAAATTGATGGTGGTTGGATTATAACTATGATTGATTGAAATAATTGCTCGTTGGTGATTGTTGCAACTCTAGAAATTTGGTGTTCATAGGTGTTGATGTGAATTGCATGCTAGGTGTTTGACAAATTGTATTTTTATTTTGTGATTGATAATTCATGGTGATTGGTATTGGTGGTTGAAGAATTGGTGATTTGAATTGGTGAAAAATCAAAATTTGTTGACCCTAGGGCGCCATGGGCGCCATTGTCTTAGTGCTGTTTTTGGCGCCCTGTGCATGGGCGCCGTGCCTGGCCATGTGCCTTGATGCTTCAGTTGCTGTTTCTGGCGCCCAGTGCCCGGGCGCCGTGTCTGGGTGTGTCTCGCTTGCCAGTGTGCTGTGCGTTGTGTTCTTGTGTTTGGCGCCCTGGGTGTGGGCGCCGTGTGCCAAGTTGTTGCGTTGTTGTTTTTGGCGCCCTGGGTGTGGGCGCCGTGTGCCAGGGTGTGTGGGTGTGTGGCTGTGCGTGGGTGTGTGTGTTGCTGTGTCTTGGTGCAGGGGCGCCTTGGCGCCCTGTGCCTGGGCGCCACATGCTGCGTGTTGCGTTGTGTTCCCTGTTGTCTGGGCGCCATGGGCGCCAAATCCTGTGTCTGTGTTGTGTTGTGGCGCGCTGTCTTGGCGCAGGGGGCGCCATGGGCGCCAGTGTCTGGTGCGTGTCCTGCTTGTGTTGCATTCTGTCAAAGTTACCTGGGCGCCAAGGGTGCCAGTTTCTGTTGCTGGCCAGTTTCCAGCGTGTTCCCTGCTAGGCGCCCAGTGCCTGGGGGCCATTTTCAGGATGTTGCTCAACTTTGTCCAGGTTTTGTTTTTGACATATCTTTTGACTCGGGAGTCCGATTTTGACGATTCAAAATGTTTTGGAAAGCTTATTCAGAGGCCTAACTGAATATTCTAATTTCAGGCAAAGTAATCTATTTTTCTCGAAATGGTTGGCTGTTGAAAGTTACTGTTTTAGAACAAAAATAATGTCGTCGTCCCAAATGTTTTGGAAAATTGTTGTCATCTTGGCGAATTGGTGTTTGGAGTCCATTCAGGACGTTGTTATTTCATGTTTTAAAACTTATGTTATATTCTGCTGCGTGGTGATGTAATCTTTGGTGATGTGGTTAATTAAACAGGTGTTATGGGCTTAGTCCCTTTTTGATAAGTTATTTATATCATATAAGACGTTTTATTTAGTGATGAATGTGTGACATCCTTTTTCGAATTATGAATCAAATTTTTTGTAAACTCTGATTTTGTTAAATAATTACCGGGTAGAAAAGGGGTGTTACATTAGTGGTATCAGAGCAAAAGTACGGTCTGTCCGGCCAAGTTGTCCAGTCGTAGTGTCAATTGACAATGGTGTGTTGTCAATTATATCTAACTATTGGTTGTTTTGCAGCAAGTGAGTTGAAATGGCTGGGAGGAATGATACTGCAATTGCTGCTGCTCTAGCTGCTATGGCACAGGCTGTTCAGAATCAACAGAATGCCGGTGGTGAGAATGCTGGGACTCGCAGTCTGGCGACATTTCAGAGAGAGAACTCGCCCACGTTCAAGGGCAAGTATGACCCCGATGGTGCTTTGGCTTGATTGAAAGAAATGGAGAGGATTTTTCGAGTGATGGATTGTACCCAAGCACAGAAGGTTCGCTATGGTACGCATATGCTAGCTGAGGAAGCCGATGATTGGTGGTTAGAGACGAGGCAGAGGTTGGAGGCTGCTAATGAAGAGATTACCTGGGAAGTGTTCAGCAGAGAGTTTAACCGTAAGTATTATCCGGAGGATGTCCGATGGAAGAAAGAGATTGAGTTCCTGGAGCTGAAACAGGGGAGTATGTCTGTATCTGAGTATGCTGCAAAGTTCGTGGAGCTAGCAAAGTTCTATCCGCATTACACTGGAGCTAATGCTGAGTTTTCTAAATGTATCAAGTTTGAGAATGGTCTGAGGCCTGAGATCAAGAAAGCAATCGGATATCAAAAGATCTGTGTCTTTGCTGACTTGATTGATAGTTGCAGGATTTTTGAGGAGGATAGTAATGCTCACTACAAGATTGTGAATGACAAGAGGAGCAAGATTCAAGGCCGTAGTAAGCCGTATGAGGTCCCTGCGGGCAAGGGTAAGCAGAGAGCTGATGCTGGTAAGAGGACTAGTGGGGGAGATGCCCCTGCTAGCATTGTGTGTTTTAAGTGTGGCAAGCCTGGCCACAAGAGTTTCATGTGCAAAAGCGACGTGAAGAAGTGTTTCAAGTGCGGTAAGGATGGTCATGTGGTGGCTGAATGTGAGCGCAAGACAGTGGTCTGCTACAACTGTGGTGAAGAGGGGCACATTAGTACTCAGTGTCCGAAGCCGAAGAAGGAAAGGTCTAGCTGAAAGGTGTTTGCTTTAGTAGGTGAGGAGCCTACTGAAGATGATAGACTCATTAGAGGTACGTGCTTCATTAATAGTACTCCTTTAAAGTCTATTGTTGATACTGGTGCTACTCATTGCTTTATTGCTGGGTATTGTTGTAAGAGGTTGAATCTTGTATTGTCTGCTATGAATGGAGAGATGGTTGTCGACACTCCAGCTAAGGGGTCGGTAACTACCTCTCTAGTGTGTTCTCAGTGTCCATTGTCGATCTTCGATAGAGACTTTGTTGTGGATTTTGTTTGTTTGCCGCTGAAGGGATTTGATGTAATTTTGGGCATGAACTGGTTGGAGCATAACCATGTTCGCATTGACTGTCGTCGCAAGCGTGTGAGCTTTGGAGAGGAAGAGTCTGGTTTGTTATCTGCTAGTCAGTTGCGGGAGTTAGAAAAGGAGGGAGTTCAGTTATTCTCGCTGATGGCATCGCTGTCTGTTGAGAATCAAGCTATCATTGAGGAGTTGCAAGTGGTGCGCGAATTTCCCGAAGTCTTTCCTGATGAGATTCCAAGTGTGCTGCCTGAGAGGGAAGTGGAGTTTTCTATTGAGCTGGTACCCGGTACGAGGCCTGTGTCTATGGCACCGTACAGGATGTCTGCGTCAGAATTGTCTGAGTTGAAGAAGCAACTTGAAGATCTGCTTGAGAAGAAGTTTATTAGGCCGAGTGTATCGCCATGGGGAGCTCCTGTGTTGCTGGTGAAGAAGAAGGATGGAAGCATGAGGTTGTGTGTTGATTATAGGTAGCTGAATAAGGTGACCATTAAGAACAAGTATCCACTACCGAGGATAGACGATTTGATGGATCAGTTGGTGGGTGCTCCAGTGTTCAGCAAGATTGAATTGAGGTCAGGTTATCATCAGATCAAGGTGAAGGATGAAGATGTTCAGAAGACTGCTTTCAGGACGCGGTATGGTCATTATGAGTATTCGGTGATGCCGTTCGGTGTCACTAACGCGCCGGGTGTATTTATGGAATACATGAATCGTATATTCCATACTTACTTGGATCGGTTCGTAGTTGTGTCCATTGATGACATCCTGATTTATTCGAAGTCGGAGGAAGAGCATGCGGAGCATTTGAGATTAGTATTGGAGGTCCTGAGAGAGAAGAGGCTGTACGCCAAATTGTCTAAGTGTGAATTCTGGTTGTCAGAAGTAAGTTTTCTGGGTCATATTATTTCCGGTAAGGGTATTGCTGTAGATCCGTCTAAGGTTGATGCCGTGATGCAGTGGGAGAGTCCGAAGTCGGTTACGGAGATTAGAAGCTTCTTAGGGTTGGCTGGTTACTACAGAAGGTTCATCAAAGGTTTTTCTAAGTTGGCCCTTCCGTTGACGCTGTTGACTTGTAAGGGTAAAGCTTTTGTGTGGGATGCTCGTTGTGAGGAAAGTTTCCTTGAGTTGAAGAAGAGATTGACGACGTCTCCTGTTTTGACGTTGCCAAATCCGAAAGAGCCGTTCGTGGTGTATTGTGATGCTTCGAAGATGGGTCTAGGTGGCGTGCTTATGCAAGATGGGAAGGTGATTGCTTATGCGTCGAGGCAGTTAAGGATTCATGAGAAGAATTATCCAACGCATGATTTGGAGTTGGCTGCAGTAGTATTTGTGTTGAAGATTTGGAGGCACTATTTGTATGGTTCCAGATTTGAGGTGTTCAGTGATCATAAGAGTTTGAAATACTTGTTTGACCAGAAAGAGCTGAATATGAGGCAGCGAAGGTGGTTAGAACTGTTGAAAGACTATGATTTCGGTTTGAACTATCATCCAGGCAAAGCTAATGTCGTGGCTGATGCTTTAAGTCGAAAGTCCTTGCATATGTCGGCAATGATGGCTAAGGAGTTAGAGTTGATCGAGGAATTCAGGGATTTGAGTTTGGTTTGTGAAGTGTCGTCTCAGAGTGTTAAGCTGGGTATGTTGAAGATTAATAATGAGTTCCTTGACAGTATTAGAGAAGCCCGGAAGTTAGACATCAAGTTAGTGGATTCGATAGTCGGGAATGATCATCCTGAGGGTAGTGATTTTAAGTTGGATGCGCATGGTGTTTTGAGATTCCGTGATAGGATTTGTATTCCTGAAGGCGCAGAGCTGAAGAGAGCAATTTTGGAAGAGGGTCATCAAAGTAAGTTGAGTATTCATCCGGGAGCTACAAAGATGTATCAAGATCTGAAGAAGCTGTTCTGGTGGCCTGGGATGAAGCGAGATGTAACACAATTTGTGTATGCCTGTTTGACTTGCCAGAAGTCAAAGGTGGAGCATCAGAAGCCTGCTGGACTGATGCAACCGTTAGAAATTCCTGAGTGGAAATGGGATAGCATCTCGATGGATTTTATAACGGGATTGCCTAATACTGCGAAAGGGTATGATGCAGTTTGGGTGATTGTTGACAGGTTAACGAAATCGTCTCATTTTGTTCCTATCAGCATCACGTATCCGGTGTCGAAGTTGGCAGAGATTTATATCCGGGAGATTGTGAAGCTTCATGGAGTTCCTAAGAGTATTGTTTCGGATAGAGATCCGAGGTTCACTTCAGATTTTTGGAAGAGTTTGCAAGAGAAGTTGGGGTCTAAGCTGAGGTTGAGCTCGGCATATCATCCTCAGACAGATGGTCAGTCAGAGAGGACAATTCAGTCATTAGAAGATTTGTTGAGGGCTTGTGTTTTGGAACAAGGAGGTTTGTGGGATTCCTATCTTTCGTGAATTGAGTTCACGTATAACAATAGTTACCATTCTAGTATCGGGATGGCACCTTTTGAGGCGTTGTATGGTCGGAAGTGTAGAACCCCGTTGTGTTGGTATGAGTCTGGAGAGAGTGTGGTGCTTGGACCGGAGATTGTTCGGGAGACAACAGAGAAGATAAAGTTGATCCGTGAGAAGATGAAGGCTTCGCAGAGTCGTCAGAAGAGTTATCACGACAAGAGGAGAAAAGATTTAGAATTTCAGGAGGGTGAGCATGTATTTTTGAGAGTCACTCCAGTGACCGGTGTTGGCCGTGCTTTGAAGTCGAAGAAGCTCACTCCTATATTCATTGGTCCTTATCAGATTTCCGGGAGAGTTGGGAATGTGGCGTATAGAGTGGCTTTACCGCCAAATCTTTCGAATTTGCACGACGTATTTCATGTGTCGCAACTTCGGAAGTATGTTTCGGATCCATCTCATGTGATCCACATGGATGATGTGGAGGTGCGGGATAATCTCACGGTAGAGACTATGCCTGTGCGGATTGAAGATCATGAGGTGAAGGTGTTAAGAGGCAAGGAAATTGCATTGGTGAAGGTGGTCTGGCTAGGAGCTGCCGGTGAGAGCATGACTTGGGAGTTGGAGAGTAAGATGCGGGAGTCCTATCCAGAGCTGTTTGATTCAGGTGAGTTTTCGAGGACGAAAACATTCTAAGTGGGGGAGAGTTGTAACGCTCAAATATTTAATTAAATTATTTAATTAAATATTTAGGTATTCAATTATTTATTTTATTTATTTTAGTTGGTGTAATTATATTAACGATGGATTGAGAGGTGTGTAATTGGATTTTAGGTGATGACGTTAGTGATCGGGCTTAAGCTGGTGGAAGCCCGTGATCCAAGCCCGCTAGCTAGGCGCATAGGAGAAGCGCCTAGGCTAGGGTTTAGTGGCATTTGCGATTTGTTGAGAAAGAAAGAGAGAGGAGAGTTGCGAATAGAGAGAGGAGAAGAGAGGAAGGGTGTACGACGCGAATTCAAGGGAGGAGAAGAAGAGGAGAACTTCGCAGATTCAAGGGAGCGGAGAGGAGCTGTGTTGCTGAGGTTCTGTTGGTGACTTTCTCAAGGGAAGTGGTGCTCTCCTACTATAAGGTAAGGGTGGGGTTCTTCCTTATAATAGGGTTCTATGATGGGGTTTATGTGGGGATAGGTCCTATGATGCCCTTGTTTGATTTTGATGTCTAAATTGATGGTGGTTGGATTATAACTATGATTGATTGAAATAATTGCTCGTTGGTGATTGTTGCAACTCTAGAAATTTGGTGTTCATAGGTGTTGATGTGAATTGCATGCTAGGTGTTTGACAAATTGTATTTTTATGTTGTGATTGATAATTCATGGTGATTGGTATTGGTGGTTGAAGAATTGGTGATTTGAATTGGTGAAAAATCGAAATTTGTTGACCCTAGGGCGCCATGGGCGCCATTGTCTTAGTGCTGTTTTTGGCGCCTTGTGCCTGGGCGCCGTGCCTGGCCATGTGCCTTGATGCTTCTGTTGCTGTTTCTGGCGCCCAGTGCCTGGGTGCCGTGTCTGGGTGTGTCTCGCTTGCCAGTGTGCTGTGCGTTGTGTTCCTGTGTTTGGCGCCCTGGGTGTGGGCGTCGTGTGCCAAGTTGTTGCGTTGCTGTTTTTGGCGCCCTGGGTGTGGGCGCCGTGTGCCAGGGTGTGTGGGTGTGTGGCTGTGCGTGGGTGTGTGTGTTGCTGTGTCTTGGCGCCCTGTGCTTGGGCGCCACATGCTGCGTGTTGCGTTGTGTTCCCTGCTGTCTGGGCGAATTAATTAAAATAGCAAACGACATCGGATTTCAACAAAAGACTACTCATTGGAAAGCCCTCTGAGTGTAGTTTCTGCCTATGATTTTTATTTTTCAAAATAAGTATTCAGTTGGTACAGTTTTTCAAAACACTACACTGAGGTACCAAAATCGGACAGAACCCTCTACCCAGCTTGCAACCAAATTTTACTTCTCATTTCTTAATGAAATTTCGTGAAACTAGCGCCTATTTCGTAGAGAATTAAGTCTACTTTCCAATGAAACAAGAATCGTTCAAAACGGAGTTCAATTGATAACACAAAGCCTACAAAAACCGAACCTACCCACAGTTTGATTCCAGAAATTTGACCCAACTTTGGAGGCTCATAACTTGAGCTACACAACTCCAAATTGAACGAACCCAGTGCCAAAACGACCGGCTTTAAGTCTATTTTCAAAAACAAACAGCCACATAATTTTTGGATCGACCAAACAGTACCAGTTTCAGAGAAACCGAAACAGTGTCCCGAAAATGCACAAAAACCATAAACAAGTAGAACTCATCATGATCAATTCCCAAACAACAATTTCAACACCACATACTTATGCATTTGCTCAAACACTTGACATGCAAAATCATAAATTCTCAACAACAAATCATCATATGGCAACAATTATTATTATGAGCATAACAACATGTCATTTAGGCATAGGGATGTGAGGAAATCAAGCATACATCAAATTACTCAACAAGGCACACAATCATAGGGCATGCGATTTTTCAAGACAACAATATGGTGATCAAGACACCCTAAAACCCCACATGTAGATCCCTCATAAACCCTTATATTGAATTAAATCCCACCCTTACCTTAGATTGGAGAAAACGAAACCTTAGATTAAGAGATGTGTGAAACCCTAGCTTTCCTTCTCTCTCTCATTGGTTGTAGATCACGCCTCTCTCTCTCTTCTAGCTTGTGGATCACGCCTTCCCTCTCCTCTTCTCACTTCTCTAATCCTTATTTTTCTTTTTCCTTCTAATGACAACAAAACCCTAACCTAGCCCTTTTATAAACTCACTTAACCTCATGGGCTTTTTCTTATCTTATGTGACCTAATCATGGGCCTCCACTTAACACTTCTAATTTACTAATACTAACACTAATAATTAGGTCCACATATACTAATAAATAATTATTTCTATTATTTCTACCACATAAATCCTAAATAATTAATTAAATAAATTAATCAATTATTTTGGGCTGTTACATCTCCCAAGAATGATAGGAACCTCCTTATCTGCATCAAAATCAAGAACAACAAAATCCACAGGAAAAACAAATTTGTCAACCTTAATGAGCACATCCTCTATTATCCCCTCAGGATAGGCTATGGACCTATCTGCTAACTGAAGGCTAAGAGTGGTGGGCCTCACAGTACCAATACCAAGCTGTTTTGATATGGATTTGGGCATCAAATTGATGCTTGCCCCCAAATCACATAGTGCACGGCCAGAATAAGATTTACCCATAGAACATGGTATTGTGAAACTTCCAGGATCCTTCAATTTCCTTGGAATCATGTTCTGCATGATCATGGTGCACTCTCTAGTCATTGCTACTGTCTCAAATTCTCCTAATCTCTTCCTCTTGGTGAGCACTTCCTTCATAAATTTTGCATAGTTGGGAATTTGTTGAAGTGCTTCCAGCAAGGGAACATTGATGTGGAGTTGTTTTAGCACATCCAAATATTTACTAAATTGATTGTTCTCATGAGCCTGCTTCAACCTTTGTGGAAAAGGAGGAGGAAGGTATTCTGGAACAAGCTTAGGTGGTGGCACATATGCAGGATCAGACGCTATAGCAGTGGGTGCTATAGCATCAGAAGTATTTTTTTCTTTTTCAATTTTTTTATTTTTTTCTTTTTCTTCTCTGCCTTCACCTGTTACAGCAGATGGCCCTTGCAAATCCTTTCCACGCCTCAATGAAATAGCTTTGACCTGCTCCTTCCCATGGATATGTGAAGTAGATGCTTCAACTGTTGAGGGCAAAGCTCCACTAGGCCTCTGAGTTAGAACAGTAGCAATCTGCCCTACTTGATTCTCAAAGTTCCTGATAGCAGCTCTATGAAATTGAATTAATGCATTGGTGTCACTCATGAAGGCTTTGGTGTCCTTCACGAATTTCTTCAGTAAGGTCCCCATGGAGTTGTCAATAGTTTGGGCATTCTGCCATTGTTGTTGCTGAGCAGGGAATCCTGGTGGTGCATTAGATGCTCCAGCATTAGATGAGCTTGCTGCATTATTGCTCCATCTGAAGTTGGGATGGTTTCTCCACCCAGGATTGTAGGAGTTTGAATAGGGGTCATTATTTTTATTGAATCCCACAGGATTGCTTGGGCATTCTTCATAAATGTGCCCTCCTCCACAATAGACACAACTAGTTTCACTAGGAGGAGCTTGTTCAATTACAGCAGCAGCTTCTGTCGACTCATAGTTCTGAGGAGATGCTATAGCATTTGATGCTATAGCATTGGCTGTGGTGAGATTTTTGACCATGTTAGTGAGGGAAGCTACTTGAGCTGTTAGCTTTGTTACCTCATTGACTTCAAGTACCCCTGATTTCTTTTGAGGTGTGGACCTGGCTGTAGGCCAAGAGTAACTGTTTGCTGCTATCTCATCAATAAGGTCACAAGCATCATTGTAAGATGACTTCAGCAAAACTCCTCCAGAAGAAGCATCTAGCATCAATCTGGTTTGTGGCTCCAATCCATTGTAAAATGTCTCCATTTGGATAATGACAGGTATGGCATGGTGAGGACATTTTCTCAACAGCTCTTTGTATCTTTCCCATGCTTCATACAATGATTCATTATCCATTTGTTTGAATGAAGTGATTTCATTTCTCATTTTGGCATTTTTGCTAGGTGGAAAATATTTTGCCAAAAATTTCTCTGCTAGCTCATTCCAGGTATGGATTGAGTTAGGTTCTAATGAGTTTAGCCAAGCTTTTGCCCTGTCCTTTAAAGAATAAGGGAAAAGATTGAGTCTAAAGGCATCATCAGAAACTCTAGGAAAAGAGAAATTACTACAGATCTCCAAAAATTGTTTTAAGTGCATATGTGGATCATCATTTATGGTTCCACCATACTGACCAATTGTTTGAAGCATTTGAAACATCACTGGTTTAAATTCAAAATGAACAGTATTAAGTTGAGTTCTCATTATGCTTGTTTGCATGGCTTGAGGGTTAAAAACAGCATAATCCCTGGCCTGTCCCTATCATTAACCATATATACCTTCTGGTCCAATCTGTATGAATTGTTGCCTGTACCATTCTTCTGGATCATGAACAGAGCCTGAATAATCAGTGACTGGTCCTCTCCCTGTGAATGCAGGAATTTCAGTTTGAGTACCATGTTGGGTTCCACCATGTTGGGAACCTCTACCTCTGCCACCTCTTCCTCCTCTACGGGAACTTCTGCCAGAGTTATGTTCTGACATGGCTGCTCTCTGCTGTAACCTTTGCTGCCTTCGCAATGCTCTGAACCTCCTTTCTATTTCAGGATCAATTTGATATTCTGGTGAACTGAGCCTGTGCATATGCTATAGTATCCTGTGCAGTAGCATCAAAAACAAACACCAGAGTAAAAGCTATACTAATATGCTAAGAATTTCAACAGTAAAATTAATTGCAATCCCCGGCAACGACGCCAAAAACTTGTTGTGGATTTTATATATACGCAAGTATACGTAGTCATACAAGTAATATAGTAGAAAGAAAGGTCGAACCCATAGGGATTGGTCTTAATTTATAGTTGGAATAACTCAGGAAATTAGTGTGTAAAGTAAGTCACAATATTGAGAACAGTAAAATAAAGAGATAAGTTGCTAAGAAA
Organism: Astragalus membranaceus; assembly: GCA_039519185.1. NCBI lineage: Eukaryota > Viridiplantae > Streptophyta > Magnoliopsida > Fabales > Fabaceae > Astragalus > Astragalus membranaceus. The sequence goes on from CM076850.1 coordinate 71,091,819, forward strand.
TAAAGATGGGAAACTATATGGTGAAGACTTAGTTGGATTGCTCTTACTAAGTAATTTCTCTTTTGTGTTAGTGCTACAGCATTAGATGCTATAGCATTGAGTGCTGTAGCATAAGCTGTGTGCCTTTAGGTCACTTTCTTCAAGGTTTCGTGACAAGATCCTATGTCTAGGCTTTCAAGTAAGTTCACCTCTATATTTTAAGAACCCACAGTATTCACTCTATGAACTAAGCCCTCCTATGTCTAGGTTTGGGCAAGGGTTGTTCTAAGTGTCCTTAAAACAACCACTCACTCATATTAATCTTTGAGATCAACTCATGAACCATGTCTGAACCCATGAATCTATCTATTTTAGTTGGCCAGTCCCAAAACAGATAGATTTGAAAGAATTAAAACACAAAGATTAAAATGCATACAACATAATATTATATCACTAACACATTAAAGAGTCATTACAAAGTTCAAGCAATCCAACTAAAAGATGTTTAGCTCATGTTAAACATTATCAACAACTTACAAACAGTGGAGTTCATATCACCAAGACAGAAAATAGAAGAAGAATGTGCAAAAGATACACCCCTCCAACTCCTACGCATGAACTGGTGTGCTGACAGTGCTATAGCATGAGCAGAACAGAATCTTCTAGTGGATAGATGATGGATCTTCAATGGAAGCAAGAAGACAGATTTTCACTATATGTTTCCTCTTAAAACCAGAGAATTTCGTGGCTGGAAGTGTCTTCTATGGTAGATTGTGGAGTATGAAGTATATCTTCAAGTGTTGGAGTGAAGCTTTCTTTATAGTGCAGATTTTTCCTCTTCTTTTGCAAGTGGGGGAGACAAGTGGGTCATGTTGTCCTATCCATAGTTGCCAAGTGGTCATGTGCAAGTGGTAGTAGGGTGGCTGGATCAGCATGGATTGTGGCAATAGGGAGGCGCTGACTAGACAGATTAGGATTCACATCAGATCTGCTTTCTGCTGCTGTCTTCAAGTGGGCCCCAGCTATACTGCGCGCACGGTGCTATAGCACCTGATGCTATAGCACTTAAACAGAAACATTAGAAACTTCACAAGGGCACCATTTGTGCCAAATAAATTCCATTTCAGTTCTTGACTCCCTTTTCCTTGATTTAACACAAGTATTCACATAACTCCGAGTCTAAGCATGCAAACTTACAACGATTTAAGAGTAGAAATGCTTAAATAACTCTACTAATGGAGAGTTATCAGGCTGTTCGAGGTGCTTTGCTGAATAGGAATCTCGTTCCTTCCTTGGATACTTGTGTTGGTGAACTGCTCAGGGAAGAACAACATCTTCATACTCAACGAACCATGTCTCATGATCCTGTCCTTTCCGAACATGTGCCAGTTGCATATGCTGTGCAAAGTAGAGGCAATGGCCGTGATATGCGCCAGATTCAATGTTTCACTTGCAAGCAATTTGACATGTTGCTCGTAGTTGTCTTAAGAAATTTCGCAATTACTGCAAGCACCAGGGTTGTAACGTCCTAATTTTTGCGGGTCGAAACCAATAAAAATAGTAGAAAATTTTATCAAATAAAATAAATATTTCGCAACTTGAGTTTGATAGTTGTAAAACAACCTTCAAAAGAATATTTATAAAGATAAGAAATCATATCTAAAAGAAATTACAATATATACATGTTATTACAAAAGTGGGCGTCTTCTAAATATCCCAAAAATAATTAAACCCCTCTAGCATTGCCAAACTCTTCACGTCCTCAACAGTCTTAGTCCCTGAAAACAACACTCTAATGAGATACGAAATCCCAGTGAATAATACACACAGTTTTAAAAAGAGTATTGTTCTCAGCCGGCACGGTAACCGGAAAACTCGACCATGGTACCCGCGTTCTTCAAAAACAATCTTTAAAAATATAAGTAGTTGAGACACTTTTTCACAATAAAATAATAATTTAAAATAAACAACAAGAGACTATCCGCTAAGAATCAATATGACTCACTTTCATAATAGTAAAAATAATACAAGCAATCTATATACCCTCACAGAATAAAATAATTTAAGACTATAGATGTTTCATGCTCATTGGCTGAGATTCAACAGTAGATAATTCCCATAATATTGACAAATCATTCCTCCTCTTAGAACCAACAGAAAATAAATAAGTTAAGTGGCGTCCCACTATCATATGGAGATATACCCCTTCCGCGAAGTAGGTGTTATCTCATCGTGTGGAGCACCAGCTCGTCTAATGTGGGGTATATGACCCATCCGTGTGGAGCTCGAAGCTCGTCTAATATGGGGTATAAGACCCGTCCATGTGGAGCACCAGCTCGTCTAATGTGGGGTACGAAACCCATCCATGTGGGGCTCGAAGCCCATCTCGAACACAAAAGAATAAGCACTAGGAAATCTGTATACTTCTATAAATTGGGATAAATAATAGACATAATAACTTCGAGCAACACTATCAGTACCTCATATAACCGTAAGGGATATGTAACATATCATTTAAATGATTAAATGGTCACCAGTAGCTAGTCAAACCAGTAAATTCACTAGTGTCGCATATGTATCATCTACATACCTATTCAAGTACTTGTCTAGTAGTTATTTCAAACAAGGCTATTCACACAAGGACAATCACAATCCAAATTAATAATATTTTTCTAAAGACAGTGTGTGGGGTATTAGCGTGAGAGAAAAATAATGCTAGGGAAACATGATAGTTAGACATAATGGTACCCTTCAAAAAACATGTTGATATATTAAGGGGGATGAAGTCTCAAGCAATACGGCAACTTACGGTATACATATATGATATTCTAAGTCTCATTAACAATAAAAAGACATGAACAATTAGCAAGGGACAAAGAATAAGGATCGTAATGTCAGCACAATTGCAGCAATTAATATCCAACAATCACTTTAAGGATTTCAAGTATTATGGGAACGTGAATTAGTGCATATTAACTGGAAAAAAGTTCCGAGACAGATTATCAATGTGTACTGTGTACGAGGGATGACACAACATTGGATAATAATTTCATTGGGTTGTGGTTAAGCAAATCTTGTTTGTTATGAGATCCCTATTTTAATTAGAAATAAACTTACATCAACATAGATCCTATCACATAATTTATTCTTGAAAACTATAATTGTTTTTCATCCAAAAACTACAAAATTAAAGTACCATGGAAGGTTTTAAGAGGTGTGATTACTCACCTCTTGAAGATCTCTCAAAACAACAAAAGCTCATATGTGTATCGGTGTTGTTAGTATCAAATTTGACAGTCGTTTTCTTTATCTATTCAGAAGCACAAAACGCCCCATTTTTCCAATTATCACACCACAATGTAAATATCCAGTAGCCTGCGATTCTCTTCCCTCTTCTACTCTTTATATTTTTCTCGGTTTGTTTTCTATTTATGTTTCCGCCGTCAAACCTTATACCGTATTTCAACTCCCTCCTCTTAGTTTTCCTAACCTAGTTATTCTATATATATATTATGTGACGATTCCCTCACTACTATAAAACGCATTGGGCTGCGCTATTACTACTTATCACAAGTCCAACACATATGGTTTTACTTTTTTTTTCTTTTTTTTTTATCAACACATTTGGTTTTACTTATGTTATCGTAAAATAATCATTTGGTCTGCTCCTCTTTTTTTATATCATCTAATCTTATATTATTATAATGCATAGATAAGAAAACAACATAACCTATTTTGGTTTCTAGCATCATATAATAAATAATAAATATTAGTATATGTATTCATATAGCAAATCATCTTTTACATGTACAGCCAAAGAAGTATTATCAGGTACCAAATCCTTTATTTCAACTATGTTAATATAATATTATAACACCAATTTCACAATTTCAAAAGAATAGAATAAAATTGTTTTTATTAGTATTAACAAACTTATCTTCGCTAGTTGGGAGAGCTTAGTCTTGTTAACTTTATACTTCTAAATCACTACCTTGTGGCAATAAAGTCGAACTATTCCTAATATTATATTTTGGGATGTTACAAGGGTCATATCATCTCTGCATGTCCTACGCGTCCTCCACGACCGACTAAGCGTCCGATGCAGGCAGTCCATGTCACTACCAGTGATGCTGCTAATTCTTCCACCACTAGTGCATCTGATGGTAGTGCTCTACCGCTAGAACTGATTCAACAAATGGTATTTTCTGCTCTCTCAGCCTTGGGTATTACTGGTAAGTCTTCGTTCGTTTCTCGTCCATGGTTACTTGACTCTGGTGCATCAAATCACATGACGGGTTCCCCTGAGCACTTGCACAATTTACATCCTTATACTGGTAATCAGAAAATTCAAATTGCCGTTGGTAGTACTCTTCCTATCACTAATGTTGGTGACACCAACTCTAAGTTTCGAAATGTGCTTGTTGCACCTGGCCTTTCTTCAAATTTATTGTCTGCTAGTCAATTAGTGGATGACGGTTGTGATGTTAATCTTACTCGGGTTGGTTGTCTTGTGCAGGAGCAGGTGTCAGGGAAGGTGATTGCGAAGGGGCCTAAAGTAGGAAGAATGTTTCCACTGCAGTTTATTCCTAGTCATATTTGTCTCTTGCTTCTACTAGTGTTTTGAATTCATGTGAGGATTGGCATAAGAAATTGGGTCATCCAAACTCTGTTGTTTTGTCTCACTTATATAAAACTGGTTTGTTGGGTAGTAAACCTATTGACTCTTGTGTCTCTATTTCATATTCTGTTTGCAAATTAGCTAAAAGTAAAACACTTCCTTTTCCATCTGGTGCTCATTGTAACGCCCAAATATTTAATTAAATTATTTAATTAAATATTTAGGTATTCAATTATTTATTTTATTTATTTTAGTTGGTGTAATTATATTAACGATGGATTGAGAGGTGTGTAATTGGATTTTAGGTGATGACGTTAGTGATCGGGCTTAAGCTGGTGGAAGCCCGTGATCCAAGCCCGCTAGCTAGGCGCATAGGAGAAGCGCCTAGGCTAGGGTTTAGTGGCATTTGCGATTTGTTGAGAAAGAAAGAGAGAAGAGAGTTGCGAATAGAGAGAGGAGAAGAGAGGAAGGGTGTACGGCGCGAATTCAAGGGAGGAGAAGAAGAGGAGAACTTCGCAGATTCAAGGGAGCGGAGAGGAGCTGTGTTGCTGAGGTTCTGTTGGTGACTTTCTCAAGGGAAGTGGTGCTCTCCTACTATAAGGTAAGGGTGGGGTTCTTCCTTATAATAGGGTTCTATGATGGGGTTTATGTGGGGATAGGTCCTATGATGCCCTTGTTTGATTTTGATGTCTAAATTGATGGTGGTTGGATTATAACTATGATTGATTGAAATAATTGCTCGTTGGTGATTGTTGCAACTCTAGAAATTTGGTGTTCATAGGTGTTGATGTGAATTGCATGCTAGGTGTTTGACAAATTGTATTTTTATGTTGTGATTGATAATTCATGGTGATTGGTATTGGTGGTTGAAGAATTGGTGATTTGAATTGGTGAAAAATCAAAATTTGTTGACCCTAGGGCGCCATGGGCGCCATTGTCTTAGTGCTGTTTTTGGCGCCCTGTGCATGGGCGCCGTGCCTGGCCATGTGCCTTGATGCTTCAGTTGCTGTTTCTGGCGCCCAGTGCCCGGGCGCCGTGTCTGGGTGTGTCTCGCTTGCCAGTGTGCTGTGCGTTGTGTTCTTGTGTTTGGCGCCCTGGGTGTGGGCGCCGTGTGCCAAGTTGTTGCGTTGTTGTTTTTGGCGCCCTGGGTGTGGGCGCCGTGTGCCAGGGTGTGTGGGTGTGTGGCTGTGCGTGGGTGTGTGTGTTGCTGTGTCTTGGTGCAGGGGCGCTTTGGCGCCCTGTGCCTGGGCGCCACATGCTGCGTGTTGCGTTGTGTTCCCTGTTGTCTGGGCGCCATGGGCGCCAAATCCTGTGTCTGTGTTGTGTTGTGGCGCGCTGTCTTGGCGCAGGGGGCGCCATGGGCGCCAGTGTCTGGTGCGTGTCCTGCTTGTGTTGCATTCTGTCAAAGTTACCTGGGCGCCAAGGGTGCCAGTTTCTGTTGCTGGCCAGTTTCCAGCGTGTTCCCTGCTAGGCGCCCAGTGCCTGGGGGCCATTTTCAGGATGTTGCTCAACTTTGTCCAGGTTTTGTTTTTGACATATCTTTTGACTCGGGAGTCCGATTTAGACGATTCAAAATGTTTTGGAAAGCTTATTCAGAGGCCTAACTGAATATTCTAATTTCAGGCAAAGTAATCTATTTTTCTCGAAATGGTTGGCTGTTGAAAGTTACTGTTTTAGAACAAAAATAATGTCGTCGTCCCAAATGTTTTGGAAAATTGTTGTCATCTTGGCGAATTGGTGTTGTTTTGGAAAATTGTTGTCTCCTCGGTGTCTTGGTGTTGTGTTGGAAAATTATGTCCTCTTGGTGTCTTGGTGCGGTTTGATGCTAGGTGTGAAGGCTCAAACCTTGGTGTTGTTGGAATTAGGTGTGAAGGTTCCAAGTCTTGGTGTTCTGTTGGGTCGGGTGGTTGGTGCTTTAGGTGTCGTTGTGGCTAGGTGCGAAGGCCCAACTTTGGTGATATTTGGTGATTGTTGTTGGTGTGTCACATTGTGACTAATTTGGTGATTGTCTGTGTGCATTCATGGTGTCGCATACATCATATGCATTATTTTGCTGAAGACCTTTGATCTTGGAGCTAGGTGTGAAAGCTCAAATTTTTATAAAAACTGGTGAGCCTGGTGTGAAAGCTCGATTTTTGGTGAATTGGTGAGCCTGGTGTGAAAGCTCTCAATTTTGGTGACGCCCCTATTTACGGGCAAGACTTTTGGTGATTTTGGTACCACATGCATATGCCCGTTGGTGTGGGTTGCATACATGCATTGTCATGACATATGGTGACTGGTTGTAATGTTATACTTTGACGTAATGCTTATAATTAGTTGTATGTTGTAATTTGATGTGTGTAGTGGAGTGGTAGATGTAGTATCATATTCTAGCATATTTCCTATCATTTTATGCTATTATATTGAAGATATCTCACCCCTTCTGTTTGAATGTTACCCCTATGCGGTAACGTGCAGGTGATTGCGAGTGAAGGCTTAGGTACCTTCGCTATTCTGAGTCAGTGTTGTCGGTGTCCTTGCTTTGATGTGTAACACTCAGGGGGGGATAAACGTTGAACTTAGTTGTTATATTTTGTTTGGAGTCCATTCAGGACGTTGTTATTTCATGTTTTAAAACTTATGTTATATTCCGCTGCGTGGTGATGTAATCTTTGGTGATGTGGTTAATTAAACAGGTGTTATGGGCTTAGTCCCTTTTTGATAAGTTATTTATATCATATAAGACGTTTTATTTAGTGATGAATGTGTGACATCCTTTTTCGAATTATGAATCAAATTTTTTGTAAACTCTGATTTTGTTAAATAATTACCGGGTAGAAAAGGGGTGTTACATTAGTGGTATCAGAGCAAAAGTTCGGTCTGTCCGGCCAAGTTGTCCAGTCGTAATGTCAATTGACAATGGTGTGTTGTCAATTATATCTAACTGTTGGTTGTTTTGCAGCAAGTGAGTTGGAATGGCTGGGAGGAATGATACTGCAATTGCTGCTGCTCTAGCTGCTATGGCACAGGCTGTTCAGAATCAACAGAATGCCGGTGGTGAGAATGCTGGGACTCGCAGTCTGGCGACATTTCAGAGAGAGAATCCGCCCACGTTCAAGGGCAAGTATGACCCCGATGGTGCTTTGGCTTGGTTGAAAGAAATGGAGAGGATTTTTCGAGTGATGGATTGTACCCAAGCACAGAAGGTTCGCTATGGTACGCATATGCTAGCTGAGGAAGCTGATGATTGGTGGTTAGAGACGAGGCAGAGGTTGGAGGCTGCTAATGAAGAGATTACCTGGGAAGTGTTCAGCAGAGAGTTTAACCGTAAGTATTATCCGGAGGATGTCCGATGGAAGAAAGAGATTGAGTTCCTGAAGCTGAAACAGGGGAGTATGTCTGTATCTGAGTATGCTGCAAAGTTCGTGGAGCTAGCAAAGTTCTATCCGCATTACACTGGAGCTAATGCTGAGTTTTCTAAATGTATCAAGTTTGAGAATGGTCTGAGGCCTGAGATCAAGAAAGCAATCAGATATCAAAAGATCTGTGTCTTTGCTGACTTGATTGATAGTTGCAGGATTTTTGAGGAGGATAGTAATGCTCACTACAAGATTGTGAATGACAAGAGGAGCAAGATTCAAGGCCGTAGTAAGCCGTATGAGGTCCCTGCGGGCAAGGGTAAGCAGAGAGCTGATGCTGGTAAGAGGACTAGTGGGGGAGATGCCCCTGCTAGCATTGTGTGTTTTAAGTGTGGCAAGCCTGGCCACAAGAGTTTCATGTGCAAAAGCGACGTGAAGAAGTGTTTCAAGTGCGGTAAGGATGGTCATGTGGTGGCTGAATGTGAGCGCAAGACAGTGGTCTGCTACAACTGTGGTGAAGAGGGGCACATTAGTACTCAGTGTCCGAAGCCGAAGAAGGAAAGGTCTAGCTGAAAGGTGTTTGCTTTAGTAGGTGAGGAGCCTACTGAAGATGATAGACTCATTAGAGGTACGTGCTTCATTAATAGTACTCCTTTAAAGTCTATTGTTGATACTGGTGCTACTCATTGCTTTATTGCTGGGTATTGTTGTAAGAGGTTGAATCTTGTATTGTCTGCTATGAATGGAGAGATGGTTGTCGACACTCCAGCTAAGGGGTCGGTAACTACCTCTCTAGTGTGTTCTCAGTGTCCATTGTCGATCTTCGATAGAGACTTTGTTGTGGATTTTGTTTGTTTGCCGCTGAAGGGATTTGATGTAATTTTGGGCATGAACTGGTTGGAGCATAACCATGTTCGCATTGACTGTCGTCGCAAGCGTGTGAGCTTTGGAGAGGAAGAGTCTGGTTTGTTATCTGCTAGTCAGTTGCGGGAGTTAGAAAAGGAGGGAGTTCAGTTATTCTCGCTGATGGCATCGCTGTCTGTTGAGAATCAAGCTATCATTGAGGAGTTGCAAGTGGTGCGCGAATTTCCCGAAGTCTTTCCTGATGAGATTCCAAGTGTGCTGCCTGAGAGGGAAGTGGAGTTTTCTATTGAGCTGGTACCCGGTACGAGGCCTGTGTCTATGGCACCGTACAGGATGTCTGCGTCAGAATTGTCTGAGTTGAAGAAGCAACTTGAAGATCTGCTTGAGAAGAAGTTTATTAGGCCGAGTGTATCGCCATGGGGAGCTCCTGTGTTGCTGGTGAAGAAGAAGGATGGAAGCATGAGGTTGTGTGTTGATTATAGGTAGCTGAATAAGGTGACCATTAAGAACAAGTATCCACTACCGAGGATAGACGATTTGATGGATCAGTTGGTGGGTGCTCCAGTGTTCAGCAAGATTGAATTGAGGTCAGGTTATCATCAGATCAAGGTGAAGGATGAAGATGTTCAGAAGACTGCTTTCAGGACGCGGTATGGTCATTATGAGTATTCGGTGATGCCGTTCGGTGTCACTAACGCGCCGGGTGTATTTATGGAATACATGAATCGTATATTCCATACTTACTTGGATCGGTTCGTAGTTGTGTCCATTGATGACATCCTGATTTATTCGAAGTCGGAGGAAGAGCATGCGGAGCATTTGAGATTAGTATTGGAGGTCCTGAGAGAGAAGAGGCTGTACGCCAAATTGTCTAAGTGTGAATTCTGGTTGTCAGAAGTAAGTTTTCTGGGTCATATTATTTCCGGTAAGGGTATTGCTGTAGATCCGTCTAAGGTTGATGCCGTGATGCAGTGGGAGAGTCCGAAGTCGGTTACGGAGATTAGAAGCTTCTTAGGGTTGGCTGGTTACTACAGAAGGTTCATCAAAGGTTTTTCTAAGTTGGCCCTTCCGTTGACGCTGTTGACTTGTAAGGGTAAAGCTTTTGTGTGGGATGCTCGTTGTGAGGAAAGTTTCCTTGAGTTGAAGAAGAGATTGACGACGTCTCCTGTTTTGACGTTGCCAAATCCGAAAGAGCCGTTCGTGGTGTATTGTGATGCTTCGAAGATGGGTCTAGGTGGCGTGCTTATGCAAGATGGGAAGGTGATTGCTTATGCGTCGAGGCAGTTAAGGATTCATGAGAAGAATTATCCAACGCATGATTTGGAGTTGGCTGCAGTAGTATTTGTGTTGAAGATTTGGAGGCACTATTTGTATGGTTCCAGATTTGAGGTGTTCAGTGATCATAAGAGTTTGAAATACTTGTTTGACCAGAAAGAGCTGAATATGAGGCAGCGAAGGTGGTTAGAACTGTTGAAAGACTATGATTTCGGTTTGAACTATCATCCAGGCAAAGCTAATGTCGTGGCTGATGCTTTAAGTCGAAAGTCCTTGCATATGTCGGCAATGATGGCTAAGGAGTTAGAGTTGATCGAGGAATTCAGGGATTTGAGTTTGGTTTGTGAAGTGTCGTCTCAGAGTGTTAAGCTGGGTATGTTGAAGATTAATAATGAGTTCCTTGACAGTATTAGAGAAGCCCGGAAGTTAGACATCAAGTTAGTGGATTCGATAGTCGGGAATGATCATCCTGAGGGTAGTGATTTTAAGTTGGATGCGCATGGTGTTTTGAGATTCCGTGATAGGATTTGTATTCCTGAAGGCGCAGAGCTGAAGAGAGCAATTTTGGAAGAGGGTCATCAAAGTAAGTTGAGTATTCATCCGGGAGCTACAAAGATGTATCAAGATCTGAAGAAGCTGTTCTGGTGGCCTGGGATGAAGCGAGATGTAACACAATTTGTGTATGCCTGTTTGACTTGCCAGAAGTCAAAGGTGGAGCATCAGAAGCCTGCTGGACTGATGCAACCGTTAGAAATTCCTGAGTGGAAATGGGATAGCATCTCGATGGATTTTATAACGGGATTGCCTAATACTGCGAAAGGGTATGATGCAGTTTGGGTGATTGTTGACAGGTTAACGAAATCGTCTCATTTTGTTCCTATCAGCATCACGTATCCGGTGTCGAAGTTGGCAGAGATTTATATCCGGGAGATTGTGAAGCTTCATGGAGTTCCTAAGAGTATTGTTTCGGATAGAGATCCGAGGTTCACTTCAGATTTTTGGAAGAGTTTGCAAGAGAAGTTGGGGTCTAAGCTGAGGTTGAGCTCGGCATATCATCCTCAGACAGATGGTCAGTCAGAGAGGACAATTCAGTCATTAGAAGATTTGTTGAGGGCTTGTGTTTTGGAACAAGGAGGTTTGTGGGATTCCTATCTTTCGTGAATTGAGTTCACGTATAACAATAGTTACCATTCTAGTATCGGGATGGCACCTTTTGAGGCGTTGTATGGTCGGAAGTGTAGAACCCCGTTGTGTTGGTATGAGTCTGGAGAGAGTGTGGTGCTTGGACCGGAGATTGTTCGGGAGACAACAGAGAAGATAAAGTTGATCCGTGAGAAGATGAAGGCTTCGCAGAGTCGTCAGAAGAGTTATCACGACAAGAGGAGAAAAGATTTAGAATTTCAGGAGGGTGAGCATGTATTTTTGAGAGTCACTCCAGTGACCGGTGTTGGCCGTGCTTTGAAGTCGAAGAAGCTCACTCCTAGATTCATTGGTCCTTATCAGATTTCCGGGAGAGTTGGGAATGTGGCGTATAGAGTGGCTTTACCGCCAAATCTTTCGAATTTGCACGACGTATTTCATGTGTCGCAACTTCGGAAGTATGTTTCGGATCCATCTCATGTGATCCACATGGATGATGTGGAGGTGCGGGATAATCTCACGGTAGAGACTATGCCTGTGCGGATTGAAGATCATGAGGTGAAGGTGTTAAGAGGCAAGGAAATTGCATTGGTGAAGGTGGTCTGGCTAGGAGCTGCCGGTGAGAGCATGACTTGGGAGTTGGAGAGTAAGATGCGGGAGTCCTATCCAGAGCTGTTTGATTCAGGTGAGTTTTCGAGGACGAAAACATTCTAAGTGGGGGAGAGTTGTAACGCTCAAATATTTAATTAAATTATTTAATTAAATATTTAGGTATTCAATTATTTATTTTATTTATTTTAGTTGGTGTAATTATATTAACGATGGATTGAGAGGTGTGTAATTGGATTTTAGGTGATGACGTTAGTGATCGGGCTTAAGCTGGTGGAAGCCCGTGATCCAAGCCCGCTAGCTAGGCGCATAGGAGAAGCGCCTAGGCTAGGGTTTAGTGGCATTTGCGATTTGTTGAGAAAGAAAGAGAGAGGAGAGTTGCGAATAGAGAGAGGAGAAGAGAGGAAGGGTGTACGACGCGAATTCAAGGGAGGAGAAGAAGAGGAGAACTTCGCAGATTCAAGGGAGCGGAGAGGAGCTGTGTTGCTGAGGTTCTGTTGGTGACTTTCTCAAGGGAAGTGGTGCTCTCCTACTATAAGGTAAGGGTGGGGTTCTTCCTTATAATAGGGTTCTATGATGGGGTTTATGTGGGGATAGGTCCTATGATGCCCTTGTTTGATTTTGATGTCTAAATTGATGGTGGTTGGATTATAACTATGATTGATTGAAATAATTGCTCGTTGGTGATTGTTGCAACTCTAGAAATTTGGTGTTCATAGGTGTTGATGTGAATTGCATGCTAGGTGTTTGACAAATTGTATTTTTATGTTGTGATTGATAATTCATGGTGATTGGTATTGGTGGTTGAAGAATTGGTGATTTGAATTGGTGAAAAATCGAAATTTGTTGTTCCTAGGGCGCCATGGGCGCCATTGTCTTAGTGCTGTTTTTGGCGCCTTGTGCCTGGGCGCCGTGCCTGGCCATGTGCCTTGATGCTTCTGTTGCTGTTTCTGGCGCCCAGTGCCTGGGTGCCGTGTCTGGGTGTGTCTCGCTTGCCAGTGTGCTGTGCGTTGTGTTCCTGTGTTTGGCGCCCTGGGTGTGGGCGTCGTGTGCCAAGTTGTTGCGTTGCTGTTTTTGGCGCCCTGGGTGTGGGCGCCGTGTGCCAGGGTGTGTGGGTGTGTGGCTGTGCGTGGGTGTGTGTGTTGCTGTGTCTTGGCGCCCTGTGCTTGGGCGCCACATGCTGCGTGTTGCGTTGTGTTCCCTGCTGTCTGGGCGAATTAATTAAAATAGCAAACGACATCGGATTTCAACAAAAGACTACTCATTGGAAAGCCCTCTGAGTGTAGTTTCTGCCTATGATTTTTATTTTTCAAAATAAGTATTCAGTTGGTACAGTTTTTCAAAACACTACACTGAGGTACCAAAATCGGACAGAACCCTCTACCCAGCTTGCAACCAAATTTTACTTCTCATTTCTTAATGAAATTTCGTGAAACTAGCGCCTATTTCGTAGAGAATTAAGTCTACTTTCCAATGAAACAAGAATCGTTCAAAACGGAGTTCAATTGATAACACAAAGCCTACAAAAACCGAACCTACCCACAGTTTGATTCCAGAAATTTGACCCAACTTTGGAGGCTCATAACTTGAGCTACACAACTCCAAATTGAACGAACCCAGTGCCAAAACGACCGGCTTTAAGTCTATTTTCAAAAACAAACAGCCACATAATTTTTGGATCGACCAAACAGTACCAGTTTCAGAGAAACCGAAACAGTGTCCCGAAAATGCACAAAAACCATAAACAAGTAGAACTCATCATGATCAATTCCCAAACAACAATTTCAACACCACATACTTATGCATTTGCTCAAACACTTGACATGCAAAATCATAAATTCTCAACAACAAATCATCATATGGCAACAATTATTATTATGAGCATAACAACATGTCATTTAGGCATAGGGATGTGAGGAAATCAAGCATACATCAAATTACTCAACAAGGCACACAATCATAGGGCATGCGATTTTTCAAGACAACAATATGGTGATCAAGACACCCTAAAACCCACATGTAGATCCCTCATAAACCCTTATATTGAATTAAATCCCACCCTTACCTTAGATTGGAGAAAACGAAACCTTAGATTAAGAGATGTGTGAAACCCTAGCTTTCCTTCTCTCTCTCATTGGTTGTAGATCACGCCTCTCTCTCTCTTCTAGCTTGTGGATCACGCCTTCCCTCTCCTCTTCTCACTTCTCTAATCCTTATTTTTCTTTTTCCTTCTAATGACAACAAAACCCTAACCTAGCCCTTTTATAAACTCACTTAACCTCATGGGCTTTTTCTTATCTTATGTGACCTAATCATGGGCCTCCACTTAACACTTCTAATTTACTAATACTAACACTAATAATTAGGTCCACATATACTAATAAATAATTATTTCTATTATTTCTACCACATAAATCCTAAATAATTAATTAAATAAATTAATCAATTATTTTGGGCTGTTACATCTCCCAAGAATGATAGGAACCTCCTTATCTGCATCAAAATCAAGAACAACAAAATCCACAGGAAAAACAAATTTGTCAACCTTAATGAGCACATCCTCTATTATCCCCTCAGGATAGGCTATGGACCTATCTGCTAACTGAAGGCTAAGAGTGGTGGGCCTCACAGTACCAATACCAAGCTGTTTTGATATGGATTTGGGCATCAAATTGATGCTTGCCCCCAAATCACATAGTGCACGGCCAGAATAAGATTTACCCATAGAACATGGTATTGTGAAACTTCCAGGATCCTTCAATTTCCTTGGAATCATGTTCTGCATGATCATGGTGCACTCTCTAGTCATTGCTACTGTCTCAAATTCTCCTAATCTCTTCCTCTTGGTGAGCACTTCCTTCATAAATTTTGCATAGTTGGGAATTTGTTGAAGTGCTTCCAGCAAGGGAACATTGATGTGGAGTTGTTTTAGCACATCCAAATATTTACTAAATTGATTGTTCTCATGAGCCTGCTTCAACCTTTGTGGAAAAGGAGGAGGAAGGTATTCTGGAACAAGCTTAGGTGGTGGCACATATGCAGGATCAGACGCTATAGCAGTGGGTGCTATAGCATCAGAAGTATTTTTTTCTTTTTCAATTTTTTTATTTTTTTCTTTTTCTTCTCTGCCTTCACCTGTTACAGCAGATGGCCCTTGCAAATCCTTTCCACGCCTCAATGAAATAGCTTTGACCTGCTCCTTCCCATGGATATGTGAAGTAGATGCTTCAACTGTTGAGGGCAAAGCTCCACTAGGCCTCTGAGTTAGAACAGTAGCAATCTGCCCTACTTGATTCTCAAAGTTCCTGATAGCAGCTCTATGAAATTGAATTAATGCATTGGTGTCACTCATGAAGGCTTTGGTGTCCTTCACGAATTTCTTCAGTAAGGTCCCCATGGAGTTGTCAATAGTTTGGGCATTCTGCCATTGTTGTTGCTGAGCAGGGAATCCTGGTGGTGCATTAGATGCTCCAGCATTAAATGAGCTTGCTGCATTATTGCTCCATCTGAAGTTGGGATGGTTTCTCCACCCAGGATTGTAGGAGTTTGAATAGGGGTCATTATTTTTATTGAATCCCACAGGATTGCTTGGGCATTCTTCATAAATGTGCCCTCCTCCACAATAGACACAACTAGTTTCACTAGGAGGAGCTTGTTCAATTACAGCAGCAGCTTCTGTCGACTCATAGTTCTGAGGAGATGCTATAGCATTTGATGCTATAGCATTGGCTGTGGTGAGATTTTTGACCATGTTAGTGAGGGAAGCTACTTGAGCTGTTAGCTTTGTTACCTCATTGACTTCAAGTACCCCTGATTTCTTTTGAGGTGTGGACCTGGCTGTAGGCCAAGAGTAACTGTTTGCTGCTATCTCATCAATAAGGTCACAAGCATCATTGTAAGATGACTTCAGCAAAACTCCTCCAGAAGAAGCATCTAGCATCAATCTGGTTTGTGGCTCCAATCCATTGTAAAATGTCTCCATTTGGATAATGACAGGTATGGCATGGTGAGGACATTTTCTCAACAGCTCTTTGTATCTTTCCCATGCTTCATACAATGATTCATTATCCATTTGTTTGAATGAAGTGATTTCATTTCTCATTTTGGCATTTTTGCTAGGTGGAAAATATTTTGCCAAAAATTTCTCTGCTAGCTCATTCCAGGTATGGATTGAGTTAGGTTCTAATGAGTTTAGCCAAGCTTTTGCCCTGTCCTTTAAAGAATAAGGGAAAAGATTGAGTCTAAAGGCATCATCAGAAACTCCAGGAAAAGAGAAATTACTACAGATCTCCAAAAATTGTTTTAAGTGCATATGTGGATCATCATTTATGGTTCCACCATACTGACCAATTGTTTGAAGCATTTGAAACATCACTGGTTTAAATTCAAAATGAACAGTATTAAGTTGAGTTCTCATTATGCTTGTTTGCATGGCTTGAGGGTTAAAAACAGCATAATCCCTGGCCTGTCCCTATCATTAACCATATATACCTTCTGGTCCAATCTGTATGAATTGTTGCCTGTACCATTCTTCTGGATCATGAACAGAGCCTGAATAATCAGTGACTGGTCCTCTCCCTGTGAATGCAGGAATTTCAGTTTGAGTACCATGTTGGGTTCCACCATGTTGGGAACCTCTACCTCTGCCACCTCTTCCTCCTCTACGGGAACTTCTGCCAGAGTTATGTTCTGACATGGCTGCTCTCTGCTGTAACCTTTGCTGCCTTCGCAATGCTCTGAACCTCCTTTCTATTTCAGGATCAATTTGATATTCTGGTGAACTGAGCCTGTGCATATGCTATAGTATCCTGTGCAGTAGCATCAAAAACAAACACCAGAGTAAAAGCTATACTAATATGCTAAGAATTTCAACAGTAAAATTAATTGCAATCCCCGGCAACGACGCCAAAAACTTGTTGTGGATTTTATATATACGCAAGTATACGTAGTCATACAAGTAATATAGTAGAAAGAAAGGTCGAACCCATAGGGATTGGTCTTAATTTATAGTTGGAATAACTCAGGAAATTAGTGTGTAAAGTAAGTCACAATATTGAGAACAGTAAAATAAAGAGATAAGTTGCTAAGAAATAAAGATGGGAAACTATATGGTGAAGACTTAGTTGGATTGCTCTTACTAAGTAATTTCTCTTTTGTGTTAGTGCTACAGCATTAGATGCTATAGCATTGAGTGCTGTAGCATAAGCTGTGTGCCTTTAGGTCACTTTCTTCAAGGTTTCGTGACAAGATCCTATGTCTAGGCTTTCAAGTAAGTTCACCTCTATATTTTAAGAACCCACAGTATTCACTCTATGAACTAAGCCCTCCTATGTCTAGGTTTGGGCAAGGGTTGTTCTAAGTGTCCTTAAAACAACCACTCACTCATATTAATCTTTGAGATCAACTCATGAACCATGTCTGAACCCATGAATCTATCTATTTTAGTTGGCCAGTCCCAAAACAGATAGATTTGAAAGAATTAAAACACAAAGATTAAAATGCATACAACATAATATTATATCACTAACACATTAAAGAGTCATTACAAAGTTCAAGCAATCCAACTAAAAGATGTTTAGCTCATGTTAAACATTATCAACAACTTACAAACAGTGGAGTTCATATCACCAAGACAGAAAATAGAAGAAGAATGTGCAAAAGATACACCCCTCCAACTCCTACGCATGAACTGGTGTGCTGACAGTGCTATAGCATGAGCAGAACAGAATCTTCTAGTGGATAGATGATGGATCTTCAATGGAAGCAAGAAGACAGATTTTCACTATATGTTTCCTCTTAAAACCAGAGAATTTCGTGGCTGGAAGTGTCTTCTATGGTAGATTGTGGAGTATGAAGTATATCTTCAAGTGTTGGAGTGAAGCTTTCTTTATAGTGCAGATTTTTCCTCTTCTTTTGCAAGTGGGGGAGACAAGTGGGTCATGTTGTCCTATCCATAGTTGCCAAGTGGTCATGTGCAAGTGGTAGTAGGGTGGCTGGATCAGCATGGATTGTGGCAATAGGGAGGCGCTGACTAGACAGATTAGGATTCACATCAGATCTGCTTTCTGCTGCTGTCTTCAAGTGGGCCCCAGCTATACTGCGCGCACGGTGCTATAGCACCTGATGCTATAGCACTTAAACAGAAACATTAGAAACTTCACAAGGGCACCATTTGTGCCAAATAAATTCCATTTCAGTTCTTGACTCCCTTTTCCTTGATTTAACACAAGTATTCACATAACTCCGAGTCTAAGCATGCAAACTTACAACGATTTAAGAGTAGAAATGCTTAAATAACTCTACTAATGGAGAGTTATCAGGCTGTTCGAGGTGCTTTGCTGAATAGGAATCTCGTTCCTTCCTTGGATACTTGTGTTGGTGAACTGCTCAGGGAAGAACAACATCTTCATACTCAACGAACCATGTCTCATGATCCTGTCCTTTCCGAACATGTGCCAGTTGCATATGCTGTGCAAAGTAGAGGCAATGGCTGTGATATGCGCCAGATTCAATGTTTCACTTGCAAGCAATTTGACATGTTGCTCGTAGTTGTCTTAAGAAATTTCGCAATTACTGCAAGCACCAGGGTTGTAACGTCCTAATTTTTGCGGGTCGAAACCAATAAAAATAGTAGAAAATTTTATCAAATAAAATAAATATTTCGCAACTTGAGTTTGATAGTTGTAAAACAACCTTCAAAAGAATATTTATAAAGATAAGAAATCATATCTAAAAGAAATTACAATATATACATGTTATTACAAAAGTGGGCGTCTTCTAAATATCCCAAAAATAATTAAACCCCTCTAGCATTGCCAAACTCTTCACGTCCTCAACAGTCTTAGTCCCTGAAAACAACACTCTAATGAGATACGAAATCCCAGTGAATAATACACACAGTTTTAAAAAGAGTATTGTTCTCAGCCGGCACGGTAACCGGAAAACTCGACCATGGTACCCGCGTTCTTCAAAAACAATCTTTAAAAATATAAGTAGTTGAGACACTTTTTCACAATAAAATAATAATTTAAAATAAACAACAAGAGACTATCCGCTAAGAATCAATATGACTCACTTTCATAATAGTAAAAATAATACAAGCAATCTATATACCCTCACAGAATAAAATAATTTAAGACTATAGATGTTTCATGCTCATTGGCTGAGATTCAACAGTAGATAATTCCCATAATATTGACAAATCATTCCTCCTCTTAGAACCAACAGAAAATAAATAAGTTAAGTGGCGTCCCACTATCATATGGAGATATACCCCTTCCGCGAAGTAGGTGTTATCTCATCGTGTGGAGCACCAGCTCGTCTAATGTGGGGTATATGACCCATCCGTGTGGAGCTCGAAGCTCGTCTAATATGGGGTATAAGACCCGTCCATGTGGAGCACCAGCTCGTCTAATGTGGGGTACGAAACCCATCCATGTGGGGCTCGAAGCCCATCTCGAACACAAAAGAATAAGCACTAGGAAATCTGTATACTTCTATAAATTGGGATAAATAATAGACATAATAACTTCGAGCAACACTATCAGTACCTCATATAACCGTAAGGGATATGTAACATATCATTTAAATGATTAAATGGTCACCAGTAGCTAGTCAAACCAGTAAATTCACTAGTGTCGCATATGTATCATCTACATACCTATTCAAGTACTTGTCTAGTAGTTATTTCAAACAAGGCTATTCACACAAGGACAATCACAATCCAAATTAATAATATTTTTCTAAAGACAGTGTGTGGGGTATTAGCGTGAGAGAAAAATAATGCTAGGGAAACATGATAGTTAGACATAATGGTACCCTTCAAAAAACATGTTGATATATTAAGGGGGATGAAGTCTCAAGCAATACGGCAACTTACGGTATACATATATGATATTCTAAGTCTCATTAACAATAAAAAGACATGAACAATTAGCAAGGGACAAAGAATAAGGATCGTAATGTCAGCACAATTGCAGCAATTAATATCCAACAATCACTTTAAGGATTTCAAGTATTATGGGAACGTGAATTAGTGCATATTAACTGGAAAAAAGTTCCGAGACAGATTATCAATGTGTACTGTGTACGAGGGATGACACAACATTGGATAATAATTTCATTGGGTTGTGGTTAAGCAAATCTTGTTTGTTATGAGATCCCTATTTTAATTAGAAATAAACTTACATCAACATAGATCCTATCACATAATTTATTCTTGAAAACTATAATTGTTTTTCATCCAAAAACTACAAAATTAAAGTACCATGGAAGGTTTTAAGAGGTGTGATTACTCACCTCTTGAAGATCTCTCAAAACAACAAAAGCTCATATGTGTATCGGTGTTGTTAGTATCAAATTTGACAGTCGTTTTCTTTATCTATTCAGAAGCACAAAACGCCCCATTTTTCCAATTATCACACCACAATGTAAATATCCAGTAGCCTGCGATTCTCTTCCCTCTTCTACTCTTTATATTTTTCTCGGTTTGTTTTCTATTTATGTTTCCGCCGTCAAACCTTATACCGTATTTCAACTCCCTCCTCTTAGTTTTCCTAACCTAGTTATTCTATATATATATTATGTGACGATTCCCTCACTACTATAAAACGCATTGGGCTGCGCTATTACTACTTATCACAAGTCCAACACATATGGTTTTACTTTTTTTTTCTTTTTTTTTTATCAACACATTTGGTTTTACTTATGTTATCGTAAAATAATCATTTGGTCTGCTCCTCTTTTTTTATATCATCTAATCTTATATTATTATAATGCATAGATAAGAAAACAACATAACCTATTTTGGTTTCTAGCATCATATAATAAATAATAAATATTAGTATATGTATTCATATAGCAAATCATCTTTTACATGTACAGCCAAAGAAGTATTATCAGGTACCAAATCCTTTATTTCAACTATGTTAATATAATATTATAACACCAATTTCACAATTTCAAAAGAATAGAATAAAATTGTTTTTATTAGTATTAACAAACTTATCTTCGCTAGTTGGGAGAGCTTAGTCTTGTTAACTTTATACTTCTAAATCACTACCTTGTGGCAATAAAGTCGAACTATTCCTAATATTATATTTTGGGATGTTACAAGGGTCATATCATCTCTGCATGTCCTACGCGTCCTCCACGACCGACTAAGCGTCCGATGCAGGCAGTCCATGTCACTACCAGTGATGCTGCTAATTCTTCCACCACTAGTGCATCTGATGGTAGTGCTCTACCGCTAGAACTGATTCAACAAATGGTATTTTCTGCTCTCTCAGCCTTGGGTATTACTGGTAAGTCTTCGTTCGTTTCTCGTCCATGGTTACTTGACTCTGGTGCATCAAATCACATGACGGGTTCCCCTGAGCACTTGCACAATTTACATCCTTATACTGGTAATCAGAAAATTCAAATTGCCGTTGGTAGTACTCTTCCTATCACTAATGTTGGTGACACCAACTCTAAGTTTCGAAATGTGCTTGTTGCACCTGGCCTTTCTTCAAATTTATTGTCTGCTAGTCAATTAGTGGATGACGGTTGTGATGTTAATCTTACTCGGGTTGGTTGTCTTGTGCAGGAGCAGGTGTCAGGGAAGGTGATTGCGAAGGGGCCTAAAGTAGGAAGAATGTTTCCACTGCAGTTTATTCCTAGTCATATTTGTCTCTTGCTTCTACTAGTGTTTTGAATTCATGTGAGGATTGGCATAAGAAATTGGGTCATCCAAACTCTGTTGTTTTGTCTCACTTATATAAAACTGGTTTGTTGGGTAGTAAACCTATTGACTCTTGTGTCTCTATTTCATATTCTGTTTGCAAATTAGCTAAAAGTAAAACACTTCCTTTTCCATCTGGTGCTCATTGTAACGCCCAAATATTTAATTAAATTATTTAATTAAATATTTAGGTATTCAATTATTTATTTTATTTATTTTAGTTGGTGTAATTATATTAACGATGGATTGAGAGGTGTGTAATTGGATTTTAGGTGATGACGTTAGTGATCGGGCTTAAGCTGGTGGAAGCCCGTGATCCAAGCCCGCTAGCTAGGCGCATAGGAGAAGCGCCTAGGCTAGGGTTTAGTGGCATTTGCGATTTGTTGAGAAAGAAAGAGAGAAGAGAGTTGCGAATAGAGAGAGGAGAAGAGAGGAAGGGTGTACGGCGCGAATTCAAGGGAGGAGAAGAAGAGGAGAACTTCGCAGATTCAAGGGAGCGGAGAGGAGCTGTGTTGCTGAGGTTCTGTTGGTGACTTTCTCAAGGGAAGTGGTGCTCTCCTACTATAAGGTAAGGGTGGGGTTCTTCCTTATAATAGGGTTCTATGATGGGGTTTATGTGGGGATAGGTCCTATGATGCCCTTGTTTGATTTTGATGTCTAAATTGATGGTGGTTGGATTATAACTATGATTGATTGAAATAATTGCTCGTTGGTGATTGTTGCAACTCTAGAAATTTGGTGTTCATAGGTGTTGATGTGAATTGCATGCTAGGTGTTTGACAAATTGTATTTTTATGTTGTGATTGATAATTCATGGTGATTGGTATTGGTGGTTGAAGAATTGGTGATTTGAATTGGTGAAAAATCAAAATTTGTTGACCCTAGGGCGCCATGGGCGCCATTGTCTTAGTGCTGTTTTTGGCGCCCTGTGCATGGGCGCCGTGCCTGGCCATGTGCCTTGATGCTTCAGTTGCTGTTTCTGGCGCCCAGTGCCCGGGCGCCGTGTCTGGGTGTGTCTCGCTTGCCAGTGTGCTGTGCGTTGTGTTCTTGTGTTTGGCGCCCTGGGTGTGGGCGCCGTGTGCCAAGTTGTTGCGTTGTTGTTTTTGGCGCCCTGGGTGTGGGCGCCGTGTGCCAGGGTGTGTGGGTGTGTGGCTGTGCGTGGGTGTGTGTGTTGCTGTGTCTTGGTGCAGGGGCGCTTTGGCGCCCTGTGCCTGGGCGCCACATGCTGCGTGTTGCGTTGTGTTCCCTGTTGTCTGGGCGCCATGGGCGCCAAATCCTGTGTCTGTGTTGTGTTGTGGCGCGCTGTCTTGGCGCAGGGGGCGCCATGGGCGCCAGTGTCTGGTGCGTGTCCTGCTTGTGTTGCATTCTGTCAAAGTTACCTGGGCGCCAAGGGTGCCAGTTTCTGTTGCTGGCCAGTTTCCAGCGTGTTCCCTGCTAGGCGCCCAGTGCCTGGGGGCCATTTTCAGGATGTTGCTCAACTTTGTCCAGGTTTTGTTTTTGACATATCTTTTGACTCGGGAGTCCGATTTAGACGATTCAAAATGTTTTGGAAAGCTTATTCAGAGGCCTAACTGAATATTCTAATTTCAGGCAAAGTAATCTATTTTTCTCGAAATGGTTGGCTGTTGAAAGTTACTGTTTTAGAACAAAAATAATGTCGTCGTCCCAAATGTTTTGGAAAATTGTTGTCATCTTGGCGAATTGGTGTTGTTTTGGAAAATTGTTGTCTCCTCGGTGTCTTGGTGTTGTGTTGGAAAATTATGTCCTCTTGGTGTCTTGGTGCGGTTTGATGCTAGGTGTGAAGGCTCAAACCTTGGTGTTGTTGGAATTAGGTGTGAAGGTTCCAAGTCTTGGTGTTCTGTTGGGTCGGGTGGTTGGTGCTTTAGGTGTCGTTGTGGCTAGGTGCGAAGGCCCAACTTTGGTGATATTTGGTGATTGTTGTTGGTGTGTCACATTGTGACTAATTTGGTGATTGTCTGTGTGCATTCATGGTGTCGCATACATCATATGCATTATTTTGCTGAAGACCTTTGATCTTGGAGCTAGGTGTGAAAGCTCAAATTTTTATAAAAACTGGTGAGCCTGGTGTGAAAGCTCGATTTTTGGTGAATTGGTGAGCCTGGTGTGAAAGCTCTCAATTTTGGTGACGCCCCTATTTACGGGCAAGACTTTTGGTGATTTTGGTACCACATGCATATGCCCGTTGGTGTGGGTTGCATACATGCATTGTCATGACATATGGTGACTGGTTGTAATGTTATACTTTGACGTAATGCTTATAATTAGTTGTATGTTGTAATTTGATGTGTGTAGTGGAGTGGTAGATGTAGTATCATATTCTAGCATATTTCCTATCATTTTATGCTATTATATTGAAGATATCTCACCCCTTCTGTTTGAATGTTACCCCTATGCGGTAACGTGCAGGTGATTGCGAGTGAAGGCTTAGGTACCTTCGCTATTCTGAGTCAGTGTTGTCGGTGTCCTTGCTTTGATGTGTAACACTCAGGGGGGGATAAACGTTGAACTTAGTTGTTATATTTTGTTTGGAGTCCATTCAGGACGTTGTTATTTCATGTTTTAAAACTTATGTTATATTCCGCTGCGTGGTGATGTAATCTTTGGTGATGTGGTTAATTAAACAGGTGTTATGGGCTTAGTCCCTTTTTGATAAGTTATTTATATCATATAAGACGTTTTATTTAGTGATGAATGTGTGACATCCTTTTTCGAATTATGAATCAAATTTTTTGTAAACTCTGATTTTGTTAAATAATTACCGGGTAGAAAAGGGGTGTTACATTAGTGGTATCAGAGCAAAAGTTCGGTCTGTCCGGCCAAGTTGTCCAGTCGTAATGTCAATTGACAATGGTGTGTTGTCAATTATATCTAACTGTTGGTTGTTTTGCAGCAAGTGAGTTGGAATGGCTGGGAGGAATGATACTGCAATTGCTGCTGCTCTAGCTGCTATGGCACAGGCTGTTCAGAATCAACAGAATGCCGGTGGTGAGAATGCTGGGACTCGCAGTCTGGCGACATTTCAGAGAGAGAATCCGCCCACGTTCAAGGGCAAGTATGACCCCGATGGTGCTTTGGCTTGGTTGAAAGAAATGGAGAGGATTTTTCGAGTGATGGATTGTACCCAAGCACAGAAGGTTCGCTATGGTACGCATATGCTAGCTGAGGAAGCTGATGATTGGTGGTTAGAGACGAGGCAGAGGTTGGAGGCTGCTAATGAAGAGATTACCTGGGAAGTGTTCAGCAGAGAGTTTAACCGTAAGTATTATCCGGAGGATGTCCGATGGAAGAAAGAGATTGAGTTCCTGAAGCTGAAACAGGGGAGTATGTCTGTATCTGAGTATGCTGCAAAGTTCGTGGAGCTAGCAAAGTTCTATCCGCATTACACTGGAGCTAATGCTGAGTTTTCTAAATGTATCAAGTTTGAGAATGGTCTGAGGCCTGAGATCAAGAAAGCAATCAGATATCAAAAGATCTGTGTCTTTGCTGACTTGATTGATAGTTGCAGGATTTTTGAGGAGGATAGTAATGCTCACTACAAGATTGTGAATGACAAGAGGAGCAAGATTCAAGGCCGTAGTAAGCCGTATGAGGTCCCTGCGGGCAAGGGTAAGCAGAGAGCTGATGCTGGTAAGAGGACTAGTGGGGGAGATGCCCCTGCTAGCATTGTGTGTTTTAAGTGTGGCAAGCCTGGCCACAAGAGTTTCATGTGCAAAAGCGACGTGAAGAAGTGTTTCAAGTGCGGTAAGGATGGTCATGTGGTGGCTGAATGTGAGCGCAAGGCAGTGGTCTGCTACAACTGTGGTGAAGAGGGGCACATTAGTACTCAGTGTCCGAAGCCGAAGAAGGAAAGGTCCAGCTGAAAGGTGTTTGCTTTAGCAGGTGAGGAGCCTACTGAAGATGATAGACTCATTAGAGGTACGTGCTTCATTAATAGTACTCCTTTAAAGTCTATTGTTGATACTGGTGCTACTCATTGCTTTATTGCTGCTGATTGTTGTAAGAGGTTGAATCCTGTATTGTCTGCTATGAATGGAGAGATGGTTGTCGACACTCCAGCTAAGGGGTCGGTAACTACCTCTCTAGTGTGTTCTCAGTGTCCATTGTCGATCTTCGATAGAGACTTTGTTGTGGATTTTGTTTGTTTGCCGCTGAAGGGATTTGATGTAATTTTGGGCATGAACTGGTTGGAGCATAACCATGTTCGCATTGACTGTCGTCGCAAGCGTGTGAGCTTTGGAGAGGAAGAGTCTGGTTTGTTATCTGCTAGTCAGTTGCGGGAGTTAGAAAAGGAGGGAGTTCAGTTATTCTCGCTGATGGCATCGCTGTCTGTTGAGAATCAAGCTATCATTGAGGAGTTGCAAGTGGTGCGCGAATTTCCCGAAGTCTTTCCTGATGAGATTCCAAGTGTGCCGCCTGAGAGGGAAGTGGAGTTTTCTATTGAGCTGGTACCCGGTACGAGGCCTGTGTCTATGGCACCGTACAGGATGTCTGCGTCAGAATTGTCTGAGTTGAAGAAGCAACTTGAAGATCTGCTTGAGAAGAAGTTTATTAGGCCGAGTGTATCGCCATGGGGAGCTCCTGTGTTGCTGGTGAAGAAGAAGGATGGAAGCATGAGGTTGTGTGTTGATTATAGGTAGCTGAATAAGGTGACCATTAAGAACAAGTATCCACTACCGAGGATAGACGATTTGATGGATCAGTTGGTGGGTCCTCCAGTGTTCAGCAAGATTGAATTGAGGTCAGGTTATCATCAGATCAAGGTGAAGGATGAAGATGTTCAGAAGACTGCTTTCAGGACGCGGTATGGTCATTATGAGTATTCGGTGATGCCGTTCGGTGTCACTAACGCGCCGGGTGTATTTATGGAATACATGAATCGTATATTCCATACTTACTTGGACCGGTTCGTAGTTGTGTTCATTGATGACATCCTGATTTATTCGAAGTCGGAGGAAGAGCATGCGGAGCATTTGAGATTAGTATTGGAGGTCCTGAGAGAGAAGAGGCTGTACGCCAAATTGTCTAAGTGTGAATTCTGGTTGTCAGAAGTAAGTTTTCTGGGTCATATTATTTCTGGTAAGGGTATTGCTGTAGATCCGTCTAAGGTTGATGCCGTGATGCAGTGGGAGAGTCCGAAGTCGGTTACGGAGATTAGAAGCTTCTTAGGGTTGGCTGGTTACTACAGAAGGTTCATCAAAGGTTTTTCTAAGTTGGCCCTTCCGTTGACGCTGTTGACTTGTAAGGGTAAAGCTTTTGTGTGGGATGCTCGTTGTGAGGAAAGTTTCCTTGAGTTGAAGAAGAGATTGACGACGTCTCCTGTTTTGACGTTGCCAAATCCGAAAGAGCCGTTCGTGGTGTATTGTGATGCTTCGAAGATGGGTCTAGGTGGCGTGCTTATGCAAGATGGGAAGGTGATTGCTTATGCGTCGAGGCAGTTAAGGATTCATGAGAAGAATTATCCAACGCATGATTTGGAGTTGGCTGCAGTAGTATTTGTGTTGAAGATTTGGAGGCACTATTTGTATGGTTCCAGATTTGAGGTGTTCAGTGATCATAAGAGTTTGAAATACTTGTTTGACCAGAAAGAGCTGAATATGAGGCAGCGAAGGTGGTTAGAACTGTTGAAAGACTATGATTTCGGTTTGAACTATCATCCAGGCAAAGCTAATGTCGTGGCTGATGCTTTAAGTCGAAAGTCCTTGCATATGTCGGCAATGATGGCTAAGGAGTTAGAGTTGATCGAGGAATTCAGGGATTTGAGTTTGGTTTGTGAAGTGTCGTCTCAGAGTGTTAAGCTGGGTATGTTGAAGATTAATAATGAGTTCCTTGACAGTATTAGAGAAGCCCGGAAGTTAGACATCAAGTTAGTTGATTCGATAGTCGGGGATGATCATCCTGAGGGTAGTGATTTTAAGTTGGATGCGCATGGTGTTTTGAGATTCCGTGATAGGATTTGTATTCCTGAAGGCGCAGAGCTGAAGAGAGCAATTTTGGAAGAGGGTCATCAAAGTAAGTTGAGTATTCATCCGGGAGCTACAAAGATGTATCAAGATCTGAAGAAGCTGTTCTGGTGGCCTGGGATGAAGCGAGATGTAACACAATTTGTGTATGCCTGTTTGACTTGCCAGAAGTCAAAGGTGGAGCATCAGAAGCCTGCTGGACTGATGCAACCGTTAGAAATTCCTGAGTGGAAATGGGATAGCATCTCGATGGATTTTATAACGGGATTGCCTAATACTGCGAAAGGGTATGATGTAGTTTGGGTGATTGTTGACAGGTTAACGAAATCGTCTCATTTTGTTCCTATCAGCATCACGTATCCGGTGTCGAAGTTGGCAGAGATTTATATCCGGGAGATTGTGAAGCTTCATGGAGTTCCTAAGAGTATTGTTTCGGATAGAGATCCGAGGTTCACTTCAGATTTTTGGAAGAGTTTGCAAGAGAAGTTGGGGTCTAAGCTGAGGTTGAGCTCGGCATATCATCCTCAGACAGATGGTCAGTCAGAGAGGACAATTCAGTCATTAGAAGATTTGTTGAGGGCTTGTGTTTTGGAACAAGGAGGTTTGTGGGATTCCTATCTTTCGTGAATTGAGTTCACGTATAACAATAGTTACCATTCTAGTATCGGGATGGCACCTTTTGAGGCGTTGTATGGTCGGAAGTGTAGAACCCCGTTGTGTTGGTATGAGTCTGGAGAGAGTGTGGTGCTTGGACCGGAGATTGTTCGGGAGACAACAGAGAAGATAAAGTTGATCCGTGAGAAGATGAAGGCTTCGCAGAGTCGTCAGAAGAGTTATCACGACAAGAGGAGAAAAGATTTAGAATTTCAGGAGGGTGAGCATGTATTTTTGAGAGTCACTCCAGTGACCGGTGTTGGCCGTGCTTTGAAGTCGAAGAAGCTCACTCCTAGATTCATTGGTCCTTATCAGATTTCCGGGAGAGTTGGGAATGTGGCGTATAGAGTGGCTTTACCGCCAAATCTTTCGAATTTACACGACGTATTTCATGTGTCGCAACTTCGGAAGTATGTTTCGGATCCATCTCATGTGATCCACATGGATGATGTGGAGGTGCGGGATAATCTCACGGTAGAGACTATGCCTGTGCGGATTGAAGATCATGAGGTGAAGGTGTTAAGAGGCAAGGAAATTGCATTGGTGAAGGTGGTCTGGCTAGGAGCTGCCGGTGAGAGCATGACTTGGGAGTTGGAGAGTAAGATGCGGGAGTCCTATCCAGAGCTGTTTGATTCAGGTGAGTTTTCGAGGACGAAAACATTCTAAGTGGGGGAGAGTTGTAACGCTCAAATATTTAATTAAATTATTTAATTAAATATTTAGGTATTCAATTATTTATTTTATTTATTTTAGTTGGTGTAATTATATTAACGATGGATTGAGAGGTGTGTAATTGGATTTTAGGTGATGACGTTAGTGATCGGGCTTAAGCTGGTGGAAGCCCGCTAGCTAGGCGCATAGGAGAAGCGCCTAGGCTAGGGTTTAGTGGCATTTGCGATTTGTTGAGAAAGAAAGAGAGAGGAGAGTTGCGAATAGAGGGAGGAGAAGAGAGGAAGGGTGTACGGCGCGAATTCAAGGGAGGAGAAGAAGAGGAGAACTTCGCAGATTCAAGGGAGCGGAGAGGAGCTGTGTTGCTGAGGTTCTGTTGGTGACTTTCTCAAGGGAAGTGGTGCTCTCCTACTATAAGGTAAGGGTGGGGTTCTTCCTTATAATAGGGTTCTATGATGGGGTTTATGTGGGGATAGGTCCTATGATGCCCTTGTTTGATTTTGATGTCTAAATTGATGGTGGTTGGATTATAACTATGATTGATTGAAATAATTGCTCGTTGCTGATTGTTGCAACTCTAGAAATTTGGTGTTCATAGGTGTTGATGTGAATTGCATGCTAGGTGTTTGACAAATTGTATTTTTATGTTGTGATTGATAATTCATGGTGATTGGTATTGGTGGTTGAAGAATTGGTGATTTGAATTGGTGAAAAATCGAAATTTGTTGACCCTAGGGCGCCATGGGCGCCATTGTCTTAGTGCTGTTTTTGGCGCCTTGTGCCTGGGCGCCGTGCCTGGCCATGTGCCTTGATGCTTCTGTTGCTGTTTCTGGCGCCCAGTGCCTGGGCGCCGTGTCTGGGTGTGTCTCGCTTGCCAGTGTGCTGTGCGTTGTGTTCCTGTGTTTGGCGCCCTGGGTGTGGGCGTCGTGTGCCAAGTTGTTGCGTTGCTGTTTTTGGCGCCCTGGGTGTGGGCGCCGTGTGCCAGGGTGTGTGGGTGTGTGGCTGTGCGTGGGTGTGTGTGTTGCTGTGTCTTGGCGCCCTGTGCCTGGGCGCCACATGCTGCGTGTTGCGTTGTGTTCCCTGCTGTCTGGGCGCAATGGGCGCCGAATCCTGTGTCTATGTGTTATTATGGCGCGCTGTCTTGGCGCAGGGGGCGCCATGGGCGCTTGTGTCTGGTGCGTGTCCTGCTTGTGTTGCGTTCTGTCCAAGTTGCCTGGGTGCCAAGGGCGCCAGTTTCTATTGCTGGCCAGTTTCCAGCGTGTTCCCTGCTAGGCGCCCAGTGCCTGGACGCCATTTTCAGGATGTTACTCAACTTTGTCCCGGTTTTGTTTTTGACATATCTTTTGACTCGGGAGTCCGATTTAGACGATTCAAAATGTTTTGGAAAGCTTATTCAGAGGCCTAACTGAATATTCTAATTTCAGGTAAAGTAATCTATTTTTCTGGAAATGGTTGGCAGTTGAAAGTTACTGTTTTAGAACAAAAATAATGTCGTCGTCCCAAATGTTTTGGAAAATTGTTGTCATCTTGGCGTATTGGTGTTGTTTTGGAAAATTGTTGTCTCCTTGGTGTCTTGGTGTTGTGTTGGAAAACTATGTCCTCTTGGTGTCTTGGTGCGGTTTGATGCTAGGTGTGAAGGCTCAAACCTTGGTGTTTTTGGAACTAGGTGTGAAGGTTCCAAGTCTTGGTGTTCCGTTGGGTCGGGTGGTTGGTGCTTTAGGTGTCGTTGTGGCTAGGTGCGAAGGCCCAACTTTGGTGATATTTGGTGATTGTTGTTGGTGTGTCACATTGTGACTAATTTGGTGATTGTCTGTGTGCATTCATGGTGTCGCATACAGCATATGCATTATTTTGGTGAAGACCTTTGGTCTTGGAGCTAGGTGTGAAAGCTCAAATTTTTATAAAAACTGGTGAGCCTGGTGTGAAAGCTCGATTTTTGGTGAATTGGTGAGCCTGGTGTGAAAGCTCTCAATTTTGGTGACGCCCCTATTTACGGGCAAGACTTTTGGTGATTTTGGTACCACATGCATATGCCCGTTGGTGTGGGTTGCATACATGCATTGTCATGACATATGGTGACTGGTTGTAATGTTATAATTTGATGTAATGCTTATAATTGGTTGTATGTTGTAATTTGATGTGTGTAGTGGAGTGGTAGATGTAGTATCATATTCTAGCATATTTCCTATGATTTTATGCTATTATATTGAAGATAACTCACCCATTCTGTTTGAATGTTACCCATATGCGGTAACGTGCAGGTGATTGCGAGTGAAGGCTTAGGTACCTTCGCTATTCTGAGTCGGTGTTGTCGGTGTCCTTGCTTTGATGTGCAACACTCAGGAGGGATAAACGTTGAACTTAGTTGTTATATTTTGTTTGGAGTCCATTCAGGACGTTGTTATTTCATGTTTTAAAACTTATGTTATATTCCGCTGCGTGGTGATGTAATCTTTGGTGATGTGGTTAATTAAACAGGTGTTATGGGCTTAGTCCCTTTTTGATAAGTTATTTATATCATATGACGTTTTATTTAGTGATGAATGTGTGACATCCTTTTTCGAATTATGAATCAAATTTTTTGTAAACTCTGATTTTGTTAAATAATTACCGGGTAGAAAACGGGTGTTACACTCATCATGCTTCCACTTGTTTTGAGATGATTCATAGTGATGTTTGGGGAATATCACCTGTAGCTTCTCATGCTCACTATAAATATTTTGTTACATTTGTCGATGATTACAGTCGTTTTACTTGGATTTATTTTCTTAAATGTAAATCTGAAGTGTTTTCCATGTTTAAGAAATTTCCAACATATGTTGAAACTCAATTTCAAACCAGTATTAAAGTTATTCGCTCTGATTTTGGTGGTGAGTATATGTCTCATGAGTTTCAGGAGTATCTACAGCAAAAATGTGTTTTGTCTCAACGATCTTGTCCCAATACCCCTTGGCAAAATGGTATTGCAGAACGTAAGAATCGCCACTTGTTGGATGTGACACGAACCTTACTTCTCCAAGCTTCTGTTCCATCTAGATTTTGGGTGGAGGCTCTTTCCACAACTGTTTTCTTGATCAATCGTCTTCCATCTACAGTTATTGAGTTTGATTCTCCTTTCTTTCATCTATTAAAAACTCAGCCTGATTACAGTAGTTTACATACTTTTGGGTGTGTCTGTTTTGTTCACCTACCTTCCACTGAAAGGCATAAGCTTGGGGCACAATCTGTCCAATGTGCATTTATGGGGTATAGTCACTCACATAAGGGTTTTATATATTATGATGTCTCTAACCATCGTTTTCGCATTTCTAGAAATGTAACATTTTTTGATAATCAGTTTATGTTTCCTTGCCCTTCTCCTAGTCTGAAAGATATTGCTATACTTCCCCAATTTTCTCCATCTATAGAACGTTTCAAACCTGGTATTATATATGTCAGACAAGGCAGTAGGCAGGTTCCCACTCCCCCTTTCGACGTTGATCCGCCACCTGATCTTGATCCTGCACCAGCTGCACCACGGCGTTCTAGTCGAACGTCCCGCGCACCTGATAGATATTCACCAAACAGGTTTGATTCCTCGCATACTGCTTTAACTGCTTCTCTCTCTAGCACATCTATTCTTACTTGTTACTCGGAGGCTGTTAAAGATGTGCGTTGGGTAAATGCCATGAATGAGGAACTCCAGGCCCTTCAGGACAATTTCACATGGGATATTGTTGCTTGCCCTCCTGATATCAAACCCATAGGCTGTAAATGAGTGTATTCCGTGAAACTGAATTCTGATGGATCACTCAATCGGTACAAGGCTCGATTGGTTGCTTTAGGCAACAAGCAGGAATATGGCATTGATTATGATGAGACATTTGCAGCAATTGCTAAAATCACTACTGTCAGAACGGTGTTGTCTATAACTACTTCTCATGGGTGGTCTCTCCACCAAATGGATGTGAAAAATGCATTTCTTCATGGTGATCTAACTGAAGATATTTACATGATTCCTCCTCAAGGCCTATTCTCTTCATCTAAGGGTGTGTGCAAGATCAAACGCTCTCTTTTTGGTTTGAAACAGGCGCCCAGAGCATGGTATGAGAAATTTTGTTCCACTCTACTTGGATTCTCTTTTACTCAAAGTAAGTATGATTCCTCTTTGTTCATTCACCGCACATCTACGGGCATTGTTTTGTTCCTTCTTTATGTTGATGATATGATCATCACTGGTTCTGATGAAGCATCCATGCGGGAAGTTAAACAACAACTTCAAGCCTCATTTCAGATGAAAGACCTTGGTAATTTACATTATTTCCTTGGACTTGAGGTTCATTCTACCTCCAAGGGTATATTTCTCCATCAGCATAAGTATGACACAGATCTTATTGCTATGGCTGGCCTCCAATCAACTAATACTGTGGATACTCCTCTTGAAGTTAATGTTAAATACCACCGTGACGAGGGTGACATTTTGACTGATCCTTTATTGTATCGACAGCTCGTGGGTAGTCTTAACTACTTGACCATTACACGTCCTGACATTTCGTTTGCTGTTCAGCAAGTAAGTCAGTTCATGCATTCTCCTCGTCATCTTTACTTGGCAGCGGTTTGTCGTATAATTCGCTACTTGAAAGGCACCTCTCAACGAGGATTATTCTTTCCTAGAGGGACGCCTCCTAAGCTGATTGCCTATAGTGATGCTGATTACGCCGGGTGTCCTGACACTCAACGCTCTGTCACTGGTTGGTGCATATTTCTTGGTTCCTCATTGGTCTCATGGAAGAGTAAGAAGCAAGCAAGAGTCTCTAAATCTTCAACTGAATCAGAGTATCGTGCTATGTCTACTGCATGCTCGGAGATAATTTGGCTCCGTGGTCTTTTGGCTGAACTTGGATTTCCTCCAACTGAGCCAACATCTCCGTATGCTGACAATACAAGTGCCATTCAAATTGTTGCAAATCCGGTTTTCCATGAGCGTATAATCATGTTATATCCATTCCTCATATCAATACTCAATTTCAGGTTGCAGATATTTTGACCAAAGTTGTTCCTCGTCCGCGCCATCAGTTTCTTGTTAGCAAATTGATGCTCCTTGATCACCCGCATCAATTTGAGGGGGATGCGAATCAGGAATAAATCAAGAATTGAATTCACAAATTGATTCTCCTTTATTGTAAATAATTTACTTTCCTAGAATGGGTAGATAAATTAGGCAATAGTATATTTGTCATAATGTATTGTAATTACCTGTAATTACCCAAACTATTATATATAGAAGCAATGACAAAGAGGAGACGCATCAAGCCAAATTTCTTGACAATGTCAATGTTGGTTCATGAGAAAACCACCACGAGAGCTACCAACTACATGTAAGTTTTCACTTCCACATACAACTCCAATTACCTTTTACTACTTGAGAATGTTCATAAAGGCCATTAAAGAAAGTTGCTATGTAAGTCTTTCTCAAGAGACTCGTGGAACTCAATAACCATAGTTTAAGTTGTCAACTCCCTCGTGAATCGTGATAGTGAAACCTCCACTGAAACATTTCACACAACTTGGTCAAGCTTCTAGAACATTGTGTCTCTTCCATCCCACTTTGGCCATCTCCAATATAGACCCAATCTTCGTGACCTCCATCAACCTACACTCATTTATCTAGTTAGAAAAATGTAAATAACACCAAAAATTTGATTGTGTTATTCCTTTGTTCTCTTTCGAAGCCGCAATCTCATTAAATTCACCCAACGTCATCTAAGGCTCATTGATACTAGCAGCCAAGTTCCTCAGTTGACACCATGTTTCAATGTTCACCCAATTCTACATCAGCCAATTACCGCAAGAGAAATGACAAGTAAACACCACGCACCATGGCTTCTGATGGTATTACTGGCTTTAATTATACCACTCTTGTCACGCTACCAACACCACTTCCAAGACCAGTTGTTTTCATTCCACTCTCCCGTGTCAGCAACGGTAGCTTTGCGGTTACAGGAAAACAGAAACAGACTAGGATATGAGGAATCAAAGGAGTGTGTACCTGCCCGATTGGACATCCAAAAGCTGGTGCTCTTTCCATCTCCTACCCTATGAAGCACGAACTCGGACACGACACCTCGGACACGACACGGACACGCGGACACCGCTAATGTCCAAAATATAGGACACTGGGACACCGCATATTATAATTAAGTATTTATTACAATTAAATAAAATATGAACATTACTTATAAAAGATTTAAATTGAGCAGTTTATTTCATAACAATAAAAGTTCTTAAACAAATTAAGATAGTTTTTCACATTTATTTTCCATCTACTACATCGATAAGCTAAAAATGATGTAGTCAAATTTAATATTTTTAACCCCTTCCTTGATTATCCCAACTTTGACACTTCTGTAACATTTGTAGAAGTGTCTCAGAAGTATTCAAGAAGTGACTAAAATGTGTCGAAGCAAAGAAAAAGAAAGATTTTTTGGGACACTTGTCTGAGGTGTCGTACACGTGTCGTACGGGTGTCAGACACTGACGCGTGTCGGACACCGAGACACGTCTAATCTCAGAGGTGTCCGTGCTTCATAGCTCCTACCTTTTGCCTTAGTTGCATTCTAAACCACCCAGCACCTGTAGAGTTGTCAGCGCTAGCAAGCATAGATCTCTCCACCACAAGGAGCATTTTTTTAAAGTACTTCAACTAAAGCGATCAGGGAAAATGCTCCAACCTTTAGGTGATTAGATCAGATAGCCAGTCTAATGTCTACGCTCCAACCTATGATGCACGGATACTTTAGTTTTGTTGCTGTATCCATATCTGATACTTCCTGATATTCTCCGATACGTCATAAGTATATAACTGATTAGTATTAAAATATTTTTCTTTCTTTTTATAAAAACAAAAGTCCCTAGTATGACACCTTAAGTACACTTTATAAGCACAAGAACAAATGTAACCCAAGTCATATAAACACGAGAGAAAACAATTATCCTTAGACTTTGTTTTACAAGTGTAACTCACTAGTTTCTATGTGCCTATCTGTTTTTTTGTGCTAACCTATGTTTCTTTGGGTCTATTTGTGTCTAAGTATTTTCTATTATTTTGTGAATATTTTGTTTTTTATAAACGAATCTTAGGCGTATCGTATCCTATGCTTTTCAAGGAAGTCCATATCACCGTATCTGATTCGTATTACGACACGCGTATCGTATCTGTACATCATAGCATGCAACAAATCTTGTGCTCAAATATCAATTACCCATTCCTCATTATTTACACTATCAACCATTAGACAGTTTTAACGAAACTACTTCATTTCTTTGTAAAAAAATGTACCCATGAAGCAACTGTTTGCCACATCCATCACGTCAATATCTTCTCCTAATATCCACACTACTTCAAGTTTGGTCTACACGATTTTTTTTTTGTGAAAAAGCTTGGTCTTCATGATACTGAAACGGTGAAACCTAAGCTCTTACCCAATGGTTTCACTACCAGAACATCCTTAAGGCAAGCTTATGGAAAGTGCGAAACATCTATCAAAAATTGAAAATATTTGTTTATTTGAATGGTGACGTACAAATTAGAACAACTTTTAGTTACTTTTTTTTTTGTTTATAAAAAGTTTAGATGAGTTGGGCCCTGGGGATTACCAGAGTCAGGGCAGGCCTCACGGTTTTTTGAGTATTTACAGAGGGGTTTTACTTTCCCCACACCCCCTCCTACTCTTTCACACCCCCTAACTTCTAAAAACCCTAAACTACCCTCAACTTAAAAAAAAAAAAAAAACCCTCACACCCTCACACCCCTCACACCCCTCACTCCTCTCACTTTCCCTTTCCCTTTCATTCAAACCCTTCCTCTCCTCCTCTCATTCGAACCCCCCTTTCACTCTCCCTCTCACTCAACTTCTCACAACTCACTCAATCTCACCCAATCTCCCACTCAATCTTCTCCACAAACACCCTCAAGACCACCTGGGTTTTGTTCGCGTCCTCTCACTCTCTCTAATCGTTCCATTTTCATTCAGGTAACCCTCCCTCCCTTCTGTCCATTTCAGTTTTTTTTTTTCTGTGCATCTGCTGTGTTCGCATGACCTCATGCGAACACGTGAAAACGAAGGTGTTCGAATGAGGTCATGCGAACACAGTTCGAATGAGGCCATGCGAACACCCGTTCGAATGGGGTTGTTCGAGCACGTGCGAATGCTTCTGTTCGAACAGGTGCGAATGATGTTGTTCGAACAGGTGTGACAGTAACAGTATTGTCTCTGTTATTTTGCTGATTATGTTGCTTAATTGGTTTAATGGTTGTTGTTTCAGATATGGTGAGGCATCGTGGCGGTAGTTCGCAACAGCCGGAGCGTAGGCCACCCCCGACGGCTTCCGAACGCAAACGGAGGCAAGATGGAGCTGAACCTTCCCGGAGGGGTAGGCGTAGGGACGTCCCTCCTCCCCCACCGGAGGTTGATGATATTGGCCGGGATGTTGAGCGTGATGCTCAATTTCCGGCATATGAGCTGGCCGGCCCTTCTGGTCATGCACATGAGGAGGGAGGTGCTCAACATGAGGAGGATGTTGAGCCTCAGGAGCCTGCTGCTGCTCCTAGGGCTACATTCCCATTCCCTGGTGGACCTGTTGATGGTTCTGTCTTGCCCACATACGGGTCTCATATTTTGACCGAGTTCTATGCTGGCCGGGTAAGTTATTGTTATATAATAGCGTGTTGTCAATTTTGTTTCTTATTTTGTTGAACATATTGGCTTATTGTGCCGGTGTCATTTGTCAATGCAGGTTCGGCCGGACATAACTACGATTCCACATGGACCGGTTAACCTTGTGGTCCATGCTAGGATCAGGGAGACTCTTATCCTATCGGGGTTGTTCCCTCTCATAGGACTTGGTTTTCCCCTCACTCACAAGGGGCTGCTGAACGCATTCATAGAGCGTTGGCAGCCGGATACATCATCATTCCACCTTCCTGTGGGTGAGATGTCTATCACCCTTGATGATGTATCCCAGCTGCTACACATCCCCATCACGGGCCAGTTCTATGACATGCCTGACTGGACTTCGTGGCAGGGAGAGCAGATGCTGATTGACTATTTGGGGGCCACCCCCCAAGATGCCGCTGAACAGACTTCTGCGAGAGGGTTGTCAGTTGGTCTTGTATGGCTGAGGGATCATGTCTACCACCCAGCCATAGCTGAGCAGAGGTGGCATCATGCTGCTAGGGCCTATTTGCTCTATCTTTTGGGCTGCACATTGTTCGCAGACAAGTCAGGAAGCAAGGTTAAGCTTGGCTACCTAGGTATGCTTCTTGATTTGAACAATGTTGGAGACTACTGCTGGGGGGCAATGGCCCTTGCCCATATGTATGATCAGCTGAAGGATGCTTCAAGAAAGAAGACGAAGAAGATGGCTGGTCATATGGCTCTACTACAGGTATAAAACTTACTTTTTTTTTTATAAGTTTGCTTTAGGTTTACTTTCAGATTTATAATCAACCAATGATATGTTCATTACAGGGTTGGATTTTTGAGCACTTCCAGAGTGCCAATTTTACATCTTGGGTGGTGCACCCAGAATATGTTGAGAGTATGCCACGGGCGAAGAAATGGCTGTGTAGGGATGGCCCCGGGGCCATCAAGTCACACACCATCAGACTGTGCCTTGACCGGCTACACCATGAGGAGGTCACCTGGGACCCCTACACAGGCCATAGGCAGGAGAGACCATTTGAGGAGCTGGGCAGGTTCAGAGGGTTCATCCGGAGTGCTGGCTGTATGGTGAGCCATTTGCCGGATAGAGTGGTCAGACAGTTTGGCCAGGTACAGCACATCCCGGAGGAGCCCAGACCTGCAAATCGGGCCGTCTGTACTCTCACGGAGTGTGATGAGAGGTGGACACAGTTCCAGGACCACTTGGTGGCGCGGGGGCCTCCCTGTGTGCCGTACTCCTCAAACACGGTGCCGGGCTACTTTCCATGGTTTTCTAGGGTCTCACATCCCTTTGCCTTCCCTGAAAATTATGTAGAGCTTGTGGATGAGCCGGATGTCTGTGTGGTACGTGTTTTTTATGTTAATTACAGTAATAAGTTTCTTCTACTTATTTAAATCTACTTATTTAAATAATGTTATGTTATTTGTTTGACAGATGCTGCCAGAGCTCCTGGATATGGTGGATGAGATGGATGGGACCATCAATGATAATGTCCCAGAGCCAACCAGGAGCGTCTTTCAGCGCATCAAGAGGTTGCTCAACCCCTTCCGTAGGCTTAGGAGGAGGATCGTCAATGTGTATCAGAGGAGGGGGCGCAACACCCAGTAGGGGGGGATATTTGTATAATTTAACTGTTTGGAACTTTTGTATAATTTAACTACTTTTGATATTATTAAGTATTTTTGTGATGTCATCTACTTAATTTGGCGCAAATTTATTGCCTTTTTATTACAAACCATAACCATACATGAAATACGAAAGACATGAAATACGAAAGACATAAAACCAACATAAGCAAACAACTAACTAAGAAACTAGTGTTTCGGTCGTCCCTGTTCCAGAAGATAAATGATCTCTTCTGGAGTGCGTATTGTGTCCACGTACAACTCTAAGACTTGTCGCCCCATCGGAAGTGTAGCATGATATTCCATCATGGTCCCAACGTCGTCATCGTTGCGGATCTCCATAACTGTAAAATAGCCAGTCCCGTAATCAAGCCGGTTGTACTTTCGGTAACGTATACGCGCCACGTCTTTACGCCACGCTCCCTCTGGACGAATCTTCCTCTCAGCCTTTTCCTTTAGTTGGGCGAAGGTGATGACCTTACTCATCCTGCAGAATACATGGTTAGGACAACGAAACACAACACCATGTTCGTCGGTGGTGACAGTCCCATGGTGATGAAGGGCAGTTAGGAATTTGGTGGATGAGTACTGGGTTGAGCACAATTGCCATTCCATTTCAGCTTGGTTGTAGCTGTCAAGAGGGAGAGTAGGTTTTGGTGAAGAAGCAGATTAGGGTTTGGTGAAGAAGGTCTGAGGATGTGAACCCCCTTTTATAATAGGCATGGTGAAATGTCAGCCGTTGATTTCATTTTTAGATCACAAATCTGATCCGTTTAAATTCTATCCGTTCAGACACATTTTCCAAAGGGATTGACATCCACTCCTTTATCTGACACACATTTGACTGATTGTAAGCCGTTGATCAAAACTGTCGGTGGAATCTGAGACGTCCAATATCTGTCGCTCTGCAACACTGGTTCGAACCGCCTCATGCGAATATGTGCGCATGACCACATTCGAACCTGTTCGCATGACCCCATTCGAACAGGTGAAAAACACCCAAGAGGGTGTGTCCCCATATTTAACACACGCGAATGGCTTCGTGCGAACCTGTTCGAAGGCCCGTGTTCGAACAGGTGAAATTTCGTGAAAAAAAAGAGGTTTGGCCTGGCCTTTTGGTCATTTCACACCCTTATGGGGTGTGTTTCGAGTAGGAGGGGGTGTGGGAAAAGCAAACACCTTACAGAGATACTTACAGATCACCCAGCAAAAGGCGTTCAACCCACGCCAGCAAAGGGAGTTCAACCCACGCCCTTACTAATTAGTATTGTTGATTATAAATAATTGGTTAAATATCTTATCATCTATATTTTAAATAAAATATTAAAAACTTTTGTACTAAAAAACGTACATATAGAAAAGTTTAAATAGAAATTATGGTTGGGTGTGGATAATTTCTTTAACAATTGATTTGTGATTATATTTTTACCAAGATAATCACTTTACACTTTTGGTTTTCTTAGGTATATTGTTCCTCTTCAATTAATCTTTATTACTTTGTTCGGGTTGATTTTTGCTCTGTTCATACTCCAAGCACTCAGTTTTGTGATCTTGGTTGCGAAAGTTCCATTAGAAATATGTTGCTATGTGTATATTGCTTAGACTAGTGAATGTGATTTCGCTTATGATGTAAATTTCTGATTTAATCTTGAATATCGTAAACGGATGGATATTTGATCAATGTGTTTCCTTTCCCTTTTCAAATTGTTTTGTAATTTATTTATAGAGTAGAAGAGATTGATTAAACTGAAATTTCACTAACAGTTAAAAATATGAAATATTCAACATAGTGTGCAGCATGAATAGATGATAAAATTGATTTGTAATTTATTTAAATTATTTTTCTCATTTTCTAAACACATGTAACAATTTGACTTCCAACTGTGATCTATTTTGTAATTTGATTTCTAAATACACTCTTCGAAATGACGTTGAAGAGCAAAACCGGCACGCCAAGGTCTCCGACGAAAGGTGCCAGAAAATGCAATATCAGATGTGTAACCTTCTAGATGATGCCGCGTATGGTGGTGGCGATGTCAAGTTAACTTGGTTGGTAGGGACAGATTTAAGGTGTTGATGGAAGTGAAGAAGAGCATTCTTGTCGACAAGAGTCACTTCTTCGCAGAGAAATTTCAGTGTGGTAGCCGAATGAAACAATACCTTCATTTTGTACTATAATAATGGATTATTCCCGAGCCCTTCATTTTGTCGCTTAAAGTTATATTGTTCAAAATGTTACATTAAATCATAAATCTTATTTTGCAATGTCATTTTTGTTTTAGGCATCTTATGAAGTTGTGAGAATTAAAGCCCTTCATTTGTCAAATTTGTATTTCAATGTACTTTTTCATTCATTTAGTAGATTTGTTCTTCATTTGCACAGGTTGAGGAACAATTTATAGCTACAGTTGATGAGTCTGCAAAAGCACCACTCCAAGTGATGTCTGCTCCATGGATAGGCCTTGTCATTGGTGCTATTATGGAACAAAGGTCTGCAATCGAAGTTTTGAAGGACATCGTTGTCAGCTATTACATATACCAGCGACCACATTTGCAAGCACAAAAGTCTCAAGCAAAGAAATAATGACACGTCCTTTGTTTTATATTGATCAATGAGATTATCAATTTGTGTTTATTTGTTTGTAAAAGGGGTTATGAGAATAAAATATAAAAGTTTCAAATTGAAGCACACTAATGAAGCAATGTTCTCAAACTTTTTGGTGCTCTCTTTAACATTGTTGTCAATTATTTCTTTCAATTGGTCGGACTTTCATTTTTTTCTTCTTATCTTACTTTAGTTAGATGCAAGGATGGTGCTAAGATAGAGTGGCACATTTTTTTGGTCAGGATAGTATTAGTAGAGTAGCACATCAAAATAAATGTTTTTGATATAACAATAAATAATCCAATGAAAAAACATGTACTTAAAGATGTATAAAAGTGTGATTTGCACATCTAGAAAGTGTGATTTGCTTCAAAAAAAATAAAAAATCCAATGAAAAAACATGTACTTAAACATGTATAAAAGTGTGATTTGCCCATCTAAAAAGTCGTAATAATAATAATAATAATAGTAGATACTTTAGATCTTGTACTAAATTGTAAATAAAATATTTCTTGTACCCTTGCAGCATTGAATTGTAAATACAATTATAAAAAGAAAGTTTGATCTCATTTTCATTTCAGATATACTTATAAGTAATCTCTAAAGCCTTATTAATCTCTTGGTGCTAGAGGTCCGACTATAGGGTTGGTCAATCCAAACAACCTTTAACTAAAGCAACTAGAAGTCATAACAATATGATTCTGAGTTTGAACCATATTACCAACTCCCCTTCACAATTACCCCAATTTTTATTAAAATTGACCAACCTGATATTTTCTTATTTTCCCTGTGAAACTGACCACGAGACTTCAAGTGGGTATTGAAGGAGTGGCTTTGGGACCCATAAATGTAAGCACATAAACATGAGGTGTTCAAATGACATCTAATTTATGATTTTGAACCATAACACCAACTCCCATTCACAATTACCCAAGTTTTTATTAGAATTGTCCGATCAGATATTTTCATATTTTTCGTGTGAAAATGATCATGAGA
Organism: Astragalus membranaceus; assembly: GCA_039519185.1. Taxonomy (NCBI): domain Eukaryota; kingdom Viridiplantae; phylum Streptophyta; class Magnoliopsida; order Fabales; family Fabaceae; genus Astragalus; species Astragalus membranaceus. The sequence goes on from CM076850.1 coordinate 71,134,599, forward strand.
CTTCAAGTGGGTATTAAAGGAGTTGACTTGGGACCCATAAATATAAACACATAGACATGGGGTGTTCAAATGACATCTAATTTCTGATTTTGAACCATATCACCAACTTCCCTTCACAATTACCAAAGGTTTTATTATAATTGACTAACCTATTATTTTCATAATTTCTGTTGTGAAACTGACCATGAAACTTCAAGTGGGTACTAAAGCAATTAGTTGGGACCCATAAATGTAAGCACACATACATGAGGTGTTCTAATGACATTGTGCTTACATTTATGGGTCCCAGCCCACTCCTTTAGTACCCAATTGAAATCACATGGTCAGTTTCACAAAGAAAAGATTAATATAGCAGGATGGTCAATTTTGATAAAAACTTGAGTTATTGTGAAGGGCAGTTGGTGATATGGTTCAAAAGTAGATATTTTAGTCATTTGCACACCCCATGTCCCAAACCCTCATTTAGTATCCACTTGAAGTCTCATGGTCGGTTTTACAAGGAAAACATGAAAAGATCAGGTTGGTCAATTTTGATAAAAAGTTGGGTAATTGTCAAAAAAGTTGGCGATAAAGTTCAAACTCAAATTATGTCATTTGAACGTACACCACATGTCATTGTGATTACATTTATGGGTCCCAACCCACTCCTATAGTATCCATTTGAAGTTTCATGGTCAGTTTCAGAAGGAACAAATGAAAATAACAAGTTGGTCATTTATACGTAAAACTTGGGTATTTGTGATGTGTAGTTTGTGATCAGTTTCAAACAGAATTTAGATATCATTTGAACACCGCATATCCTTGTGCTTACAGTTATGGTTCTCAAAACACTCATTTAGTACTCACTTGTAGTCTCATGGTCAGTTTATAAGAAAATTATGAGGATAAGAGGTTGGTCAATTATTATAAAACCTTGGTTATTTACAAAGGGAAGTTGGTGATCTGGTCGTTTTTTATTGAAGCAAGACGCTGAAAACAACTTAACAACCCATGTTTACATGACTAATGCAGTAGCAGTAAGGGGAACCCAAAAATCAAGCAAAATCAAACCCCAAATCACTCAAACCGGAAGAAAACTCAAGGAATTTACTCCCAAATTCAGAGTAATTAAAAATTATTGCTCCAACGATGATTAAATCATGCAAAATTGTCCCTCCTCACAAATAGTTGGTGAAAAACTAAACCAAGATTTTTACCCAAATTGAACCCTAAAACAAAATCTGTTTAGAAAGAAGAAAACAAGAGTAGAGATTGTAATTAACAGAACCGTAGATAAGGGAAAACATTCTTACACGTTTGCTTGCAAAGTCCTCTCTTTCGATGGCGGCAACGAGAATCGTGACAACGACTTCTTTGGTGGAGAACGGTGAGCCAAAGCACAGCGTTGAAGAAGAAGAAGAATGTCTTCAACGTGGAAATTTTCTTATTATTTATTTTGGAAAATGTTAAGTGACCCATTTTACGTTTTTAATGGATTGCACCGTTGATTGCTTAAATCTGATGCGTTCTAATTGGGTCCACCATAATTGAATTAAGCAACTCCAACCAAGTTTCACGGATGTTTTTTTTTGTAAACCCGGGTATCCACCGCACGGACAGCAGTGACTAATCCCTCACTCATTGTAGGTGCCTCGAGGGGCAAGACAGCTGGCCCAGAGTTTTAACGCTATGGCTCTTAATTCTTTTGTCAAAAAAAAGACTCTTATTTCTAAATAGCAAGGGACATTTTTTTCGATCAAATATATATATATATATATATATATATATATATATATATATATATATATATATATATATATATATATATATATCAAAAACTAGTAACACTACAAGAAAATCGCTCATTTGCGACGGCAATTTCCGTCGCAAATGTACCTTTTCCTGTGGCAAATTTGAATTTCTGACGGAATTTACGACGGACAAAGCGTCGTGGCAAAACAACTCGCCGCAAAGCGTTTGCGACGAAACACCCCGTCGCAAAACATCTGTCGCAAGGCTGTCGCAAAGGATGACAACTTTCTGTCGCACATACTTCGCTAATCCGTCGCAAAATTCTGTGGCAAAGTCGTCGCAAACTCTGACACCTTTCTGTCGCAAATCCGTGGCAAATTATTTGAAAATTTATAAATAGATGTTAAAAATTTCCGTCGCAAATTGTTAATAATTCCGTGGCAAATTTAGTAACTACCAAAAAAAATTCCGTCGCAAAGCAAAATATAGTTAATTCTAGCAAAATTTGACATTTATATTGTCATTCCTATTTGCAAGATTCCCTGCCAATTCAATTCAGACTCCAATCCACCAATTCAAACATACATAAACTACACTAATAATGCTAAAAGTGTCAAACATACAAAATATCAAATATCAAAATATATCACTAATATCAAAAGTGTCAATCCAAACCATCAACTTAGTTAAACATAAACTACACTAATGTTAACAGTGTCAACCCAATCCACCAAGTTAGTTAAAAGTGTTAAACATACCAAATATCAAAATATATCAAAACATACCACTAGTTTATGTCAAACATACATAAACTACACTAATGTCCAGTAAACTAAAAAAATTCTGACGAAGCATCTTCCAGTCCAGCTCTGAACAATATACCTAACAAATCAAAAATGATAATGATTACTAATTAATTCATAAAACTAATATATTTTGCACATTAATTAAAACATAGATTACCTAAATCTCGTCAATAACCCTTCTCATAAACGTGGTCTCCGTGATCTCCATAGTCTCCATCATTTGCATCTTCGCTCTCATCCTACTGGGCGGTCTGGTCCTGCTCGGGCGGCTGCCAATCAGGTGGAGGTATTGGAATTCCAGAATGGTTAAATACGTACTCAATTAGTTGTTGCTGTCGTGCAAACCGCTCTTCAAATTGTTGTGACATTTGTTGGATGATCCTACGGGCCTCAGGAGACAGGCCCGCGCTCGTCGAAGCTCCAGAGTCTACCATATTGTAAACTATGCCTCCTGTCCCATACACACCACGATGACTCTTATAGGGCCCTCCAGCAGCCTCCTCCCACAACAAACACTTCAACTTAGCCAACTCAACGGGGTCTACTGGTATATCTGACCGAGACAACATCCGCTGAAACTCCTCCTATCAAATGCACAAGTTATAATCATACTCAAATTCAGAAGTATCACAGATGCATAGGAAATAGTAGATCAATTGAATGGTCCCTCACCTGAAGCACCCACAAGCTTAGAAGAGACTCCAAGCAAAACAAGCCAAATCCAACCAAATAAAATATCTGCAAGAATACCAAAATTAATGATGGATCAAAACATGCATCATCAAATAGATGGTGGTTAAATAAATTGTTAATAAGGACACCACTATACTCCTTTTAAAAAAGAACCTGAAGCACTCTACTTCTAATGACTATACTCCTTTTAAAAAAACGGTTATGAACATAAGGGCACCACTAAAAAAACAGTTATGAAGATACATAACATACAATCACATACAGTTTGGGCTAGGTTCACTGAAAAAGTAACTCTAGTTCTAACCACTAACTATATGATAGCTAAGTTAATGAATATGTGCTACATCGGGAGATTCCAAATCTCTTTGTACAGATTCCAAATCTCTATCTAAGCTTTTTCCGGCATTCTTTCACTCTTTGTATACTGCTCATGGATATTTACCTTAAACACAATACCATGCTTTCCCTATAGCAGTAACAGTACTTTCCAAAATTTCAATACATGTTATATTTCATACCTCATATAAAGCACATCATTTTGCATTCCATGCTGTAAATAGTAAATAATAAGTATATGGTAAACAAATTTGCATGCACTTTTGTATATAATTTAGTTTGAAAAGTAGCTATAGTATGCATATCAGATATGTTTAGGACTAATGGTTCAAATGAAACACCATATGCATCATCTTGTTAAGCAGGTTCACTAAGGACTAAGGAGCATAGAGCACATCTACACATAAATCTACCTTTAAAAACATAATTGAATGCAACTCAATCAATAGCAAAATGATGATTTTTTAGCATCAGGTCTTGGAATTAAAATAACAAAATGTAAATAAGACAGATAATCATGATCACAAAACTGCATAACATGATTGATACTTTCAGATTCAAAAAGAGAGTGAGGCAAAACAATGAGGGAACCTATGCGGTATCAAACCTTCAATGAAAAATTGACTTCATGAAAGATTGGAATTTCCAAGCCATAGGAAAACACCTATAGTTAACATCTTGATACTGACTATGACCAAATCACCCACCAAAGCTCTGTGCATTGCATATGTATACATGTGATTTACATAAAAATTCACAAATGAATGTGAGAAAAAAAAATCAGATTTGAAGCCTGTAATTACATGAATAAGTGGCAAAAGTAATAAAAAAATGAAAAGGTTAACAAAGAAAAGCCACTAATTGCCTGCTTCTTTTATTAGTATAAAGATAACTGATGACTAAACTAAGCTACCCTTTGCTTCTCGTAAAACATTATGTACAACAAATTATAAGGGTCATAACAGTTAGGTGAGTTGTGATACAACAATAAGGGTACATTAGTGGAAAAAGTTAATAAAGATTGCATTAGTATTGTAAATTGACAAATAAATATAGATAGAAAAATATTGCAAATTTGACACTTAAAATTAGACCGAGGAAGTAATTACTATCTATCCACTCACTAGTGAAAAAACAGGAAAAGAATGGGAGATTTGAAGTCGGATGCCAAAATATCCGACTTAAAATACGGACGCGGTGGCAATTTTGTAATAAACTTGGAAAAAATTGATGGCGCTTATCTTCGAAGTCGGATGAAAAATTACATCCGACTTTAAATAGTTAATTTTTTTGATTAAAAAAATAGTGAAACAGCTGACAAAAAAAAAAGGGACCGAGCCCTTTCACTTTCACTTCGCTCTCTCGTTTCACACTCACGTTTGAAACCCATCTCTCTGCGTTTCCATCTCTCTCGTCTCCATCTCTCTCGTCTCGATCTCTCTTCTCCATCTTCCTCCGCCGTTCTCTTTCCCCGTTCGTCGTCGTTTCCATCTTCCTCCGCCGTTCTCTTTCCCCGTTCGTGGAATCGTGGTCACTAAGCTTTCGCAAGCCTCCCTCTCCGCGTCGGATCTCGTCAAGGCTCTCTCTCTCTCTCTCTCTCTCTATCTGAATCTCCTGCTTTAGGGTTTTATTGTGTTTTTTTCCTCTTTTGCTGATTTTAACGAATTGATTTAGGTTTTCTTTGATTTTAATTGATTCTCAGTTTTGTTTTTTCTTTTGATGCGTTTCGTTTTCGTTTTCAGTGATTAGAGGTTACACCAAGAGCAGAGTGAAGAAAAATAGGTGTGGTGAGGTATAATCTCTCCATCTTCTCTCTCGTTGCTGTGATTCAAGATGCATCTCATAGTGGAATCTGTTTTCTATTTTGGTTCCACAATTCATGTTAATTGGCTTTTGCACACCAGGTGTTTGATAAAATGAGTGGTTTAGATGTATTCCATGTTTTGAATATGATTTGTACTATTCATCTTCATTGCCTTTATATTATAAAATTTCTGAAAGTAAAGGTGATTTATATCATTGCTTCATTTTTTGAATGTTGCTTTCACATTTATGTTGTACTTGTGATGATGAATTGGTGAATTTGGTTCAGTTTTGTGCAGGCACAAAAACGGTTCTTGATAAGTAGAATGTTGCAAGAAATATTCTTTGATTTTGCAGAAGTACCATCGAACCTCTTCGAGTGAGTGGAATTTTATATTGCTGATATGATAAGTAGAATGCTGCAAGAAATATTCTTTTTGAGCCTTCACACTAAATCAAGGTTACAAATAAAATATTAAGGCACAAATCAATATTGTTACTTGTCAGAATCTACTGAGAGGAAGCTCTGCTGCAATAATTAATTATCATTCACAAATCATTTGTTAATCTTTCCTACTAATCTTCTTTATTTGACAAATTAGGTGTGCAACACTCTCCTGCCATGTGCTTGTTAACTGTTAAGGCTTGTAGTCCCTGATGTTCCTCTGGAAGAAACAGAAGTTTTAAGGGCAGAAGCTAAGAAGAAAGGAATTGAACTGGTTTGCCTCCTTTGAAAGTTTCTTTAATTTTATTTCTAGATTTCAAATTGATATCCTTATACTGTTGTTGTATAAATCTGTTGGTGGTATATATTGTTTGAACCTTTGATGTCATTAAGGTACTCCTCACAACACCCACCACTCCAACAGACCGAATGAAAGCCATTGTTGATGCTTCAGAAGGATTTATATATCTTGTAAGAGCTTCTTTCAGTCACGATTACTTCTTTTTTTGGTTTCCTCTTCTTAGTTCCCATTTAAACTTCAAACCTGCTAAAGCCTTGTTTTTACCTTTTAGAGTATATATCTATGATTTTCTATATTATTCCTTCTCACTATGTTCATAAAGGAATAGAATCTAATATGTTTATCTGATTTGGAATATTTTATAGGTTTGATTAGGTCAACATTCAATGGGCTAGCCAGTCATATAAATTTACACAACTTTTAACCTTGTTTTGTGAGATGGCCATACATTGGTGTTATCAAGTTATCAAGTTGGGTGCTTATCTAAAAAAAAAAAAGTTATCAAGTTGGGCTAGGAAGTTGATAGTAGAACTAAAAACAACTCACTTAAGTCCCAAATATTGGGAAATAGTTTACAATAATAATCAAAACCAAAAATACCTTACACAACTTTCTCTGATCAATGCGTGCTGACAAATGTCGATTAACTATTTATTGATTTAAATCGTAGGTGAGCACTGTGGGCGTCACCGGAGCCCGGGCATCAGTTAGTGATAAAGTCCAGGCTCTTTTGCGGGATATTAAAGAGGTTTGTCAATTAACTATTTATTTAATTTACTATGCACTTCAGTAGTATAGTTTTTCTAAGCCTTCTGATTATTTATGGAATTTCAAACACTACCACCTTTTCTTAGCTTCTCCCCTCCCCATTCTTTCTGGTTGCAAGAGCTGATAGCTTCTGAACTAAGATTGATACAATAGTATACCATAGAACTTAATAAATCTTTTAGTACTTACGCTCTTTGTTGTGTTTCTCTTTGTTGTGTTTTTTTTTTAAATCAAGGCAACAACTAAGCCTGTGGCAGTTGGTTTTGGGATATCGAAGCCCGAGCATGTGAAGCAGGTTAGTACATTGTCCTATTTTTTAGTATATGCATAGAGTTCAATGTGGTTAATGATCAATGGTTAATAATTAACATATATCTTGTTACAGGTAGCGGGATGGGGAGCTGATGGTGTGATTGTTGGAAGTGCTATGGTGAGGTTGCTTGGTGAGGCCAAATCTCCTCAAGAAGGATTGAAAGAACTGGAAAATTTCACCCGCTCCTTAAAATCAGCACTTCAATGAAACCAAGTTTAGAAAAGCTCAAACTTATAGTAGTTTTTGTCTTCATGGATAATGGAATTGAAAAAGGATATTTTGTTCAACTTTTTTTTCCCACATGTCCGTGATATTACAATATGTTTCAAGTTTTTTGTTCATTTTCAAGTATGACAGGATTCTTGTTAGTGAAATAAATGGTGTATATGATGATATTTATTGTATAAGTTAATTTCATATTGATTTTAGTTTTTCTTTCAACTTCTTACAATTCTTGGTATTTATTTTTATGTATTGATATGAAGGGTGAAGCAAAAAAATAATTAAAACAAAAAAAAAGTACTTTTAAAGTCGGATATAAGCAAATATCCGACTTAAAACCTATGAAGGGTGAAGCAAAAAAATAATTAAAACAAAAAAAAAGTACTTTTAAAGTCGGATATAAGCAAATATCCGACTTAAAAACTGGCTTTTAAAGTCGGATTCCCATTCGACTTTAAAATTTCAGACTTTCAAAGTCGACTCGATCGAAGTCGGATTAGCATCCGACTTTAAAAGGCCGAAATATCCGACTTTAAAGCCCTTTTTTCCACTAGTGACTTTGAAAGAGAAAATAGCCATATAAGGGTCATATATGGGAACAGGTGAGTAAAGGCTAAGGGCTTTTTTGATTCCCTTAACTTGTTTTGTAAAATTGTTTCACATTTTCCTGTTTTTAAAACCGAAAAATCAAAACTATTTCCTTTTAAAAAAGTGTTTCGGAACTATTTCACAAAAAAAAATTTAAAAACTATAAAAACAAGCCCTAATTCTCCCATTCCATTTCATTCTTGCATTATTCACAAATACAAATTTATCACTAAATAAAAAAATACAAACAGATTCTTATCTTGGGTATCCCAGCAGGTAGCCCTCAATCAAATTCCAGTAAGTAAAAACACCAACAAAACAGACAGAATCATCAAAAACTAAACCACTCAATTAACAAAACCATATCCATGAACATGAAAGATTAATCCAATAAAATCTACTTAGCAGTTACTATACTCCATTACTCACAACCACTCCTTATCATATTCAACATCCAAGAAAATTCAAGTTTTCGAAAAAATAAAAGGAAAGAAGAAAGAGAAAGGAGGAGAAGCTAACCAGTGCGGATCCAATCGCCAATACGAGGGAGCCATTTGGAATCAGTAGGGGTTTTGGTATCGACAAGGAGACGTGGTTGCTTGCATCGATTGGAGAATGATCTTTACAGTGGTTGACGGAGAAATGGTGTGGTGGTTGCGAGATGGCGCGCGGTGGAGGCCGGAGTTGGTTTACGGTTTGGGGAAATGTGAGGTTAGGGTTTGGGGAAATTTTGGGGAAATGTGAGGGCGCTGGTGGGGGGATGATGGGTGTGGGTGGAGGGTGATGGTGGGGAGTGTGGGTGGAGGGCGATGGTGGGTGTGGGTGGAGGTGAGGTTTGGTGATTGAGAGTGTGGGAAGTGTGGGTGCACTGCATTAATGAATTGGTATTGTTAAGTTGCGACGGACTTGCGACTAACCCTCCGTAGCAAATTAGCGACCAACATACTCTTCCGTCGCAAATTAGTGATCAATATGCCTTTTAATCGCAAATTATGAGTGGGATTTTTAGCGCCAATGCCCAATCTCACTCTTCGTCGCAAATTAGCGACGGACAGTTCTCCGTAGGAAACGTTGGTGGCAGGATAGGCTTATTCTTGTAGTGTAAAGGACATGAAGGCTACCTTGTGTTCAAATTTATTTTGGAAAAAGTAACCAAAAAAAATATTATTTTGGAAAAAATTAATTCTTGGAAGAGCAAATTTCTCTCAATGGTAGACAAAAAAGTCGTTATAAAATACTCCCTCCATTTTTTTTCATTTAATGGTTTAGAACTTTGTACAAGTATGATTAAGGAGTGGTTAATGCATACAAATATGTTTATGTTTATGTTTTGGGTGATGATATTTAGAGGATGTAAACTCTTTTCTTCGGGGTGATGATATTTAGAGGATGTAAACTCTTTTCTTCGGGGTCAAGACAAAACAACAACAACAGAATCAATTGGTTGAATTTCAAAGAAATAGGGTGGCTTGGGAGTGAAGAAAATGTATGCCTATAAAATTACTATGGCGGCTAAACACAGTGGCGGGGTGCCTATGAGTGCCATGGCTACCCCAATTTTACTGAATTTATATAACTACTAGTATACTCAACTCCTTGGCCCCGGTCTATTTTTCAATTTATTCTAACTGTGCAATGTTCTTACCTCACAAGCCGACCAACACTCACTAAAAAACCAACCAACTCTTTTGATGAACCAACGAGTTATCATGGAGCTTAATGGATTCAGTTTGAATTCAAATACTATGAAAGTTGGAATTGTTTCAATTGAGCATAGTTTTTGTGTCTCGAGTTCCCCTAGCCCATGATTTTTTAGTATATTCCACATTGTATCTCAGTTTTAACTATGCATGAAATGAAGTGATGTTATTCTTGTCAAAACAATTGTAAATAGTAAAATTTGAGCAAAAATGCACCAGAGTTCTTTTTGCTAATATTTTGTTACAACATAGGTGACCCAAATTTACTTATATTTTGTTACAGTGAGATCAACTTTCGTATGAGAGTGAATCTGTGGTGTTCCCCAAAAAAGAGTCGAGAACAAATTGCTTGACGTAAGATTAACTATTTAAAGAGCTCTTATGATGGGTAGTAATGGAGGTGATGGAGGTGTTAATGCTCTTATGATGGGTAGTAATGACCAGCATGATTCTAATAAGGTGGTTTTTGAAGTTTCGGTGAGAGAGTGAGCACTAATGATTTAATAGTGAGAAAGTCAAGGGAAGTTGTTGTAGGAGTAGTTGGATCTGTATTTGTGATGTATAAGTGTATCAGCACTTCCAAAAATAGATGAATGGATGTTTTGGTCAATAATGTTTCCTGTGTAAAATAATATAATTAAATTTGTTGTAACACCTTAAATTCACAACTACGTGAACCAAAAGTATTAACATAATCATAAACAATCAGAGTATAACCTGCTCATAATAATGGACCAAATAAAAACTAAAGCGGATTAAAACCACTTACATAACTTTGAGATGAAAATCTCTCAAAAAAAAATTCTGAAATAAGTACTCAGATGTACATATTCGATAAAATATACACAACTATGGTCCATCTACAAGACACGGTTATAAAACGCTACATGACCTTGATTACAATTCAAGGATTTAAACTTAATAATACTTGAGAAGGGAAAAAGCAAAATACATCATAAAGATCACCAAAGGATCCACCCTCTAACTAAGTAGCTAAGGCCCCTGCTACTTCTCCTCAATTTGCTTTGCTTTACCCTGCACATCTGAAAACACCACATAAAAACAGTGAGATTACAAATCTCAGTGGGTTCTTTCGCACCCCCTCACAATTCCTCTCTCGGTGTTTTCCTTGTCTATGAACTGTTCTTATTCATGTCTGTCTTTTAATCTTGTCTGCGGCTTAGCATAATCCGAGAAATAATGCTAGGTATTCTAGAATACCCAATTTCGAAACCCCAATTCGTATAACTATACCGAACAATGCTAGGGCCCTAGCCTCAGGTTCATGACTCCCCTCCGCTAGGTATGTTACATGAAACTCGAGATCGTCATCCCCCTCGATATCTTTTATTATTATCTCGGACATTAAGTCTGTTACTCGACACGGAGTTGTATTCTTTCCTCTTATTACTTGAACTTAGACACTTAGGTCTATAACTTGATACTTTGATTGTTTTTCACACTCGGTACAACAATTACTCGGCTTGACATGAACTTACTTATGTTGCACCATCAATACACTTTGCATGCTTGAAAAACCATTCATTTCATCCAAACATAAGCAAAACAACTTTTTAATCAATCAATGGATGATACTTAGTTGTATTCTCTCTCGATACGAAACTATTCGGTTTGTGTTTATACATAACATAACATTTTTCGTTTTGTACCAACATAAATAAGCGATTCGATGCATAAAAACATTCAATCATCAATGGGAAGGGTTAAGGAAAGGATCGGGAGAGGTTTGGAATCAAAAGGAATAGCTTCGGACACTTTTAAAATTCAGTGACAGAGGTCTGGGCCCGGATCAAGCACAAATTAATTTTCAGTGTAAGGTACCAGAATTTTGCAAGTCATAGGAGAGAGAAAAAACAAGAGATGAACTTACTTTGAAGATGGAAAACGAAAATGGAAGGAAGATGATGATGATGATGATGATGATTCAAGGTTAGGGTTTTTGGTGGTGGTCCTCTTCTTCTCCTTCTTCTCTTCTTTCTCTTTTTTTTTCTTTTCTCTCTTCTCTTTCTCGACCTCTTCTTCTCTTTCTTTTCTTTTTCTTTTATAAAAACACTTAATGAAGGTGTGGGGGTAAATGACCTCTATGCCCTCACTCAATTCTAATTCCCGAAAATACTCTTTCTATCTATTATTCACTTAAAAACCCTACACCAATCAATAATTAATATAGCACTTAATTAACAAAATTTATCACTCAAGCACTAAATTAAATTAATTGGGTTAAACATCAAAATAATTAACTTAATTATTTTGGGAATGTTACATTACACCCCAACTTGGAAAACAGTTATATAATTAAATTTGTCATTGTTTTGTTTTTATTATTAGTTGCAGTAAAATGATAATGGTGTTGCCTTGTGATGAAAACATGCTATGGTTGTTGTGACGATTGATATTCCTCTTGCACTTCCATTGCTCTGACAGGCAGGTTGACTATTGGTGTTGAAACAGTACATTCTGTTTCTTACAACACTTATAAGCTATACCTTAAGCCATAACTTGTGAAAACAATTTTCTCTCTTGTTATAATTCAGGTAAATCATCACAGTCAATCATAATTCAATAACACAAACATTGATTTCTGAATTTTCAAAATCATATAAATTGTGCTACCATTTCATAAATTCAATCATCAAACAACCGCATACAAGTGACACAAGTTCTGAATGCATTCTCATTCTCACATGCAATGCTAACAACATTCAAACAATGTGAGGAATTCACTATGAGTTCATCATTTCAGCACATCAATCTGTACTTTTAAAAATTTTCAGTCACAATCCACTTATCCTTAGACACAATGCAATTTCACAAAAACATAGCTCATGTCATTATTTCACAATTTCATGTACTCTATGCCACCATCAACATTCTCAAAATTTTAAAATACATCTATTTCAATCAATCGCAAAAAGTTCAATCAACTCATCCTTTGACGGTTATTCACACAGAAACCACTATCAGTAATTACATCACTTTTCATAACCGTATGCACTCACGTTTCACTTGTCAAACGGAATGACAAAATACAATCTCACTGTTAACTTTCACAAAATAAGAGGTTAACAAACTACAACCTCGCTACCAAAGTGGAGACTTGTGTAGGCACCATGGCTTAGGGCTAATACCCAACTCAATGAAAACCTCTACTTTTCCCTTATTAGTTAATGCACTAATAACTTTCGTTCCAAATTTTCTTTGCAACGAAAAGAAAGTTTTGGGACCTTACCTTTCGGTCCTCTTGGAGATACATCTAGTACTTTGGGCTAGATTCGGGAACAACCACTGTTCTCAGTGACTCGTATAGTGATAGGAGTTTTATAAAATAAGTTTTCTCCGACCGATCGGAGTCGACTATATTGTCTCAATGACTCGCATAATGATAGGAATTCATAAAAATAATTTTGCCATGACCTATCAGAGTCAACTCTACCAACTAACCCAAATTTCTAGTGTGAGTGAATCTCCATAACTCACGAATTGAGCTTTAAACTCAATGACTCTAAAATCCGCAATCATAACACTAGTGCAAAGACCTTTGGGGAAAACTTTTAGCCCGATGAAATCCTACAATACTGGTTATCCTCCTTGATAGAACTTATCTGAGAATCTATCACTTATCCCTTCAGAGCAATAGCCCCCTTAGGACCTCAACTACCCATACACTAACATACGAGAATCTCTATACGATAGGAATCTCACTGGTGAGGCATAACGGTTTCCCTAAAGTAGGGTTCACTCAAAGCCTATAAACTTAATCTTATCATGATGGATTGCTGACTAATCTAGGTGCAATCTTTTACATTTGGATTACGTACGGTATTAAGATAACATCAAAGAAACAAGAAAATAGAAGAATTCCTTTATGGAATCAAACGGGCACATGAGTAATGCATCCTGTGTTGATTTGGAAAACGAATTCTAACTACTTTTAACATTCCTTAGGTCCTTCATCTTTCCGAATTCCATACACAATACAGACGAAATCATTACAACTATCGTAATCAACCAAGCCCGAAACTTGACCTACTCATGGACTATCAACCACATTTAGTACTTAGATAACCCAAACTCTCCCCTTTCTCAACATTCAACTATGTGCCTAATCATTTAGGACTTTCACTAAGTCTTAAGATTTTCATAAGGGAAGATATCACTGCTAATGACCATTTCTGAGAAATAGCCTTCCCTAAGACGCCAAAAGGAATTATACTAATCTGGGTCTTACATGCTTAGTCTTACTCATTGGGGATTCACTACCTACTTCCTATGCCAATCTATGGTTCACATTCTACTAGCACTTCGAGTTTAAGGGCTTAGGTAGAATAGGAGTACTCTCTGGAACTAGGATGAAACTGTTACCAAGTGGCTTCAGTCTCAAGTAGGGGGGTGAATTGAGATTTAAAACTTTTCAGATCTTTCGAAAACGTTTTTCCCCTTTTCAATGACTTAGATCAATTTTTCGCGCAGGGTAAGTGGAAGCGAAGGAATTAGAATATAAAGCAGTAAAGCGGTATAACAGTAAAGCAGGAAAGCAGTAAAGCACGCAGAGATTTATCCTGGTTCGGTCACCTCCTAGTGACCTACGTCCAGTCCTCACACCCTTGTGAGATTTTCCACTAACCAAAACAGCAAGGCTTACAGGTGCCTTGGAAAACCTTTACAGACTCAGGCACTCTCCTCCTAGGATACCCCACCTATGGAGAGCCCTCAAATCTAATATAACAATAACAAGAGATACCCCACCCCTGTTACAATCAGCTGCCCCAGAAAGATACCCCACTTCCTAGTACAAACAGCTACCCTAGAGAGATACCCCACTCCCTAGTACAAATCACAAGCAATTAAATAATAAACAATTGTAAAGACAGAAATACCTCTAATGAAGGCAGATATTACAACTTGAAGAATGCAACCCCAACTAACTCTTAGCAAAAGATCAGCTCAGACGGACCAACGGTGCGTGACGAGCAAAAGTAAAAGCGTGAAGAGTTTTTCTCAAAAGTTCTCTGATTCGTGAAATGGGTTGTGTGTAAATGAACGTGAAGCAGTGCCTATTTATAGGCTATGAGAAAATCAAGTTTACGTTGAAAATAATGTAGGAATCGATTCTTTGTTGAAAGCATTGGATCTAGGAATCGATTCATTTAAGTGAGGAATCGATTTTGACTTGTTTGAAAAATAGGGGTAATCGATTCTTGAGAACCATGGAGGGCTAGGAATCGATTTTGTACTTAGTGAAAACTTGTATGAATCGATTCTCAGCTTGCCTGAGACATGTAGGAATCGATTCTCAGTTAAGTGGAAAAGAGTGGGAATCGATTCTTCCTTTAAAAAAGTTTGGCTCAGGAATCGATTTATGCACTGAAAATGCATGAAGTGAAAATCGATTCTTCCTTTTCTGATTGGCCTAAAAATCGATTTTGATGAGTGTATATGCAAGATGAAATCGATTTTTATGTTTTAAAGATGATAAGTATGTTTACGTAAGTATGCATGCATCTTTGAAAAACTTGTGAGTGTGTGAGACTTTGAGATACGAGCTGGCCTTCGAAAGAGCTTACATTTTTTTCCTAAGACACACCCAAACCCTAAGGACTACCCTTAAACTTGAATCTTCAATTCTTGAGCTTGTTTGTCTTGGATTGTGACTTTGATGTTTAGTCACTTTTATTTACTTTGGCCATCAACTTTGCCTTTGTCTTTTTCATCATCAAAACTTATCCTGCAATATTAGTTTACCTGCAGTACAAGGTATCCACATTCTCCCCCTTTTTGATGATGACAAAACATTAACTCATCTCAAGGTGGGAGGTTAGTTCAAACAGATAATGTATATATGATACTCCCCCTATCATGATACTCCCCCTGATTTATTGGCTATATGCAAGGTGGTATGAATGAATGCAAATGCATGCATGCTGAATATTAAAACTCATTAAAACTCTATTCTTCTCCCCCTTTTTGTCATGATCAAAGAGGGAAACATGTAATAAAAATTTCGAATCTAACAGCATGAAGAGGAATCAATTATTCCAAGTTCTCTTCGAATGAAGAAGAAGTTTTGTTTTTGTAAAGGTTTTGTAAAAATATCAGCCAGCTGTTTTGCGGATTCAACAAATTCGATTACACAATCCCCTTTTTGGACATGATCCCTAAGAAAATGGTGTCTTATCTCTATATGCTTGGTCCTAGAGTGTTGGACGGGGTTCTTTGTAAGATTGATAGCGCTGGTATTGTCGCATTTTATAGGGATGTGATCTAGTTCTATACCATAGTCAAGAAGTTGTTGCTTCATCCAGAGGATTTGTGCACAACTTCCTGCTGCAACATATTCTGCTTCAGCAGTTGACAGTGCGACACCGACTTGTTTCTTACTGTGCCATGAGACTAATGTACTACCTAGTATGTGACATGTTCCACTAGTGCTTTTTCTATCCAACTTACTGTTGAACCAAGGACAAACACTCTTTGTTTTGTATGATAACAAATTACATTTAGTCTACTAATGGTTGCAGTGTATAAAAGTGCAGGGACAAAATAAAGTACAGGACTTGAATCAAAGAGCAGGAAATATTAAAGTGGAGCAGCTTGGAGAAGAAGCCACCTCAGCAGTTCAAGACCTATTTGTTTATCCGCTTTCTTTAGGACACTGTGTAAGGTCCTATCACTGAAGGTCTATGACTTTTAGTAACTGAGAGATGAGTTTTTCAAAACATGCATGATGCAACAAAATTAGGGTTTTGAAATATATTTTTGCATGCATGCATAAGGTGGCACCTAAACCTAAAAACGATTTTGTGGAAATCAAAAATCATTTTCTATTTTGTTCCAATGGCTATGAAATCAATTTATATAATTTATATAGGCTATGAAATCGATTTTAGGCTCACCTATAGGCCAAGAATCGATTTCCTTGTCCTATGTTTGAAGTATGTAATCGATTCATGCATATACATAAGCCAAAGGTAAGAATCGATTTCCTTCTATTTCAAAAGACTATGAAATCGATTTTCAAGCAATCCTATAGGCTATGAATCGATTCCTCCTCATTTTAAACAAAGTAAGAATCGATTCCTACCTTATTCAGGATGTCCTGAAAATCGATTCCCACCTATTTCTAAAGAAACAAACAATCGATTCCTATGTTCTCCATATGTAAAGAATCGATTCCTCAATTTTTTAACTAGCCATATAATTGATTCTTATGTCTTCTAAAATGATAAGAATCGACTCATCAACATTTTAACTTCATCAAACAATCGATTCATCATTTCATTAAATGTTTTTTTCAAAATCCTACGCTTTCCTAAGCCTATAAATAGGCAGGTGTGAAACACTTTTCAATTCACTCATCCACACCACAAATCACATCTTCTCTACTTCTCACGTACATTTTCTAGATCTGAGAAAGAGAAAAATAGAGCTATCACTTTCATATCATTTTTATAGATCTACTCATCTCTCGCAGCTATTATATTGTCATATTATCTGAGGTGATTAGATCATAGCTTCTATATTGTAATCTACTATTGTGGGGGTCACTCTGAAATCCTGGGAATTGTTCTTGGGTCTCTCAATCGGGAGATTGAGTTGGTTTGAAATCCTGGGAAGTGTTCTTGGGTCTCTCAATCAGGAGATTGAGTTGGTTTGAAATCCTGGGAAGTTTTCTTGGGTCTCTCAATCAGGAGATTGAGTTGGTTTGAAATCCTGGGAGGTGATCTTGGGTCATTCAATCAGGGAAGATTGAAGTGGTACTGAAATCCTGGGAGGTGCTCTTGGGTCGTTCAATCAGGAGATTGAAGCGGTTGAAATCCTTAGCTAGGAGCTCGGGTTCTCAATTCAGGGGAATTGAGATTTGCTATTTGAAGTTGATTGTTTGTAAAACATTGGTTCTTCATATAGTGTTTTTCAGCAAGTCCAAAGGTTGCAAAGCCGGAGGCCGAGGACGTAGGGCTTTTATCCCGAACCTCGTAAAATTCCTGGTGTATCTCTATCCCTCTCTCTTTACTTTATTTACTGTTTATATCTGTTTATAATATCACTACTCTGATCTGAATCTGTTAATCTGGTTGTATAACTATATCCCTACTCTGATCTGAATCTGTTAATCTGGTTATAGTTATACTCGTTGTACTACAGATCTGTTTATCTATCATCTTCTTTATCACTACTGTAGATCTGCTATATTCAATATCATTGCATTACTTATAAAACAACCTTATTGTAAATATTGAATATAGAATAATATCTCATTGTGCCTAATCTGCCTACTTGCATATATCTGATAAGTTCAAATCTCTTTTTCCGCATTTGATTTAAACAAACTTACCATTTATTTTGAAAAGAATCCAAGAATTATACATAACCTTATTCACCCCCCCTCTAAGGTTATACTATAGTCTAACAAGTGGTATCAGAGCTAGAAATTGCATATAGAGCTTAACATCTCGCAATTTAAATTTTATTTATATATCTGTGATTATGGGTTCTTTTTTGAAAGAGGGGATGTCTTTATTTAGGCCACCCCTGTTTGATGGGACTAACTATGACTATTGGAGTAGTTGAATGAAATGTCATGTGCAGGCTATAGATTTCACCTTATGGAGGATCATTGCAGATGGACCACTGATCCCAATGAAAATCAAAAGTAAAGCTACCGGCAAAGAAGAAGAAGTGCCAGTTGAGGATATCTACACCATTGACCTGAAAGAGCTGAGAAAGTCCGAGTTAGACAAAATTTCTCAAAACGCCAGAGCAATGAACGTTCTTCACGTATCTCTATGTGAAGAAGAATATGGAAAAGTAAAAGGTTGTCAGACAGCATAAGAAATTTGGGAGTACTTGGAAGCCACACACGGTACAAGCCAAATGGAGGCTAAATGGGACAATTATGACACTGATAGTGAACCTGAGGAGGTTGCAAATGATATCTGTTTTATGGCAAATGACACTTCCGAGGTAAGCCTTAATAACCCTAGTCTTTCTGATTCCTCTATGCATGATGATTTACTTGATGATGGTTGTAGTAGTCAAGATTTGAGTGAGGCTTTTGAAGCTCTTTATTTTGAACATGAAACTCTTTTGTTAAAATCTAAGAAATTGGCAAAGAGTAACAAAAGCATGCTCACTCAAATTGAGACTCTAGAAAATGAGGTAGTTAAGTTGAAGAATGAGCTACATGAAATAAAACCATTCAACCTTGAGTTTCTTGAGCTTAAACAAAATTTTGAAAAAGCCAAGGTTGAAAATGAAATTTTGAAAGAAACTTTAAAAAGGTTTGAGGTTGGTGAAAATACCTTAACCAAGATACTGCACTCCCAACATGAATATGTTGATAGGAGAGGTATTGGGTATGAAGGTAGTTCCACCTCCTCTGTTTTGAACAAGAAAATAACTTTTGTAGCTGCTACTTCAAGTTATACACCTACTGTTTTCTCATGCACCTATTGTCAAAAGGGGAACCATAGCTCTCTTAGATGTCCTATTCGTAAATTATGTGAGCTAGGTACCCTTATACCTGCCTGTAAGAAACCAAGGTGGATTGTGAAAACCCCCTTGATAACTAACCTCAAAGGACCCAAAGAGAAATGGGTACCAAAAGTTCCTACTTGATTTTTTTGTGCAGGTATGCTTCAAGGTATAGGGGATTGATACCTTGATAGCAGAGACTCGAAGTTCATGACTAGAGACACAAAAAGATTCGTAATACTCAGAAACAGCAGTCATGTGACTCGTGATAACAACAATAGAGGAAGAATCACTGGTGAAGGTTAGATTGGTAAAGTTTTATTCACCTCTGTTGAAAATGTGTTATAAAGTAGAAATTAAATATAACTCAACAAGTATTAGAGACATATTTGAAATAAATTTTTTGTGTGCATCAAAGTTTTTTTTTCTTCTCTCTATTGTGCTGGATCTTTGATGCAACATATTTTTTATGTTAAAAATGATACCTATATTGTTGAACCAAGGATGATTATATTGGGTATCATATTTTTAAAACCATGCTGATCCACCCTCTTTTTTCTAAGCTTTGCATTCTAATATTAATAAGGGGGATCACCAAGTAAGGGGGAGCATAGCATGAACTACTGTTTTTGATATATCATATGCTATGCAATGCTGCTTATTTATTATGCAAGTTTATAAAGTGCTTATGTTGTATGTATTCACCCCACCTCCTTTTTGATGAAAACAAAGGGGGAGAAATTGTATGCAAAAGGGAGAGAATATGCATGTTAAGGGAGAGAATATGCATGTTATTATTTAATGGGGGAGAAAAATAATTGCTGCTATCCTGCTGTCATACTGCTTATTTTGTTATGCTTATGCTTAGGGGGAGCTTCTGCCATTGTTTCTCTATTATGGTCTCCCTATGCATAATGTAATTTGTTATCATCAAAAAGGGGCAGTTTGTTGAACCAAGGACAAACACTCTTTGTTTTGTATGATAACAAATTACATTTAGTCTACTAATGGTTGCAGTGTATAAAAGTGCAGGGACAAAATAAAGTACAGGACTTGAATCAAAGAGCAGGAAATATTAAAGTGGAGCAGCTTGGAGAAGAAGCCACCTCAGCAGTTCAAGACCTATTTGTTTATCCGCTTTCTTTAGGACACTGTGTAAGGTCCTATCACTGAAGGTCTATGACTTTTAGTAACTGAGAGATGAGTTTTTCAAAACATGCATGATGCAACAAAATTAGGGTTTTGAAATATATTTTTGCATGCATGCATAAGGTGGCACCTAAACCTAAAAACGATTTTGTGGAAATCAAAAATCATTTTCTATTTTGTTCCAATGGCTATGAAATCAATTTATATAATTTATATAGGCTATGAAATCGATTTTAGGCTCACCTATAGGCCAAGAATCGATTTCCTTGTCCTATGTTTGAAGTATGTAATCGATTCATGCATATACATAAGCCAAAGGTAAGAATCGATTTCCTTCTATTTCAAAAGACTATGAAATCGATTTTCAAGCAATCCTATAGGCTATGAATCGATTCCTCCTCATTTTAAACAAAGTAAGAATCGATTCCTACCTTATTCAGGATGTCCTGAAAATCGATTCCCACCTATTTCTAAAGAAACAAACAATCGATTCCTATGTTCTCCATATGTAAAGAATCGATTCCTCAATTTTTTAACTAGCCATATAATCGATTCTTATGTCTTCTAAAATGATAAGAATCGATTCATCAACATTTTAACTTCATCAAACAATCGATTCATCATTTCATTAAATGTTTTTTTTCAAAATCCTACGCTTTCCTAAGCCTATAAATAGGCAGGTGTGAAACACTTTTCAATTCACTCATCCACACCACAAATCACATCTTCTCTACTTCTCACGTACATTTTCTAGATCTGAGAAAGAGAAAAATAGATCTATCACTTTCATATCATTTTTATAGATCTACTCATCTCTCGCAGCTATTATATTGTCATATTATCTGAGGTGATTAGATCATAGCTTCTATATTGTAATCTACTATTGTGGGGGTCACTCTGAAATCCTGGGAATTGTTCTTGGGTCTCTGTCATACCCTAATTTTGTCCGTTAGATTAATGCGATTCGTTTTTCTAAAATAATAATAATAATCTTGTAGACATTTGATTTTTATCGGTTTCTTGTTTCATTTTCAAAAAAATCCCAAAAAAAATATTCCATGGTGCACGCGTATTATTTTAAGTCGCGTATGCGCGTTAGTCTTAACGTTTTTGCATTGTTGCGTGCACATGTTATTTCTAACCACATACGCGTGTCTCCTAATCGTGTGCGTGTCGTTACTCTCTTTACGCGCGTGTGTTCGCCTCTCATCGTGTACGCATTGTTCGGTGTCCGTTGTTTATTGTTATCATTATTTTACTACTAATGATAGTGTTTTTAAAATACAAGTGCAAAGAAATAAAGGAATCTATAGATAATTAGCTGTCCAGTTTTTTATATACAAAATAATCAAAGTCAAAATTTGTTACAAGTGTAGACAAAAAAAAAGGGTAAAAAGTACAAAATAGATTTTTTTTAATTAAAACAAAGGCTAAAAATAAGGGAGCAGCGTTGCTGCCCCTGCTGCTGCCAAGGGAAGGAAAGTATTTTGAGCTACAAGACTCAAGCTCTTTTATCTTGTCCCTTTGCTTTTACATTTTTGGGCAAAAACATCTCAGCCCTTGCTGCTGCTCCTCTGCTCCACTACTCTGATTCCCTGCAAAACCATAACAACAAAATTTGTCCCATTAATTTACTATTCTATAAATTCAGACTCAAAGCAAAGAAAAGAGGGAGAGAGCAGAGTATCAAAAAACAGGCACGAATACAGTGTCAGAAAACACAAAATACAAAAAAAAAACAGAAGAAAATTAAGGGAGAAGAAAGGGAGAGGAGCGGAGGAGCTTGAAGCTCCGGTCACCCTGTGGTGGCCACCACCTCCGGACACCCCCACACCACCATAACAGCAACCACCACCTTCGGCCACCCCCACACCACCATGACAGCAACCACCACCACAACCCCCTCATATCTCTCTCTCCACCACACCTCCACCATCAAACAGCCAAAACCGTCCCCAACAGGGTCACCACTGTGACCACCCCAAATTCACCACCTTCGGCCACCTTCGGTCCCCCCACCGTACGTACCCAAACCCCCATTTCCGCAACCGCCCTCACCCCAAAATACCACCAAAACCACCGTAACCCAAACTCCCCCCAAACGGCCACCACCACTGTCTCCCCCCCTTCGTTGACACCTCCGTCACCAGGAACCATACGGAAACCGCCGCCGTCGTCTCCCTCACCATGAGAACCACCGTACCTCCACTGTAGCCTTGTCCGTCGCGAGCCCGCGCGTCCGGCATCGCACCGCTCTCTTCCGGCGTGACCATGAGGCCGTCGCAAAGACACCGGCGTCTCCACGGCTCCCCACCGTGGCTGGCTCCCTCCGGTTGTCTCCTCCGGCGCGATCTCCTCCCGTCGTCTTCCTTCCCTTCGCCCGAAGCACAGAAAACACCACGGACGTTGTCGTTTCTGTCACCGTCGCCGCAGTGCGACTCCGCTGGTCTGGCGATCAGCGCCATGGCAGCCGTTCCCCGCGTCGTCGCTCTCCTCCTCCCCATTCTCGCGAGCTCTCTTTCTCTCTCTCACGGCAGAGGTGAGCTTTCTCTCCCTCTCTTTCCACTTTTCAGCCGCGGCGCTGATGTTGTTTTTGGCAAATAGGAAATTAGGGTTCCTTTAAAAACTGCTTTATATAGTTAGTCCTTTGGTTTTCATTTTGTTTTTTTATTTTATTTTATTAAGAATACTAAACACACCCCTATGTTTCATTGCTACGCCCCCGTTCTTTTAAAACTCATATTCGCTATTTACACCATCCTTGTTACTTTATATACCCCCTGTGAAAAGCCCACGAATTCGTGGGCTGGCAGAACTAGTAGTGGGCTGCTTCGCACCCCTTCTTCTACTCATACAACCCCCCCATTTGTTAATACAGCATCTGTTGTTATCCACACCTCCTTTTTAATAACACAACACCCTGTTAAACTCATTTTGTTTTTTTATTATTACATCATAATGCTTCCAGACCGGCATCTTGCGAACAATCAAGCTCACAAAAAAATGGGCCGTTACTAATGGTCACTCTGAGTTTAACTTGTTTGATCGTTAGTAGCAATTTTAATTTTCAAACGGGCTGTGAGTGATGACCACCCTGAGTTTCACTTGTTTGGTCATTACAAATGCCTATCCCAATTTCAAAAGACCTAAAAAACATTTTCTAAAGTTAGAACTACGTCGCTTTGATTCCCATTTGGGATACGTAGGAGCGAGTCAGATTCTCGTCAAGCGCAATCATAAAAGATTTTAGCATGTGCATAACAAAAGAAAAGAGTTATTTTCATAACACAAAAAAATCATTTTTGCAAACCAAGATCATTTTCTGAACAAAAATCTTTTCCATTCTAAAATCATTTTCAGCCCATCATCGCTAATGGCTAATCAGAACCTTTGTTCGTCTAGCCGTTGGTGGCGATGTCCTTTTCCCAAAAGAACTACAAGCGATGATCACTCATAACCTTTGTTAGCATGATCATTGTGCAAATCAATCTCTTTCGAAAATCACTTTCAAAAAAGATAATAAACACGAGTTGTTATCAATAGTCCATCAGAACCTTCGTTCGTTTGACTAGCGGTACAACTCTCTTTTTTGAGTATTTAGTAGTGATTCATCATAGCCTCTGCTAGTTTAATCATTCGCTAATGCTCGTCCTATTTCAAAAACTCACAAAAAAAAGGATAAAAAACAAAAACTTTTCAAAAAGACAACCAAGAACTACGTGTGATTTGATTCTCTACCAGGAGATACGTAGGAGCGGAGGGCGGCCGACCTCTGTCAATTGCATTAATAAAAAACCTTTTTTTTTTCTCTTAATTCACTTCTCTCCTTTTTCTCAAAAAAAGTGCAAAAACAACTAACTGTCTATCGAGTCCTTTTTTTATTATTATTATAAGGGTAAAAACATTATTTTTGAATTAATAAATGTTTACACATTTAGTTAAAAGGTAACCTTCCTTAGGAAGGATGTCGTAGGGTGCTAATACCTTCCCTACGCATAAACGACTCCCGAGCCTAAATCTGGTCCGCAAGACCCCTTTATCCACTCAATAGGGATTTTCCAATGTTTGCCCTTAAACTAAAACTTTGGTGGCGGCTTCATTCAAGAACTTCGAAGAATCCCTCCTTCGGATTTTTCGGTCGCTACAGCTGGCGACTTCACTGGGGACATATTAAGAGAGTCAAGCCTAATTAACTAAATGTGTAAGTTTTATTAGCTTTATATTTTGTTTTTACCCTTATGCTTATTTTATTTATTAGCATTTTTTCATATTATTGAACTTTAGGGTAGACGACCCTTTTGTTATTATTGTTGTATATCTTGTTCAGCTTGGTTAGGTTAGGTATTTTGCCCTCATCACACACCTCACCTACACTTTTGCACACACCTTTGAGTGGGGCCCTATACCCGGGTCTGCAAATAACCTAGGACGAGTGGAGATTATTAGTGACAGTCATTCTGGATTTTATCTGTCTGACTCTCATGAAAGTCTCAACCAGAGTACGCTCTTTCATGGTATCCCACACCAGGTAGCTCGCTATCGTTGTGGATCATATCATGAAGGGGATTTTAGCTCTGGAGACCTTTTGTGAGGAAGTGAATAGAGCCACCTGAGAGATTGATCACATAAGTGACCCTAGATCATGTTGAAAATCCCAATTTAGACATGACCCACCTAGGACACAAGGGCACTATACTTACCCTCTCTATCAATCTGGTTAGTTTTTCTCCAAAATTAAAATCACTCAAAAAAATTTTCATGCTTCCTTCATTTGCATGCATACGAGACGACATCATTCCTTTCATTCATCATACAAAAATTATCATAAAATAAGATCATTTTTTTTTCATCATATGCATCACATTGCCATTTCCCTACCGTACCATTCATCATATATTCATAATTCATAAATATCGAAAAAAAATCATCAAATAGTGTAGGCATCGTGTCATTTGCAACATCATTATTACAAATTGCATGAGACATTCAATAACATTTCGCTCATATTGTCATCATAGTCCAAATGCACAACTTCTCCATACATGCATCATTTCATCTTAGTTGCATCATCTCTCATACTCATACATCGCATTGCTATTATAAAAATTTATTTTTAAATGCATCATCTTCATGCATCATAAAAAACAAGGACAAAAGTCATTTATTCCTATCCATCTCAAATGCATCAGTCCTTCAACATGCGTCAAAACAAAAATTATAAATTTCTTCATTATTGCATCATTCATCACCCAATAACATTTTGTTAGCTTTTTTATTTTAGTTAAAGCAAAAAAAAAGGGATAAACCATCACGCATTTCATTCATCTCCATTGTTGCTCATGTACAACAAACGTCCATATGTTCATGCATTATACTTTATTCAAAGAAAACACAAAAAAATCACCATTCATTCATACTAAAATCACTCTTCCATAAGCATTTCATTGTTATTGCACTATCATGCATCGCGAAGGTATTATTATTTTTTTCAAAATTGCATCCATATTGCATATCCGTACACCAAAAGAATATTACCCCCATATTATATAAAGGTTATGTTCATTACTCTTTTCCACGCATTAAAAAAAAGTCGCTGCGAGTGTCATGCATTTTGTTTCCTCGCACACAAAAAAAGGCAATAGCATCATAGACACCGACATCCATTCATAATCATTCACACGGTGTAAGTATCGCATCATTTGTAAAGTTTTGAATTACATAACATTCATACATTGTTTCCTTCGTGTGGCCATCCTAGTTTAAATGCATCCATTCCATATTCATGTGTCATTTCCCAAATAAAACAAAAAATCATTTCATTATAATTGTATCATTTGTCATCCAATAAATCAAAAATAAGAGTCTGCATACATGTTGCACTACCTCTCGGAAAACGAAAATAATTGCATTAGAATCAAACATTTATTTCTTCATGCATTCGCATTTTTCATACATATCTGTTATCATGGGCATTATATTTTGCTAGAAAATAAAAAAAATCACCATAGAACGAGAAACTCGTTTTCATATACATCTCGTTCTCATGGTACTAACATGCATATCATCCTCCAAAAAAATAAAGACGCTACATAGTTGTCCAACTTTCATCATCTTGCATACTCAAAAATATACTATATTCGTTACTCCTCTTCATGCATAGAAAAATAAAAATGCATTAGTCATCTGACATGAAAAGTAAAAGAAAAATAATAAAATGATGCCACTTTCTTACATTATTCATCATCATATTGCATTGCCTCCGAAAAATCATCTTGGATAGCCAATCTTTTCAAGTGATCATTCATTCACCTTCCTCGCATCTGCATCATGCAACGTTATTCGTTCATACATTGCATTTCTTTTCATGAAAAAGAAAAATAAAAAAAACATGATCACATTTTTGATAAATAACTGAATATCTCATTTAGCATGCATTTTCATTCATTCATAATCATTCACAAAAACCATCATTAAATAATATAGGCATTTCATCATTTGCAATATCATGATAGCATTCACGCACCTTTTCACTCGTCCAAAAAAAAACTGTTGTCCCATTAAGTCATCCATACGTCATTTCATCCACACATCGTTTATATACCGTTTCAACATGCATCATTTCAAAATTACGCCATCATTTTCGCATCATTCATAGATATGTATTTAGCATTTCATTCTGATACATGAAAGAGGCTCTGCATCGGTCACGTGCCACATTGTCCCCAAAAATCATTTAGAATAACTGACCTTTCCAAGTGATCATTCATGCACGCATTTCATGCATTCGCATCTGCATTTTCGTCATTTTTCACCATGTGTTCCTTCAGGCATTAGGACACAAGGTGCGTTTAACTTGATTATTCTTGTTGCGTGAGCATAGTTAGTCTTTCAACTAGAAGATAAAAAATTATCATGCATTCATAATAGAATACGGTCATCGTTTTCATGGTACCAACATGCATCTCATCATCTAGAAAATAACAAAATATCATATTTTTTATTCATCTTGCATAAGCCACACGCCAAAATGAGAAAATAATATCACCTTGATATTATAAAAAAATTTACATTCATTCATTATTTCATTACTCCTCTTCATGCATCATGAAGAAACAAAAACAAAAGTCATTCATTCTCATGCATCTCAAAAACAGTTCCTTCATGCGTCATAAAGAACAAAAACAAAAGTCATTTATTCCTCTCACATCCATCTCAAGGGCGTTAATCCTCTCACATGCATTAAAACAAAATTAGGATTTGCTTCATTTTCTTCTATTCTTGCATTATTCATCATCCAATAGTTTTTTTTGTTGTTTTGTTAGCCTCTCACTCTAGTTGAACTTTAAAAAATAAAAAATAAAAAAATCACACACTTGCTTAAGGTATCATTATGCATTCCATTCACCTGCATCATTGTCTGTGTACAACATCCATATGTTCATGCATTCTGCTTTATTCAAATAATTTTTCCAAAAAATAAAAAATGAAACTCATAAGTTTTTTGACATGCTGTTTGATGAGAGACGAAGCCTTCTTGAAAAAATATTTTAATTGATTCCTCTTCCTTGGAAAATGTGGCCATACCCTAACTTGATTCACCAACAACAAGTTCTTCACTCTTCATCCCACCACATCCATGGAAACCACCTACCCACTTAACCATTCAACGGAATTCACCAATAACTCATTCACCATCATGGTCACTACAATATTGACCATATCATAGGCTTGACCCTTGGCCACTGCGTGCCCTACTAAGAGCACCAGCCAACATATATCTCACACCTTTGATAAGAAGCTTAAATGTCTATTTTGTTAACTTGTATGGTTTTAACAATTAAACTTGTTCAATCTCAAGCGGTGTTAACTCTCCATGAAGCATTTGCAAGATAAACTAACATGACATGTGTGCTTACCCTTGTTTGAGTCAGTTATACTACCCCCATCTTTCCGCCACTTCCAAAACCAGACCCAACCATCCATAAAAGGCCCAGTCCCCACAAGAGTATTTCATTCGCTTTCCCCCAGTGATGAAATTTCACGAATAACACTTTGTACGCTCCATACTGGGGCAGAGTAATGATCACTAAGGTTTTCTGCTAGCATTCTAAACACTCGTGCAAGTCCTTTGAGTAAAAAAAACACAAAAGAGATCCAAAAAAGAAAAGCCCGTTAGGTTGAAAACTCGCGAGAGCAGCCTGAGCAAAAATTAGGGCATAAAAAAATAATGAATAAAGAAAAGCAAATATGTTAAAATGAAGTTTTGTCCCATAATTACAATTTCAAGAAAATAAGCAACCATGATTTGAATTGGAGTTTGACCATTTTCCTATATCCAAAAATCCAAAAAAAGAGAAATGCCATTTGCTACCCACTTCGAGCCAAAAATCAAAAATCTTTTAAACACCTTAGACAAGGATCAATCTCATATCTAACAGCTCGCTCAGCTCGAAAAAAAAAAGAAAAATCACAAAAAAGGTGAAATCAAAAAAAGAGGATTGAAAAATCCTGAAAACCAAAGCGGTAGAAATTGTGAGCTGATACTTCACACCATCGAGCTTATAAAAGATCCTTGTCTGAAATAAACCCTCAAACACTTCCTTTGGCCTAAGCATCCTATCCTCCATAAACCCTCAAATGCGCTACAACCCTAAAACAGGTTCATTCTACCATGAAGCGCATAAAAGATTCTTTGTCTCAACCAACCCCGAACACTCTCAGGAGCAAAGTAATCATTTCCTTCATGAATTATTAAATTGGCCATATTACAATCCTAAGGCCTATTCTGATCAGTGATTGGTTGCTTCCATTTTTCTCAAAGCTTATACTCTAGGACAAAATAATCAGAATAATTTATTTGCTCAAAAAAACAAAGAGAAAAATATTACAAAAAATAAGGAAAAAGAAAAAAAAACTTAAAAGGGCTTGCACGCTCGAAGAGAAGATAACAGTGATCATCAACAAAGTGAATTTTCTTCGAACCAAAACTCTCGACTGTCTTAGTTTGTGGAATCCTTCCCAAGGAAAACCACAAATCCCTACTAAGGCAGTTACTTGACTTATCATATCAAAATGGGGCAATACCCCACCCTCCATTCCACTCAAACTCAGGGAGATTTTTAGCATCCCCAAAATACCCTCGTCTTTTATCCCGTTCATATACTACACCCATATAGCCATACCAGACCAATTTCCAAACCATTATTCTAACTTTACACCCTGTCACAATTCCACTCGAGATGGGGCAATCTTCACCTTTCATGGATTGGGGCAACCTTGTCCTCTTGTAGACCGGGGCATCATATCCCTCGGCCCGAAAGAATCCTTCTGCCTCCCATTCCATTCATTCCTGGCCACGTGTCACCCTCAATACCAGCATGTTTCCCAATCCCTCAATCAGTCTATATCCTTAGTCGTCATTGTCCTCCCTAGACAAAGGCAGACTGTTTCACTCCCCACTATTTGAAATCAAAATTGGGGCAGTCAAACATTTCTTACCTTGGGACAAGTTTATCTCTCATAAGCTTGGGCCAATAAACCTCATCCTTCACTCCACTCACGTGTCACATACCCTACATTTCTTGAACCCTGAGTCAACTGGCACATTCATTTGCATTCACACTGTTTTTCATATTTGTTAAGCAAATGCTTCAAAGAGAGAGACACACAATAACGACAATCCCTCTAAGTTAACATCTTAGACTTGAAAGCTTAGCCATCATGGGTCATCATAACCAAATGAGAACCTATCTACAAATACACATCTCGATCTCTAGAAAGGGCACTAATACATTGCTGCAAGCCACACACACTTTTCAAGATGACAATCTTGAGCTTACCAGAGTTCAAGTCCAAGCCATCAAAAATCTTTCTTCCAAGGAACGATCAATTCAAAATGTTCAGCTCTCTGTTTCCGGCATCAAAAGTTTCGTTTTTGCATCCTTACAAAACAAAAAGTGTTGTTACCGACAAATCATGCATTATACATGTCCTCATTATTCTAGAATTAAAACCATGCATCTGATCATACCCATCACAACTCTCTCATGCAAGTATTGTACATGCATTCACATTCGACTTGTTTTTGCCTACACAATTTGGCCTCTTTCGCATTACGCATTGCGTATCCGTACATGCATACCCGTACATAACACGTATTGCTTCAATAAAAAGCCGAATGTCGGTCTCATTATTACCCAAAGTCTGTCTGCATCCCAATCAATCATATCATAGCATCGCACCATGCATTCATGCACTTCCTTTTATTCACCATGGCGTTTGCATCACAATATTGCACACCTATCATATTCGCATTCTCATTTCGTGTATTCATCAAATACCGAAAAGACAATAAAGCGAAAAGACAAAACAAAAAAAAAAGAAAAAAAAACCTCCCACATCCCAACAAACATCTAATCATTGCATCATACAACATCAACTCATGGGGCTACCACAATCCTTCATCTAAGCATTACGTGTGCACGTTCATTCATTCATTCACTCATTCATTCATTCATTTATTCATGAAAAGGGGAAAAACAAGAGAAAACCAAAAAGGCAAAAATCATCCACATTGCACCCGTTACTCCCACCAAAGCATAGATCATTCCATCATGCAATCAACAATACATTTGCATTCACATGTTATCGGCATGCGCATACACAACTCGTCGGTTTTTGTTCCCGACCAACTCCAGCACCCACAATTCACGGCCTTTTGTAGTCCATTTACTTTCGCATTGCACATTCATCACATTGCACACCTATAACACTTTTTGCTTCGATAGACGTGCCAAGTACCGGTCTCATCGTAGCCAAAGCTCTCTACATCACCAATCATATCATTTGTTTCCTTTATTCACCATAGCATTTGCATCAAAGTATTACATTCGCGTCATATTCACATTCGCATTGCATGCATCAGGAAAAGAAGCAAAATAAATAAGAAAAAGCAAAAGAAAAATCCACCCATTACATTCATCATCACACACTAATCACTACAGTCACATTCACATCTCGTACATCGTTTGTCAACTTTCTCATTCCTTCAGGTTCAACACCCCTGGTATACCCATTTCATTCATTGTCTCCCAGATACCAATCATTGCAGGTTCGTCACATTACACGCATGACATTGTTCGCTTCGATAGATGTCCAAGTGCCGGTCTCATCGTTGCCCAAAAAAAAAGAGTTTTTTTACATCGCTAATCATATCTTTGTACCATGCATGGCATTCGCATCAAAGCATTACATTTGCATCACGTTCACACTTTGCATTTCATACACTCATACCAAAGAAAAAAAAAGAGAAAAGCCAAAAAACAAAAGGAGGAAAATTGCTCATTCCATTACATTCATCATTAATCAGCACAATCACATTCATATCTTATCTGCATTCACATACGTTGGTTGTCAACCTCCATGTTCCATCAACTTCAACTCACATCATCTGCCCCGCTTCATTCATCTCATCGGATGCCTACCATTTCACATACCTATATTGCACGCACACATCATTCATTGCATTTTTAGACATTCCAAATATAGATAGTTTTTCCCGTCTCAGGTAAATGCATTCATTAGGTATGTTCTAGGCAGATACGCCATGTACCAATCCCAATAGTTTGTTCCCTCAAAGTCAGTGCTCCAAGCGCTGGTCTCATATCACAATTCAGAGTCCCAGTACCCTTGTTGACCCCCAGTGGTCCTTCAGAGCCCAAGCGCTCCTTCAGACCAACAATGGTCCTTCAATCCAGATCGCACGTCGCGTTATCGAGCAACCGACGGATCATCCGGCCCCAGGCCCTTCAGACTAGCTGTGTCCGCCTAAAAAAAAACACAGTGCACGTCCTTCGAGGTGCGCAAATCAGGTCAACGACCTGACCTTGCCCCCATGGCCGCTCGAAAAAGGCCACCCCCCCCAAGCAGACCGTTTTACTAGTACCGTTGCTAGTTTGCGCTCCATCAGACCCATTGGTCCATCAGGCTTAGGCATGCCCTTCAGACCTTGTCGGTCCCTCAGTTTAACTCCAATCAATGCGCCAAGCATCGACTGCGAATTAGACCATCAGAGCCCAGCGCTCCTTCAGATCCCCGGTGATCCTTATTTACTTTTGTTCTATGTCAACCCAATTTTTCAAGAATTTCTAAAAAATAAAATAAAATAAAATAACTAAAGTAAAAAATAGTCTTGACAAAATTAGTGTCTTTTTATCTTTATTTCTATTTTACTCGAGAAATTTGGATACTCTTCATACTTCCTAGTAAAATATAAATAAAGAGGGGCAGCTGTCATACCCTAATTTTGTCCGTTAGATTAATGCGATTCGTTTTTCTAAAATAATAATAATAATCTTGTAGACATTTGATTTTTATCGGTTTCTTGTTTCATTTTCAAAAAAATCCCAAAAAAACATGTTCCATGGTGCACGCGTATTATTTTAAGTCGCGTACGCGCGTTAGTCTTAACGTTTTTGCATTGTTGCGTGCACATGTTATTTCTAACCACATACGCGTGTCTCCTAATCGTGTGCGTGTCGTTACTCTCTTTACGCGCGCGTGTTCGCCTCTCATCGTGTACGCATTGTTCGGTGTCCGTTGTTTATTGTTATCATTATTTTACTACTAATGATAGTGTTTTTAAAATACAAGTGGAAAGAAATAAAGGAATCTATAGATAATTAGCTATCCAGTTTTTTATATACAAAATAATCAAAGTCAAAATTTGTTACAAGTGTAGACAAAAAAAAAAGGGGTAAAAAGTACAAAATAAATTTTTTTTAATTAAAACAAAGGCTAAAAATAAGGGAGCAGCGTTGCTGCCCCTGCTGCTGCCAAGGGAAGGAAAGTATTTTGAGCTACAAGACTCAAGCTCTTTTATCTTGTCCCTTTGCTTGTACATTTTTGGGCAAAAACATCTCAGCCCTTGCTGCTGCTCCTCTGCTCCACTACTCTGATTCCCTGCAAAACCATAACAACAAAATTTGTCCCATTAATTTACTATTCTATAAATTCAGACTCAAAGCAAAGAAAAGAGGGAGAGAGCAGAGTATCAAAAAACAGGCACGAATACAGTGTCAGAAAACACAAAATACAAAAAAAAACAGAAGAAAATTAAGGGAGAAGAAAGGGAGAGGAGCGGAGGAGCTTGAAGCTCCGGTCACCCTGTGGTGGCCACCACCTCCGGACACCCCCACACCACCATAACAGCAACCACCACCTTCGGCCACCCCCACACCACCATGACAGCAACCACCACCACAACCCCCTCATATCTCTCTCTCCACCACACCTCCACCATCAAACAGCCAAAACCGTCCCCAACAGGGTCACCACCGTGACCACCCCAAATTCACCACCTTCGGCCACCTTCGGTCCCCCCACCGTACGTACCCAAACCCCCATTTCCGCAACCGCCCTCACCCCAAAATACCACCAAAACCACCGTAACCCAAACTCCCCCCAAACGGCCATCACCACTGTCTCCCCCCCTTCGTTGACACCTCCGTCACCAGCAACCATACGGAAACCGCCGCCGTCGTCTCCCTCACCATGAGAACCACCGTACCTCCACTGTAGCCTTGTCCGTCGCGAGCCCGCGCGTCCGGCATCGCACCGCTCTCTTCCGGCGTGACCATGAGGCCGTCGCAAAGACACCGGCGTCTCCACGGCTCCCCACCGTGGCTGGCTCCCTCCGGTTGTCTCCTCCGGCGCGATCTCCTCCCATCGTCTTCCTTCCCTTCGCCCGAAGCACAGAAAACACCACGGACGTTGTCGTTTCTGTCACCGTCGCCGCAGTGCGACTCCGCTGGTCCGGCGATCAGCGCCATGGCAGCCGTTCCCCGCGTCGTCGCTCTCCTCCTCCCCATTCTCGCGAGCTCTCTTTCTCTCTCTCACGGCAGAGGTGAGCTTTCTCTCCCTCTCTTTCCACTTTTCAGCCGCGGCGCTGATGTTGTTTTTGGCAAATAGGAAATTAGGGTTCCTTTAAAAACTGCTTTATATAGTTAGTCCTTTGGTTTTCATTTTGTTTTTTTATTTTATTTTATTAAGAATACTAAACACACCCCTATGTTTCATTGCTACGCCCCCGTTCTTTTAAAACTCATATTCGCTATTTACACCATCCTTGTTACTTTATATACCCCCTGTGAAAAGCCCACGAATTCGTGGGCTGGCAGAACTAGTAGTGGGCTGCTTCGCACCCCTTCTTCTACTCATACAACCCCCCCATTTGTTAATACAGCATCTGTTGCTATCCACACCTCCTTTTTAATAACACAACACCCTGTTAATTATACTTCTTTTTTTTACAACTCATTTTGTTTTTTTATTATTACATCATAATGCTTCCAGACCGGCATCTTGCGAACAATCAAGCTCACAAAAAAATGGGCCGTTACTAATGGTCACTCTGAGTTTAACTTGTTTGATCGTTAGTAGCAATTTTAATTTTCAAACGGGCTGTGAGTGATGACCACCCTGAGTTTCACTTGTTTGGTCATTACAAATGCCTATCCCAATTTCAAAAGACCTAAAAAACATTTTCTAAAGTTAGAACTACGTCGCTTTGATTCCCATTTGGGATACGTAGGAGCGAGTCAGATTCTCGTCAAGCGCAATCATAAAAGATTTTAGCATGTGCATAACAAAAGAAAAGAGTTATTTTCATAACACAAAAAAATCATTTTTGCAAACCAAGATCATTTTCTGAACAAAAATCTTTTCCATTCTAAAATCATTTTCAGCCCATCATCGCTAATGGCTAATCAGAACCTTTGTTCGTCTAGCCGTTGGTGGCGATTTCCTTTTCCCAAAAGAACTACAAGCGATGATCACTCATAACCTTTGTTAGCTTGATCATTGTGCAAATCAATCTCTTTCGAAAATCACTTTCAAAAAAGATAATAAACACGAGTTGTTATCAATAGTCCATCAGAACCTTCGTTCGTTTGACTAGCGGTACAACTCTCTTTTTTGAGTATTTAGTAGTGATTCATCATAGCCTCTGCTAGTTTAATCATTCGCTAATGCTCGTCCTATTTCAAAAACTCACAAAAAAAAGGATAAAAAACAAAAACTTTTCAAAAAGACAACCAAGAACTACGTGTGATTTGATTTTGATTCTCTACCAGGAGATACGTAGGAGCGGAGGGCGGCCGACCTCTGTCAATTGCATTAATAAAAAACCTTTTTTTTTTCTCTTAATTCACTTCTCTCCTTTTTCTCAAAAAAAGTGCAAAAACAACTAACTGTCTATCGAGTCCTTTTTTTATTATTATTATAAGGGTAAAAACATTATTTTTGAATTAATAAATGTTTACACATTTAGTTAAAAGGTAACCTTCCTTAGGAAGGATGTCGTAGGGTGCTAATACCTTCCCTACGCATAAACGACTCCCGAGCCTAAATCTGGTCCGCAAGACCCCTTTATCCACTCAATAGGGATTTTCCAATGTTTGCCCTTAAACTAAAACTTTGGTCGCGGCTTCATTCAAGAACTTCGAAGAATCCCTCCTTCGGATTTTTCGGTCGCTACAGTCTCTCAATCAGGAGATTGGGTTGGTTTGAAATCCTGGGAAGTGTTCTTGGGTCTCTCAATCAGGAGATTGTGTTGGTTTGAAATCCTGGGAAGTTTTCTTGGGTCTCTCAATCAGGAGATTGAGTTGGTTTGAAATCCTGGGAGGTGATCTTGGGTCGTTCAATCAGGGAAGATTGAAGTGGTACTGAAATCCTGGGAGGTGCTCTTGGGTCGTTCAATCAGGAGATTGAAGCGGTTGAAATCCTTAGCTAGGAGCTCGGGTTCTCAATTCAGGGGAATTGAGATTTGCTATTTGAAGTTGATTGTTTGTAAAACATTGGTTCTTCATATAGTGGTTTTCAGCAAGTCCAAAGGTTGCAAAGCCGGAGGCCGAGGACGTAGGGCTTTTATCCCGAACCTCGTAAAATTCCTGGTGTATCTCTATCCCTCTCTCTTTACTTTATTTACTGTTTATATCTGTTTATAATATCACTACTCTGATCTGAATCTGTTAATCTGGTTGTATAACTATATCCCTACTCTGATCTGAATCTGTTAATCTGGTTAAAGTTATACTCGTTGTACTACAGATCTGTTTATCTATCATCTTCTTTATCACTACTGTAGATCTGCTATATTCAATATCATTGCATTACTTATAAAACAACCTTAGTGTAAATATTGAATATAGAATAATATCTCATTGTGCCTAATCTGCCTACTTGCATATATCTGATAAGTTCAAATCTCTTTTTCCGCATTTGATTTAAACAAACTTACCATTTATTTTGAAAAGAATCCAAGAATTACACATAACCTTATTCACCCCCCCCCCCCTCTAAGGTTATACTATAGTCTAACACTTACATCCTGCAAAGTCAGAATCTGAATATCCAATAAGACTACATGTGGCGCCTTTTGGGTACCACAGACCAACATTTTGAGTGCCTACCAGATATCTCATTATTCTTTTGACAGCTACTAAATGTGACTCTTTTGGATTTGCTTGATACCTAGCACACATGCAAACACTAAACATGATGTCCGGTCTACTAGCAGTTAAGTAGAGAAGAGAGCCAATTATACCTCGATATTTGCTTAGTTCTACCGGTTTACCTTCTTCATCTTTGTCTAAGTAGCATGAGGTGCTCATTGGTGTGGACATTTCTTTTGCTTTGTCCATTTCGAATCTTTTGAGTAGTTCTTTGCAGTACTTTGATTGAGATATGAAGATGCCGTTGTTTGTTTGTTTTATTTGAAGCCCAAGGAAGAAGTTGAGTTCTCCCATCATTGACATTTCAAACTCACTTTGCATAATACTTGAAAACTCTTTGCAAAGCAATTCATTAGTAGCACCGAAAATGATATCATCCACATAAATTTGCACGAGTAAGATGTCATCTTTTGACCTTTTTATAAAAAGTGTAGTGTCAACTTTCCCTCTTTGAAAATCATGATTGAGTAGGAATTTGCTCAATCTTTCGTACCAAGCTCTGGGAGCTTGCTTCAGACCATATAGAGCCTTTTTGAGTTTAAAAACATGGTCTGGTTTTTCAAAATTTTCAAAGCCAGGTGGTTGTTCAACATATACTTCTTCTTGGATAAAACCATTTAAGAAAGCGCTCTTAACATCCATTTGATACAATTTAAGATCCATGATTGATGCAGAAGCAAGTAGCATGCGAATAGCTTCTAATCTAGATACAGGGGCATATGTTTCATCATAGTCTATTCTTTCTTCTTGATTATAACCTTTAGCAACTAGTCTAGCTTTGTTCCTAATTATTATACCTGCTTCATCTAGCTTGTTTTTAAACACCCATTTTGTGCCTATTATCCGATGCTTATCAGGTCTAGGAACTAGATCCCACACTTCGTTTCTTTCAAACTGATTTAGCTCTTCTTGCATAGCAATAGTCCAATGTTCATCAACTACAGCTTCATCTATATTTCTAGGTTCAATTTGAGATACGAAAGTCATATGATTACATGCATTTCTAAGAGAGTTACAAGTAGTTACCCCTTTAGTTACATCACCTATGACATTTTCAAGCGAGTGGTCCCTTGGGATTCTCCATTCCTTGGGAAGTTCACTGCTTGATCCTTCTTCTGATTTCTCTTGAGAGGTGGTTTTTGTTTCTTCTTCTTTATCTTTCTTCTTCTCACCTATCTGTAACTCTTCAGGTTCATCTGCAATATCATCAATAACCTTTCCCAGCCTTTTGGGGTTAGTTTCATCAAATGTAACATGTACAGATTCCTCAATTACCTTATTTCTTTTATTGAAAATTCTAAAGGCCTTGCTAGATAAAGAGTAACCAAGAAAAATTCCTTCATCAGCTTTAGCATCGAATTTACCTAGGTTATCCTTTCCATTATTCAATACAAAACATTTGCAACCAAAAGTGTGAAGGTGTGAAATATTTAGTTTTCTCCCCTTGTAAAGTTCATAGGGGGTTTTCTTTAAAATAGGCCTAATCAAAACTCTATTCATAACATAACAAGCAGTACTTACAGCATCCGCCCAAAAATATTTTGGGATGTCGTGATCATTTAGCATTGTTCTGGCAAGTTCCTCCAATGATCGATTTTTCCTTTCAACAACTCCATTTTGTTGAGGAGTTCTAGGTGCTGAGAAGTTGTGATTTATACCAAATTCTTCACATAGGATCTCAAATTTTTCATTTTCAAATTCTCCGCCGTGATCAGATCGAATTGAGATGATCTTCAATTATTTTGAATGCTGCGAGCAAGCTTTTTGAATGCTCCAAAAGCTTCGCTCTTATTTGCCAGAAAGAGGGTCCAGGCATACCTTGAATAATCATCTACTATAACTAGAGCATAGTAATTTCCACCATAACTTTTTGTCCTTGAGGGACCAAATAGATCCATGTGTAACAGCTGCAAAGGTTTGTTAGTAGACATAATATTCTTTTATTTAAAGGACACTTTTACCTGTTTACCCTTTTGGCATGCATCACACAATTTATCTTTTTCAAACTTGATATTAGGCAAACCACTAACTAGATCTTTAGACACTAGCTTGTTAAGATGATCCATATGAATATGAGCTGTCCTACGATGCCATAACCAAGAGTTTTCTTCCTTACTAATGAGGCAACATGCATTATGGGATGAAACACTATCTAAACTCATCATGTATATGTTTTCTACTCTATTTCCTATCATTCTAACTTGTTTACTTTGTTTATCCTCAATGATGCATGAACCTGAGTCAAATATTACCCTATTTCCTTTATCACAAAGTTGGCTAATGCTTAATAAATTATGTTTAAGACCTTCAACATAGAGTACATTATAAATAGCAGTAGATAAGTCTTTACCAACTTTACCTTCACCGAGGATTCTTCCTCTGTTATTGTCACCCTAAGTCACATGACCGCTTGATCTGGGGGTAAGAGTTAGGACTTTGTGATATCTCCAGTCATGTGCTTTGAGCATCCGCTGTCAAGGTACCAATCTGACCCCCGTACCTTGAAGCATACCTGCATTGATTCAAAACAAGGTTTTAGGTACCCAAATCTCTTTGGGTCCTTGTGGGTTAGTGTTTGGTATGGTCCTTTTGGGAACCCATACCTTTTTCATAGTTTGTTTACCTCTTGCCCTGCAAACAGAAGCTGTATGTACAGGTTTATCACAATAGTAACATCCACTAGTGCAAAAAAGGGATTTAAAGTCAGGCGAAAAGGGGATTTAAAGTCAGGCGCCCGCTTGACTTTTATTAAGTCGACTTTGTATGTCAGGAGTTTTAAAGTCAAGCGATAGCTTGACTTCGTAAGTCTGTTTTAAAGTCAAGTATCTATTTCGCCTGACTTCGTAAGTCTGTTTTAAAGTCAAGCATTTGTTTCGCCTGACTTCGTAAGTATGTTTTAAAGTCAAGCATTTGTTTCGCCTGACTTCGTAAGTCTGTTTTAAAGTCAAGCATTTGTTTCGCCTGACTTCGTAAGTATGTTTTAAAGTCAAGCATTTATTTCGACTGACTTCGTAAGTCTGTTTTGAAGTCAGGCTTTAGTTCCGCCTAACTTTAAAAGTTCATTTTTTAAAAAAAAAAAAATTGTTAGCCTTAATGTATCCTCATGCTGCCATAAATCAAAAACAACAGAATTCAAATTCTTTAACAAAAATTAGTACAACTACCAACATATACATGAACAAAACTCCATATCATTATACATAGCAGAATTATATTTTCCAATCATAATCTTTTGCAGAAAATAAATTGATGGAAAAAGAAACAAAAAAGTGTCAAATGCTCTTGAATTCGTTCATCTTCAGAAGCAGATAGTTCCAGAAGCTGTTGTGGGACTCCTCCAGCTCTTTGGGGATTGATATGAGCTGCTTCTTTGCCTCATAAGCCTCCTGCTGGGCTTTTATCTTAAAATGACTCAGATGAGTTAAGTTGTTCCTTAGCTCGCTTTAGATCTTCTTCGAGTTGAGCAAGCTGCGACTCCAATTCCTGGACCCTGCTTGTTCGGTTCTTCTAGAGCAAGATGATAAAGGGCAAGGAGATACATTAAACAATAAGTTTAAGAAAAATTACAAATAATCTAATAGTTTAGATTTCTAATTCTAGCCATGAAGTAACTTAAAATGTACCTTAGATATTGGACTTTGGGTTGACTTGCGTTCAGTGACCTTTGGACTCCTATCTTTTGGAGTTTTACTTGCTGGGTTTGGAGATGATGGGTTCAATTTACGAGCAGTCCGTGGAGTTGAAGGAGATTTCCTTCGCGGAACTTCGAACGTACCAGCTCTGCTAACAGCCAACCATATGCCAATCAGCATGCATTAAAAAGTTAAATTCAGATTTAAAAGAATCTCAGTATACATCACAGTAATATGGTCAAGTGAAGAATTATTGTTCCATTAAGGAAACAGGACAATCTTTTCAAAATTTAGTTGTTACATAAATAGGAAAAATAAGATCCAGAGAAAAAATTGATCATAAAATTATCATCTAGTTTTTCCTGTTATAATTAAATAGAATAGGACAGGCATACCCCAATATGAACATATATTAGTTTTCCAGATTTCTTTGAATAGCAACAAGCTATAAATTATAAATTCAATCTAATGGACCAAAGGTAGCATCTATCCCTCTCTAGAGCTACTGAAAAACAATTTATTAGGAGTTCAATTACCAACTCCATTGGAATAAATAGGCCCTAATTAAATTTTCAGATTTTAGCAAA
This sequence comes from Astragalus membranaceus, assembly GCA_039519185.1. Lineage (NCBI taxonomy): Eukaryota > Viridiplantae > Streptophyta > Magnoliopsida > Fabales > Fabaceae > Astragalus > Astragalus membranaceus. The sequence continues at coordinate 71,175,676 of CM076850.1, forward strand.
GGAACAAGCCTTAAATTATACAACCAGACAGAGCTATTATAATAAAAGCTACTGGTCCCTCATTTAGACCCCAGAATTTGTCTCAAGACAGAACAAAAAATAGAAAGCTGCAAGCAAAAGTGACAAATAAGACAACCTTACCTTGCTTTTGGTGTCTACATACTTTAATATGTAGGTGATAAAAAAAGCAAACTAAATAACTTGTCCTTTAAAGCACCTGACCCACACTTGCTGCAGTCTCAATCTGCAAAAGAAATTAAGACAATGAAGAATTTGATTTATAACTTGAGAAGAGGCAATTTGTTGCAGTTTGCAGTAGATGAGAACCTTGGATCCGCATTCACTAAACATCTAACAAACATACCGCAATATAATCCCTTCAAAGAAACTCCACATAAACTAACTCCACTACCACCTACCAAATTCAAAACTGAATTAAATAGAACCTTGCACATAATTTATTAATACTAGTATGTAATACCCTAATTTTGTCCTATCCAAAAATAAGAAATTTTATTTCATGCCATGTTTTATTTTAGTTGCCAGAAGTTTTTAACCAAAAAATAATAATCAGAAGTGAAGAAACAAAGATAAGCAAAAAAGGAAATGGGGGGGGTCTAAAAAAAAGGAATGGAGGTGCAATCAGGATTGGGCCATCTAAAACCCAACCCAATTCCAAAACCCTAGCCCAATTCGCATAACCCTAACACTCCTTCACCAAAAACCTAACCCATCCACCCAACCCATAACCCATGACCCAACTCACCAAACCCTAACTTTCCCTCCTCCTAACCCTAAATTCGGCCACCACAAAAAAAAAACTTAAAAACTAACTTCCCCCCCTAACCCTAAAACTTGACCACATTCATTCCACAAAACCCTAATTTTAAACTCCCCCTTTTACTCAAAAATTCGGCCACCCCCCTATTATCCCATGGTCAAACTCGAATACCCACTCCCCTTATTCCCTCCTTGAAACTCACAATCCCACTTCCCCATTTCTTCCCTTCCCCATACACTTTTCCCCACCTCCCAACGGCTCCCTCTCCCATCTCTCTCTCTCACACATCACTTCTCTTTCTCTTTCTCCCACTCACACTCAACCTCTCATTCCTCTCTCTTCTCCTCCCATCCCTACGACTTCTTCCTCACACACACTCATCACACACTTCACTTCTCTCTCTCATTCACTCATCCTTCTTCTCCAATCCTTCTCCTACACATCCACGGCTCTCTCTCCCTTCCACACTCACACACTCATTTTCCTCACATGGCTCTCCTCCTTTCACGCCCCCATTCATCTTCTCTCACACTCACGGATTTTTTTTCTCTCTCACACACAAGCCATCATTTCCCTTCACCAACTACCTCCAAACCTTCACCCCTCCATCATATCAAATCTTTCTCAAGTCAGAAAAAAAAAAAGGGAAGAACTACTGTGCAAGGTATGGAGGCCACGAGTTTGAAGACAAAGAAGGCATCACCCTTAGTATAAATGGAGGCCACAAGTTTGAAGCAAGGGGCGGATTTTTTTTGGAAGAAAAAGGGAAGAAGAAAATTCTTGAAAAAGTGTAGTTTGTTGTTTTTTTTGATTTTTTCCCTTCTTTTCTTTTTCTTCCCCTTCCAATATTCTTTTTTTTAGTTTAAAAATCTTGTTGTATTAAGGAGATCCGGGAAGAGGTTCTTCCCAACATTGCCAAGTTTTTTCCTTAAGGTACCATAATGTAATTTTCGAATTTAATACATTATTATTGTTTTTTTTTGCTTTTTATTTCATTGTTGCTGTTTTTTTTTCTTTTATTCATGTAAATATTGTTGCTTTTACTTATGTTATTGCTGTTTTTGTTTATTTAATGTAGTTGCTGTTTTTTTTTATATATATTTGTTGTTGTTTTTTTTATTTGTTGCTGTTTTTTTTTTTACTAAATTGTTGCTTTTTTCTTATTTTATTGTTGTTGTTTTATAAATATTGTTGCTGTTTTTTTTCCTATATATATTGCTGATTTTCGGATTAAAATAAACCCTTTTTTTAAATATTAAAAAAATGTGTTCCCTTTTTATATATTAAATAATTAGTTACAGATTTTCGGATTAAAATAAAATCCTTTTCAAAATATTAAAAAAATATTTTTTATATAAAATAATTGGTTACTAATATCACTATCCTTTTTTAAAAAAAAAAAGGTAATAATAATAATCATTTTCCCAAAAAAAAAAGATGAAGAGTAATTTAGTCAAATAGCAAAAAGTAAAAATAAACCGATCAACCGTTTTTAGTGTCAAAACGCTATTTGCACCCCCGGCAACCATTTTTCTTTTTAGCGTCAAAACGCTATTTGCACCCCCGCGTTCTCGTAAAACAGCACCCCCTTTTGGTTGCAAGCCCATGTTTTTAAAACACAACCTAGTCCACAAAAGCGATTCGGTCTCACCGTTCGCACCCCCCATTTTTAGACAGCACCCCTGTCATTCGCACCCTTTTTTTTACCATCACCCATTCCGCTTTTATTTATACCGCGTGGTTTCCAAACCATTTTTTTTTCTCTATTTCAAACAACCAAACTCACATAAAAATAGGTTGTTACCAACGGTCACTCTGAGCCTAGCTTGTTTGACCGATAGGAACAACCTTTATTTCCAAAGCGGATTAGTAGCGGTGACCACTCTGAGATTACTCGTTTGATCATCATGAACACCCGTCTAAACGTCAAGAAATTTTCAGTTAACAAAAAACGCTTCCACACAAACGTAATTTCAACTCCTTTTTAGAAAACGTTTTCCAATACACATTTTCAAATAAACAAGAGCCCGATCACAAGATGGTTATTTATAGCAGTCACTCTGGGTCCCGCTCGTTTGAACGCTGTAAGCACTTTCTTTTTCGAATAAGCCATTAGTGGTGACCACTCTGGATTTATCTGTTTGGTCGCCATGAACGGCCTCTAGTTTTCGCAAACTTTTTTTCAAAAAAATTAAAAATACCAACACACAAATATTTTCTACCCAAGAACTACGTAGCTTTGATTTCTCCATCGCACCCGGAGATACGTAGGAGCGGGGGCTCACTCCTGTCAAGCGCAAAAAACTAAAATTTTTATTAAGTTTTCCTTTCCGTTTTTTTTTTGCAAATAATAAAAAGGGTAAATTAAAATGTTTTCTTTAAACTAATTTTTCTACACATTTAATTAAAAGGTAACCTTTTTAGGATGTTGCGGGGTGCTAGTACCTTCCCCGCACTTAATCGACCCCCGAACCCAAAAACAAAGGTTTTTTTTCAATGTTTTCCTAAAAATAAATATTGATGGCGACTCCATTGTTCAAAAACAACGAAGAATCCCTCCTCCGGATTTTTCGGTCGCTACAGCTGGCGACTCCACTGGGGACTATTTAAGAGGGTCAAGCCTAATTTAATTAAATGTGTGGATATTTGTTAGTTTAGTACTTTATTTACCCTTAGCCCTTCTATTCGCATGTCTATTTTTACTTATCTATTTATTTGCTTTATTGAACCTTAGGGTAGAAAACCTTTGCACTATTATCTGTATTTCTTTTGCAGCATGGGTAGTTTAGGTTGTTTATATCACACACATCAATTACACTTGTTTATTGTACACACTCTTGAGCGGGGCCCTATACCCGGGTCTGAACAAAAAAACCTAGGACGAGTGAAGGCGATTAGTGTCAGTCATTCTGGATTTTATCTGTCTGACTCTCACGAAAGCCTCAGCCAGAGTACGCTCTTTCGTGGTATCCCACACCAGGTAGCTCGCTATCGTTGTGGGTCATATCACGAAAGAGATTTCAGCTCTGGAGACCCTTGTGAGGACGTGATTAGAGCCACCTGAGAGATTGATCACACAAGTAGCCCTAGACCGTAACCTGTATATAAGACCTAACCTGTTTAGGACACAAGGGCAATTCACCTACCCGTTGCATCATCGCAAAAACTTTTTATCTTTCAAAAAAATCAAATAATGAAAACCATTTACTCTTTTTTTCCTTTACGTATATTTTATGTGACATGGTTAATGTTTCTCAAATTTTGAATCACCAAAATTTTCTCTGTAACGTCATTCTTTAATTCATCATACATCATCGTCATTTCAAAAAATAATATACAAAAAAAATCCTCACATGCATGCTATTCATTTCATTTAGGTTTGCCGGGAATTGTAAGAGGTTTGAAGGTTTTGTTATAAGCAAGACGATATGGGATCAAACTGTGAAGCAATCCAAGCTCTGAACTACCCTATAGTAAAATAGCCTAATCTGACAAGTCTAAGGGAATGTGCTGGTCGATTGCCGCCCATCGAGCGCAGGTCTTTTGATAGAGTGTATGGGAAGATTATTATGTTACTACAATTGGACGTGCAAACGGAGGCCATTGCCGCTTTGAGTCAGTTCTACGACTCTTCATTAAGGTGCTTCACCTTCAAAAATTTCCAGATGGCACCCACCCTGGAAGAATATACACAGATCTTCGGCTTTCCTCAACAAGACAATGGACCCTACCAGTATCAGGGACGATACTACACAGATGAGAAACTCGCCTCAATGTTACAAACCAGCAAAGAGAACTTGAAGCTCCGGAAGAAAAATCGAAATGGCATTGCAGGATTCCCACAAGAGTATCTGGAAAGCCAAATGAAATCCTTCGCCGACGCTAGAAATTGGGGTCCTTTTAAGCAGGTGTTAGCCTTGACCATCTTTGGCATTGTCCTATTTCCACGCCTTGAAAGATATGTGGACACAACAGCTATTGGTGTCTTCTTATCCTTCAAAGATAGAGAAAACCCACTCAATCCGATTCCAGCCATGCTCGCTGACACTTACTGTACTTTCACTCATTATAGTGAGCTAAGGGGAAAGAGGATATCTTGCTTCCTGCACGCCTTGTATGTTTGGCTTCTCACCCATGCTTTCGTTAACAAAGTCAGAGTAGAAGGCCCAATTGAAGACGCCAGAGGGTGTGATGTGAAGACAATGAACACTAGTGAATGGTTGCAAGTGCTGGGGGGCCTTCATGAATACAAGGTTCGTTGGCACCCATCATGGTGGAAAGATAGGCCTGCAGTAGTTTTTCAATGTGGAAACTTTCAAAACGTCCCGCTCATGGGGACAAGAGGATGCATAAATTACAATCCTTCTCTAACTCTAAGACAGCTGGGGTACCCCATGCGAAATCCGCCCACCGAAGACATGTTAATCCCTTTTTACCTCCATGAAGGAAGCCCAAAAGAGGTTGACATGCTCCGGAAGATTTCTCAAGCATGGAATATGGTCGTCCGCAAGGGACAAGAGCTTACTAAGAAGAGTGGCGATAAGGAAACCACCTTTCGTCAATGGCTCCAAAAGAGGATCCAAGACACCCGATTGCCTTACCAAAGTGCACTATGGGTGGAGGAAGAAATACTTGAACCTACCCTTCCCGCTGTCGAAGATTTAGATAAGCTTAAAATGGCATTGTCAAAAGCCGAGGAAGAAAAGAAGGGCTTGCAGGCAGAGTTAGAGAAAGTGCTCCTAAAAAACCAGAAATTGGAGGAAGAGAACGCAAGTAAGTCAGTGGCCATTGAAGACAGCCACAAGCAGCTCAAGATCGAACAAAAGAACAAACTAGAGGTTCAAAAGTACCTAAGAGGAGCGAAAGAGGAAATAAAACGTTGCAACCTGAAAATGAACCAAGCCATCGATGATACATATAAGTGGAAAAAGTTATGGGAAGAATCAATGATGGCTAAAAAGACCGCACAGAGCCTGCTAATGGTATCAAAGAGAGAGTCCCGGATGATGGCAGCCGAGTTTGAAGAGCAAGTGAAAAGTATCAAGCAGGATAAAGATACCATTGAAGAGATACTCCGAGAATACCAACAAGCCTTGAGAAGGGAGCATGAAAAATCTGATGAGCTGAACGACCATATCAGATATCAAGAGGAGGTTTACCACCAGCTGAAGACAGAAAGCATCTATTGGGAGAACCGCTTTGTGGAGTTGGTCAGCAGGATAGAAAACCATGAAGCCTTCATAGAGTTGAAGAATGAAAGCTTATACTGGAAAGACAGATTCTCAAAGTTGGCATGGCTGGCCGATCGAGCTATCGTAGGAATCCCCAAACGTCTAAAGGAGGCTAACGCGGCAATGCACCCGTTTAACACCCCGGTCCAAGTTTTCGAATTCATGGAGTTTTGCGAAGTTCTGATTGCCGAACTCCGGGAGAAGGCTGGCAGCACTACTAGTAGAAAAAGAGGGAGGAGTGGAAAAATGAAAGCCATATGTATTTGAGTGAAATTTAAAGAACATTGTACTTTTCTTTTCGAAGTTTTACTTCCAAAATGTTGTACTTTCCTCCATCAATGAAGTTTGTTTGTCTCACATGCTGATCCTTTATCTTGAAAATATTGTGGAGCTTTAATTTGTGTACTTATGACAAATCAGGATGCGCTTGCAATTCCCGATCTAAAACAATAAGACTCATGCACACATGCATCATTCGCATTTTCATCCATTCATATACTCATACATATACTCATACCATGTGTCCCACCAACAGAGAGTAAAAGACAAGCTGGTGCGTCAACATCGCTATTGGACTCGTTCTCAGGCCAGAAACATGGAAGAAAATCAGGACAATCCGCCTCAAGATATCCCGGATCAAGGCAATCCACCCCAAGACCTAGGCAATCAAGAGCTTAGGGCAGAAATAGATGGGATGAAAGAACAGATGGCTGAAATCTTAAAGGTCTTACAAGCTTTGAGGGACAAAGACACAAGTGAAGATGTCTCCGCTGGGAACACGGAAAATCAAGTTACCAACCCTCCTCCTCCCAATGGACTCGGGATCCCGCATACAGTGCCCCCCACTGGGACTAATGACCAGGGTTACATATGGCCTCCTTACGGACTTCCACAAGGTTACACACCTCCGACAGTTAATGCTAGTCCAGAAGACGGTCCCTCAGGAGTCGCGGGCCAACAACAGCTTACACCAACAAGTCACGATGGTAATCCGGGGGCACCACAAGTTCAAAACCCGACCCCCGTCGTCGTACCACAAAGACTCCCACTTGGCTTCCCTCCACCGCCGATAGTTGACGCTCAAGCTCAGGGTTCCAACCTCAGGAATCCCACTCATTCACATACCCCAAATGTGAACCCAGCCATAGTTCCGATGATCCATCCTTACTATGGTATGAGTGGGATCCCTCACAATCACTCTATGGAGAACCCTCAAGCCAAAGACAAACTACAAATTCTTGAGGAAAGGTTGAGAGCAGTCGAGGGATCCAATGTTGGTGCGAGAGATGCTTATGACTTGTGCCTCATCCCTAACGTAGTCATCCCTCCAAAATTTAAGGTGCCAGACTTCGACAAATACAGAGGGTCGACTTGTCCTGTAAGCCACTTAACCATGTACTGCAGGAGGATGGCGGCGTTTGCTCACGACGACAAATTGCTCATCCACTACTTCCAAGATAGTCTGTCTGGGGCAGCTTCGAGCTAGTACATGCAATTAGAACGTACCCATATCAGATGCTGGAAAGACCTAGCCGATGCATTTTTGAGGCAATACAAATATAACATTGACATGGCTCCCGATAGAACACAGCTGCAGAGCATGACGAAGAGAGATAATGAGTCCTTCAAAGAATATGCCCAACGCTGGAGAGGTTTGGCTGCACAGGTGGTACCACCTTTGTTAGAAAAAGAGATGGTATCAATGTTCATGGATACTTTTCAATCACCTTTCTACGACAGGTTGATTGGGAGCGTGTTTTCGAACTTTTCAGATATGATCGTCATCGGAGAAAGATTAGAGAATGGATGGAGAAACGGGAAGATTGCATATAGCTCCGCTGGAACCAGCAATCAGAAAAGGCCATTCTCAGGTTTTCCTAAAAAGAAGGAGGGCGAAGCTAATGCCATCTCTGGATCCGGAAAGCCTCCCTACAACAACCCCCGACAGACTTTACAAATACCTACTCAAACACCACAAGCCCCACCTCACCAAGTCAACCCAGGCTATAGACCACAAAACTACCAAGAAAGAAAGCCCGCCAATTTCGACCCAATACCCATGTCATACACGGACCTATTCAATCACCTCATCAGTCACAACTTGATCACTCCCCGTCTGTCATACCCCAATTTTGTCCGGCTTAGGTCCAAACCCTAATTTTCCACACAAAAAGAAAATATAAAAAAATGACTTATGCATTGCATTTTGGGTCCTAGAAATCATTCCAAAGTTTTTGAAATCATTTTTAGGGTTAGAATGCACTTTTTGGGAAATTAGGGTTTTTAGGGTCAAAAAGGGCGTTTTGGTCATTTATCACTGAAGGTCTATGACTTTTAGTAGCTGAGAGATGAGTGTTTCAAAACATGCATGGTGCATCAAAATAGTTTTGAAAAATATTTCTAAAAATATTTTGGTTGAGGGCTTGAAATCAAAATCCTATCCTTTTACAAAGATAATCTATTATCGTAATAGATTATGTGCCTGAATGTTTCAGAGCACATAATCGATTACTCTCCTATTTTAATTAAAACAAATAATCGATTAAGAGCTTGCCTTTCTTTCCTTTTTTATAAAGCATAATCGATTATCCTAAGCAAATAATCGATTGAGAAGTAAATGAAAGTTTCCTTTTTCATAAACATAATCGATTACTCTTTCATTCTCACTATATCACATAATCGATTATGTGCTTGCCTTACTCTCCCTTTTTAAGATCAATAATCGATTATTTCCTTAATATAACCATATCACATAATCGATTATTGTCCTGCTGTTGTTGTCCCGATTGACAACAATAATCGATTATGCACTCCTATAACTGCATATGATAATCGATTATCAAGTCATTCCTTGTTTCCATATTTATCTAAATAATCGATTATGCATATGTTTCACACATTCAACATAATCGATTACTTCATGCATTTATTTTTTCAAATCTTTCTACGCCTATAAATAGGCAAGTGTGTTTCACATTTCAGACACGAACACATCACACAAGACCAGAGAGAAGAATTGCTACACACATTTTTCACGAGATCTGACACATTTTTCACGAGATCTGACGATTTTCACAAGATCGGAGGGATTTTCACAAGATCAGAGACATTCTCACGATCTATCACTTCAGAAAACTCTTATATTTTTCTCGCACCGCTGGTCCGTCAAGAGCAGATCCTCCGTCAAGAGCTGATCCATTTCTATCTCCTCCATATTTGCATTTTCTTCCCTCAAGTAAGTGCATCTAGACCTTATTCTTGCATATTCTCATCATTTTTCATATTTGTGAAATTTCATTTGCAAAGATGTAGATCCTTACTTTGAGCACCATTTTTTTCTTGTACATATTTTAATCCTATGAATCTTTGTTGTTATGCTTTGATTTTGGGGTTATGTGCATGATTTTGTTTTTTTAGTTGAAATAAAATATTGTTATTAGTGATTGATGATCTAGCAATATGATTCCCACTAGTGCCTAGTGCACCTCGATCTAAGTGGTGAAGATTGCTAGAAGGGACTCAATTTAGCTTATGTGTTCAACCTTCCCCTTTCAAACTCTTTCAAAAAATATCTTTCATTAGAACTACGTCGCTTTGATTCCCGTTTGGGATACGTAGGAGCGAGCCACGTTCTCGTCAAGCGCAACAAATAAAAATTCTCTTCATCCCCCTAAACCAATCATTTTCATAAAACAAACAAAAGAATCATTTTCCAACCCATTGTTGCTAATAGCTCATCAGAGCCTCCGTTCGTTTAGCTATTGGTGACAATGTCTTTTTCTCATAAGAATAATAAACGATGGTCCATCATAACCTTTGTTAGTTTGATCATTGTGCAAATCAATCTCTTTCGAAAATCACTTTCCAAAAGGATAATAAAAAACGAGTTGTTATCAATGGTCCATCAGAACCTTCGTTCGTTTGACTAGCGGTACAACTCTCTCTTTTGAGTATTTAGTAAGTGATTCATCATAGCCTCTGCTAGTTTAATCATTCACTAATGCTCGTCCTATTTCAAAAACTCACTAAAAAAGATAAAAAACAAAAACTTTTCAAAAAAAGAACCAAGAACTACGTAGCTTTGAATTCTCCATCGCACCGGGAGATACGTAGGAGCGGGCCATGTCCCGTCAAGCACTTTTTTCTAAAAACCCTTTTTCCCCCCTTTCTCACCAAAAATAAAATTTCCAGTAAGTTTTCTCATTCGTCTTCAAACAAGAAATAAATAGGCAAATCTAGGTATTTTTCAAATCAAACGTTAAAACCACACATTTAATTAGAGGTTCCCTTTCGGTAGAAAGGACGTGCGCGGTGCTAACACCTTCCTCGCGCGTAATCGACCCCCGAACCTATATCTCTAGTTTTCAAAAGACCATCCGCCTTGTCCAAAAGACCTTTTTTCAATGTTTTGGTCTTAAAATTAAAATATTGGTGGCGGCTCCAACTTTTTCCACGTTGTACATTGAGAAACCCAAACGGGGATTTTTTCGGGGTGCAACAGCTGGCGACTCCACTGGGGACACTTTTTTTTTAAAAAGATGAGGGTCAAGCCTAACTAATTTAAATGTGTGGTTTAATGTATTGTTGATTTGATTAAAACCCTGTTTGCCTTTCTTTCTTATCTTTTATTCCCTTTCTTTTATCGCTTATGCCCATGCATTTTTTCAATCCCCATGATCCCCTCTTCTTGGCTCCTCTTCCTAAGGTAAGCGGTATCCTTGTTTATAGATATTCTAGGTATGAAACCCTAGGGTAGATAACTTGTTATCGCTTGCTTTTGCCTGGACTGCTCTGGTTTTTTATTTCAGGTGGGGGTAGTACTAAAGAAAATGCCCTTAACACACACTACACTTATACCCTGTGACTATGTGTTTTGAGTGGGACCATAACCCAGGTCTGCAAAAACTTAAGAGAGTGGATTCGAGTAGTGAGAGCCCATCAGGACCTTTGTCCGTTTGGCTACTTGCGAAAGTTTCAACCAGAGTTGTACTCTTTCATGATGCCTCACACCTAGCAGTTTGCTGCATTTGTGGGGAATTTTGTGAAAGAGACTGTAGCTCTGGTGGCCTTGTGAGGGAGTGAATAGAGCTACATGGAAGGATTACCCTTTAAATTGCCCTAGATCATAGGTCTCACCTCTTTTTAGGTCACAAGGGCTTTTCCAAAATTGTGTGTTGCATTATTATATCTAGTTTAGTTCATTTCCGCCAACATTTTTTGAAAAAAACAACAAAATCAAAAAAAAAAGAATATGTTTTTCCTTCACTTTCATGAATACCTATATGAGGTGGCATATAGGGTATACTGCCCTAAAATTTCAAAACCCCCACCTGTAAATGTCTGTCTTTATAACAAGCATCCTCATCACTCGCATTTTACATCGTAACAGCATGCATTACATAAACAAAATTCTGAAAAATTCATACAGCATTCCTCATGCATCTAATAACATAAAGCCATGTGCATATGCATTGCATTCATTTACGCATTCATACTTGTACTCATAAAAGATGTGTTGCACCCCAAAAAATCCGGTTCGGACTTCTCATTGTACAACGTGGAAAAGGTATGGAGCCGCCACCAATATTTTAATTTTAAGACCAAAACATTGAAAAAAGGTCTTTTAGACAAGGCGAATGGTCTTTCGAAAACTAGAGATATGGGTTCGGGGGTCGGTTAGGCATAGGGAAGGTTTTAGCACCCCACACCTCCTTTCTACCGAAAGGAAACCTTTAATTAAATGTGTGGTTTGAAGTGTTGATTTGAAAATGCTTTTATTTTGCCTCTTTATTGAAAAGGGAGTGAGAAGACTTAATGAAAATTTTTATTTTGGGCGCTTGACGAGAGTTGGCCTCTCGCTCCTACGTATCTCCTGGTGCGATGGAGAATTCAAAGCTACGTAGTTCTTGGTTGTCTTAAAAAGGTTTTTGTTTTTTAGTCTGTTTAGATGAGTTTTCGCAGTAGGAGTGAGGATTCGCGATGACCAAACAACAACGGTTTAGAGTGGCCGCGCTACTAACTCTTTTGAAAATGAAATTATCATTAACAACCAAACGGCAACGGCGCGAGTGATCATTAATGATAATCGGTTTTTATTTTAGATGATCAAAAGGGCTTTCGCAATCGAATTAATTTTGGTTTGTTGTGCTTGACGAGGACGTGGCTCGCTCCTACGTATCCCAAATGGGAATCAAAGCGACGTAGTTCTAGAGGAAAAAGTTTGTGTGTTGGTGTTTTTATTTATTTAAATGTTTTTGAAATTGAAGGGCGTTTGTAATGATCAAACAGATAAATCTAGAGTGGTTACCACTAATCGTCTGTTAGAAAACAAAATGTGTTAGCAACGATCAAACGAGTTGAACCCAGAGTGACCATTAGAAATAATTTATTTTTGAACATGATTTTGACTTTAGAAGTATTGAATTAAAGTGTTATTTTAGAATGAAATAGTTAAAAAAAATGGGTTAGTCAAATGAAAAAAGGTGCGTTCAAATAGACACAACAACTAATAGTTATTTCTAATAATCCAAATTAAATAAACACCCACACATCGGTAACATAGGAATAATTATTAAAGCAAAAAAAAAAGATATATAAAAACCAAAAAAAAAGCCACACACACACGTAGAAAGAAAGAAGAGAGAAGAGGAAAAAAAACACAATCAGATGAAGTTTGAAACAAATCTAATAATGGGCTGAAGCCCAAAACAAAATTCATCACTAACCTAAACCTAAATAAAACCTAAAATACACATGAGAAAAATGAGTAAGCTGCTGGAAACATCAGGCAACGGCTATTCAAGAGAGGGAGAGATAAAGAAGAAGAAAAACACTAAGAGAAATAGAGAGAGAGGGGGGGCGATACAGTGAGGGAGCGAGAGAGAGAAGATGATGCGACAGTGGTGTGGTGGTGGTCGGACCTGGTGGCGCCTGGAGATGGTTCACAGTGACGACGTGGTGGAGATGTGGTGGTGGTTTCCAACATTTTTCTGACTTTTTTCATTTGGCTCCATGTGAGAGGAGATGTTGGAGTTTTTGGGGTTGCTGGTAGTGGGGTGTAGCTCTCTTAGTGTTTGAGAAATTGTGTGTATGAACTATGCAACTAATATGGGTATTAGGAAAGTAGAGAACATATGTTTATGCTTTCCCTCTTTTCCTCTCCGATTCTCTCTGTTACCCTTTCCTCTCCACCTTTTCTCTTATTTCTCTTTTTGATTTTTTTCTACTATTTTCTTAGGCTGAAAACGTTACCTCCTACTCCTCACATTTTCTCCTACTGTTTTTTTTTCTCTTTTTTTTTCTTGAAATCGTTCCCCTCCCCTTTGCTTCTGTTTTTGTTTTCTTTACATTGTGCTTGTTGTGTTATTGTTGATTTTTTTTTCTCTCCTCCTCTACGGTTCCCACCTCCATTTTTTATATTCTGAAACTTGTATCTCCCCTTTGAGTTCTGAACCTTGACCCTTTTATAGAGGGGAACATTGCTGTCTGTGGTAAGAAACTGATATGTAAGGCTGTGAGAGAGAGGCCAAGAAACTGATGTGTAAAGATGTGTGGTGTGTGCAGAGAGGGTGGCGTGGAGTGTGAAGGTTTCTGAAGCAAGCTTGTACAATTGGTGCTTGTGTGTGCATATGTGTGCTTCCATAGAGACTATGAGATGGGGAAGCAGATAAACTGTTGTGCATTTTATGTTTCTATGCGTATGGGGTGTGTTTGTGTAAAAGAATGGAGAAAGGTACACTCTTGATAGCAAACAGCAGGCAGTGGCGTGGAGCAGGCTATACTTTAACTTTGGTCAAAAATAGAAAAAGCAAGAAATACCTAAAAGGACTTATTTCTACTTCTAAAAATACAATAATGGCATCAAATGACACTATATTATTTTTAATTCTGATTTACAATTTAAATTGCAATGTATATTTGTAACTTTGATTTTTAATTCTATATAAAAACATTTTAATTCTTTTTTTTTTATTTGCAATAAAAGTAAATAAGTTTTACTAATAACAATAAAAATGACGCAAAACTGTTAACGAGCACCAAATGACTCGTCCTACCGATAAAAATCTTAAAAAGCAGACAAGTAATACTTTTTATTTTTTGATAAACTTTGAATTAGCCGGACAAAATTGGGGTATGACAGCTGCCCCTCTTTATTTAAATTTTACCAAGAAATATGAATTGCGCGAGGCATATTTCGAAGGTAAAATAGAAATAAAGAATTCAGAAATTATACCAATTTTGTTCATTTGGAGAAACCCGAATTTTCTCCCTCTTTTTTTGGAAAGATAGACACTTTCGTGTCGATGCGAAAACAGTAAATGAACACTAACGTGCTGACAGAAAAGGTAAAATGGGCACTTGCGTGCATACAGAAAAGTAAAACGGGCACTTGGCGTGCAGACAGAAAAGTAAAACGGGCACTTGGCGTGCAGAAAGCGGTAAATTGGGAATTCGGAGGCTGCCTAAAACCTTTTAACGGACTCTTGTCGAGTCTGAGCTCTGGGGGGGTGGCCTTTTCGAGCGACCGATCAACATCAGGTCCGGAACTGATTTGATCAATGGATTTACGCTATGCCTTAGGCTGACACAACTAATCCGAAGGACTTGACGAAGTCTGATGGATCCATTGCGTGCTCGTACACAATGTTGTGATCTGTGGAAGGAGTTCACTAACTCGGTGGGAGTTCACTAACTCTGTGGGAGGGAGTTTACTAACTCAGGGTTGATGGAGTTTACTAACTCGGGGTTGATGATTTTCTAAAAATGAGATTTTTGGGATTCTCTGGTCCGAAGTAATTTTTCTCTTGGATGGTGCATGAAATGCGTGCACTTGGATGTTTGGGGTGCACATGAATGCAATGATTGACTTTGGTGGGATGCCTTTTCTGTTTGATTTTTCTCTTCTTTTCCTTTTGTTATTCTTTCGCTCTTCTGAGATGCGAATTTGAAGGCGTAATGTACTGTTTGATGCCATGGAGTGATGACTGGTATGGATGATATGAGAATGATGAATGACATGAAAATGTTGTGTTCTTTTATGTTCCGTCTTCTGTGATTTTCTTCTCTCCTTTCTTATTTGCTCTTTTTTTCTATGGAATGCAAATATCTATGTAAATGGAGTGTGAATGTATGTTATGCAAAGTGTATGTGATGTGGTGATTTCAATGGAATGATGGATGCTATGAGATGCTATTTTTGATTTTCTTCCTTTTTATTTTGGTTAAGGATCAACACTTCAAGTGCCTACAAGGTAAACATCCTAATCCCCAAGGATTAAGGTGAGCCCTAAAACCCTACAAGATAACAACCTAATCCCTAAGGGTCCAGGCGAGCACCGAAGCCCTACAAGATAACAACCTAATCCCTAAGGATCCAGGCGAGCACTGAAGCCCTACAAGATAACAACCTAATCCGTAAGGATCCAGGCGAGCACTGAAGCCCTACAAGATAACAACCTAATCCCTAAGGATCCAGGCGAGCACTGAAGCCCTACAAGATAACAACCTAATCCCTAAGGATCCAGGCGAGCACTGAAGCCCTACAAGATAACAACCTAATCCCTAAGGATCCAGGCGAGCACTGAAGCCCTACAAGATAACAACCTAATCCCTAAGGATCCGGGCGAGCACCGAAGCCCTACAAGATAACAACCTAATCCCTAAGGATCCAGGCGAGCACTAAAGCCCTACAAGATAACAACCTAATCCCTAAGGATCCAGGCGAGCCCTAAAGCCCTACAAGTGGCCAACTTTAGGCGACCCCCTCATGTGCTGAGATAGCTGGTTAAAGAATTTTTCCTATTTGTCTTTTTGCTATGTGAGGATGCAAATGCAGTATTTTGATGCATGATATGACAAAATTTTTGGGGTACTCAAATACTTTTTTTGTGAATACTTTCATAATGATGAGACGCGAGACTTTGGATGCAAAAGTGGGGGTGAATTTGATCATCCTTCTTCTTTGGAAAAACTAGTTTTGATTTAAACCGCGGTGTTCTCAAGGTTATTATTTACAAGCAAACCCATTTATGTTTTCCTCCATTCCATGATAACTGAACCTTCAATAACAATCTTGTGCTTTCTCTATGAAACATTGCCAAGTGAACACACATGAATATGCAGACGCCAGGTGAGTGTTTAGGATGAATGCCAGACTGCCCCAATTCAGGCCTTCGGCGACTGTGAATGAATGACTTGCCCCTGTCCGGAGTGTGAAAGGAAGCGGAGTGAAAGAGCAAATACGCAGGAACTAGTGCCATGGCTGACACCGGGTGAAAGGATGAATGGCCATGGATGGACACTGAACAGACTCTCCCCGGACTAGGGTGGGCAGGTGGTGAAGAGAATACCCCAACTTTTAGATCTGAGTGGTGTTCTCAGTGCAAATCTTTGGTTCTCTGTGAATGTCTCAACTTTTGGCATGAAAGAAACCTTACTTGGTGATCACTAAACCTTGTTTTAATGCAACTTGAGTGTGTTTTGGAGTGCAAGTCCCTCTTTTTTTTTATTTTGTCAGCTTTCTTTTTTCTGACTGTTCGTTTTTGTTTCCTCAGTTCTCTTTTTTTCTGAGGGTTTATTCTTTCTTGATCAGCTTTCTTTTTTCTGATCGTTTGTTTTTTCTTTTGAGCAAACACATTGTACATAGATAAGCTTGTTCGTCCTAAGATTAGAATCTGAGAGAACAAAAGCAATCGGTCATTGATCGGAATGGACTTTTCAGGATTGTGGTGTTTTGTGGAGGAAGGATAGTTAGGCTTAATGAAGTGTTTGAGGCTAATGGGAGGATGAGTTTTGTTCGGCGTTGGTTGACGGTTAACGGTCTATGAGGGAGATGGTTATTGGGCTTGTTTGGGCTCTGTTAAAGCAAATTCGTGTCTCATGGTAGAATGACTAAAGGGTTTGATGTTGAGGCCAAAGGAAGTGTTTGAAGGTTTATGGAATCAGGTGTTGGAATGATGAAGTGTTTGAAGGTTTATTTAGACAAGGATCTCTTGTATTTTGTGGTAACATGTACCAGCTCACCACTTACATTTCTTTTGTATTTTCTTTTGTTTTGGGATTTTCACTTTTGAATCCCTCTTTTTTGATTTTCTCTTTTTCCCCTTTTTTTTTCTTTTTTTTTTGTTTTATGATTCTTTTCCTTCTTTGACTCGGGTGAGCTGATAAAAAGTGATGCACTGTTTTTTTATTTGGGGTGATCCTTGTCTAGGGTGACTTTTGGATTTTGGTTTTTCTTGGCTCAAGGTGGGTAGGAAAGGGACTTTCTGGGATTTTGGGGTTTTTGAGGAGATGGCCAAACTTCATTTCAAATCCCGATTGCTTATTTCTATAAGACTTAACTTTAGAACCATAATTTATCTATCTTCATGTGTTTGCTCTTTTTTTCCTTTTTGTGCCCTAATTTTTGCCTGGACCGCTCTTTGCGAGTTTTCAGTCCACCGGGCGCTCTTTTTTGCCTAGGCCGCCCTTTGCGGGTTTTCAACCTAGCGAGCTTGTTTTCTTGTTTATTATATTATTATTATTATTTTTTTGAGAGACTTGCACTGTAGGAATATGATATTAACAAGGAAAATTAGTGATCACAGTCTTGCCCCAGCATGGAGGACTTAAAGCGTTAGACTGAACTAAAAGTCAAATATGCACTGATGGACTTATGATAAAACAGGGCAATGACGATCTTGAACAAAAGTGACTGAAAAGGGTAACTTTTATAGATGATGATGCTGACAAGGAAACATGTGCCCTTATTGAAATATCCTAAGGCCTTGGGCAGAGCCAGAGGATTGCATTACATAAAATTTGCTTTGAACTGAAAACTACGTGAAAATGCATGACGAAGACACAAATGCTTGACGATCAACACCTCAATCCTCTTCAACTACTGCCATCCCGGCCTGACAGCCCTGATCTCAAAGGGTTTAGTCCTTCACCTCCCTCATCAAAGGTCAACTGTTTTGTATCAATAAGATCCTGAACCGACTGCTTCAAATGATGACAATTCTCAATAGAGTGACCAATTGCCCCAGAATGGAATTCACAGGTAGCCTTTGCATTATACCTTCTTGGGAATGGAGGTTGGACTGGCTTCATCCCACGAGGAGAGATCAACCTATGGTTGATTAGATAGCTGCACAAATCAGTGTACGACACAGGAATGGGGTCGTACTGACGTGACTTTCCTTGTCCCACTATAGCATTGATTTCTCCATTTTTCCTTGCAGGCAAATCACTAGCATTGTCAGCGCCAGTAGGATTGCAGGGGATTCTTCCTCTCTTCATCCCGACTTCAAGTCTTGCCCCTACTTTGATCACATCTGAGAAGCTTGAGGACCCACTTCCAACTAGACGTTCATAGAAAACAGCTGGGAGAGTCTCCATAAACATGTACACCATCTCCTTTTCAGTCAATGGTGGCTTCACCTGAGCAGCTATGCTCCTCCATCTTTGAGCATATTCCTTAAAGGACTCATGATCTTTCTTGCTCATATACTGCAGCTGAATCCGATTTGGGGCCATGTCTTTGTTGTATTCGTACTCCTTTAAGAAAGCTTCAGAAAGGTTCTTCCAACTGTGGATGTCGGAAGGCTGCAACTGCATGTACCAATCCAGAGATGCCCCAGTTAGGCTGTACAGGAAGTAGTGGATGAGCAGTTTGTCGTCGTGATTGTATGCGGTCATCCTTCGGGCGTACATGGTTACGTGTCTATTTGGGCAGCTGGTACCACAATATTGGTCAAAGACCGGCACCTTCATCTTTGGGGGAATAACCAAGTCTGGAACAAGACATAGATCACGGGCGTCTTTAGCTTTGGTCTTTGAATCCTCTATGGCTTTTAAACGCTTTTCCAACTCATGCAACTGATCTCTGGGTTGAGAGTTCTCAAATAGGTGACCTTAAGGATCACTATCCATATTGAAAAGAGAAACCTCATGTGGATCAGCACCTCCCAGGGCGTGAGCAGGATAATTAACCCCAGATCCCGGATGGGGAATAGCAGTCACAGCTTCAGCGGGTCCCGAGGTAGGAAGGATGGTTGCGGCCCCACCTGGGTTTACAGCAGCAGTATCTTCGGTAGTGGTCCCGTTTTTCAAAGCTTGCGGGGTGCCCATCATTTCAGTCATCTGCATTCTTATCGCATCCATCTGCATTTCTATCACCCCGACTTTATTATTTAACGCCTGATTCTCTTGGACTAGTGACTGATTCCCTTGGACTAGCTGCTTGAGGACTTCCATAATCGGATTATCTAGACCTGAATTGCCGGGATTCTCAATCACTAGGTTTCCTTGATTGGTCGCCATGAATCTTGAGTCTGAAACGGATATCGGCAAACCAGTTGGCCTTTTTCTAGAGATAACAGGGCACACAACATAAGCGCAAGAACGAATGACTGAACAAATGCATGCGACACTTTAGGCTTTACGGGCGGGGCTAGACTAGGACGGGGAATGATGATAAAGCAGGGAAACTGACGGACACGGACAGGGGCGACTGCACATGGCATGCATGCCTAGAAGAATGCTTCACATGATAGAAAAAATTTATGAACAATTTTAATCTTTTATCATGGGATGGATGAGATGCAAAAATTTTGAAGTTATGTGAATGAGCTGCTGACTCGAGAACTGGGTACTTTGGAACACCTTGAGTTTTTTTCTTTTTTTTTTTTTGGGGAATGACTATTTTGCAAAACCGTCTCGTCTCTCATCAAAACCTTTATTGTACAGATCATGATATGCAAATGCATGGAAAAATGACCACTTGAGAAGTGTACTTAAAATAAAAAAAAATTGTTCTTTTTTTGGTGCAAGATGAAATACAAAATTTCAATGCATTTTTGAATGCAAGAATGATGCTTTTTCAAAATGGCTTTTTTCATTTGTTATGCTTGACGGGGCGGACCCGCTCCTACGTATCCTCACTGTGATGAGGAATCAAAGCGTACGTAGTTCTACCGTGTCTCTTCTCTTCTTTTTTGCATGATGCCCATGAGGTTGACGCTGAAATGCTATGCAAATGATAACCCCTTTTGTTTTCATTTTTCTTATGCAATGTATGATGAATGTACTTTTTCAAAATTGGAGTTTTATTTAGTGCAAATGATGCAAATGCTGTAATGATGCGATGTAATGCAATGATGCAATGCAAGATGCTTCTTTTTGGTATTTTTGCGTAAAGAGGGTATTCACAGGTGGAATTTTGAAAATTTACACTCTATATGCTCCCCCATATAGGTGTTCATTTGAAAGGGAAAAGCATATTTTTTGATTTTCGAAAAAAAAAAAAAATTTTTTTTGAGGGAAAAAGGTTGACTGAACTGAATGCAACAATGCAGCACACAATTTGGAAAGCCTTTGTGACCTAAAAAGAGGTGAGACCTACGATCTAGGGCAATTTAAAGGGTAATCCTCCCATGTGGCTCTATTCACTCCCACGCAAAGGCTACCAGAGCTAAATCTCTCTCATGATAACACCCACAACGATGGAATGCCATCTGGTGTGAGGTACCATAAAAGAGCATACTCTGGCTGAAACTTTCGTGAGAGCAGAAGGACATCGGTCCAATTGGCAGTCACTACTCGTTTCCACTCTCCTAGGTGTTTTTCAGACCTTGGGTTTTAAGCCTCTCTCAAAGCACATAATCATAAGGGTGTGAGTGTGTGTGGTAAGGGCGTACCACTTAAAACTACCCGACACATATTACCCCACCTACAAGTGAGACGCCAGAACAGTCCAGAAAAAGCAAGGTAACAACATGTCGTCTACACTAGGGTTCAATATCAAATAAGCTAGCCTGGGGTTTCAACAACAATCAGGTACATTGCTTACCTCAAGAAAGGGAGCCAAGAAGGGGGGATCCGGATAGAATTGGGGAGAAATGCATGAGCATAAGCAATAAAAGAAAAGGAGATAGGGAACAAACATAGAAGAAGACAAATGCGTATGCCTACAATTAATGATAAGAAAGAAAGGAAAAAGAATGAAGGCAAACAAGGTATCAGTCAAATCAACAATACATTAAACCACACATCTTAATTAGTTAGGCTTGACCCTCGTCTTTTTTTTTTAAAAAAAAAGGGTCCCCAGCGGAGTCGCCAGCTGTTGCACCCCAAAAAATCCGGTTCGGACTTCTCATTGTACAACGTGGAAAAGGTATGGAGCCGCCACCAATATTTTAATTTTAAGACCAAAACATTGAAAAAAGGTCTTTTAGACAAGGCGGATGGTCTTTCGAAAACTAGAGATATGGGTTCGGGGGTCGGTTAGGCATAGGGAAGGTTTTAGCACCCCACACCTCCTTTCTACCGAAAGGAAACCTTTAATTAAATGTGTGGTTTGAAGTGTTGATTTGAAAATGCTTTTATTTTGCCTCTTTATTGAAAAGGGAGTGAGAAGACTTAATGAAAATTTTTATTTTGGGCGCTTGACGAGAGTTGGCCTCTCGCTCCTACGTATCTCCTGGTGCGATGGAGAATTCAAAGCTACGTAGTTCTTGGTTGTCTTAAAAAGGTTTTTGTTTTTTAGTCTGTTTAGATGAGTTTTCGCAGTAGGAGTGAGGATTCGCGATGACCAAACAACAACGGTTTAGAGTGGCCGCGCTACTAACTCTTTTGAAAATGAAATTATCATTAACAACCAAACGGCAACGGCGCGAGTGATCATTAATGATAATCGGTTTTTATTTTAGATGATCAAAAGGGCTTTCGCAATCGAATTAATTTTGGTTTGTTGTGCTTGACGAGGACGTGGCTCGCTCCTACGTATCCCAAATGGGAATCAAAGCGACGTAGTTCTAGAGGAAAAAGTTTGTGTGTTGGTGTTTTTATTTATTTAAATGTTTTTGAAATTGAAGGGCGTTTGTAATGATCAAACAGATAAATCTAGAGTGGTTACCACTAATCGTCTGTTAGAAAACAAAATGTGTTAGCAACGATCAAACGAGTTGAACCCAGAGTGACCATTAGAAATAATTTATTTTTGAACATGATTTTGACTTTAGAAGTATTGAATTAAAGTGTTATTTTAGAATGAAATAATTAAAAAAAAATGGGTTAGTCAAATGAAAAAAGGTGCGTTCAAATAGACACAACAACTAATAGTTATTTCTAATAATCCAAATTAAATAAACACCCACACATCGGTAACATAGGAATAATTATTAAAGCAAAAAAAAAAGATATATAAAAACCAAAAAAAAAGCCACACACACACGTAGAAAGAAAGAAGAGAGAAGAGGAAAAAAAACACAATCAGATGAAGTTTGAAACAAATCTAATAATGGGCTGAAGCCCAAAACAAAATTCATCACTAACCTAAACCTAAATAAAACCTAAAATACACATGAGAAAAATGAGTAAGCTGCTGGAAACATCAGGCAACGGCTATTCAAGAGAGGGAGAGATAAAGAAGAAGAAAAACACTAAGAGAAATAGAGAGAGAGAGGGGGCGATACAGTGAGGGAGCGAGAGAGAGAAGATGATGCGACAGTGGTGTGGTGGTGGTCGGACCTGGTGGCGCCTGGAGATGGTTCACAGTGACGACGTGGTGGAGATGTGGTGGTGGTTTCCAACATTTTTCTGACTTTTTTCATTTGGCTCCATGTGAGAGGAGATGTTGGAGTTTTTGGGGTTGCTGGTAGTGGGGTGTAGCTCTCTTAGTGTTTGAGAAATTGTGTGTATGAACTATGCAACTAATATGGGTATTAGGAAAGTAGAGAACATATGTTTATGCTTTCCCTCTTTTCCTCTCCGATTCTCTCTGTTACCCTTTCCTCTCCACCTCCTCTCCACCTTTTCTCTTATTTCTCTTTTTGATTTTTTTCTACTATTTTCTTAGGCTGAAAACGTTACCTCCTACTCCTCACATTTTCTCCTACTGTTTTTTTTTCTCTTTTTTTTTTTTGAAATCGTTCCCCTCCCATTTGCTTCTGTTTTTGTTTTCTTTACATTGTGCTTGTTGTGTTATTGTTGATTTTTTTTTCTCTCCTCCTCTACGGTTCCCACCTCCATTTTTTATATTCTGAAACTTGTATCTCCCCTTTGAGTTCTGAACCTTGACCCTTTTATAGAGGGGAACATTGCTGTCTGTGGTAAGAAACTGATATGTAAGGCTGTGAGAGAGAGGCCAAGAAACTGATGTGTAAAGATGTGTGGTGTGTGCAGAGAGGGTGGCGTGGAGTGTGAAGGTTTCTAAAGCAAGCTTGTACAATTGGTGCTTGTGTGTGCATATGTGTGCTTCCATAGAGACTATGAGATGGGGAAGCAGATAAACTGTTGTGCATTTTATGTTTCTATGCGTATGGGGTGTGTTTGTGTAAAAGAATGGAGAAAGGTACACTCTTGATAGCAAACAGCAGGCAGTGGCGTGGAGCAGGCTATACTTTAACTTTGGTCAAAAATAGAAAAAGCAAGAAATACCTAAAAGGACTTATTTCTACTTCTAAAAATACAATAATGGCATCAAATGACACTATATTATTTTTAATTCTGATTTACAATTTAAATTGCAATGTATATTTGTAACTTTTATTTTTAATTCTATATAAAAACATTTTAATTCTTTTTTTTTTATTTGCAATAAAAGTAAATAAGTTTTACTAATAACAATAAAAATGACGCAAAACTGTTAACGAGCACCAAATGACTCGTCCTACCGATAAAAATCTTAAAAAGCAGACAAGTAATACTTTTTATTTTTTGATAAACTTTGAATTAGCCGGACAAAATTGGGGTATGACAAGATGTTCTATCATCAGAAAGAAAAACAAAAGGCAAGCTGGTTCGCCAACACCGATACTCTATCCGTCTACAGACAAGACTAATGGCTAGCAATCAACATCTTGAGAATGAGGACTCCCTGGGTCAAGATGAGTCGGTTGTGGAAATTCTTAACCCCGAGCAGCTGGCTCAAGAGAATCAAGCTTTGAAGACTAAAGTGGAGGCTATGGAGGCTCAGAGGGCCGAGATAATGAATATGCTGCAAAATCTGAGAAGTGGGACCACTGCTGAAGCCATTCCCGTGGTGACAAGTCAGCCTGCTGTGGTTACTTCTAGTGGAGCTGCGGGTGTGCCACACATTCACATCCCTAGTCCCAGTATTATACCTCCCAGAAGTTCTTCTGCTCTTGCTCCGGAGATTATTGTGAATCCTCCAAGTGTTGCTTATCAAATGGGAAATTCCGCTCAGTATGGGGTTTACTACTTCAGTCCGAGGAGCTATCCTCAGGGCCAGATGATTGAAAGCCCACAGCCAAGAGACAGATATCACTTGCTAGAAGAACGATTGAAGGCAATGGAGGCCCAGATACATGAGATGATGGTCATATTGCAGAGCTTAAAGAGTGGGGCAGCTGCTGAAGGTGTCACTGTCGTGGGTCCAGTTGGTGTCATTCCTCCGCCACCACAAACTGTTCCATTCTCTGCTCTTGTGCCATCCCAGCAAGGCGGTGACAGTCACAAGGCTCAGGGTTATCAGTACAAGAAACGAACCAGTTTTGATCCAATACCGATGACATGCACGGAATTGTTTAATCACCTGACTTCCAAGAACCTGATCAGCACCCGGCCAATGAAGGCCCTTCAACCGCCATTTTCCCGAAGGTACAATGCAAGTGCTACCTGCAGTTTCCACGAAAACGGGGTTGGTCATACTGTGGAGGAGTGCAGAGCCTTCAAACATGCAGTGCAAGACCTGATAGGTCGGCGCGTGATTCAGATAGGAACCCCTGATATTGATGGTGAAGAAGAAATCAATGAGGAAGTAACAGCGGTGCCTGCGAAAGAGGGATGTTGGGATACCCTAGGGGAGCCCAGTGGAAAGTTTGATTACTTGGTCCGATATGACGCTCCCGAGAGTGCTCAAATCCAAATGGAAGACATACAGCCCACAGGATGGGATGAGGAAGAGGAACAACACGATCAAATTGCTGTCATCAATGATGGTACTAAGTCAGAAGAGGATGGTGCAAACCTGGTTTGTCGCTGCAGTGCTGGTGAAAGAATTAAAGAATTGAAAGACTGTTGATCCTCCGGGGACCTTTGATTTAAAGTAGTCATTTGTAATGCAACCCTGTGGCTCTGCCCAAGGCCACGGGACCAGTTGTTAGGGGCGCACATGTTTTTATTTTCTAAATTATCATCATCAATAAAAACGTTGTTTTTGAATTCCAATCAATAAAAATCAATTTCTTTCTCATTTCATGTGTCTCTTCTTTTCTTTATTATTTTTGCCTGCATGTCTCACCTTCCATTCTGCTTTTTCGCCTCGGCAAAAAGCAAATCTACAGCAATTGTCCCTCAAAATAACAGTGCCAACAGTCCATATTTTGACTTTGATCACCTTATCAATCAAGCAGAGTGGGACGTTGAGAAAGACCGGGAAAATCCTCCAGAAGGTTAATAAAGCAAGGAAAAAGGGTTAATCAGCATCACGGGGAATCCACTGAAGTGATCAACTTGGGGACCGCTGAGAACAAGAAAGAGGTCAAGATGGGTACTTCAATAAAAAAATTTTAGCGCAAAAAGGAAATAAAGAAGAAGGGCAAGTACATGAAAATAAGTGAATTATTATCCCAGAGTTAATTTTTGAGGAAATAAGCAATCATGATTTGAAATGAAGTCGGACTACCGTTCCATATCCAAAGACAAAATCCTCTCCTAACCACCTTAAGCCAAGAAAATCCCAAAGAGAAAAACAAAATCCCTCCTACCCATCTTAAGCCAAGAAAAAGCCAAAAATCCAAAAGTCACCTTAGACAAGGACCACCTCAGAAAAAACAGTTCATCGTACTTTATCAGTTCACCCAAGCTCAAGAAAAAGAAGAAATCAAAGAAGGAAAAATCATTCAAAAGGAAAATCCCCAAAACCATTCAAACACTTTCTCATTTCCATGCACCCCTCCTCTCATAAACCGCAAACACTCTCCCTTGACCTCAATAGACCGCCCTCCACAGACTCTTAGCCAGGAATAAAACCTCCTAAAGCCAGGTAACCATCCTGCCATTAGCCCCAAATACCTCATTAAGCCTACTCATCTCTCCTCCACCAAACACCACAATCCCGAAAAGTCCATTCCGATCAATGATTGATTGTTGCTGTTTTCTCAAAGTCTTAGCTCAAGGACAAGTAAATTCATTTGTGTACAATATGCCAAGTGGGGCAATTCTATCGCTCTTCACCCCTCCTACAACTGGGGAAATTGACCCTACACCTATCTCATCCCTTGTCGCACTCACATTCATTGAAATCATACAGGGGCAACCCTCTTTCTTCTCTAGTGTATGGGTCAGAAGCAGTTCTTCTCATCAAGATTGAAATACCCTCTCTACGAGTAGTCATGGAGGCCAGGTTAGAAGAAGCAAAATGGATCCAAGCTCGTCTAGATCAACTGAATCTCATTAAAGGGAAAAGAATTGCTGCCCTGCGTCATAGCCAATTGTACCGACAAAAGATGAAGGCAGCTTTCGGCAGGAAAATCCGTCTTCGAGAGTTTGGCGAAGGAGACCTTGTACTCAAAAAGATCCTACCTATCCGGACTGACTCCGTGAGAAGTTGAGGCCCACTTATGACGGTCCATGTGAAGAAAGCTTTTTCCAGAGGAGCGCCGATACTCATAAACATAGACGGCGAAGATCTCAGGAATCCAGTCAATTCAGATCAAGTGAAGAAGTATTATGCCTAAAAGAAATAGATGAAAAAAGAGAAAGACAAGCCAAGTAAGAATTTGAAAACCCGCAAAGGGCGACCTAGGCAAAATCAGAGCGACCCGGTGGATTGAAAACCCGCAAAGGGCGATCCAGGCAAAAATTAGGGTCTGAAAACTTAGGCATGAAAAGTAAAGAAAGGCATACAACTCTCCTACAAGCTTGGATGAGGGAGTGATCAAGGTCAAGGACATAGATGTTTGGCACTGTTCCACAGAGACAGACAGTCAGAATTCAGCTTCTCTCCTTTTTCGTGTCTTTTTACAGTTTAAACTTTCAAGTGTAATAAATAATCGGCGTAACTTCTTGTGCGACCGGTTTCCACATTAATAAAGTTCAAATTTCTTGTATTTGTTCACTCTTTTATTTTCTGCTTTTTCTGCTCAAAATAAACGTTTTATGATGATGATGGTCCTGAACTGTAAAACATGTGCATACATCATAGAGCATTGCAAATCATTACGAGATTCTTAAGAGTCCTGAGAGAAAGCACATCCTCAAAATCAGTCAATCATGCAAGAGAGCAACTACATCCACGATTGCTTCAAACCAGCAAAGTCAAGACCAACATGCACTCGGCCCATGAGCCCCGCAAGTCCAACAGGTTCCTCAGTCTCGTGTCATGAGTGTCGCGGGTTGGCTGAACCAGCAAAAATAAAAAAAAATAAGCAAAAAAAAAAAGAGAAGGCAATAAACAAAACACAGTCATGCATTACATTCATCATAGCATAACATGCACTCATTGCATGCACATGCATAACATGCCTTTGCATAACATGCACTCATAACATGCACTCATTGCATGCACATGCATAACATGCCTTAGCATAACATGCACTCATAACATGCACTCATAACATGCACTCATAACATGCACTCATTGCATGCACATGCATAACATGCACTCATAACATGCACTCATTGCATGCACATGCATAACATGCACTCATAACCTGCACTCATACTCCATGCACCATTCCTTGCATCAACTGACGTATGCAGGTACCTCAATCCAATACAGCAGCATCGGTCATTTCAAATCGACCAATCAACTGAATTGGTGAGCTCTCTGTGCTCCTCCTGAGCCCTCTGCGCTCATCTTGAGCCCTCTGTGCTCCTCCTGAGCCCTCTGCGCTCATCCTGAGCCCTCTGTGCTCATCCTGAGCCCTCTGTGCTCCCCCCTGAGCCCTCTGTGCTCATCCTGAGCCCTCTGTGCTCGTCCTGAGCCCTCTGTGCTCCCCCTGAGCCCTCTGTGCTCATCCTGAGCCCTCTGTGCTCCCCCTGAGCCCTCTGTGCTCATCCTGAGCCCTCTGTGCTCCCCCTGAGCCCTCTGTGCTCATCCTGAGCCCTCTGTGCTCCCTCCTGAGCCCTCTGTGCTCCCCCTGAGCCCTCTGTGCTCATCCTGAGCCCTCTGTGCTCCCCCCTGAGCCCTCTGTGCTCATCCTGAGCCCTCTGTGCTCCCCCCTGAGCCCTCTGTGCTCGTCCTGAGCCCTCTGTGCTCCTCCTGAGCCCTCTGTGCTCATCCTGAGCCCTCTGTGCTCCCCCTGAGCCCTCTGTGCTCATCCTGAGCCCTCTGTGCTCCCCCTGAGCCCTCTGTGCTCATCCTGAGCCCTCTGTGCTCCCTCCTGAGCCCTCTGTGCTCCCCCTGAGCCCTCTGTGCTCATCCTGAGCCCTCTGTGCTCCCCCCTGAGCCCTCTGTGCTCATCCTGATCCCTCTGTGCTCCCTCTTGAGCCCTCTGTGCTCCCCTCGTGAGCCCTCTGTGCTCATCCTGATCCCTCTGTGCTCCTCTTGAACCCTCTGTGCTCCCCCTGAGCCCTCGGTGCTCCTCCTGAGCCCTCTGTGCTCATCCTGAGCCCTCCGCGCTCATCCTGAGCCCTCAGTGCTCCTTCTTTACTGCGTTCTTTACCGCTTTATTTCCTGCTTTTTGCACGCCAAGTGCCCATTTACTTTTCTGTTTGCACGCCAAGTGCTCATTTTACTTTTCTGTCCGCTTTAGTTGAACTTTTCAATCAATCAACCAACAGGATTCGTGAATCCCTTCAGGACCCAAGTGTCCCTTCAAAAGCAGACTTCACCTCGTATTCGAGCTGCGGGTTAGTCCTTCAGACCCCAAGTGGTCCTTCAGACTAGTTGTGTCAAGCCTAAGACACAGCGGACGTCCTTCATAGTCAACATATCAGTTCCGGAGCTGATCTTGACCCATCATGGCCGCTCGAAAGGCCCCCTCAGACCGTTTTACTAGTACCATATCTCTGTTGTCATTATTGCTCAGTTCCGATACCCATCGTGCAGCGTTGACAAAAGTATTGAATGAGGCCCATGTCGCTCATGACATCTCCGTCGGCCAATTTGATGGGATCGTCGGAAACCTTGTTGCAAGTAATTATCTCACCTTTACTGATGATGAGATTCCAACTGAAGGAAGGGGGCACAACAAGGCCCTACACATATCTGTGAAGTGTGGAGATTACTCTCTTGCTCGGGTACTTATTGACAATGGTTCATCTTTGAATGTATTACCCAGATCAACCATGGAGAAATTAGATGTGGACTGTTCATACATGAGACCAAGCTCCATATTAGTCAGGGCCTTTGACGGATCAAAAAGGGAAGTCATCGGAGAAATGGAATTACCTGTGCAAGTAGGTCCGGAGCACTTCGTGGTGACCTTCCAAATAATGGATATCGCCCCATCCTACAGTTGTCTCTTGGGGAGGCCATGGATCCACTCGGCAGGGGCTGTTCCCTCTTCTTTACACCAGAAGCTCAAGTTCATAGTCAACAATAAGCTGGTGGTTATTTTCGGTGAGGAAGAAATGCTGATAAATAAGTCCGCTCCCACTCGTTACATTGAGGCTGCTGAAGAGTCTCTCGAGACTGCGTTCCAAGCATTGGAAATCGCCAATACATCTGCTATGTTAGAACCCAAGCTATCCAAAATTGCCGTGATGGTTGCTAAGTTCATGTTAGGAAAAGGCTACCAAGCTGGAGGAGGCTTGGGAAAAACCGGACAGGGGATCCTGACACCAATACAGCCAGAGGAGAACAAAGATAGGCATGGGATAGGATATCGGCCCAATCGCACTGACAAGAGAAGGATTGTGGAGGAAAAGAAGGAGCGGAGGTTAGCCAGGCTTGAGGATAGGGTGCCAAATACGAAGAGGATCATCATCTGCGACATCAAGGAAAGCTTTCGGAGTGCGGGAATGTTGAACCCCAATCAGATCGCCGCAGTTGAGGACGATCTAATCTCCGAAGAAGGCGTCGTCAGTCTTGTACGCCCTTGTCCTGCAAACAAAAGGCTCATGAATTGGGAGATCGTTGATTTTCCTGTGGTTTTTAGTTCAAAGTAATGTTTCTATAATGTAACCCTCTGGCTCTGCCCAAGGCCTTAGGATATTTCATTCGGGCACGCATGTTTTCCTTTCAATATTAATATCAATGCAACGTTATTTCAATTCCCAATAAGCCCCCGTTTTTCTTTTCTTGTTACATTCGCTTCTTATTTTCTTTCTTTCGTTTTTATTCCGTTAATTTACACTAATGCAGATCCGAAAAAAATGTCTTTGAAAATAACAACGCCAATAATCCATATTGTAACTTTGATCACCCCATCAATCAAACTGAGGAAGATGTTGAGGATAATTGGGAAACCCCTCCAGAGTTAATGAGAATGATGGAACAAGAGGAAAAAATAATCGAACCCCACGAGGAATCAACTGAAATGATCAACTTAGGCACGGAAGAAGACAAAAAAGAAGTCAACATTGGCACCACGTTGAAAGACAGCGAGCGAGAGAAATTGGTTAGGTTGTTGTTCGACTATGTTGACGTCTTCGCATGGACATACCAAGACATGCCTGGACTGGACCCCAACATAGTCGAGCATAAGTTACCGGTAAAACCAGAATGCCTGCCGGTAAAACAAAAGTTAAGAAGGATGAAACCAGAAATGTCATTGAAAATCCGAGATGAGGTTAAGAAGCAGTTCGATGATGGGTTTTTAGCGGTGGCCAAATACCCTCAATGGGTAGCCAATATTGTACCAGTCCCAAAGAAAGACGGGAAGGTTCGGATGTGCGTCGATTATCGAGATTTGAACAGAGCCAGCCCCAAAGATGACTTCCCTTTGCCTCACATTGATGTCCTGGTAGATAGCACTGCACAACACTCTCTGTTCTCCTTCATGGATGGATATTCCGGATACAACCAAATTAAGATGGCCCCTGAAGACATGGAGAAAACCACCTTCATCACCCTCTGGGGAACCTTCTGTTACAAAGTAATGCCATTCGGACTGAAGAATGCTGGTGCAACGTACCAAAGGGCAATGGTCGCATTGTTCCATGATATGATGCATAAAGAAATAGAGGTTTACGTGGATGACATGATTGCAAAATCCAAGACTGAAGAAGAGCATATCGTCAATCTGCAAAAACTCTTCGAACGTCTCAGGAAGTTCAAACTCAGATTAAACCCTACCAAATGCACTTTCGGTGTAAGATCGGGAAAGCTGTTGGGTTTCATAGTCAGTCAGAGGGGAATAGAAGTAGATCCAGCCAAAGTACGGGCAATACTAGAAATGCCAGTACCAAGTACTGAAAAAGAAGTTCGTGGTTTCCTGGGAAGATTGAACTACATCTCTAGGTTCATATCGCAGCTAACATCTACATGCGAGCCTATCTTCAAGCTTTTGTGCAAAAACCAAGAAACAAAGTGGAATGATAATTGCCAAGAAGCCTTTGAAAAGATCAAGAAGTACCTCCAAAATCCACCGATTCTGATGCCGCCTGTGCAGGGCATACCTCTCATCCTATATCTAACAGTGCTAGACAAGTCAATGGGTTGTGTACTGGGGCAACATGATGAATCCGGAAAGAAGGAACATGCCATCTACTATCTAAGCAAGAAATTCACCGAGTGCGAGACAAGATACTCATTGTTGGAAAGAACGTGTTGTGCTCTGGCCTGGGCTGCACGTCGTTTGAGGCAGTATATGCTGAGCCACACGACTTGGTTGGTATCTAAAATGGACCCAGTCAAGTATATTTTTGAAAAACCCGCACTCACAGGGAGGATCGCTCGCTGGCAAATGCTACTATCTGAATACGACCTTCTATATGTCTGTAGCGACCGAAAAATCCGGGTGAGGATTCCTCGAAGGTTCAAAAATGAAGCCGCCACCAAAGTTTAGTTTAAGGGCAAACATTGGAAAATCCCTTTTGGAATGGATAAAGGTCCTTGAGACCAGATAAGGGTTCGGGAGTCGGTTATGCGTGGGGAAGGTATTAGCACCCCACGACATCCTTCCTAATGAAGGTTACCTGCTAATTAATTGTAGGAAAGAATATTAATTTTGAAAATGTTTATTTTTACCCTTTTATTGTGAATTGAAGAGAAAGAAGAAAATTGATGTTTTATTTAAGAAAATGATTATTTTGGAAGAGACTAAAAAAAGTTTTTTATTAGTGCAATTGACAGAGGTCGGCCGCCCTCTGCTCCTACGTATCTCTTGGAGAGAATCAAATCACACGTAGTTCTTGGGTAGAAAATGTTTGTTGGTTGATGTTTTTTAATATAGGGGTTTTAGGATTATTGAGCTGTACAGCTCATCGTCCTAGAACGCTGACTAACCCGTCTGTACAGTCGGCTTAGTCCCCTATTTTCGGAAAATTTGGTTTGTGGAAAGAAATGTGTTTGTGTTTATTTTAATTTAGAAATTTGTTTGTTTTAAATAGGGATTTTAGGCCATGATCCGTAACGGTTCATTAGTGACCTAAAAAGCAGACTAACCCGACTGTACAGTCGACTTAGTCCCCTATTTTGTTCTTAAAAATATTTCTTTATTTATGAGAGGAAAAAGAATATTTTGTTTTTGTTTTGAATATGAACGAAAAGTTAACAAAAAAAAAATGAAAAGTGCAACTAGTGAAAAGTATTTATCATGAATATTTAAAAATAAACTAATTAAAAGAAAAATAAAACTAAAGAAATAAAAAAGGGAGGGGGAGAGAGAGAGAGCGAGAGCTTCGCTAGGAGAGGGAGAGAATGTGTTCAGTGTTCTTGTTGAATCACTGTGGTGTGTTTTTCACTGTGGACAGAGCCTCCTTTTATAGGGTTAGGTGAAGAGACTTGCTGGATAAGTTAACTTGCTGGGCAAGTCGACTTGTTGGGCAAGCAGCTTGTTGGGCTGAAGGTTAATGCTACTGACACCCCTTTTTATTATTTTCGTTCTTCTCTATTTTTTTTGGATTATTCTTATTTTTGTATTTTTGGGCTTTTTGTATTATTTAGACACTTTATTGTAATATATTTTTTATTTTCTGATTTTATTTCATTATTATTTTTATGGCTTTTTGATCAAAAGGACTAAATTAAGTCCAAAATACCGAACATAGGCCCATTTACTAAGAATTGGCCCAATTAGACAAACCGGTCTAATTTAAAATAAGACAGCGCTCGAAATGTCGTTCTCGTAATGATATGGACTTGTGACACGAGGGCTAAAACAATTGCGATAAATGATCGGACAAAATTGGGGTATAACAGCTGCCCCTCTTTATTTATATTTTACTAGAAAAGGTGAATGGCTTTCAGATTTTCGTAGTAGAAATAAAAATAAAGATAGAATAGACGCTAATTTTGTCCGCTTAGGGGGAAGATGAGTTAGGGAAAAGAGGGACGATTAACACTTGGCGTGTTAACCGAGAACAATAAAGAAATGATCACTGGGGATCTGGAGGAGCACTGGGGCTCTAAAAGAGCATTTGGGCTCTAAGGGAGCACTGGGGCTCCAATGGGTTGCCTAAACCCTGAAGGACCATTTAGGGTCCGAAGGTGCACTGGGGCTTTGAAGGACCACTGGGGGTCCAAAAGAGCACAAACTAGCAATGGTACTAGTAAAATGGTATGCTCGGGGGTGGCCTTTTTCGAGCGGCCGGAGGGGCAAGATCGGGTCGTTGACCTAATTTGCTCACCTCCAAGGACGTCCGCCATGTCTTAGGCTGACACAGCTAGTCTGAAGGACCTGGGGTCGGGTGATCCGTCGCGCTCAGTGGCGACATAGTGATCTTGATGGTAGAGTTCGAAGTCGTTGCTTTGACATACTGGGTCGAACTGAACTGATGGACCTGGGGTCGGATGATCTGTCGGTTGCTCGATAACGCGACGTGCGATCTGGAATGAATGACCATTGGAGGTCTAAAGGAGCGCTGGGGCTGCGAGGGACTACTGGTGGTCCGAGACTTTGAATTGTGATATGAGACCAGTGCTTGGAGCACTAACTTTGAGGGAACAAACTATTGGGATTGACACATGGCGTACTTGCCTAGGACATACCTAATGAATGCATTTACCTGAGAAGGGAAAAACTATCTATATTTGGCATGTCTAAAAATGCGATGAATGATGCATGCGTGCAATATGGGTATGTGAAATGGTAGGTGTCCGATGGGATGAATGCGTGACAGATGGTGTGGGTTGAAGTTAGTGGAACATGGAGGCTGACCAACAAAGTATGTGAATGCAGATAAGATATGAATGTGATTGTATTGCTTAGATGCAGGTGCTATGGTAGATGCATGATTGCATGATGGAATGATTTATGCTATGATTTATTGATGATGCAGAGAGATTTTTTTGTAATGATGAGAAATGAGACTTTTGATGCGAGAGGCAGAGAAGTAATCATTCCTTGGAAAAAGGTTTGAACTTAGACGTGGCAACCTCAAGGTTGTCATTCACATACACTGATGCACAAAAGTATTTGATTGCATTTGCAAGCTCGTTCACATTGTTCTTCCATTTGATTATGATGTCCCATGACGATTGAATTTTAAGTCCACAAAGTTAACTGAGTGAGTTTCCAACTTCATATTAGTAACTTGTGTTCTCTCTCTTTAAAGCATTGTTTTAGTGAACATGTAGAGTAGTGCAAATACAGATGAATGAGTCAGTTGACTCGGGGTATGGACAGATATGGCACGTGAGGGGATGAATGGTAGGTTTTTGCCAAAGTCATGAAAGGTATGTTCTCCCCAACTCTAGAAATGTGGGACTGCCCTAATTCATAGTTGATGATGGTGAATGCATAACTTGCCCCTGCCTAGTGGTGACAACAACTAGGGGTGTAGAGGAAATTATGAATTGGTAATGCTGTGACTTTGGAATGAGAGGTGGAACGCAAAAGATTTTGTCTCAACCCATGGCGTTTGGTGTTGCCCCACCTATGACAAGGACAATGTTGCCCTGACTAGAGTTTGCAAAAAGCTGTATTTAGGATGGTGGGTTGAGAAATTGCCCCGGTATGGTTTTATAAATGTGAATATGACAAGAGGATGAGATGGGTGTAGAGCGAATTTCCCCAATTTTGAGCGGAGTGAGGGGTTAATGGTGACAGGATTGTCCCACTATGGAATGATATTTCTAGTTCGAGTGAGGTAGGGGAAAGGTGACAGAGTTAGGGTAATGGGTTTCTGAGTTGGTCGTATGCCTATATGGATTGGATGTGGTATATGAATGAGACGGACGCTGGAAAATTTCCCCAAGTTCTAGAAGCATGAAAGGTGAAGGGACTGCCCCACTTTGGGATCTAGGTGATGGTCCTAGTATAAACTTTTGGTTTTTTAAGACGACTCCCATAGACTATGATATTCATGATTTTTGGATATGATGAAAATTTCACTTGGTGATCACTAAACCTTGTCTTGATATTAGTGCAACTTGAATAATCTTGGAGCGCAAGCCTTTTTTTTTAGCTTGATTTTTTTGTCATATTTTTTTTTTTGAGCAAACATATTGTAAATAAATAAACTCAATTGTCCTAAAATTAAAACTTTAAGAAAATGAAAGCAATCAGTCATCGATTAGAATGGACTTGTTTAGGGTTGTAACGTGACCAATGGTTGTGGGTTTGTGATAGAAATGAATAATGATAATTGGGCCCAAAGAAGTGTTTGGGGGGGGGGGGGGTTTAGACAATGATCTTTCATGAAAGAAAGGATAAGTAGGCCCAACAAAGTGTTTGAGGTCCAATTTTGAGTTTCGTGAAAGAAGTGTTAATTTGGCACAATAAGGTGTTTGAGGGCTTTAGACAAGGATCTTTTTATTTGCGGTGCAATGTGGCTAGTGGTTGCTAATTTATGAAAGAATGGGTGATTTGGCTCAAGGTGTTTGGGGATTGATGAGACAAATGATCTTTTTATTTAGTGATGCACTTCATGATATGATGTATCAGCTCAAAGATTTATGTCGTTTTTTTATTCTAGACTTTTGTCTTTTTTTTTTTGAAATATGATTCTCATTCTTTGACGGCCTATTTCTCTTGAGTTGAATAAACTGAAGAAAGTAGTGCACCATCTTTGAATGGGGAACAGATCATTGTCTAGGGTGATTAAAAGATTTTTTTTTTTGATTTTTTGGCTCAAAGTGGGTTGCAAAGGGTATTTTTTATGCTTTTTGTGAGAAGTTGACCAAACTTCATTTCAAATCATGATTGCTTGTTTTCTCAAAGACTAACTCAAGGACAAAAAATTATTTATTTTTACATATCTGCTCTTTTTCTTTATTTCTTTTTATATGCCCTAATTTTTGCTTAGGCTGCTCTCGCGAGTTTTCAACCTAACAGGCTTTTTTGATTTTTTTTGTGAAGGACTTGCACCAAGGGAATACAATGTTGACAAGATATCTAGTGATCACAAATTTGCCCCAGTTTGGAGGATCCAAGTGTTAGTTTATGAAATTTCATCATTGGGGACAAAACTAAAGAGTCAACTAAGAACTTGTGTGGAGAATATGCACTTTATAGAGTGGTCGGGGTGAGACTGAACATGAACAAGGGATGATGATAGGATGGAAAGATGTGGACACTAACTGACTCAAACGAGAGCAAATGCATATTGCATACAAGTTCACTATACGAATGCATCACAGAGAGTTAACATAGTTAGAGACATGATAGAAGAATTTTTGATAACACATTAGTTAACAAAATGGACTATTTTGATCGTTTGTCATGGGATGGATGAGATGCATCGTTTTGCTGACAAAAATTGCGGACGAGCTGCAAAAATTTTTTTTGAAAATTGAGTGTCTTGAAACACCTTGAGTTTGCAGCTAAGTTCGACCTCGTTTGAAATTTAGTAGGTTAAACTTTTTCAAGGAAGAACAATCAATTAAAATTTATTTGCAAGAACGCCTCATCTCTCATCAATTTTTTTTTTTCAAAAAGTATGCTCATGTTTTTTTTTTTTAAATTATGAAATAAAATGTAATGGATGAATAACACATGATGATGGATATGAATGATGACAATGCAAATGCATGAGATATGTTTCTAAAAAATAACTTGCAAAAATAAAATATGATTTTTCGAATTTTTTCTTTATAGAAGACCGGAAAAATGTATCAGTGTTTGTTTGAATACAGGGGTATGAGGCTCCTTTGTGTCCTACGAGGGTTCCTTTAGAGAATAGGTCTGGGGCTTGTCTGTTAAGTGAACCTTTCAAAGGGTAGCTCTAAAGAGTTCTACATAAGGTTCCTAGAGCCAACGACCCCAGTTAAGAACACCGATCAACAACAATAGGCAAGCTATTAGGAGTGCCAGCATTCTCAAAAGGGACCAAACTCTAGGTGAGACTTTCATGACCACCCAACAGGACGCACATCCAGTAGGCCATCACTACGCAGTCTCGTTCTAACTTAGGTTATTCTCCAGTCCGGGTATAGGACTATTCTCACGTGTGTGCAAAAGTCTGATAGTGGAGTGTGTGAAGGAGCAAAATATCAAGAATACCCCCTAAGCTGCAAAACAAACAAACATATATACACAAAAGTGGTCTTCTATCCTAGGGTTTTCATATCACAAAAGAATAATATGCAATAAAAATAAAAGACAGAAAGGGGAAGGGTAAAAATAAACATTAAATTAACAACTAATCCTACAACTAATTAGACTAGGTTTGACTCTCTAAATATCCCCAGTGAAGTCGTCAGCTGTAGCGACCGAAAAATCCGGGCGAGGATTCCTCGAAGGTTCAAAAATGAAGCCGCCACCAAAGTTTAGTTTAAGGGCAAACATTGGAAAATCCCTTTTGGAATGGATAAAGGTCCTTGAGACCAGATAAGGGTTCGGGAGTCGGTTATGCGTGGGGAAGGTATTAGCACCCCACGACATCCTTCCTAATGAAGGTTACCTGCTAATTAATTGTAGGAAAGAATATTAATTTTGAAAATGTTTATTTTTACCCTTTTATTGTGAATTGAAGAGAAAGAAGAAAATTGATGTTTTATTTAAGAAAATGATTATTTTGGAAGAGACTAAAAAAAGTTTTTTATTAGTGCAATTGACAGAGGTCGGCCGCCCTCTGCTCCTACGTATCTCTTGGAGAGAATCAAATCACACGTAGTTCTTGGGTAGAAAATGTTTGTTGGTTGATGTTTTTTAATATAGGGGTTTTAGGATTATTGAGCTGTACAGCTCATCGTCCTAGAACGCTGACTAACCCGTCTGTACAGTCGGCTTAGTCCCCTATTTTCGGAAAATTTGGTTTGTGGAAAGAAATGTGTTTGTGTTTATTTTAATTTAGAAATTTGTTTGTTTTAAATAGGGATTTTAGGCCATGATCCGTAACGGTTCATTAGTGACCTAAAAAGCAGACTAACCCGACTGTACAGTCGACTTAGTCCCCTATTTTGTTCTTAAAAATATTTCTTTATTTATGAGAGGAAAAAGAATATTTTGTTTTTGTTTTGAATATGAACGAAAAGTTAACAAAAAAAAAATGAAAAGTGCAACTAGTGAAAAGTATTTATCATGAATATTTAAAAATAAACTAATTAAAAGAAAAATAAAACTAAAGAAATAAAAAAGGGAGGGGGAGAGAGAGAGAGCGAGAGCTTCGCTAGGAGAGGGAGAGAATGTGTTCAGTGTTCTTGTTGAATCACTGTGGTGTGTTTTTCACTGTGGACAGAGCCTCCTTTTATAGGGTTAGGTGAAGAGACTTGCTGGATAAGTTAACTTGCTGGGCAAGTCGACTTGTTGGGCAAGCAGCTTGTTGGGCTGAAGGTTAATGCTACTGACACCCCTTTTTATTATTTTCGTTCTTCTCTATTTTTTTTGGATTATTCTTATTTTTGTATTTTTGGGCTTTTTGTATTATTTAGACACTTTATTGTAATATATTTTTTATTTTCTGATTTTATTTCATTATTATTTTTATGGCTTTTTGATCAAAAGGACTAAATTAAGTCCAAAATACCGAACATAGGCCCATTTACTAAGAATTGGCCCAATTAGACAAACCGGTCTAATTTAAAATAAGACAGCGCTCGAAATGTCGTTCTCGTAATGATATGGACTTGTGACACGAGGGCTAAAACAATTGCGATAAATGATCGGACAAAATTGGGGTATAACAATGTCACCCAAAAAGCAATCAAGGGTAGTGCATTGGCTGAGTACTTGGCACACCAGCCCATTGAAGATTACCAATCAATGCAGTGCGATTTCCCAGACGAAGATATAATGGCTCTATTCGTAGAAGGGAATCCTCCGGACAACGAAAGGTGGAGAATGTTATCCGACGGCGCTTCTAATTTATACGGGCACGGGGTCGGAGCTGTACTGATCTCTCCTGATAACCGCTTCGTACCGTTTACCGCTAGACTGAGTTTCTACTGCACCAACAACATTGCAGAATATGAAGCATGCGTCCTAGGCATCAAAGCAGCCCTTGAATGGAAAGTCAAAAGACTCGATGTATATGGGGACTCAGCTTTAGTCATCCACCAGACAAAAGGTGACTGGGAAACCAGGGATTCCAAACTAATTCCTTATCATGATCACATCCAAAAGATGATTGAACAATTTGAAGAGATCACTTTCCATCATCTCCCTCGCGAAGAAAATCAGTTGGCCGATGCTTTGGCGACTTTGTCATCAATGTTCAACATCAATAACGACAAGAGTCTGACATTCATCCGAATCCAACATCGAGACCTACCGGCACATCATTGTGTGGCAATCGAAGAAGAGCCTGACAGTAAACCTTGGTATTACGATATCAAGCACTATATCACAAACAGAGAATATCCTCCTGGTGCCACCGAGAATGATAAGAGGACACTTAGGAGGCTGTCAATGGGTTTCTTCCTAAATGGGGAAGTGCTTTACAAGAGAAATCACGATATGGTTCTCCTCAGATGTGTAGCAGAAGAAGAAGCAGAAAGAATTATGAAAGATGTCCATGAAGGCTCGTTCGGCACCCATTCTAATGGGCACACCATGGCAAGGAAAATCCTAAGGGCTGGCTACTACTGGTTGTCAATGGAGACTGACTGCTTCAACTACGTCAGAAAATGCCACAAATGTCAAATCTATGCCGACAATATCCATGTACCACCTGCCTCTCTGAATGTCCTAACAGCACCATGGCCATTCTCAATGTGGGGAATGGATGTCATCGGTCCCATCGAACCCAAGGCATCAAACGGACATCGTTTCATTCTTGTCGCTATTGATTATTTCACCAAATGGGTCGAGGCCGCTTCTTACGCCGGTGTAACAAAGTCAGTGGCTGTCAGGTTCATAAAGAGAGATTTGATTTGCCGCTACGGTCTTCCAAATAAGATCATCACGGACAATGGGACCAACCTGAACAATAAGATGATGAAAGAGTTGTGTGACGACTTCAAAATCCAGCATCGTAATTCCTCCCCATACCGTCCAAAGATGAATGGGGCAGTTGAGGCAGCAAATAAGAACATAAAGAAGATCGTGCAAAAGATGGTAGTGACCTTCAAGGACTGGCATGAAATGTTGCCCTTCGCTTTGCACGGGTATCGGACCTCTATCCGCACTTCAACAGGGGCAACACCATTCTCACTAGTATATGGGATGGAAGCAGTTCTTCCCATCGATGTGGAAATACCCTCCCTGCGAGTGCTAATGGAAACAAAATTGGAGGAAGCAGAATGGGTTCAAGCTCGTCTGGATCAGTTGAACCTCATAGAAGAAAAGAGAGTAGTTGCTTTGTGTCATGGGCAGTTGTACCAACAAAGAATGAAAAAGGCTTATGATAAAAAAGTGCGCCCCCGCCAGTTTCAAGAAGGAGACCTCGTGCTCAAGAAGATGTTGCCTATCCAAAAGGATTCCCGTGGAAAATGGACCCCTAACTATGAAGGATCTTATGTGGTAAAGAAGGCATTCTCTGGAGGAGCATTGATTCTCACAAAAATGGACGGTGAAGACCTCCCACTCCCAGTGAACTCGGATGCAGTCAAGAAATACTATGCCTAAAGAAATATATGGAAAAAAAGAGAAAGATGAGCCAAGCAAAAATAAGCTCGCTAGGTCGAAAACCCGAAAGGGCGGCCTAGGCAAAAATTAGAGCGGCCCGGTGGACTGAAAACTCTAAAGAGCAGTCCAGGCAAAAATTAGGGTCAGAAGTTGGACTTTGAGCTATAAAGGCAGTCAATACCTCCGAAAGTTGGATAATGAATGCTCATAGTTGTGTTAATGGGCGATCGGCGTTATTACTTCAAAGATACAAACAATCAAAGGATCAGCTTTCCTTGTTTTCTTTTTCTTCTCTTTCTTTTTGTAGTTTAAACTCCCAATGTAATTTTCAGCTAGCGCGACCTTCTGCGCATTTGTTTTCCATTTGAATATTAAACACTTCCTTTATTCTCTCATTTCCCTATTATCGTAAAAATAACGTTCATGGTAGACGATACTGAATTGCGAAACATGTGCATGATCACAAGCATTATAGTCATTGCGAAATTTCTAAAAAATCACAAAAAAGAGATGATCTCTCATAAAGTTGCAAAAAGGACAAATGCATAATCACTTCAGCAAATCTTAATAACCCGCACTTTGGCACCACTGCTTGAGGCAACCCTCGTATCCCACGTCAAGAGTCATGCGAGTTTGATGATGCCAGCAAAGTCAATAAAGAGCTAAAGAGCAAAAAGAGCAAAAGAGCAAGAAAAGAAAATGAAAAAATAAAAACGCCAAAGCCAAAAACAAAATCATTCCACATTTCATTCATCATGTCATCAATTACTTAACTACATGCACGCATGCATCATTCATTGCAAGTGTCTGTTGAGATAATTTTTATGTATCGTTAGCACCAATTCTTCAGACCCCCGGCGGTCCTTCAGAGCCCAGGCGCTCCTTCAGACCAACAATGGTCCTTCAATCCAGATCGCACGTCGCGTTATCGAGCAACCGACGGATCATCCGGCCCCAGGCCTTTCAGACTAGCTGTGTCCGCCTAAAAAACACAGTGCACGTCCTTCGTGGTTATATCAGTTTCGGACCTGATTAACCCTATTGGCCGCTCGAAAAGAGGCCACCCCTAGACCGTATTACTAGTACCTATAAGCTAGTTACGCTCCTTCAGACCCATCGGTCCCTCAGGCTTAGGCATGCCCTTCAGACCCCAACGGTCCCTCAGTCGAACGCAAGTCGATGCGCCAAGCATTGATTTTGAACTAGACCTTCAGAGCCCCAGTGCTCCTTCAGAGCCCCAGTGCTCCTTCAGATCCCCAGCGATCCTTCAGATCCCCTGCGATCCCTATTTACTTTCTGTCTAAAGCAACCCAGTTTTCATAAGTTTCAAAGAAAAAAAACAAAAAAACCTCAGTCTGGACAAAATTAGCGTCTTGTCATCTTTATTTCTATTTTCCTCGAGAAACTCGGAATCCCTCCGATTTCCTAGAGAAATATAAATAAAGAGGGGCAGCTGTAATACCCTAATTTTGTCCTATCCAAAAATAAGAAATTTTATTTCATGCCATGTTTTATTTTAGTTGCCAGAAGTTTTTAACCAAAAAATAATAATCAGAAGTGAAGAAACAAAGATAAGCAAAAAAGGAAATGGGGGGGTCTAAACAAAAAGGAATGGAGGTGCAATCAGGATTGGGCCATCTAAAACCCAACCCAATTCCAAAACCCTAGCCCAATTCGCATAACCCTAACACTCCTTCACCAAAAACCTAACCCATCCACCCAACCCATAACCCATGACCCAACTCACCAAACCCTAACTTTCCCTCCTCCTAACCCTAAATTCGGCCACCACAAAAAAAAAACCTAAAAACTAACTTCCCCCCTAACCCTAAAACTTGACCACATTCATTCCACAAAACCCTAATTTTAAACTCCCCCTTTTACTCAAAAATTCGGCCACCCCCCCTATTATCCCATGGTCAAACTCGAATACCCACTCCCCTTATTCCCTCCTTGAAACTCACAATCCCACTTCCCCATTTTTTCCCTTCCCCATACACTTTTCCCCACTTCCCAACGGCTCCCTCTCCCATCTCTCTCTCTCACACATCACTTCTCTTTCTCTTTCTCCCACTCACACTCAACCTCTCATTCCTCTCTCTTCTCCTCCCATCCCTACGACTTCTTCCTCACACACACTCATCACACACTTCACTTCTCTCTCTCATTCACTCATCCTTCTTCTCCAATCCTTCTCCTACACACCCACGGCTCTCTCTCCCTTCCACACTCACACACTCATTTCCCTCACATGGCTCTCCTCCTTTCACGCCCCCATTCATCTTCTCTCACACTCACGGATTTGTTTTCTCTCTCACACACAAGCCATCATTTCCCTTCACCAACTACCTCCAAACCTTCACCCCTCCATCATATCAAATCTTTCTCAAGTCAGAAAAAAAAAAGGGAAGAACTACCGTGCAAGGTATGGAGGCCACGAGTTTGAAGACAAAGAAGGCATCACCCTTAGTATAAATGGAGGCCACAAGTTTGAAGCAAGGGGCGGATTTTTTTTGGAAGAAAAAGGGAAAAAGAAAATTCTTGAAAAAGTGTAGTTTGTTGTTTTTTTTGATTTTTTCCCTTCTTTTCTTTTTCTTCC
The DNA here is from genome assembly GCA_039519185.1 of Astragalus membranaceus. Taxonomy (NCBI): domain Eukaryota; kingdom Viridiplantae; phylum Streptophyta; class Magnoliopsida; order Fabales; family Fabaceae; genus Astragalus; species Astragalus membranaceus. Next base: position 71,219,286 of record CM076850.1, read on the forward strand.
CCTTCCAATATTCTTTTTTTTAGTTTAAAAATCTTGTTGTATTAAGGAGATCCGGGAAAAGGTTCTTCCCAACATTGCCAAGTTTTTTCCTTAAGGTACCATAATGTAATTTTCGAATTTAATACATTATTATTGTTTTTTTTGCTTTTTATTTCATTGTTGCTGTTTTTTTTTCTTTTATTCATGTAAATATTGTTGCTTTTACTTATGTTATTGCTGTTTTTGTTTATTTAATGTAGTTGCTGTTTTTTTTTTTATATATATATTTGTTGTTGTTTTTTTTATTTGTTGCTGTTTTTTTTTTTACTAAATTGTTGCTTTTTTCTTATTTTGTTGTTGTTGTTTTATAAATATTGTTGCTGTTTTTTTTTTCCTATATATATTGCTGATTTCGGATTAAAATAAACCCTTTTTTAAAATATTAAAAAAATGTGTTCCCTTTTTATATATTAAATAATTAGTTATTGATTTTCGGATTAAAATAAAATCCTTTTCAAAATATTAAAAAAATATTTTTTATATAAAATAATTGGTTACTAATATCACTATCCTTTTTTTTTTTAAAAAAAAAGGTAATAATAATAATCATTTTCCCAAAAAAAAAAGATGAAGAGTAATTTAGTCAAATAGCAAAAATTAAAAATAAACCGATCAACAGTTTTTAGCGTCAAAACGCTATTTGCACCCCCGGCAACCATTTTTCTTTTTAGCGTCAAAACGCTATTTGCACCCCCGCGTTCTCGTAAAACAGCACCCCCTTTTGGTTGCAAGCCCATGTTTTTAAAACACAACCTAGTCCACAAAAGCGATTCGGTCTCACCGTTCGCACCCCCCATTTTTACACAGCACCCCTGTCATTCGCACCCTTTTTTTTACCATCACCCATTCCGCTTTTATTTATACCGCGTGGTTTCCAAACCATTTTTTTTCTCTATTTCAAACAACCAAACTCACATAAAAATAGGTTGTTACCAACGGTCACTCTGAGCCTAGCTTGTTTGACCGATAGGAACAACCTTTATTTCCAAAGCGGATTAGTAGCGGTGACCACTCTGAGATTACTCGTTTGATCATCATGAACACCCGTCTAAACGTCAAGAAATTTTCAGTTAACAAAAAACGCTTCCACACAAACGTAATTTCAACTCCTTTTTAGAAAACGTTTTCCAATACACATTTTCAAATAAACAAGAGCTCGATCACAAATCGGTTATTTATAGCAGTCACTCTGGGTCCCGCTCGTTTGAACGCTGTAAGCACTTTCTTTTTCGAATAAGCCATTAGTGGTGACCACTCTGGATTTATCTGTTTGGTCGCCATGAACGGCCTCTAGTTTTCGCAAACTTTTTTTCAAAAAAATAAAAAATACCAACACACAAATATTTTCTACCCAAGAACTACGTAGCTTTGATTTCTCCATCGCACCCGGAGATACGTAGGAGCGGGGGCTCACTCCTGTCAAGCGCAAAAAACTAAAATTTTTATTAAGTCTTCCTTTCCGTTTTTTTTTTGCAAATAATAAAAAGGGTAAATTAAAATGTTTTCTTTAAACTAATTTTTCTACACATTCAATTAAAAGGTAACCTTTTTAGGATGTTGCGGGGTGCTAGTACCTTCCCCGCACTTAATCGACCCCCGAACCCAAAAACAAAGGTTTTTTTTCAATGTTTTCCTAAAAATAAATATTGATGGCGACTCCATTGTTCAAAAACAACGAAGAATCCCTCCTCCGGATTTTTCGGTCGCTACATAGTAGATAATTATTAAGGGAAGATTATTATTATTAAATAGAACCTTGCAACTGTAAGATAGATTTGCCTCAACAACAGATAGGCGCTCTTCTATTTGAGCCCTCTCTAGATTAAGTTTTAGTTCTTCAATTAGCCTCTTAGTGCTGTCTAGCTCCTGCAATACTTGGACTTTTGCTTCTTCAGCAGCTTCTGATCTTTTTTGATATTGCGGAATCTCCTCATTTGATTTCTCAAGCTCTTGTTCTACTTCCTTGTGTCTCTGTACATTCACTTCAAAAGTCATGAGAACAGATAATCGGATCAATGTAGCAAATACTTTCATGTTGTATTATTGAGGTGGACATGTTTCTTGAAGGCAACACAAAAGGTATGATTTGTCTGATAAAGTCATCAACTGACTCACTCAACAGACAAATAAGTTCTCATTGTTATTATTAACATTGACATGAGAATGAATGATGAAAACAGAAGGGTGATAGCTGGTCTGATAGTATATATCATACTCACTTATTGAGAACAGAAACAATCAAAATGAAGTAGTTGGTCTAATAGCTGCAAATACAAGCATAACCATTGTTACTTTCCAATCTTATAATTTCTCTATGTTGATAAATTTATGAAAGCTCAAAATAAGATAAGAATCGTAAAAACAAAAGAGTAAAACTAGGAAAACAATATTCATAGAGAAAATTAAACAAAAGAGAAAAGTTGTTGCATGGATCATCTAATTTGATTTCATTTGCAAAAGAAAAGAGAAAAATTAAAGCAATAAAGAGAGCGAAAGAATGAGGAATTGGTACCAGTAGAGATTGCATTTGAAGCAATTGAAACAAGCAGATATAAGAACTTCTAGTTACACCTGTAATCAGCCACAAAAAACTTATATTAATTAATTAGAAACTGAAACAAATTAACATTATTCTTCATGTTCATCATGCATCGAATTAAGACACAGATACAGCAGTAAAAATCATACAAAAAGGGATAGTACGCTTATATTCTGAATGCTTTGTCTCATCAAGGAATTGCAGCAGTTATTTTGAAGTTGAACATAAACTAAGATAATACCACTCTCCAATTAATTATGTCTACCCAGCTCAGTGAAACCATCAGCATGACTCACTTAAGTCCTAACTATAATACCAATACCATGCATATATGGAATCTTTTGTATCTAGGTTTCAGTTAACTAAAAGTAAAATCCTTGAAGTGAAGAGATATTTTACTATTTCAAAGCATGTAAAGCAAATGTTACCATTTTCATCATCGCCTTGTGACTCGTGAATTGCAAAATCATTGAATTCTTCTATGTCATCTTCCTCTTCAAGTTCATCATAACCTTCCACATATTCTATTTCTGCAGTGAAATTGTATCAAAATCTGCAGCAAACCATCCCTCCATTCTGCATAGGTACCACTGAAGCACCTTATGGGCAAGCCCTTCCAACCTTCAAAAAAGAGTGGAAGTCATATTATTTAACTATGCCTTACAAAAAACCAATAACCACATCAAAGAAATTAACTTTTATGCGAGTAATAACCTCAATTCCGGACTCTTTTCGAAAACAATTGAAAGACCGCGATGTATGGACATGTCATCACTGGATGCCTTTCTTACTTTATCTGTCTGCATCAAACAAAAGAATCAAACAATGACCATATGCAGAATCAAACAAAAGAAGTGATAATTGGATATGTAAAACACAGTTCAGTTGGTTAACAAAACAAGTAGGAGAATAAACAAATTAATAAATAAATGACCTACCAATAAAGGGGTAGCCCCAGCCTCCCAATAACTGAAGCAAGTGGATTCTCGTTGGAAACTCCATGCAACCTGAAATGTGTGTTGCATTTTATAAAGATATTAATGGATAAAATTTTGCATTCTCACCAACATGTAAATACATCAGAATATAAAGATAATAGACTTTACCAAGATGCTCCCAGGTCAACAGGAAAGCCAAATGAATAATCAGTGTGAATTCGGCCACCAAGTCTGTCCCTTGACTCTAAGAGGACAACCTGACAAATTTTTTATAGTAAAACACCATATATTTAGTCCCCAACTCAGAAAATGCATATTAATTGACTTCAGGGTACAAAAATATGTTGGTTAAAGTTTCAAACAAGAGGACTTGAATGTGTTTGTTAAGTCATCATTTTGCCACTTCATATTGAGGCAAACACACATGAATTATTTAACTATGCCTTACAAAAAACCAATAACCACGCACATCAAAAAAATTAACTTTTATGCGAGTAATAACCTCAATTCCGGACTCTTTTCGAAAACAAATGAAAGACCACGATGTATGGACATGTCATCATTGGATGCTTTTCTTACTTTATCTGTCTGCATCAAACAAAAGAATCAAACAATGACCATATGCAGAATCAAACAAAAGAAGTGATAATTGGATATGTAAAACACAGTTCAGTTGGTTAACAAAACAAGTAGGAGAATAAACAAATTAATAAATAAATGACCTACCAATAAAGGGGTAGCCCCAGCCTCCCAATAACTGAAGCAAGTGGATTCTCGTTGGAAACTCCATGCAACCTGAAATGTGTGTTGCATTTTATAAAGATATTAATGGATAAAATTTTGCATTCTCACCAACATGTAAATACATCAGAATATAAAGATAATAGACTTTACCAAGATGCTCCCAGGTCAACAGGAAAGCCAAATGAATAATCAGTGTGAATTCGGCCACCAAGTCTGTCCCTTGACTCTAAGAGGACAACCTGACAAATTTTTTATAGTAAAACACCATATATTTAGTCCCCAACTCAGAAAATGCATATTAATTGACTTCAGGGTACAAAAATATGTTGGTTAAAGTTTCAAACAAGAGGACTTGAATGTGTTTGTTAAGTCATCATTTTGCCACTTCATATTGAGGCAAACACACATGAATTATTTAACTATGCCTTACAAAAAACCAATAACCACGCACATCAAAGAAATTAACTTTTATGCGAGTAATAACCTCAATTCCGGACTCTTTTCGAAAACAATTGAAAGACCACGATGTATGGACATGTCATCATTGGATGCCTTTCTTACTTTATCTGTCTGCATCAAACAAAAGAATCAAACAATGACCATATGCAGAATCAAACAAAAGAAGTGATAATTGGATATGTAAAACACAGTTCAGTTGGTTAACAAAACAAGTAGGAGAATAAACAAATTAATAAATAAATGACCTACCAATAAAGGGGTAGCCCCAGCCTCCCAATAACTGAAGCAAGTGGATTCTCGTTGGAAACTCCATGCAACCTGAAATGTGTGTTGCATTTTATAAAGATATTAATGGATAAAATTTTGCATTCTCACCAACATGTAAATACATCAGAATATAAAGATAATAGACTTTACCAAGATGCTCCCAGGTCAACAGGAAAGCCAAATGAATAATCAGTGTGAATTCGGCCACCAAGTCTGTCCCTTGACTCTAAGAGGACAACCTGACAAATTTTTTATAGTAAAACACCATATATTTAGTTCCCAACTCAGAAAATGCATATTAATTGACTTCAGGGTACAAAAATATGTTGGTTAAAGTTTCAAACAAGAGGACTTGAATGTGTTTGTTAAGTCATCATTTTACCACTTCATATTGAGGCAAACACACATAAAACATAGGAGTTCCAGGATGAATAAATCATAAAACAATATAGGTAAAATACCTGAAATGAAGCATCGTGAAGTGCACGTGCAGCAGCAATTTCTGCCATTCCACCACCGATGACAATAACTGAGGGTGTCCTCTCTTGCTCCTGCCCATAGCAAAGAGCTGCAGCAAAAGGGTTAGATGATTTGATGTGATGAAAGCCGAATTTACTTTTACTTTTGCTCAACTCATATTTTATGCTTTCAAATTTTGTTTCGTAACACACTTTCTATGGATAAAAAGTCAATTTACACAACTTCCTGAACCTCTTCCTCGACAAAATCCATCTTCCCACATCAACATCCTAAAACATTATTAAACCAAACACAAGACAAACACATCATCACCACTTTAAACAAAATATATGAACAGAAAATGCAGAAACTAAAAGATTTATAGGTCTAAGAGAAAAGGGAAGGTGATTCACCTGGTAGAGAAGACAAACAGCGACGAAACTTTGAGCCACGACCGAAGAAGAGACGCGCGCCAGAGGGTGGAGTGGTGGCGACGAGTTCGCGAACGAAGTGCACGGCGAGGCGGAGAACGGCGTGAGATCTGAGCTTCGTGTTTTGAGAGTGAGATCTGAGAGTGAAAACGGCGTGAGCTCTGAGAGTGGAGAACACGAAGGGTTCTAAGAGAGAGAGAAGTCAAAATTAAAAAAATCACTTCTGCGGTGAATGGATCCCAAAGCAGAATCTCAGATCTAAGAATTACCTCAACGGTCGAAACCGAATCGTGACCGAAATGCTATCCCCGGAGCTCGGCGTATCCACGGGCTCCAAAATCGATTCCTCTGTCCCGAACGCCACGGGTGAACGACCACGCAGACCTTGATACGATGACTCGCTGCGACCACGACTCAGAAAGGTGGAAACGAAATGGAGAGGGAAAAACATAGCGTGAGAGAGTGAGAATGGAGAGGAGATTGTTCGCGATGTGAGAGAGGGCGGTGAACAGAGGGGGAAAGAGAGCTTCTGCACACAAGCTTCCTTAGAGGTGTTTCTCACTCTCTGAATGAAACGTTTTGTGTTTTAGGGTTCGCGTGAGAGAGTGAGAATGGAGAGGAGAGTGTTCTGAGAATGAGAGTGAGACGAATGAAAAGGGTGAAATTCTTTTTTCTATTTTAGTACTTTAGAAGTCAGGCGTTAATAGAACTTATCTGAGCAATCTATCACTTATCCTTTCAGAGCAATAGCCCCCTTAGGACCTCAACTACCCATACACTAACATACGAGAATCTCTATACGATAGGAATCTCACTGGTGAGGCATAACGGCTTCCCTAAAGTAGGGTTCACTTAAAGCCTATAAACTTAATCTTATCATGACGGATTGCTGACTAATCTAGGTGCAATCTTTTACATTTGGATTACGTACGGTATTAAGATAACATCAAAGAAACAACAAAATAGAAGAATTCCTTTATGGAATCAAACGGGCACATGAGTAATGCATCCTGTGTTGATTCGGAAAACAAATTCTAACTACTTTGAACATTCCTTAGGTCCTTCATCTTTCCGAATTCCATACACAATACAGACGAAATCATTACAACTGTTGTAATCAACCAAGCCCGAAACTTGACCTACTCATGGACTATCAACCACATTTGGTACTTAGATAACCCAAACTCTCCCCTTTATCAACATTCAACTATGTGCCTAATCATTTAGGACTTTCACTAAGTCTTAAGATTTTCATAAGGGAAGATATCACTGCTAATGATCATTTCTGAGAAATAGCCTTCCATAAGACGCAAAAGGAATTATCCTAATCTGGGTCTTACAGGCTTAGTCTTACTCATTGGGGATTCACTACCTACTTCCTATGCCAATCTATGGTTCACATTCTACTAGCACTTCGAGTTTAAGGGCTTAGGTAGAATAGGAGTACTCTTTGGAACTAGGATAAAACATAGTCCAAAATCCATTGGTATGTGTAGTCATTTTCGTTAGCTTTCAAACGCATTCCAAAACACATAAATCAGAGTACCATATCAAAAGTAATGGCTAAACAAGTTGGAAGACTAGCGAAAATACATCATTAAGTCTGTTACATGAAGATCACCAAAGGATCTTCCCTCAGGTTCATGACTCCCCTCCGCTAGGTATGTTACATGAAACTCGGGATCGTCATCCCCCTCGATATCAGTTATTATTATCTCAGACATTAAGTCTGTTACTCGACACGAAGTTGTATTCTGTCCTCTTATTACTTGAACTTAGACACTTAGGTCTATCACTTGATACTTTGTTTGTTTTTCAAACTCGGTACAACAATTACTCGGTTTGTATACAAACATTAACATGAACTTACTTATGTTGCACCATCAAAATACTTTTCATGCTTGAAAAACCATTCATTTCATCCAAACATAAGCAAAACAACTTTTTAATCAATCAGTGGATGACACTTAGTTGTATTCTCTCTCGATACAAAGCTATTTGGTTTTTGTTTATACATAACATAACATTTCTCGTTTTGTACCAAAATAAATAAGCGATTCGAGGCATAAAAACATTCAATAATCAATGGGAAGGGTTATGGAAAGGATCGGGAGAGGTTTGGAATCAAAAGGAATAGCTTCTGACACTTTTAAAATTCGATTACAGAGGTATGGGCCCGGATCAGGCCCTTGGGCGCATAGACCGGGCTCACAAATTAATGTTCAGTGTGAGCTACCAGCAGGGGGCGCACGGTCCGGGCCTGGGGGCGCACGGACCGGGCCCTCCTGACATCATTGGAAAAATTGTCATTTTTATGTAATCCGCTATTCCGTTCAATTCCGATACTCGTTCCACACGAATCCTATCTTAACAACAGTCAAAAGCAACATCGAAAATACGTTTAGACAATCAATTTGTCATGAATTTCAACCATCAAACATCAACTTTGCAAACAAATCAACATGTGTCCATATATTCAATCACATGACACACATCAAACATATCCATAGCTTCCCATTGAATCAATTGACAATCATCAAAATCCAATCATGAAGAACAACAATACAACAACCAACACCTGAAACAAAACTTTAAATCAATCGAAGAACTCACCTTGATAATCGGTGATCCAACACACAATCTCTCTTTCTAATCTCCAATTTGAGCTTCAACCCTCAAATCCCCAATTCGAAACCCTAAGTCACCAACTAACTTCCAACGCCAAATCAAACTTCCATCCTCGCTCAATCTACCTTGGGTTTTCTCCTAAACACCTAGGAACCTTCAAAATCATCATACAACTCAAGCTTTCATCTCACCTCATCTCTCTAACACAAGAATTTTGCAAGTCATAGGAGAGAGAAAAAACAAGAGATGAACTTACTTTGAAGATGGAAAACGAAAATGGACGGAAGATGATGATGATGATTCAAGGTTAGGGTTTTTGGTGGTGGTCCTCTTCTTCTCCTTCTTCTCTTCTTTCTCTTTTCTTTCTTTTCTCTCTTTTCTCTCTTCTCTTTCTCGACCTCTTCTTCTCTTTCTTTTCTTTTATAAAAACACTTAAGTGAAGGTGTGGGGGTAAATGACCTCTATGCCCTCACTCAATTCTAATTCCCTAAAATACTCTTTCTATCTATTATTCACTTAAAAACCCTACACCAATCAATAATTAATATAGCACGCAATTAACAAAATTTATCAGTCAGCCACTAAATTAAATTAATTGGGTTAAACATCAAAATAATTAACTTAATTTTTTTGGGAATGTTACATTACACCCCAACTTGGAAAACAGTAATATAATTAAATTTGTCATGGTTTTTTTTATTATTAGTTGCAGTAAAATGATAATGGTGTTGCCTTGTGATGAAAACATGCTATGGTTGTTGTGACGATTGATATTCCTCTTGCACTTCCATTGCTCTGACAGGCAGGTTGACTATTGGTGTTGAAATAGTACATTCTGTTTCTTAAAACACTTATCCTAAGCTATACCTTAAGCCATAACTTGTGAAAACATTTTTCTCTCTTGTTATAATTCAGGTAAATCATCACAGTCAATCAGAATTCAATAACACAAACATTGATTTCTGAATTTTCAAAATCAAATAAATTGTGCTACCATTTCATAAACTCAATCAACAAACAACCACATACAAGTGACACAAGTTCTGAATGCATTCTCATTCTAACATGCAATGCTAACAACATTCAAACAATGTGAGGAATTCACTATGAGTTCATCATTTCAGCACATCAATCTTTACTTTTAAAAATTTTCAGTCACAATCCACTTATCCTTAGACACAATGCAATTTCACAAAAACATACCTCATGTCATTATTTCACAATTTCATGTACTCTATGCCACCATCAACATTCTCAAAATTTTAATATACATCTATTTCAGTCAATCGTAAAAAGTTCAATCAATTCTTCCTTTGACGGCTATTCAAACAGAAACCACTATCAGTAATTACATCACTTTTCATAACCGAATGCACTCACGTTTCACTTGTCAAACGCAATCACAAAATACAATCTAACTGTTAACCTTCACAAAATAAGAGGTTAACAAACTAAAACCTCACCACCAAAGTGGAGACTTGTGTAGGCACCATGGCTTAGGGCTAATACCCAACTCAATGCTTAAAACCTCTACTTTTCCCTTATTAGTTAATGCACTAATAACTTTCTTTCCAAATTTTCTTTGCAACAAAAAGAAAATTTTGGGACCTTACCTTTCGGTCCTCTTGGAGATACATCTAGTACTTTGGGCTAGATTCGGGAACAACCACTGTTCTCAGTGACTCGAATAGTGATAGGAGTTTTATAAAATAAGTTTTCCCCGACCTATCGGAGTCGACTACATTGTCTCAATGACTCACATAATGATAGGAATTCATAAAAATAATTTTGCCATGACCTATCAGATTCAACTCTACCAACTAACTCAAATTACTAGTGTGAGTGAATCTCCATAACTCGCGAATTGAGCTTTAAACTCAATGACTCTAAAATCCGCAATCATAACACTAGTGCAAAGACCTTTGGGGAAAACTTCTAGCCCGATGAAATTCTACAAGACTGGTTATCCTCCTTGATAGAACTTATTTGAGAATCTATCACTTATCCCTTCAGAGCAATAGACCCCTTAGGACCTCAACTACCCATACACTAACATACGAGAATCTCTATACGATAGGAATCTCACTTGTGAGGCATAACGGCTTCCCTAAAGTAGGGTTCACTTAAATCCTATAAACTTAATCTTATCATGACGGATTGCTGACTAATCTAGGTGCAATCTTTTACATTTGGATTACGTACGGTATTAACATAACATCAAAGAAACAAGAAAATAGAAGAATTCCTTTATGGAATCAAACGGGCACATGAGTAATGCATCCCGTGTTGATTCGGAAAACGAATTCTAACTACTTTGAACATTCCTTAGGTCCTTCATCTTTCCGAATTCTATACACAATACAGACGAAATCATTACAACTGTCGTAATCAACCAAGCCCGAAACTTGACCTACTCATGGACTATCAACCACATTTGGTACTTAGATAACCCAAACTCTCCCCTTTATCAACATTCAACTATGTGCCTAATCATTTAGGACTTTCACTAAGTCTTAAGATTTTCATAAGGGAAGATATCACTGCTAATGATCATTTCTGAGAAATAGCCTTCCATAAGACGAAAAAGTAATTATCCTAATCTGGGTCTTACATGCTTAGTCTTACTCATTGGGGATTCACTACCTACTTCCTATGCCAATCTATGGTTCACATTCTACTAGCACTTCGAGTTTAAGGGCTTAGGGAATAGGAGTACTCTCTGGAACTAGGATAAAACATAGTCCAAAATCCATTGGTATGTGTAGTCATTTTCGTTAGCTTTCAAATGCATTCCAAAACACATAAATCAAAGTTCCATATCAAAAATTATGGCTAAACAAGTTGGAAGACTAGCGAAAATACATCATAAAGTCTGTTACATGAAGATCACCAAAGGATCTTCCCTCGGGTTCATGACTCCCCTCTGCTAGGTATGTTACATGAAACTCGGGATCGTCATCCCCCTCGATATCATTTATTATTATCTCAGACATTAAGTCTGTTACTCGACACGAAGCTGTATTCTGTCCTCTTATTACTTGAACTTAGACACTTAGGTCTATCATTTGATACTTTGTTTGTTTTTCAAACTCGGTACAACAATTACTCGGTTTGTATACAAACATTAACATGAACTTACTTATGTTGCACCATCAAAATACTTTGCATGCTTGAAAAACCATTCATTTCATCCAAACATAAGCAAAACAACTTTTTAATCAATCAATGGATGACACTTAGTTGTATTCTCTCTCGATACAAAGCTATTTGGTTTGCGTTTATACATAACATAACATTTCTCATTTTGTACCAAAATAAATAAGCGATTCGAGGCATAAAAACATTCAATAATCAATGGGAAGGGTTAAGGAAAGGATCGGGAGAGGTTTGGAATCAAAAGGAATAGCTTCAGACACTTTCAAAATTCGGTGACAGAGGTCTGGGCCCGGATCAGGCCCTTGGGCGCATAGACCGGGCTCACAAATTAATTTTCAGTGTGAGCTACCAGCAGGGGGCGCACGGTCTGGGCCTGGGGGCGCACGGACCGGGCCCTCCTGACAGCATTGGAAAAATTGTCATTTTTATGTAATCCGCTATTCCGTTCAATTCCGATACTCGTTCCACACGAATCCTATCTTAACAACAGTCAAAAGCAACATCGAAAATATGTTTAGACAATCAATTGTCATGAATTTCAACCATCAAACATCAACTTTGCAAACAAATCAACTTGTGTCCATATATTCAATCACATGACACACATCAAACATATCCATAGATTCCCATTGAATCAATTGACAATCATCAAAATCCAATCATGAAGAACAACAATACAACAACCAACACCTCAAACAAAACTTTAAATCAATCGAAGAACTCACATTGATAATTGGTTCCAACACACAATCACTCTTTCTAATCTCTAATTTGAGCTTAAACCCTCAAATCCCCAATTCGAAACCCAAAGTCACCAACTAACTTCCAACGCCAAATCAAACTTCCATCCTCGCTCAATCTACCTTGGGTTTGCTCCTAAACACCTAGGAACCTTCAAAATCATCATACAACTCAAGATTTCGTCTCACCTCATCTCTCTAACTCAAGAAATTCGCAAGTCATAGGAGAGAGAAAAAACAAGAGATGAACTTACTTTGAAGATGGAAATCGAAAATGGAAGGAAGATGATGATGATGATTCAAGGTTAGGGTTTTTGGTGGTGGTCCTCTTCTTCTCCTTCTTCTCTTCTTTCTCTTTTCTTTCTTTTCTCTCTTTTCTCTCTTCTCTTTCTCGACCTCTTCTTCTCTTTCTTTTCTTTTTCTTTTATAAAAACACTTAAGTGAAGGTGTGGGGGTAAATGACCTCTATGCCCTCACTCAATTCTAATTCCCTAAATTACTCTTTCTATCTATTATTCACTTAAAAACCCTATACCAATCAATAATTAATATAGCACTCAATTAACAAAATTTATGAGTCAAGCACTAAATTAAATTAATTAGGTTAAATATCAAAATAATTAACTTAATTATTTTGGGAATGTTACATTACACCCCAACTTGGAAAACAGTAATATAATTAAATTTGTCATGGTTTTTTTTTATTATTAGTTGCAGTAAAATGATAATGGTGTTGCCTTGTGATGAAAACATGCTATGGTTGTTGTGACGATTGATATTCCTCTTGCACTTCCATTGCTCTGACAGGCAGGTTGACTATTGGTGTTGATGTGATATTGGCATTATCTAAAAAGTAGAATTATTTGACCAATATGATTTGATGTCAATAAACCATCAAATAGTAAATACACTTGTATACATATGGATGTGAATTCTGATTCTTAATTTGAGATATCTGAGACAATGGTGTTCTAATTTCGTTTGATGAATACAAATTGTTTGATGGTTGAGTTTGATTACCACCTGGAATACTTGTGATGTTCTTACATATATTTGATCAATACGCACGTACGTACATACATACACACATGATTTCTTGTGAATACACTAAGATAGTATACATATCTAAAATGTTAAACAATACATATGCTTCTCTTGACTTTTTTCTGTCTTGTTGAGATTTGATCATCTATATGTCTGTTACGTAATTTGGTTGGCCCATTACTATTCATAGTGAGTTCCTTGATATATAGGATGGAAATTAATTATTCAACAAATTCACCATTTGAGGACACGGTAGGCATGTTCACGTTTTTTATTAATATGTGAAGACAAAGTTCGTTGAATATCATGTATATTCACATATCATAGTATTGTTTTTTTATTTTGTTTTTTATAGCAAAAAATGAAATTTATTAAAAAAAAAGAGAATAAAGAAGACAAAAGAAAGGCCAAGGGGGGACTAGACCAAAACCCAAGGTAAGAAAGAAACTAGAGACAAAGCAGTGTTACGGAACACTAAGCTAAAGACCCCCTAAAACAAATCAACCTAACGAAAAATAAAAGACAGATTAAAGGGATAAAAAAAACCAAATCAAAAGGAGACATAAACAGAATTTGACTGTGAACAAGTATTATATTCAACGACCAAATCTTTTTTTTTTGCCTCAATTTCTTCTTCTGGGTCTTGGACTCAACCGGTTCAAAGTAATCACACCGCTCAACTGTTCCATGGGTATCAGACATCTCACCTCAAATCTTACCTAAAATTCTCATGTCAAATGCTACTACTGGATTAGATGTAGCCACACACTCTGAGGCAGTACACGAATTTTGGGACTTGCACACAGTCGGACTGAAAATAATATTATATATGTCCCCAAATTCTCATGAGATATCCCTGAGATATCCCCCGAATCTTCCCTAAAATTCTCATGTCAGATGCTGCCACTGGGTTAGAAGTAGCATTGGACAGTGAGGCATTTAGAGAATGAACTACTTGTGTTTATGCGTCGTAGGAAAGTATAACCAAGTTAGCTATTAGAGTTAAAGTGATCGTAAAGTGGAGAACATACATGAGTCTGACAACATTCATGCTGCATAATTTGATGCTTCAATGTATTTAGAATTTAATTGTAATCACTACAAAAAAACGTAGGATAAGCGACGGAAATTAGCGAGGGAACCAAAATCCGTCGCTAATAATGACGAAGGCGCACTTTTTTTAAAAAAAAAAAATTCAAATCCGTCGCTATCTCTAAAATCCGTCGCAACCAATTCGTCGCTAATACTGACGTGCCTGTTGCATAGACCTTGGAATGCGTAACATCCTGAATCTGTAGCTAACTTTACAATCCGTCGCAAATTATCAGTCTCTAATTCCTTGGAAAACGTGAAATCAACGAATCCGTCGCTAATGGAAAAATCCGTCGCAGTATATCCGTCGCTAAGTGTTCTTTTTCTTTTCACTGACCCCAAAAGCCCTGGTTACTCTCTTCTCTTTTCTCTCTTCTCTCTCCCACTCTCTTCTCTAAAAATAGTCTCTTCTCAAACACACCTCACTCTCTTCTCTCTCCCACCGCGCCACCACCACGCCACCACCACCCATCCCCCTTCCCTACGTCGCAGCAACCCTCTTCTGGCCTCGTTACTCTCTTCTCTCTCCCACTCTCTTCTCCAAAAACCCTCCTTATTCTCTTCTCCGAAAACACTCTTCTCAAACACACCTCACTCACTCTCTTCTCTCTCCCACCGCGCCACTACCACGCCAGCACCACCCATCCCCTTCCCTACGTCGCGGCAACCCTCTTCTGGTACGTTTCTGTTTC
Source organism: Astragalus membranaceus (assembly GCA_039519185.1). Classification (NCBI taxonomy): domain Eukaryota; kingdom Viridiplantae; phylum Streptophyta; class Magnoliopsida; order Fabales; family Fabaceae; genus Astragalus; species Astragalus membranaceus. The sequence goes on from CM076850.1 coordinate 71,234,514, forward strand.
CGTTTTTATCTTCTGTTTTTATTTCCTATTTTCGTTTTTATCTTTCTTTCATTTTTGTTTCTGATGTTGTGAAATTTATTTTTGTTGTAGGAGCTTGGCATTTCGAATTGGGGTCATAGGAGCTTGTTTGGTTTTGGTGGGTACACACATTGTGAAAAATTCAGAAATTAGTCCCAACAAGTGAGTTCCTCTCACTCACTCTTTAGAGAGCTTAAGGTTTTTAGCACAAATATGCTATTTGATTGTTGGCCTATTTGTTTGATGATTGAATATCATGTTTGTAATACATTAGTAGCTAAAATTGTGATGAAGATTGCATGTTTTATACCATGTCTCCTTATGAAATATTTGTTTATTTGTGTGATAGATAAATTTGATGATTTATGGTTTAAATGTGTTGAATTATGATATCTTTGCATTCTTTATGTGTTTAATTATCTATGCACAAAGGAGAGCTTTAAGAGAGTGATTTGGTGGAAAATGATTTGGTTCTTAGCATGTTATAGTTCATCTATATGGCCTGTTATAATTTATTTTTGTTGTTTTGATGTTTGATGAACCCTAGGTTAGATGACTATATTGTGTGTTGTTGATGGAAAAGGGTGAGGTGCTGTCCCTCACCCCCATATTTTGCTCGAAATCATCTTCATTGAGATAATTGCGAGACTATACTAACAATTTTAAGGTTGGGAGTTAGAAATAACTTCCTTCACTACTTATATGGAAAAGGGTTTTGTTTGTTCTGTCCTTAACCCCCATATTCAGCTCGAAATCATCTCCACCGAGATCATATCGATGCCACTAACTTGATAGGTTATATTTTAGGTTTAGTTATGGGAGTCTAATGCGTTTTTTTAATGCGTGTAGATGAATTGTATTCAATTGAATCGTAGTTGGGTGTATGATCGGTTATATCCGGGAAGAGCATTTTTGAAGGAAACTTTTGTAAATGGGGTTGAAGAGTTTATTAGGGTAGCGTGGCGACATGATAAGGCTAAAAAGGAAGGGGGATTAGATGTTCATGCCTTAAATGCGACGGTATACCTATTACACCTGATGATGAAATTAGGGTGCACTTGTATCGTATGGGGTTTAGGCCTAATTATTGGATTTGGGTGGACCATGGAGAACGACTTCCAAATTTTGACTTAGGGGCTTCTTCAAGCAGTTATAGCTTTCATGTTCCATCTAATGAACAATGTGAGTCGATGGAAAGCATGATTTGTGATGGTCTCGGAGTGAATGTGCCATTTAATGAGCCTCAATATGACGATCATGATGAACTTCCAAATGAAGAAGCACAAAGATTTCATTGTTTGTTAAAAGAGTCAAACACACTGTTGTTTGATGGCTCGCCAGAGTCAAAATTATCTATGTGTGTGAAGCTTTTATCTCTCAAGTCCATGAGCAATATTTCTGAGTTGGGTTTAGATTTTGTGACTCAAATGATGTTGGACGGGACACCTAATAAGGATAGTTTGCCAAAAAGTTATTATGAAGTAAAGATGTGAGTTTTGAAGCTGGGATTGGAATGTAAGAAGATTGATTGTTGTGATGATGGGCACATGTTGTTTTGCGACAACGAATTTGGTAAAACCGATGGTGCGCCGCAGGCTTGTAGATTTTGTGGAAAGCCGAGGTATAAAGTTCGTAAAGGGGAAAAACGTAATTATAAACCCATTCCTGTAAAGTCGATGTTCTATTTGCCTATAGTTCCAAGGTTGCAGTGAATGTTTGCATCGCCTGAAATTGCAAAGAAAATGACGTGGCACTATGAGAATAAGAATACCTCGGACATTTTACGCCACCCATCTGATGGTGAGGCGTGGAAACACTTTAATCGAGTGCATTCAGATTTTTCCTCTGACCCACGGAATGTTCGACTTGGTTTGTGCTCTGATGGATTTACTCCATATATCCAAGCATCAGCGTCGCCCTATTCTTGTTGGCCAGTCATTGTTACCCCTTACAATCTTCCTTCTGAGATGTCCATGACTAAACCGTATATGTTTTTGACTTGCTTGATACCTGGACCATCCAATCCAAAAGCTAACATCGATATCTTTTTGGAACCTCTAATTGATGATCTCAAGAGATTGTGGCAGGGTGTTGGGACATATGATGCAGCACGAAAGAAGAATTTTATGATGAGAGCGGCATTGATGTGGACAATTAATGACTTCCCGGCTTATGGTATGTTGTCAGGTTGGGGGACCCTTGGTAAATTAGCATGCCCCCACTGCATGGAACACACAAAAGTGTTTACGTTGAAATGCGGGGGGAAGCGTTCTTGGTTTGACTCACATCGTAGATTCTTACCGTCAGATCATGTATTTAGAAAGAACAAAAGAGCATTCAAGAAAGGGGTAGTTGAAATAGATGCCCCACCGCCTTTGTTGACATCGGGTGAAATTTGGAGTAGAGTTATGAATTTGCCACAAGCTACGGAGGTAGGTGTGCTCTCCCGATTGGATGGTTATGGATGAGTGCATAATTGGACAAAAAGAAGCATATTTTGGAATCTCCCATATTGGAAAGATAATCTATTGAGACACAATCACGATGTTATGCACATTGAGAAGAATTTCTTTGACAACATATGGTTCACCGTGATGAATGTGAAAGATAGACCCAAAGACAATAATAAGGCTAGAATGGATTTTGCTCTTTACTGTAGCAAAAGTCGTTCCAATTTGAATTTGGTGCCAATGGCTAATGGCAAGATGTCAAAATCCAAAGCCAAATATTGTCTTACACCCGATGAAGCAAAATATGTTTGTCGATGGTTGAAAGGATTGAGGATGCCAGATGGCTATTCTTCTAATCTTGCAAGATGTGCAGATGTGAACACCGGGAAGATGTATGGGATGAAAAGTCATGATTGTCATGTATTCATGGAGTGTTTGCTTCCAATTTCTTTTAGCTCATTGCCAAAGTGTGTTTTGGAACCACTTACTGAAGTGAGTCAATTTTTTAAAAATATGTGCTCTTCAACATTGAGAAAAGATGATCTTATTAAGATGGAGCTGAATATTCCTTTCATTATCTGTAAGTTGGAGAGAATACTTCCTCCTGGTTTCTTTGATTCCATGGAGCATCTTCCGGTTCACCTTGCATATGAAGCAAGGCTTGGTGGACCAATTCATTATAGGTGGATGTATCCATTTGAGAGGTAATTATCAATTTCAACATTTTAATTAAAGTGCATATTTAGTATGACTATTTATTTAATCAACTCCCCCTTCCTCCATATATTTAGATTGATGGGTGATTATAAACCATCGGTGAAGAATAAAGCTAGAGTCGAAGGATCGATCTGCACAGCTTACTTACATCGTGAAACAATTTATTTCTGTTCTCATTATTTCAACAACTTTATATTGTCAAGAAATAATAGAAACGAAATAGAGGTTGAAGAAGAAAGACACACCCTCACTTTATCTGTGTTTAGCAAACCTAGGCGCCCCTCGGGAAAGAAGTCGACTCAGTGGTTATCAGATATGGAGTATAAATCAGCACATATTCATGTCTTGATCAATTGCACTGAAGTTAAACCATATCTTGAGTAAGTGTGTTTCAATTCAGTTTTCAATACATAGACATTTAGAGTATGAAGTTAAATCATGCCTTGACCAATTTAGAGTATGGATAATTCTTTTTCAGTGCATTCTTACAAGTTGAGGGTATACGCACTGAAGATTCTTCTATTCGTATACATGAAAGTTTTCCATCTTGGTTTAATGATAGAGTAAGTAAATAAAATTAATGCTTTAATGTCTAACGTTCAAAGTGGATATGAGAGATGACTAATTTTTTCCATATGTGATTACTTAGGTTTATGAAGCGGAACCAACTCCCCTAATCCAACATTTGAGGAACTTAGCTGATGGTCCTTTTCGTGAAGTTAGTGAGTGGCACACGTACCTCGTTAACGGTTATAAATTTGACACCCAATCATGGAGTGAGGGAAAACAAACAATTAATAGTGGGGTATATGTAAAAGGGATTGCAGAAGGAGGTGAAGATGAGTACTACGGGGTGATCCAACACATATATGAACTTGAATACAAATATTTAGACTATCAAAAAAAAATTGTTTTGTTTTATTGTAGTTGGTTTGATCCATCGGTTAGAGGAATGAAATTGAATCCAAAATGTAATACCGTGGACATTCGAATGGATAGAAGGTATAGAGACTATGATCCATTTATCATGCCTGAAAATGTGAGACAGGTATATTATGTTCCATATCCATCAACTCGGGAAGGATATTGTGTTGCAATTAAGACAAAACCACGGAGTCGCATTGAAGCCACTGATGTGGGGGATGAGGTTCCTTATCAAGTGAATGAGGTAATTGAAGTTGAACCAGTTGATACCTTATGTGATGATCGACTCCACATTGAAGAAGTTGAACCAGTATTAGAAGAAGAAATTGGAGTATATGAAGAAGATGAAGATGTAGAAGATGTAGAAGATGAAGACTTTTTTTAATCTTATCAGTATCACATAGATAGTTTGATTAGTTTTAATCTCTGCATGTTGTTGATTGTTCAACTAATTTTAATTATTAATATATATCACATTTCGTTTATCATTTTTGTACGTTGTTGTTGTATTTAAATTTATTTATTAATATATATCATTATATATTTTTCTTGTGTTTCGTTTTTTATAGATATGCATCCAGGAGGAGGTTCTGACCCGTCGAGAGATGTTAGGGGGAAGAACACAGCTGAACCTAGAAGGCGGCGTCGAGTTCGTGAGGTTGTACTTAATGCAGGGGATACATTTTTGGGGATGCCCCAGACCACCACTACTGCTGGAGGAGCTGGGACTTCACGTTCTGCTACAGCTGCTCCACCTGCTGGTCATTCTCCCTCCGGCCCCAATTGGTATCCTATAAACCCATCTGGCACACCAGCATCCTATGGGTATTATCCACCTCTGCAGCATCCTATGGACACACCGGGAGGGTATATGGGTCCATCTCTGCAGCATCCTATGGGCACACTGGGAGGGTATATGGGTCCACCTCTGCTCCATCCTATGGGCACACCAGCAGGGTATATGGGCCCACCTCTGCAGCATCCTATGGGCACACCAGTCAGGTTATCTATGCCTACACCCGAGGTACATAGTGATCAGCCCCTACAAGATGATCATTCTGACCCCCATGGTCATACTGATTCAGAGCCATTATCATCCGGGTCGGAGGATGAGCAGGTGGTTGTCGACCCTGATGGTCGACGTCGCAAAGTCATATATCCTTTTGGCGATGTGTAAGTATTGTTTAACTTTTTTTTAACTTGCACTTATGCCTCAGGTGCAAGGTTCGATTCCCACGGAAGGCAAAAATTCTACAAGGGGGGTAGAGAAGACCATGATGTAATAGTGCTGGGGTGGCCAATGCGTTGGACTTGGGCTGTTACACAAAACAGGAGAAACATGTTGAGACGATGTTTGAGCCGATCGACTCAGGGGAGCTGGAACCTTGAGTCACTTGGTCCACTGACTCCTGAGATTATGGCTTTGGCAAACCGCAATTGGGAGAAGTTGGTAGGGGGATGTACAAGAACCGTATGTATGGTACGGGGCCATTGGCTGCAAATTTGAGATTTGAGGATGATCAGTTTGACACCAGCGGACCCTCCTCTAGTTGTCGACCTCCTCGTCCTTCAGTTGAGACAGAGCAACTCAGGCAGCAAATGGAGGAGATGCGTGCTCAGCACCAGAGGGAGATACAAGAGATGCATGCTCTGCACCAGCAGGAGTAGCAGAAGCAGAGTCGGACAGTGAAAGATATGCAGACAGACTTCTTTAGGTTTGTGCATCAGCAAGAGAAGCTGTTAAAGTACTATAGGAGCATGAAGCCAGATGCGTCTGTGTCTGAGGAGTCTGAGTCTGATGATGGCCCGTATTAGTATTATGTTGTTATTTGCTGGTTTGGACATGTTTAGGTTTTGGATTGTTATTGCTGGTTCGAAGTTGTTTAGGATTTGGATATTTGGTATATTTGTTATTGTTGATTAGTTTTGATATATTTGGTATTGTTGGTTAGTTTTGATATATTTGGTATTGTTGGTTATTTTGGATATATTTGGTACTAGTTTGGATGGATTTTATTTGGATATATTGGGTACTAGTTTGGATGGATTTTATTGGAGTATTCTCAAAATTCTGCTGCATTTGAAATATATTTATTAAAAAAAAGCAGGTTTTCAAATTTGGACACGTGGCATAAAATAAAGCAGGTTTTTTTAAAAAAAAAATTAAATTAGCGACGAATTTTCCCTAACTAACATCCGTCGCTAATATTTAAACACGTGTCCTTCAGAATTAGCGACAGAAAAATCTGTCGCTAATATCCCTCGCTAAAAATCCGTCGCTAAAATAAATATTTCCGTCGCTAAGTATTAGCGACGCCCTTTTTAGCGACGGAATATTTCTGTCGCTAATTCCCTCGTTAAACCACTTTAGCGACGGATTTTTGGGGTATAGCGACGGAAATTTCCGTCGCCTATCCTGCTTTTTTTGTAGTGAATGTAGTCTTAGGACATTATAGTTTAATTGTCTCGTATTTCCTTGTGTAATTTTACAAGTTTCACATTGTACACAAGTTATAAAGTATTGTAATTTTGTAACTCTTCTTAGAGGAAATGAATTGAGTATCCTTAATCCTTGTTTAATAGTTTGGAACACTTCTAGTTTGGTTATCTTTAAAAATCTGCCAACTATCAAATTAACTCATATACACTTCCATTGCTATTCTTATTTTTAAAATGTGTCGAGTGAACTCAATTACATAGGACGTATCATAAACTATTCTATACTAAAATTTAGTTACAAAGTTATTACAACAAAAAAATGTAATGGGATGGAACAATTACTGAGGAGAGAGAGAGAGAGAGACGCTGATCGTGGGTGTCAAGAAAAGAAAATGTTTGAAAAAACATGGAAGTAAGAGAAAGGCATTAATGGGGTTGCATTGCAATTCTGGCGATTAAACCCTAACTGGAATATCAAATCACCTACGCAAACTATGAGCAAATAAATTCATTTTTAATTTGACCGTGCTTTCAATCATATCCTTCTCAACTGTTTTGCTATACATTTTGTAGGAGTTTCTGTTGACCAGAGATTTGCTAGCAACATTATTTATCTGCCTTCGTTTTTCATGCAACCCTGATTGATGCGAAATTTTCCTTAGAGTGTGTTTAGTAGAAGGGAAAGGGAGAAGAGTGTGACCTTATATTGTTTGATCTAGGAACATAATATGATAAAGATAAAGGGAGAGGATTAGTTAAGTGCTATTTTACATTAATGGCGTGTTTGGTAGAAGAGAAAGTGTTTGATAGAAGAGAAGGAGGAAATAGAGAGAAAGATAAAAGGGAGAGTAATTTTTTATTGTTTGTTTACTAATCCATTTCTCATATTTCTCTTTTACCATACAATGAATGGTTGTTTCTACGTCTGGCGATAAAACACACCAATATTTGATTTTGGCCTATTGATAGGTCAATTAAATGAAATGAAATAAAAATTGATTATCAATTGACTGAAAAACACAGATTTAGATTGTAAATAATGCTCTTAAAATTGTCTATGCAATGTTACTTGGGGTCAAATAGAAACAAATATATTAGAGTGACCTAGAATTATTTGTTTTTGTTTTTCTCCTTTTACCGATAGTTGACCAAGAATAATACTCCATAGTACACTAAATTTTTTTTTTTGGTTTGTAGACAGAGTGACAATTGCAACTCAAAACTCACGTACATAATTGTGAGATACTGGGTTTGAACCCGAGACATGATATTCATTCTATCAAAGTTGAAAGGCTCATTTTATGCACATTAACTTGCGATGAGTAATGCCCACACACTATTAATCATGTTCCATGCATTGTGGTGCCAAAATTATGCAGAATTTGTCTCATAATAAACGACCTTCGATATTGACTATTGTTGTCAATAATAGAATATAAATAAAAATTATGAATGAATAACAATTTCTAAATATGCATTAATTAATTTAGCAACAGAAGAAAATCAATGTCTTGCCTTGTTCAAAAGAAGAATATTAGTGCCTTGCCTTGTTCAATAGAAGAATATTAGTGCCTTGCTATCGTGAGTGAGGTACAGAAAAAAAAAGAAATTAAGTGTCCAAAACCTGATCTTGTAAGTTAAAACTTGTTTGGAGGTTAAGAGCCAACCTGATCTTGTAAGTTAAAACATGTTTCTGGTAAAACTTTCACAATTGAAGGACAAAATTAACTTGACCATATATAGTTATGGTTCATAATTGATAGAAGTTTAATAAAGCTTATACTTTAGACGACAGAAGTCCCTATCCAATCTAACTAGGAATAATATTAACTTGGCACTCATTCTATTACAATTATACATATCTCTAATACTTCCCTCAACAGCACCTTAAAACCAAGTTATTTCTATATATGTAGATGAGAAAGCTATGAAGATTTTATGAAATTTCATTCAACCTCAACAAAGTCAAGTAATGTATAAAGTTTGGAACAAATCCATCTTGAGAACATTGCTATCAAGTCTCAACTTTTGGCTTACAGAATCCTTTCATAAATATAGAGACCTTCCCTAACTATTCCTGCCGACAAGACCTTTCATAAATATGAAAACGAAGACCTTCCTTTACTATTGCTGCCGACAAGACCTTTCCGCAGCCTCTGGCTCCAATTCTAGAAAACTCAATGAACATTGTATTCATATATGGCCGAACAATCGCAACATAAAACTCATTGGAGTGAAGATTACATTTTTGAATCACACGCATTTCACCTCCACCACGAACTCCCTTTTGGAATAAAGAACCAACTTGAGCACCTTCTATATAGGCATTGCATGCCTCCAATATGTTAGTTGCTCGGCTAACAAAATGGCCAACAACAAAATCTTCAAATTCCTGAAACCATAAATAAATCTTAGGGCTAAAAGGTAGGGACTAAAATGTCAATAAAGCGCTATTAAAAGTCACAAAGTCTAAAAGCAAAAAACCCAAATTTTATAGGAACCAAAAATTGGTGAAATTTTTTGAGGGACTAAGAATAAAAAAACCCAAATTTTATAAGGACCAACAACATATTTAACCCTAAATCTTATAAACAATTTATTCAAGCTAAACTAACATAGCAAGGCAACAAGACCACTCAAAACAAACGAGCGATCCAGGTGAACATGGCAATCCAACAAATTAAAATCAAATCAAGACTAGAATCAAACCTTTGGTCTTTTTGTAATTGTATGATACATCTTCAACAACGAATAAGCAAAAGCCTGCTCATTGTAAAGTAAGGAGATACTTGCCACATCTATAATATTGGCAATTAATCCTGGAGGAGAACTGAGGAACGGATTTGCACTCAAGACAACATCTCGTATGAAGATTAGTACATCGAGGGTTGAAACAGGTGGATACCAACACTCATTCTCGTCATTGTTTTTCTGCCAGATTCCAAGGAAATTAAGGTCTAGTTTACCCGATCCCTCAAAAAATGGACTCAATGTGTTGTTTAATGAAGGTGAGTAGACCAACTGTCACAAAATTTTCCCTTTAGTTAGACTTGGGGAAAAAAGCGTAATAACAACATAATATGTGTGAAATAATAATATTAACCACATACCGGCGGTACGTAAGGAAATCGGCGGGGAAAATAAATATCAAAAATGAAAAGCCCATTCTGGTACGGGGTTCCTTCCGGTCCAATAACCATAACTTTTAGAATATCCATCCTTGATTTGTAAACTCGCACAAATATTGATGAATCTGATGATGATAAGAAAAAGTCAGAAATAACAAGATTGAAAAAAATGCCGAAATGACTTATGGTATTAGACCACAATTTTATAGTATTTAACAGTTATAAATTTTAATATCAAAACAAATATCTTGACACCACCAAAGAAAAAATTGATAAGCAATATATCATGAAAATAAGCAGAAAAAACCATTGACGTGATCTACCATTTCAATAGCAATGGGATTGGAGTTCTACGAAAATTTATAATAATGATTGGATACAACCCAAAGAATAACGATTCATCAGCCTGAAAGAGAAACAAGATACCTAAGAACCCTATATACTAAGTACTATACAGATCTAAGATACAATTTAAAAAAAAAATTAAGATACGACGCGACGAAAATACGTATATGTATGTGATACAGACTAGCATTTAGGAGAGAAGAAGATTACTTCGGTGTAAGAAAGGGGAAATGAAGGTCTAGGAAATAGGCACAAATAGGCAGTGTTATCAGACCCGGACCGGCCATCGACCCGGTCAAGGCACCGGGTCATTAGACCCGGGGTCGGACCGCGGGTCTCTAGTCGGACCGGCATGACCCGGTCTATATTAAATAAATTCAAAAAATTATAATATATACTAAGAAAGTATACATTTATTAATATAGAAATTTTATTATAATTTTATTTATAATTATACATTTACTAACATGTTTATTAGTGTTGAACTTGAATCAATTTGTCAAAAAAATGTGTGTTTAATCAAAACTATTAATGAAAGAATGTGCAAAAAAAATTAACATATCCGGAATTGATTATATTTAATGAATGCGGGATAGTATCAACAAATAATAGATAGCTTAGTGGTTAAAAAGTTGAAATGTTGAATACTAGGGAGGGGGTTCGAACCCCACCCAAGCCTTTTTTGTGAAAACATGCAAAATTTATAAATGGTTCATCTTAAAAAAAAAAAAAAAAAAAAAAAACAGATCAACCGGTCCGACCACCGGTCCGACCCGGTTTTCACCGGATTTTCACCGGTCCGATGACGCCATCACCGGGCCAACTGCAGATCCGGTCCTGCACGCTGCCCGGCCCGGGAAGACCACCGGGTCCCGGTCCGACTAGTCCGACCGGCCGGTCCGGTCCGGTTCTGATAACCATGCAAATAGGTCAACCATCAAATTATCCCCTCAAGGGAAAATGATTAGTGCCAGCTCAACTTCTGTCATGTGGGGGGTGTGTGTGTGTATAGCATGGTGGTTAGTATCGTAAGAATCGTGCGATTCGTATCGCGATACGATCCAAAATATGTAGCAAACGAGGCAAACTGTGAAGCGAATCGTTTGTGTCTGAATCGTGGTTTGAATCGTTGGAATCGCGCCGGAATCGCATGAATCGCGATTCACAAGCGCTGCGTACGATTCTGTGAGCATCTCCATTCAGGTCGGGTCGGGCAGCCCGTTTCTCTAGGGAACTTGATCATGCTATTACTCTGAAGGAAGGATCTTCTATCCCTAATATTAGGCCATATAGATACCCCTATTATCAAAAAAATGAGATAGAGAAGTTTGTGAAGGATAAATTTCCCATGCTCATCACAAATGAGTTGCTTGATGAAATTGGGGAAGCCAAAGTGTTCTTCAAGCTTGATTTGAAGCCTGGGTATCATCAAATAAGGATGAGAGAGGAGGACATCCCCAAGAAAGCTTTTAGGACTTATGAAGGGCATTATGAGTTCCTAATGATGCCTTTTGGGCTATAACAAATGCTCCCTCAACTTTCCAAGCCCTCATGAACAAGGTACTTAATCCTTATTTGCGGAAATTTGCTTTGGTATTTCTGGATGACATCCTAGTTTATAGTGTGGATGAGGAAACACATAAAAACTCATTTAAGATTGGTTTTGCAAGTGCTTCAAAAACATCAGATGTATGTGAATAAAAAGAAATGTTCTTTTGGGCAGCCTCAGTTAGAGTATTTTGGGAACATAATATTCGGAAAGGGAGTAGATGTTGATCTAGGAAAAATCCAAGCTATGTTAGATTGGCCCGTACCAAAGGATATGAAGGGATTAACAGGATTTTTGGGGCTGACTAGTTATTACAAGAAATTTGTACAGAATTATGGTAAAATAGCTTGGCCTTTGACCCAACAATTGAAGGATAGGTTTATGTGGGATGACAAAGCCCAAACTGTTTTTGAAGCACTGAAAACAGCAATGAAATCATTATCAATGTTGGTTGTTCTGAACAAGTCTGTGTATGAGAAAGGGCTTATGGCAGTGGTGTTAGCTATTCAAAAATGGCGGTACTACTTGCTAGGGAGGCACTTTGTGGTCCACACAAATCAAAGAAGCTGGAGGTATCTCACAGAACAGAGGCTCCTAGGAGAGGAGCAGCATAGGTGGATGTCTAAATTGCTTGGATTTGATTTTGAGATAAAATACAAGTGTGACATTGAAGACAAGGCATCAGACGCATTATCCCAGAAATTTCCCATTTCTACTGTGCGGCTTGGTGATTGGGCAGATTTAGATGAGGAAGTGGCAAAGGATGTGAAGCAGAAACAGATCCTGCAAGGGCTGTTAATTGTTGCATCAACTCATGTTGGCTATAAATTAGTCAAGCATCGCCTATACTACTAAGGGAGAGTAGTGATCCCTAAGAATTCTACCCTCTATCAAAATGACCTCATTCAAGGCCTTATATGGGAACCCTTGCTGTTATTAGAGGTGAAACTAGTAAAACACTTATGGAAAAGGGTATAATTGGAGTGCGGTATTTTGGAGAGAGGCAGGCTAGAATCATATTGGGGAATCAGTTGGGATTCTTGGGAGAGAGACGCTCTCTAATTGCCTTGTTCTGGCTTTTTATTTCATACTAGTTTTCATGCTGCTGTTTCCAATTCCGGGTGTTTTTAGAATTGTTTGATTAAAATTCCTTTTGTTGGTGATTTTCTGTTATTTAGATACCTATCAGTATGTGTGTATACATACATACACAGATCTACACACAAAATGTTAGTAAAGAGACACTCACATTACTATAAACATATCACTCATGTTACTATAAACATATCGGTGGTCCATATATGACTATCCTATCTTAATGTACAACGAAAATTAGTTAGGATCATAATAATTGAATAATTAGTTACATATATTTTACCCACCCATATCAGAATATATTATTGCTACTATGAATGTGTCACAAAATTGTGTCTTTAGTTTGTAAGAGGTCTCAAAGATGTTACGCATCAACATGACAATCATGCAGTCAGTTGGTAAGACGTATAGGAGATGTATCTGAGAAGTATCTTTAGTTGGATAAACCTATCAAAGATGTATTTGAGAAGTATCTGAGAAGTTTCAGGGGAAATAATTTTAAAAAGAATAAAAACCTATTGGAGACTTTCTGGGTACGTATCGTTCACGTGCATAGCAGTAAGGATGCACACTAATATGTTTTCCCTTTTGAATATTGGGCTTAATAGCTAAATACTAAATGCAATGACATGGACATGTTACATTTTACAAGTCATTTTGTAACAAGGAACACCGAACAAACTCACCTGGCAAACCTTTTTCCAAAGTCTCCCACTCCTTTTGCATTACTTTAACCCATTCCTCTGAATGCTGTTGAGAAAAAAGGTTCACCCATATAGTTAAGATTAGAACTAAAACACCATCTTTTTAGAGGTATTGAAAAAATAAAAAAAAAAGTTACCAATGAATTTTCGCTAATAAATTGATGTACGGTGGGTTCTTTGACAGAATCAAAATTTTTAAAATTTTGAAATCTTCTCATTATTTCCCAGTGTGATCGGGCACTAGCAGCTGATTCATTCAGAAATTTGATTGCAGTTGGGGGCAACACACTTCTGGCTTCTGAATTGAGGCCCAAATCATGTTCTTCGGAACCAATATTAGAAGACTTTGTTGTAGCTGATGACTCTGTCTTCCCGTCTGGCTTCATCTGTATAAGAGAGAGTAGAGGATAAAAACAAGCTGAAAAATAACCCTAACCTTATTTAAGAAGGTAACTCGGTGTGTGTGTGTGTGTGTGTGGAGCAAAGCCAAAAATCTAATCACCGGAGCAAAGGAGCAAGGTAAAATCAAATCAAAGGCAGCAAACAACCATTTTAAAATAATACTAAACCAATGAACAAAGAGAAAATCTAATCATATTATGTTTAAATATTACCATATGCAGCTTCAGAATAAGTTAACTAAGATGATTAGTTTTTAAAATACAAATTGAAGCTTACCATGACCAAAAACAGACACAAGTTGCTGTTTTCAACATGAAAAGGAAATTTACCTCTGATAGAGTCCTAGCCTATTTGCAAAATCCAAAGGACTAAAGAATAGAAATGGAATTTTATTGGTATTTGGTAGTGATAGAAATCGTGAACAGTAACGTGAACAGTAGCGTGAACAGTACGCGTGAACAGTACGCGTGAACAGTACGCGTGAACAGTGCGCGTGAACAGTAGCCGTGAACAGTGCCGTGAACAGTAATCGCAGCGACAGTGGAAGCAATTAAACGTAAACAGTGTTTGATTGATGAAAATAACAATCCAAATAGAGTTTGGGTGAACAAAACACAAAGAAAGCCACAAAAGGGAGGCTGCCTCTCCACAGCGCAAAACCCTTCCCAAGTCCCAAGTCCAAATCAAAAATAAAACCTAACCTATTATTCCAAAAACACTCCTTTTATACTAATTAGTGCTAATGACATTTTTGCCCCTCCTTGTGAAAACATTACCAAACCTGCGCCTCCCCCTCAGTGAAGCCGCGTGCGCATCAATACTCCCCCCTAAAACATTCACCTTGTCCTCAAGGTGAAAATCTGGAAACTGGTTCTTCATATCCTCAAGGTCCTCCCAGGAGTTCTCAAAGTCGGGTAGATGCTTCCACTTCACCAGGACTTCAAGCACGTCGTCGTGAGCCTTCCTCACCGCTAGGATGTCTTCGGGCATGACCTGCAATTCAAGATTTTCAGCCAGGCACTTTGGTAGAGGTTGAACTGCCGCCGCAGGAGCAATGGCTTTCTTCAAAAGTGATGCATGAAACACTGGGTGAACTCTGCTCTCCGGTGGTAGTTTCAGCTTGTAGGCAACTGTCCCAATTTTCTCCAATACCTCAAAAGGGCCATAGAACCGTGGGCTGAGTTTCTGATTCAGCCTCTTCGCTAGTTGTTTCAGCTTGTAGGGTTGGATCTTCAAGTAGACCATCTCTCCAACCTCATAGGTTACCTCCCTCCTATGCTTATCCGCTTGTTGTTTCATACGATTCTGGGCCTTGCTCAAGTGGTCTCTCAGATCACGGAGCAACTCATTCCTCTCTTGAGTTAGTTGTTGAGCCTCATCCACAAAACTACTGTTTTCATCCCCCCTCACTAACACGGGGGGTTTTCGTCCATACAAAGCTTCAAACGGGGACATTTGAATGGAAGAGTGATAGTTGGTATTGTACCAATACTCAGCCCAGGGTAGCCACTTAACCCACTGCTTGGGTTTGCTACCGGTCAAACACCTCAAATAGGTCTCAACACACCTATTGACTACTTCTGTTTGGCCGTCGGTCTGAGGATGGTAGGCTGAGCTATATTTCAGCTTGGACCCTGCAGCTGCAAACAACTCGGACCAGAATGCACTCGTGAAGACTCTATCTCTGTCAGACACAATGGAGCTTGGGAACCCATGTAACTTCACTATCTCCTTCATAAACACAAGAGCCACATCCTTGGCATTGTACGGATGAGCCAGGGCTACGAAATGAGCGTATTTGGTGAGTCGATCAACCACTACCAGGATGGTATCCATCCCTGCTGACTTGGGTAAGCCCCCAACGAAGTCCATAGACACATCACTCCAAACCTGAGTCGGTATTGGAAGCGGTTGGAGCAATCCCCCGGGGGTCAGGGCCTGATACTTGTTCTGCTGGCATATGGCACAGGCCTGAACGTAATGCTGAATCCTCTTCCTCATTCCCTCCCAATACACTACACTTGCTATTCTCTTGTAAGTTCGCAGAATCCCAGAGTGTCCACCCATAGCTGAGTCATGGAACTCCTCCAGAATCTTCCCAATCCGAGGAGAGTCTTTGGGAAGGACCAAGCGACCGTGATAGTACAGTCGTCCATTCCTCAATGTATAACCCACATGAGTGTTCACCTTCGCAACTAGGTCTTGCACAATAAGTTTCAACTGTTCATCAGCTTGTACCTCATCCTCTAGACCGTCCCACTCCGGGCATTGCACCATGGAGATGGCACTGTAATTGTGCTGCCTTGACAAGGCGTCAGCTGCTTTATTCTCGATTCCCGGCTTATATTTGATCTCAAAATCGAAGCCCAATAGTTTGGTTATCCACTTCTGTTGCTCCTCCCCCATTACCCTCTGCTCTGTCAGAAACCTCAAACTCCTCTGGTCGGTATGTACCACAAAACGCCTTCCCAGAAGGTAATGTCTCCATTTCTGAACTGCTATCACAATAGCCATCAACTCTCTCTCATACACCGACTTGTTCTGAGCTCGATTGGACAAGGTTTGGCTCATGTATGCCACCGGCCTCCCCTCTTGCATAAGAACTGCCCCCAACCCCTTCCCAGATGCATCGGTCTCCACAATGAACTCTTTGGAGAAGTCAGGTACGGCAAGAACTGGTAGTGTTGTCATGGCTACTTTCAGCTTCTCAAAAGCTAACTGAGCACTCTCATCCCAACGGAAACTATCTTTCTTGAGTTGTTGCGTAAGAGGCCACGCAATTTTTCCATAGTCCTTCACAAACCTTCTGTAATACCCAGTCAACCCAAGGAAACCCCTAAGGCTCTTCACATCCCTTGGGGCAGGCCAATTTACCATAGCTTCAACCTTGGAGGGGTCGGCTGCCACCCCCTCTCCCGAAATGACGTGACCGAGGTATTCAATCTGACTCTGAGCAAAAGTGCATTTCTTTTGGTTAGCAACCAACTGATTACTTCTCAGAATGTCCAACACACTCTTCAGGTGCTCCACATGACAATCCAAGTCCCTACTATAAACCAGTATATCGTCAAAAAACACCAAGACATACTTCCTCAAGATCGGTTTCAGAATACGGTTCATCAAGGCTTGGAAAGTAGATGGGGCATTAGTCAATCCAAACGGCATCACTAAGTATTCGTAATGCCCCTCATGGGTTCTAAAAGCGGTCTTGGGAATGTCTTCGCTCCTCATTCTAATCTGATGATACCCCGACTTCAAATCAAGTTTAGAGAATATCCTCGCATTACCAATCTCATCTAATAGTTCATCGATGATGGGTATGGGGAACTTATCGGGCACAGTATACTTGTTCAAGACCCTGTAGTCTATGCAAAACCTCCACCCACCATCCTTTTTCTTAACCAGCAGCACAGGGCTAGAGAAAGGACTGACACTAGGTCTAATGATCCCTGCAGACAACATTTCGCTCACAAACTTCTCTATCTCATCCTTTTGATAATGGGGGTACCTGTATGGCCTGATGTTGGGAGTTGGTGCTCCGGGCTTGAGCACAATGGCATGATCTTGCTCCCTCATAGGAGGCAACTCTGTGGGTGCTTGGAACACATCTGAGAACTCTTCTAGCACTCCTTTCACCTCGGGCAGCAGCTGGGTTTCAGTCCCCACGCCCTGCATTTCATACAATTGAAGTAGATACCTCTCCTCTTCCCTTAGTAGAGCCTTCCTCATGGATTTGAGCGAAGCTTGTTGTCTACTAAGAGACTGTTCTCCTCTAATCTTGAATGTCTGCCCTCCCCCTTTCCACTTGATGACCATGTCTTGAAAATTAGCTTTGATGTCACCTAAGCTAGCCAACCAGTCCAAACCAAGTACCAATTCAGTCCCTGCCAGAGTCATTAAATAAAATTTCTGAGTAAAGTTGATCCCCTGCACTTGCACCTTCAGTCCCCTGCAGACTCCCTTGTGAGTGATCTTCTCACCATTCCCCACCTCGACAGTATACTCCGGAGTGTCCTCCAAGTCTAAATTCAATTCCTCTACTAACTTGTAGGATATGAAACTGCTAGAAGCTCCACAATCAATCAGTATCAACACCTTCCTCCCATTAATAATCCCCCACACCTTGAATGATTGGTTTGAAGTCAAACCCACTTTGCTCTTGAGTGACAGCAATAGAGTCTTTAGTTCACCGTCTACCTCCCCTATCTCCTCCTCGCCCCCCCCTTGATCTCCCTCTCCCTCACTCTCTTCATCATCAATCAACTCCACTCTAAAGTGTTTCATCTTACAAATGTGATCTTTCCCCCACCTTTCCCCACATTTGAAGCAAAGCCCCTTCCTACTAAGGTCCCTCAGCTCCTCCTGAGTGAGTTTCCTCCCTACCCCCTGTTTCTTCTCCCCTTCACCCCCTTGACTTTTCAATTCTTGAGAGTTGCTGCCACTACCTCCCCCAAACTCAAACTTGGGTTTGGTAATAACAGTTCTATGCTTCCCCGGGTCACTTCCCGAACCCCACCCCCCACTTTTCCACTTAGTCCCTTCACCTCTCCTTCCTCCTTCCTCTCTTAACGCCTTGTTCCTTTCCTCTATGAGTAATGCTCGATCCATCAAAGCATTCAATCCCCGAGTGCTATGGAGTTTCAATTCAGTTTGTATTTCCTCACGTAAACCGTTGAGAAAAATGCTTTCCAACATGCCTCTGTCACGTCTCTTCAATGGAGCCATTAACATTTCAAACTGCTCGCGGTATTCCATCACCGTCCCTGTTTGTTTAACGCTCAAAATCGGTCCCAAAGGGTTGCTGACCAGATTGGGCTGGAAACGCCGTATTACGGCCTGCTTAAATTCATCCCACGTTGGCTCCGGGTGTTGTTCTTCCCACCATTGAAACCAGTTGAGGGCTCTTCCATCCAACGCAATCATCACTGCTTCCAACATCTCCTCTTCTTCAACCCCATTAATCTTAAAATACCGTTCCACTTTGACGAGCCACCCATACGCTTCGCCCCCTTCAAAAACAGGGATTTCTAGTTTCCGTCCCCGATACCGGTGTCGCGCGCGGGGGCTGTTCCCCCCGGAGTTCTCGGATTCGGTGGAGGTGCCACCCCCGCCGTCCTCCTCTGCGCTTGGCGTCGCCGCTTCGCTGCCTCTTCGCCGGCGGCGTCGCGTTCCTTTCAAACGGAGCTCCATCCGATCCATCCACTCGCGCATGGCCTCCCCTTGCGTGCGCATCTCTAGCGCCAACCCTTCGAATTCCTGCTCGAGTCGTTCTTGGCGTTCTTCCATGGAGGTCTTCTTCACCATCGCTCAAGCTCCGTTGGACAAGAGCTTTGATACCAATGATAGAAATCGTGAACAGTAACGTGAACAGTAGCGTGAACAGTACGCGTGAACAGTACGCGTGAACAGTGCGCGTGAACAGTGCGCGTGAACAGTGCCGTGAACAGTAATCGCAGCGACAGTGGAAGCAATTAAACGTAAACAGTGTTTGATTGATGAAAATAACAATCCAAATAGAGTTTGGGTGAACAAAACACAAAGAAAGCCACAAAAGGGAGGCTGCCTCTCCACAGCGCAAAACCCTTCCCAAGTCCCAAGTCCAAATCAAAAATAAAACCTAACCTATTATTCCAAAAACACTCCTTTTATACTAATTAGTGCTAATGACATTTTTGCCCCTCCTTGTGAAAACATTACCAAACCTGCGCCTCCCCCTCAGTGAAGCCGCGTGCGCATCAGGTAGCATAACCCACCTCTAGAATTCTGGCCTAATCCAGAGATTCTCTTTTACAACATAATAATTTCCAAAGATGCAATAGAAGGGGATGGAAGCCTTTATTTATAGGCTTCCCATTCAAGGGATAGAAAGGAGTGGACCTAACTAACCAATAGCTACCCAAACCAACCAATTAACTAATAGAAGACAAATATAACAAACTACCTAACTAACTACCATTACAAAACAGCCCTCTAACTAATTAACTCCCTTACAAAATATCCCCCTTCCCCTCATAGAATAAAACCTGAAAGTGCCTTTGCTTGGGGATCCATCAACCTCACAAAAGTTTTAAGGATATGAAGGACTCGCGATTAACACAAAAGATGGACGAGGGGTCTACTGTGGCAAGGGAGCTGAAGAGACATGTTGGTAGAAATATAATACATTTAGATACACATAGAAGAGCGGAGCATAATTATTTGATTTACATAGTGTATGCAAACCAAGAAATGTAATAATAACCAAAGAACAACCACGTTTTAGTCTACTTATTTATTCACTGAAGTTTTCCCTTACTCTAAAGGCTCACAAGCATACATGGGCAGGAGCTGCATTGTGGATGTATGCTTCCTCTATTGCAAAGTTTGAAGAAAAAAAAATGTTTCATAAGCAAAAGCAAGGGAGAAATATTTTGTGACTAAGGTTTATGAAGTTGTAATTGTGATAACTCAAATGTGTGGACAAGTGACGGGGCAGAAGGGAAAATTAATTTCACAGTTTCACTGAACTATGTTAGTGTCATGGGCAAATTCTTGGTAATTATAAAAAAATAAAGACATCTATAAATGTTTTTCCCTGTAGCTTAATAGGTGTTTCTTACATTTTAAAGAAAAATGTGGAAAAATACAATAAATGAAATTACTTATCAACAAATAACAACAACGATAATTCCAAATTGAACCTATTATCAATAATCAAACTACCGATGCAAAAATAATTAAAAATGACATCTAATTTCCATGAAAAATCTATAAAACTTGTGTGCATTCAGTGATGTAGCTGATGACTCTGTCTTCCCGTCTGGCTTCATCTGTTTATGAGAGAGTAGAGGATAAAAACAAGCTGAAAAATAACCCTAACCTTATTTAAGAAGGTAACTCGGTTTGTGTGCGTGTCTTATGAGCAAAGCCAAAAATCTAATCACCGGAGCAAAGGAGCAAGGCAAAGTCAAATCAAAGGAAGCAAACAACCATTTTAAAATAATACTAAACCAATGAACAAAGAGAAAATCTAATCATATTACACCCTGGTGCATAAAAATGCTATTCACATGTATTTTATCAAAAACATTAAAGACATACTATGAACACAACTTCATTCTCATTCTTTAAAAAACCGTAAACAAAAACAATTATGTTTAAATATTACCATATGCATCTTCAGAATAAGTTTATTTACAATTATGTTTATTTACAATTGAATCAATAACCTCCAAAACAACAATAGTTTGTTTCTCAATACAGTTTCTATAAGAAAATTTATATAATCAACTGCAACAAATATTAAAGTAGATCAGAAGCACCATCAGCAACAACAAATGTTGAGGAGTTATGGGTCAGCAAGGCACATCACAGTTGAAGTTATCATTAAAAATAATGCTTGAAAATTCTTATTGTCAACCATATGTTAGCCAGAGCAAGTAATTGATATCTCTATGCTCTCTTCTATGACTTATATAAGTTCATAAGCTAAAACAATGTATTACCATAGCACATAAGTTGAGTACAAGAACAAAAAAAGTAGCTAAACATGGTTATCAAAATCGAGATTCTACGCAAGATCGGGAGTGGGTAGCGAAATCGGAAATCGTAAAATCGCAAGTAGAATCGGAAGATTCTACCGAAAAAAAAGCGTAGGAATTTGTAGAATCGGGAGGGGTTAACAAAATCGTAACTCGTAAAATCGCAAGTAAAATCGCAAGATTTTACTAAAATGCAGATATTACTATCAACTAATATAATGCATAAGTTTATAAGTCTTGATCAAAATAAAACAACCAACAACCAAATCCACCAAGGAAACTACTCAAAGTCTTAAAACATAAACCAACAACCAAGGAAACTACTCAAAGTCTTAGACATAAACCAACAACCAAATAGGAGGTCTACTACTACCCGTTCCAGCCATACAAATACTGTAATAGAGAACTCAAATAACTCAACAAACTCAAAAAAAATAACACAAATAAAAATAACAGAGAACTCAAACCTGAGCTGCGTATTAAAGAACTCAAATAAAAATGAGGAGCAGAGAGCTGAAAAAATAACTCAACAAACTCAAAAAAAAAACAGCAAACAGCAAACAGCAAACATGAGATGCGCAACAGAGAGCTGAGTATTAGAAATCAAAATACCAATGAGCTGCGCAACCGAGAGCTGAGTATTGAACCGTGAAACAGAGAGGAACAGAGCTGCAAACGGCGCTGCAAGAGAGGAACAGAGCTGCGACGTGAGAGGTAGAGAGCTGCGAGAGAGAAGTGAGATGTGTGGGTTTTGCCAAGAGAGAGAAACGGCGCTGGGTGAAGTGAAAAATCAGAAATTAGGGTTCAGAAAGTTAAAAAAAGGGGGTCAAATAGAAACCGGGTCGCCAAACCCGACCCGCTACAGTTTCCATTCCAGTTTGCGATTATGAAACGATTTTTCATCAAAATCGTTTTCTTATGAAACGATTCCGGCTTCCAATTTTTAGGGTTTTTGAATTGTGAACATTTTAGTGGGCTCGGTTAAATTTGATTGGATACGGATATCTTTACTCTTTTATCCCACTAGTATCCTATGCACGGGAAAAAAAGTTGAAAAATCTACTTACATAAGAAAACGAGTAAAGACCCAAAAAAAAAAAATGAGTAAAGACCCAAATTGGTCCTAACAATTTTCTCGCGGGACAAATTAATCATTGACAATTGTTTCAGGACACATTGGTCTTTGGCAATTCCAAAACGAGACACGTTAATCCCTCCATCCATTTAGTCGTTGCCAGCATAGTTGTTGTGTCAAAACAATACGTGCAAGTATACCACAGTCGCAAAAAGTAATAAAGAGTCGGTAGATATCGTTCCCACGAATATTGTTGAGTTGTTTTCTGTATTTAAATTAGTAAGTAAGCTAGTGAGTAAAACAAAGTAAAACAAGTTGTAGAACCCAATTTAATCATAAACAGTAATAAAAAGTAAAGGATAATAGGAAATTCAGTATGGGAACAAGTTGGAATGTCTTTCACTATGCAACTTCTAGAACACTTTTTTTTTTCTATTATTATTATTTTTATAAAAAAAAAAAAACAAACATACAACTTAACATGCCTAGACTAAAACAACAATAATAAAACATAAAGACCCTCCCCCCAACCTAAGACCATGCAGTGTCCCCACAACAACAATGCAAAACAACAACAAGACAACACCAACATAAACTACACTGCTGCCAGGTGCTAGAATAGGTGCTACAGCACCTAGCCGTTATTCAAAATTCAGCAACAAACAAAAACAGAATATTAAACAAGAAAACATAAACAAGAGAGGTTTAGTTAGGAATAACCACGGATTTCAGCCTTGAGCTTGCTCGAACAGCTCCTCATTTCTTTGCTCGACTTTGATAGACCTTTGGCTTTTTCTTTAGAGGCTCCTTGACATCATCCTTGGTGCCGCCCTCAAGTAGGGGTGTCAAAATGGATGCATTGGATGGATATGGATTTGGATTATAATGGATGGATTGGGGAATCCATTGAAAAATTTAAATCCATTAAGATTGTACCCAAAAGTCCAATCAAATCCATCCATTGACAAAACAAAATCCATCCAATCCATCCAATAACAACTTTTTTATGGATTGATATCCAATCCATCCACTAAAATCTTTAAAACATAAAAAATTCTTCTAATAAAAAAAATTTATGAAAAAAATAATATATTTTTAAATATTCAGTAATTTATTTATATATATATAAATATATATAAATATTTTTAAAATATAAATATATTTATAAATATTGTTAATATATAAATATATTATATATAATATAAATATATATTTATATATAGGGTGGTGGTAGGCGGCAGCCGACGGCGGCGCTCCAACTGCCGGCACGGTGGTCGACAGCGGCGCTCCGGCGGCCGGCGCGGTGGTTGGCGGCGGCGCAATGGTTGTTGGCGGCGCTCCGGTGGGCGGTGCGGTGGTTGGCGGCGGTGATCCGGCGGCCGTGGTGGTGGCTGTTTTGTTTTTATATATATAATATATATATATATATATATATATATATATATATATATATATTAAAAAATATTCTGGAAAATAATAAAATTTAAAAATGAAAAGTATTTTTTAATTTTTTTTGTTTGTAAAAATTTATTTTTTATAATTATCCAATGGATTTTAATTTTGTACTTATTGATAAACCATTGGATTTAAAAAATTAATGGAAGGATCACAACCATCCACAAATCAAGTGGATGGATCCAATCCAATCCGTTAATTTTTTTTGTAACGGATGGATTGGATGGATTTTACTATGGATGGACTGGATATCCAGTTGGCAAATGGATCCTTTTGATACCCCTACCCTCAGGTGCTGCAGCATCAACTTTTTCCAAGACAACTTCTCGAACTTGTTCTTTTTCAACTTCATGCACAGGTGGAGGTAGAGGGACCCAATCATCAGGTTCCTCAACAGCAGAGAGGTGCACTCCTGGATTTTCTCTAGCCATAGTTCTTGTCACAAACTTCCTTTTTGATGCAGCAGCAGATGCTGCAGCATTTCCCTCAGAATTAAGTGCTGCAGCATTAGAAGCTACAGCCTTACTTTGAAGAATTTAAGTGTCTGGAGTTTGGTGATGTTGACCAGTCACTAGTGGTGAATTTTGGTCTTTTTGTGGCTGAGGTGGTGTATGGTTTGATGGTGGAGGTGATGTGGTTGGTTGTTTTGTTAGTGATGGTTTAGGTGAGGGTGTGGTGGAAAGGTTTTGGGTGGGCGGTGATTGGGGAAAATATCGTTAACAAGGTTCAAATGATGATAAAGAGAAAACACACTGCCAATTTAGCAGAGGTTATTGCCAAATATGCCACATTGACATTTGAAACTCTATCTTGACATTTTGACCACGTCTCAACACCTCAGCCACAGATGCTGCAACACATGGTGCTACAGCACCAAAACTTAGCACCAAAACTTAGCACCAAAATTCTGCATATTGACAACACATACCACAAGACCACTTATTCATACCTGAAAAAGTAAAAACAAAAACACACAAAACACAGTTAGTCCTAAAAATCTGCGTTGCCTCCCAGTAGCGCTTAATATATAGTCTTTAGCTAGACTTGGTCTTCAAAATCCAAGTTAGGGTGGATAATAGGACAAGAAGAAAATATCATCCTTCAGCTTTCTCCTTTTTGTCGGAAATCCCATGTATTTGGCATAGGGAAGCAAGTGTTCCCATGCCCCAATCAATAAGCATTTGGGATAGAAATTGCCCCTCTTTTGAAAAAATTGAAGCTCATTTTGCGGAGGACTCTTTTCTTCAATTACCAAGGGTTGAGTCTCACTTGTGACATCAATCTTTTCATACCTCAACCTTGGTTTTTCTATCTTGTCACTATTTTTGAATTTTTCTTGTTCTACAACTACACAATCTTTTTGTTTTTCTTCCACTACTTCCAACTGACCACATTCATTTTCACATTCTACACTCTTCTCTTCCTTTTGCTCAACCACCTCTTCAGTACAACTCTCTTCTTTTAGATGCTCAATTATAGTCATAATGTGAGCCTCTATATTCTTACATGAAGCTTCAAAGTTGTCATGATCCACTTTAATAAATTCAATGGAATGAGCTAAGAGTTTTTCACACTCTACACCCTTTTCTTCCTTTTGCTCAACCACCTCTTCACTACAACTCTCTTCTTTTAGAAGCTCCATTATAGTCTTAATGTGAACCTCTATATTCTTATATGAAGCTTCAAAGTTATCATGATCCACTTTAATAGATTCAATGGAATGAGTTAAGAGTTTTTCAAAATTAGAGTTCCCCTCATGTAATCCTTTGGTTTTGATAACTTGGCTCTTACTCACACACAAAGTTTGACATGGGCATGGAGTTTAACTCAAAACATCCCCTTTCATCTTCATCTCCATTGAAACAATGTTGTTGAGCATTCTTTTCTTGCATAGCGTAAAAATTCCAATGGTCCATGGATTAAAGTGAATTTTTTTTCTTTCACAAAACACTAGACAAAAATAGCGACACTAAAAACAACAAAGATAACACATTACAAACACAAAGTACAATACGACATAAAAATAATTGCTCAAAAAAAGAACACACCAAAAACTAACTAACTAACTAACTTACTAACTAAACTTACTAACTATACAATAGAAATTAACTATCACAATCCCCGGCAACGGCGTCAAAAACTTGTTGTGTGAAAACAATATGTGCAAGTATACACAGTCGCAACAAGTAATAAAGAGTCAGTAGAGATCGTTCCCACGAAGATTGTTGAGTTCTTTTCTATATTTAATTTAGTAAGTAAGCTAGTGAGTAAAACAAAGTAAAACAACAAGTTGTTTAACCCAATTTAATCATAAACAGTAATCAAAAGTAAAGGATAGTAGGAAAATCAGTATGGGAACAAGTTGGAATGCCTTTTACTATGGAACTTCTAAATAATGGTTTAATGTTAAATCTGATGCTATAGCAACAGTACGTGCTTTTCAGTCACTTTTCTAAAGGGCTTCATTACAAACACTTATGTCTAAGCTCTAAATAGGTTCACCCTAGGCTATTAAACACCCACAGTATTCACCCTATGAAATTTGCCCTCCTATGTCTAGGTTTTTGTTGACCAAGTGACTTCAAACACAAGAGGGGGGTGAATTGTGTTATAAAAAAATTGCGATTAAAAATAAAGTTTTTAAAAGATTTTGATCAAAAAGATGCTTGAATTTAAATACCTGTGATAAAGCAATAAAATAACGTGCAAGTAAAATAAAGGAGATGAAGGGAAGAAGATGACACAAAGAGATTTATACTGGTTCGGCCAAACCACATGCCTACGTCCAGTCCCCGAGGAATGCTCCAAGGGATTTCAACTAATCACTAGCTTTTAAAACAGGTTCAGCTAGAAACCTTTACAATCAAGAACTGACAACACCGGGATATCACCTCCCTGAGAAAAACCTTCAAGAACCAAGAGATTTGATAGCACACTTAATAGTGTGGATAAAACAAGTTGAAGCACAGATTACACAATATCAAACTATGTGTTCATCCTCAGTTCGGAGTTCAAATGCCCTCGGGTCCCAAGTGGTTCATTAAAAGCACGCTAAGTGTTCATCCTCATTTACTGTTTTCTCATCAGCACGCCAAGTGTTCATTTACTGATTTCTCATCAGCACGCCAAGTGTTCATTTACTGCTTTCTTTCTAGCAAACCAAGCATTCATCATCATTGCATCAGACATCAAATCAAGTCTCAAAATACAAAATCATTTTCAATAAATAGGAGACTAAGTCGAATGTACATTCGAAATAGTCATCATGATAGGACACTTGAATTGATTACTCAAGAATCCTAAGGTCCCTATGCCAAAAAAGAAAACAAACAAAAACATTCAGTGTCGTCTACATCATAGTAATGTTTGCATTCCATAAGACAAAAAGAACCAAAAACTCATCATCCCATCAAACATCAAAGCAATACAGTTGCATCACATCAATACTTGCATCTCATAGAAGAAAAGAAAGCTAAAACATCTCATGTCATTCATCATTTCATGTTATTCATCATTTTATAGCAATATTCCCATTTCATAGAAAAAGGAAAAGTTTTCCATTGCATGTCATCTGCCATTTCATTACATATCATCAAACACCGAAATTTTGCATTCGCATACCTGCACTTCATAAAAAGAGCAAAAGAAAAGAAGAGAAGAAAAGCAAAAGAGCAATAAAACAAATAAAGTCATGCATTACATTCACCAAGCATAAAATCATGCACTCATCAGACATAGAAAATAATAATAATAATAAAGTAAAGAAAAGAGAAATTCAGACATTTGCATTACATTCATCATAAGGAAAAGACAAAGAAAATAGCAATTGTGGCATTTGCATTGCATGCATCGGTTCGTTTTTCAGCTGCTGACAAGTGAGAGAGGATAAACACCACAAGTGTTAATGCTCGCCTTCAAATTCCAGAAAGTGCTTCCCCAGTTGGGAGTTCAGAAAGAAAAAAGAAAAGAGAGAAACAGAAAAGAAAAGAAAAGAAAAAAATAAAAGAGAGAAACAGAAAAGAAAGAAAAGAGAAAAGAAAAGAGAGCGCTCAGGCGCGCATTGCGGATTGGAGCCCAGAGAGATCATCGCTCCCTTCTGCCCAGGTCTCACATCGTGTACGAGCAACGCGATGGACCGCAGCCCCATGTGAGGTTCAACGGAATAGTTGTATCAGCCTAAGATACAGTGGACGCCGTGCATTGATCAGTATATCAGTTCCGGAGCTGATAACGATCCCCCCGGTCGCTCGAAAAGGCCAACAGGAAGCGTGCTCCTCAAAGTGCTCCTCAAAGCCACGTGCAAACTCGGATTCGTCAAGAATTCGTTTAAGGATTACAGGTTTTAGGCAGCCTGGGCATTTTACCGCTTTCTGCACGCAAGTGCCCATTTTACTTTTTCTGTCCGCACGCAAGTGCCCATTTTACCTTTTCTGTCCGCACGTCAGTGTTCATTTACTGTTTTCGCATCGGCACGAAAGTGTCTATCTTTCCGAAAAAAGGAAAGGAGAAGAGAAAAATAGAAAAATGAAAAAATTCGGGTTTTTCCAAGGAGACAAAATTGGTATAATTTCTGAATTCTTTATTTCTATTTTGCCTCGAAATATGTCTCGGTCAATTCATATTTCTTGCCAAAATCTAAATAAAGAGGGGCAGCTGTCATACCCCAATTTTGTCCGCCCAAGTCAAAATCATTTTTTTCAGAAAAAATAGAACAATAAGGTAATTCATAATGTGTGGAAAATAGTGGATTTGTGCATTTATGTGTATTCATCCCCTATTTCACATTTTTTTATTTGAATTATGCGCGCGCGTCAGTCGTAACTGCGTGAGCTGCCCTGTGCCCTTGTCATTTGGCACGTGTTTTTATTTTCAAAAAAGTCATTATTAATTTTTGGCACCCAAAAACATTTTTCTTAATTTTCAGGAATTTTAGAAAATAAAATAGTGCATATTTTTGCATTTTTTGGCATTTAAATAAAAGCAAATTAATTATTTTTGGACCAAGACCAGGTCAAGGACGTGGCATACATGTTACTCTACTAAGGGTAATTTTTGTATAATTTTTGGAAAGAAAATCCTAGTCTAAAATAATTAAAAATGCATTTTCCCCATTTTTAGTGCATAAAAAAACCCAAAAAAGACCATTAAATATTCCCCAATTATTAAATGACAATTTTTATTGTCTAGATTAGTTAAAGGGAATATTTTATGGTGCTCAAGTATATATGACACATTTTTAATAGGTGCACTTTCACTTCCATGCCCAAAAATTCAAAATTCAAAATTCAAAATTCAAAAGAAGGAAGTGTCCTCAATAAGACAAAAGACCAAAAACAAGTTTTTCTCTCTCTCTCTCTCTCTCTCTCCCCCCACAATTTCGAAATTCCCTCTCTCTCTCTCTCCACAATTTCTTCCACACTCTTTTATTCCTTATTCCTTAAGAATATGCTTTGTACTATCCTTAACTTTTGGTGACCATCACTCACTCCTACATGGATTCATGCCCTTTTTTGTAAATAACCCCACACTCTCACACTCACTTCTTCATTAGAAAATGCAAACTTACTTGAAATAGAACATTCCATCCCCATTCTACCCTTAACCCTATTTTCACCTAGACCCATATATAAGCCTACACTCCAAAATAACAAGCAGGAGGCCTCATTTCACCCTAGGACACCAAAAACCTCTCCATTTTCCTCTCAAGGTCGAAGCCACTACCATCCTCCTCCTTCATCCATTTTTGATTTTCTCTTCACCCAAACACCACCATCTCACCTCACTCTCATCCCTCTTTCACATATCTTCTCCATTTTCCGTTCAAGTTCAAACATCATCATCAAGGAAGGTTTTCATCAAGTCTTCGTGGGTTGGAGTTGAAGTTCCTTGGAGGTTTTTGTTGATTTGTGTTCTATTTTCTTCATCTCATTGCATTTCCTAGCTTGGATGGGAGGTAAAAACCCTAAAACTTTGCATCATCTTTAAATTTCTTGCATAAACTCTCTTCTCCTCATCTCAACTCCTTCATATCTTGTTGTTGTTGCTTTGAGGAGCCATCTCAAACATTATTGACAAGCACTTAGGGAGGCTTGGGTGTTTGAGGTGGCTCCTTGGCTTTGAAGAAGTTCTTCTTGTGTTTTCTCATATTTCCTTGCATATTCACTCTTGTTTGCATAGTTTTCACCAAGTAAGAGACCCATTTCATGCTTGTTAGTATTCGGCCATGAGCCTATTTTTAGGGTTCTTGTGTGCTCTTGTTTATTTCATGATTTGGGGATGAATAACGGTTGATTTAAGGTATGTATGTTTCTAGGTTTTAACATCAAAAATTAGGGTTTATACTCCTCTCTTGCAATCTTTGATTTTGTGTGAATAAAAGCATGATTTAGTTGATGTTTTACCTTAGGAACATGCATGATAGATTAGGTCTTTTTATCTTGTGTTGTTCTATGTGTTGTTGTCAAGATTTGCATGAAATAAAATGATGATGATGGCTCGCATAGCATTCGGCCATGAGCCCATATTTTTGCCCTCTTGTTTGCTTGAAAGTTGTCATTTGATTGTGTTTGTGTAAATGTGAGTTGTGTCATTGTGTTTGTTCACTTTTTACCACTTTACTTTTACCACTTCATTAACTTTTTACCAAAGCATTTCATCAAACTTTTTACCTCATTTCATTAAAGCATTTTACCACTTTGCATCAAAACTTTTTACCACATTTCATTAAAGCGTTTTACCACTTTGCATCAAAACTTTTTACCTCATTTCATTAAAGCATTTTACCACTTTGCATCAAAACTTTTTACCTCATTTCATTAAAGCATTTTACCACTTTGCATCAAAACTTTTTACCACATTTCATTAAAGCATTTTACCACTTTGCATCAAAACTTTTTTCCACATTTCATTAAAGCATTTTACCACTTTGCATCAAAACTTTTTACCACATTTCATTAAAGCATTTTGCCACTTCGCATCATTCACTTTTTATCACTTATTTCATTAAACTTTTTACCACTTTGCATTCTTCTCTTTTACTACATTGCATCAAAACTTCTTACCATAACTCATCTAACCTTTTACCACTTTGAACCATGAATCATTTACCTAAAAACCCAAAGACACTTCGCATACTTCATGCATCCTCTTACTTATTCTTCCATGTTCATTTCTAACTTACATATTCACATGTCCATGCATACTCAAATGTTCATACCTTACACAATAATTAGGCTCATGCATTCATAGTCTTGTATGTTCAATCTTTCATTCATGCATAGTCTTATATGCTTATTCATTCATGCATAGTCTTGTATGCTCACGCATTTGCATATTTGCCTAATCATGCACATCATTGCTTGCATGTTCATCCATCTAACCTAGATCATTCTATGCCAATGATCATGCTTGAGGCTACTCTTTTGAATTCGCTTGTGCTTTGTAATCTCCTTGTTTACTCACATATTGTATCATCAATACTTAGATAGGTCCATTACATATATTACATCTTCCACTAGATGTGCATTTAGATTCCCATGCGTTTTGTAGAAATATTTGAGTATGGTCCTCGCCTAGCATCTTCCATTAGATGTGCATTTAGGTTCAATCTTGCCTACTCTTGCATTTTTGCTTAGTGCCCAATTCAAGTTCTTTTTGCCTATCTATGTGTTGTGATCTAATATGCGTAGTCTAGGCTAATATTCGCTCAAGGATTCAAATGAGATTAGTTGTAAAGTTATGTCCATGTTGTTGTTTGCCTAAGGATTCGATTTCAATGATTGTGCCATGCTTGAATCTCCAAATCTTCTTGCATTCATTGTTTTCTTTTCTAAATAGCTTAGCATGAAAATGGTGACTAGTGACAACTACCCATAACCTTTGTTAGTTTGGTTGTCCTAAGAGCCTAAATTTCAAAAAAAAGATGTTTTCATATGCATAAGCTACTAGTGATAATCACCAATAACCTTTGTTAGTTTGATTATCATGAACGCTTTCGATTTCAAAAGATATTTTCCTAAGTATCAAAAGTCATAGCAAGTGTTAATGTTGACCACCCATAACCTTTGTTAGTTTGGTCATCATGAAGGCTTTCATCTTTCAAAAGAGATTTTTACATGCACTTAAGTGGGTTTTAGTAGTGATCACCCATAACTTTTGTTAGTTTGATCATTACGAACGCCCTTTACTTTTCAAAACCAAAGCAAAAAGACTTTCACTTTCAAGGCTCGTTAGAACTACGTCGCTTTGATTCCCATTTGGGATACGTAGGAGCGAGTCACATTCTCGTCAAGCGCAACCATAAAAAGTTTAGCATTTGCATAACAAAAAGAAAAGAGTTATTTTCATAACAAAAAAGAATCACTTTTGCAAACCAAGATCATTTTCAGAACGAAAACCTTTTCCTTTCTAAAAACATTTTCAACCCATCGTCGCTAGTGGCTAATCAGAACCTTTGTTCGTCTAGCCATTGGTGGTGATGTCTTTTTCCCAAAAGAACAACAAGCGATGATCACTCATAACCTTTGTTAGCTTGATCATTCGTGCCAATCAATCCCTTTCGAAGACCACTTTCAAAAGAGCAAATAAAAACGGGTTGCTACTAATAGTCAATCAGAACCTTTGTTCGTCTGACTAGTGGTATTGACTCTCATTTTCTAGAGTACTTAGCGGTGATTACCCATAACCTTGGTTAGTTTAATCATTCACTAAATGCTCGTCCTATTTCGAAAACTCACTAAAAAGATAAAAGACAAAAACCTTTTTCAGGACAAAGAAGAACTACGTAGCTTTGAGTTCTCCATCGCACCGGGAGATACGTAGGAGCGGGCCATGTCCCGTCAAGCGTTTTTTTTCTAAAAACCCATTCTTCCCCCTTTTCTTTTTCATAATAAATAAAGATTTTCATTGAGAATTTTTCAATAAGAAGTAGAGAGGCAAAATTAAGTATTTTCAAGTCAACACACTAAAACCACACATTTAATTAAAGGTTCCCTCTCAGTAGAGAGGACGTGTGGGGTGCTAACACCTTCCCTGTGCGTAACCGACCCCTGAACCCTATTCTCTAGTTTCGCAAGACCAATCGCTTTCCAAAAAAGGTTTTCCTAATATTTTCCTTAATAAATATTGGTGGCGACTTCATTGTCTTAGGAAAAGTTGTGAACGAGGAAGGTTCTCCCTCGGGGACTTTTTCGGGCGCAACAATTAGGAGCCTTCCTTAATTGGTATTAATCGATTATGAGCTATGTTAAAAGTATGGCATAATCGATTAGGTGCTTCCTTAGATCTTACTAATCGATTATGTGCTTCAATGAAACAAGGAGGTAATCGATTAGTGGCTTTAAAAAATGAGAGAAGAGTAATCGATTATAGGCTTGAAGAAATGAAGTGAGTAATCGATTATTGGCTTCCTAAAACATAGGAATCGATTATTGCCTTATAGGAAAAAGGAAAGAAATCGATTATGAAGTAGAATGAAAGAGAGAATGAATCGATTATTAGCTTGAATTTAGGATATGTTGAAATCGATTTTTTTGCTTGAATATACTAGGGAGGAAATCGATTTCTTCTAATTTTTTGAAAGCAATGTGAATCAAATATAGTCTTTGTAAAATCGATTTTATGCTTCTAAAAAATATTTTCACAAGTTTTGTGCTTGTCCTATTTAATCTTGCATGCATGAGGTTTGTTTAAAAAATATTTTCATGCAAAATTATTTTTATGAAAAACATTTGTGAGTGTGTGATTTATTTTATATTTGAGAGCTTTATTTTCACTTACAATAATATCCTAAACACACACAACAGTAAAAAAATTCTTGACTGTCGCTTGATTGCATTTTTCCGCTTTTTGCAGTCTTGACCTTTTTTCCCTTCTTTTGTCAATCATCAAAACCTGATTATTCCTGTCAAGGCATATATTCACAAACACTTATGTCTAAGCTCTAAATAGGTTCACCCTAGGCTATTAAACACCCACAGAATTCACCCTATGAAATTTGCCCTCCTATGTCTAGGTTTTAAGCAAGGAATATTAAAGTGTCCTTAAATAACTACTATCCATATTATCCTTTAAGATCAATTTATAAACCATGTCTGAATTTATAAATGGTATCTATATTTAGGTGATCACTTCTAAAATAAGTTTGGAAATAGTATCACACAAAAGATAAAAATGCTAAACATCAAATTCACATTAAAACCATTAAAATCCATTACATGGCTAATAGCATTCCAATCACAAAGGGTTTAGCTCATAGTGAGCAACAAATACATGAAGAAAAGTATAGATGCTAGATTTAGTTTCATACTACTGAAATTACAAAAGTGATGAAGTGAAATTAGAGGAATATACTGTTTAAGCTCCAAATGCCATAGCAAAAGAAGAAGAATTAGCCACAAATTCGCACTACACTCCAAGAATGACAGCTTCAGCAGTGCTGCAGCACTGTTCCCAGCACTGTTTGTGCAGAATTTCCTTTTTAGTGAGTGTTCTTGGTAAAAAAAACAAAAATGGCTGCAAGAAAGTTATGTCTAACTTTCCTCTCTTCAACCCAGCCTCCTAAAGGAAGAGAATCAGTTGTCTTAAATAGTGGTAGGGTTGTGGGAACCAAGAATAGTAAGGATGCACACTAATATGTTTTCCCTTTTGAATATTGGGCTTAATAGCTAAATACTAAATGCAATGACATGTAGGGGTGTTCAAAATCGAACCAAACCAATAGAAAACCGCAAATCGAACCAAACCAAACCGAAAACCGCATAAAACCGCTTCTTATTGGTTTAGTTTGGTTTTTTTTTTCATTGCACCGCGCGATTTGGTTCGGTTCAAGAAACCAAACCAAACCAAACCAAACTGCAAGTAACACTAAGACTTATTGACTTACAACCTTCCTTACTAACTTACTAGCCCAAATGCAACTAAAACCCAACTCTCACTCACTTACTAGCCCAAATACAATTAATTCTTTGACTCACTTACAAACACTTCATATTGTTATGATATATTTAAAAATTACAATAAAATATTTAATTCAAATTCTTTTAAACATTGTCTTAGCTATCTTAAAAGAATTAAAAGAGAGTAATTTATATACTACATATATTTGAGTAGATTTTTTCTTAAAGATTTATGTTAGCCATTTTTTATGTTAGTTAATTATAACTTCGTTTTAAATTATGTTTTGTCTTGGAAAAAACCGAACCAACCGAACCAATACAAACCGCATTAGTTTGGTTTGGTTTGGTTTGGTTTTATTTTAGGAAGCCAACCGAACCAAACCAAACCGCATGTAGTTTTACCTTGCGGTTCGGTTCACTTTTTGTCTCAAAACCGAACCAAACCGCACCGCGAACACCCCTAATGACATGGACATATTACATTTTACAAGCCATTTTGTAACAAGGAACACCGAACAAACTCACCTGGCAAACCTTTTTCCAAAGTCTCCCACTCCTTTTGCATTACTTTAACCCATTCCTCTAAATGCTATTGAGAAAAAAGGTTCACCCATATAGTTAAGATTAGAACTAAAACACCATCTTTTTAGAGGTATTGAAAAAATAAAAAAAAAGTTACCAATGAATTTTCACTAATAAATTGATGTACTGTGGGTTCTTTGACAGAATCAAAAAATTTAAAATTTTGAAATCTTCTCATTATTTCCCGGTGTGATCGGGCACTAGCAGCTGATTCATTCAGAAATTTGATTGTAGTTGGGGGCAACACACTTCTGGCTTCTGAATTGAGGCCCAAATCATGTTCTTTGGAACCAATATTAGAAGACTTTGTTTTACGGCCGCAAGATTTCAGAGACTTCTTAGACTTAGATGATTCTACTCCTCTCGAAATATTCAAGCCACGCCAATTGCGTGGTGATGTAGCTGATGACTCTGTCTTCCCGTCTGGCTTCATCTGTATATGAGAGAGTAGAGGATAAAAACAAGCTGAAAAATAACCCTAACCTTATTTAAGAATGTAACTCGGTGTGTGAGTGTGTGTGAAGGTAAATCGGTGTGTGTGTGTGTGTGTGTGTGTGTGTGTGTGTGTTGTGTGTGTGTGTGTGTGTGTGTGTGAAGCAAAGCCAAAAATCTAATCACCGGAGCAAAGGAGCAAGGCAAAATTAAATCAAAGGCAGCAAACAACCATTTTAAAATAATACTAAACTAATGAACAAAGAGAAAATCTAATCATATTACATCCTGATGCATAAAAATGCTATTCACATGTATTTTATCAAAAACATTAAAGACATACTATGAACACAACTTCTTCATTCTCACTCTTTAAAAAACCGTAATTGTGACAAAGGTTTAATACTTGTGAAGTTGTAATTGTGAGAACTCAAATGTGTGGACAAGTGATGGGGTAGAAGGGAAAATTAATTTCACGGTTTCACTGAACTATGTTAGTGATCATGGGCAAATTCTTGGTAATTATAAAAAAATAAAGACATCTATAAATGTTTTTCCCCGTAGCTTAATAGGTGTTTCTTACATTTTAAAGAAAAATATCGAAAAATATAATAAATGAAATTACTTATCAACAATTAACAACAACAATAATTCCAAATTGAACCTATTATCAATAATCAAACTACCGATGCAAAAATAATTAAAAATGACATCTAATTTCCATGAAAAATCTATAAAACTTGTGTGTATACAGTGATAAAAAAAGATAAAGGGACTTGCTCAAAAATGATAAACAAAGGAAACAAGAAAAACAACAACAACATCAATTACCAAAATGTGGACCAAAATGACAAATCTGAGTAGAAGGATATTCAAAAAATGAAAAGGAACTTTACCTCGCAGAAGTTTTAAGGATCTGAACGACACGTGATTAACACAAAAGCTGGATGAGAGGTCTACAGCGGTAATGGATCTGAAGAGACGCGTTGGTAGAAATGTATAATACATTTAGATACACATAGAAGAGCTGAGCATAATTATTTGATTTACATAGTGTGTGTATGCAAACTAAGTAACAGAATAATAACCAAAGAACGACCATGTTTCAATCTACTTATTTATTCAAGTTTTCCTTAACTTTAAAGGCTCACAAGCATGCATAGGCAAGACCTACAATGTGGATGTATGCATGCTTCATTCATCTATTGCAAAGTTTGAAAACAAGATGTCTCATAAGCAAAAGCAAGGGAGAAGTATTTTGTGACAGAGGTTTAATACTTGTGATTGTGACTCAAATGTATGGACAAGTGATGGGGAAAGAAGGAAAATTAATTTCACAGTTTCACACATCTATGTTAGTGTCATGGGAAAATTCTTGGTCATTATAAAAAAATAAAGACATCTACTGTGTTCCAAAAAGTTCATAATACAATCAATGGACTTACATATGCATCGGTTTCTTGGGCTGAGCAAATCAGATTTCTTAATGAACTCGAAATCTGAATGTGGCTCAACACTAGACGGTTCCTCCTTTGCTTCACATTCAAATTCAAGTCTCTAAAAGATTCCAACAGTGCCATTTCATGAATCATTAACCCTGCCGCGTGAAGAGACTTTCTACTCAACGCATCTGCCATAACATTGGTCTTTCCTGGATGATACTTCAACTGAAAATCATAATCCTTCATAAATTCAACTCATCTTCTCTGCCTGTTCAATTCTTTCTGATCATACAAATACTTTAAGCTTTTGTGATCACTAAAGACTTCGAAACGAGATCCATACAGGTAATGTCTCCAAATCTTCAGTGCATACACAATAACCGCCAACTCCAAATCGTGAGTCGGATACTTCTCCTCATGAAGCTTCAACTGCCTGGATGCATAAGCTACCACTTGTTGATTCTGCATGAGAACACATCCTAAACCCTTCCCAGAAGCGTCACTGTAAATTTGGAATCCCAGTGACGGATCTGAAAGAATCAGGATTGGAGCAGAAGTCAACCGAGTTTTTAACTCTAAGAAACATTCTTCACAATCAGAATCGCAAACGGCTGACCCTTACGAGTCAATCGAGTGAGTGGAAGAACTAACTGTGAGAACCCTTGAATAAAACTCCGATAATAACCGGCTAATCCCAGGAAACTCCTTACTTCTGTTCCTGATGTTGGTCGCTCCCAATTCAACACGGCTTCTACTTTACTGGGATCTGCTGCAACTCCCGACTGAGATAACACATGTCCTAGAAACTTTACTTCAGACATCCAGAAATCACACTTCGAAGGCTTAGCATATAACTTCTTCTCTCGGAGTACTTTCAGAACAATGCGGAGATGCTGAACATGCTCCTCAATGGTCTTCGAGTACACCAAGATGTCATCAATGAATACAACCACAAACTGATCCAGATACGGGTGGAAGACTCGGTTCATGTAATCCATGAATACCTCTGGAGCATTAGTTAGACCGAAGGGCATCACTACAAACTCATAGTGTCCATATCTAGTACGGAAAGCTGTCTTCGGAATATCTAAGGCTCTTACTTTTATCTGATGATACCCCGACCTTAGATCAATTTTAGAAAACACTGTAGCACCTCGAAGTTGATCAAGCAAATATCAAGCAAATATCTAGTAAAGGATACTTATTCTTGATGGTGACTTTATTTAACTGACGATAATCAATACACAATATCATGCACCCATCTTTCTTCTTAACAAGTAACACAGGAGTACCCCATGGAGAAGCACTGGACCGAATAAACTTCTTCAAGATCAACTCTTCAAGTTGGGACTTTAATTCTTTTAATTCCAAAGGAGACATTCGATAAGGAGCAATAGATATTGGCCCTGTGCCTGGAACAAATTCTATAAAGAAATCTATCTTTCGATCTAGAGGTAAAGAAGAGACTTCGTCCGGAAAAACATCCAGAAATTCATTTGCAACTTGAACAGAAGACAAATCTAAACCAGTTTCAGTTGATGCAGATAACATAATAACATAAGCTTCCGCACCTTGGAATAAAGACTGACTTGCTTAGGTGAAAGAGATAACTGCTTCAGAATTTGTTTTTCGCAACTCAACTGATTCAGAGGCGAAACTGATAGTTCGATTGAAACAGTCTATAGTAACATGATTTGCAGTCATCCAGTTCATACCCAAAACGACGTCCATATCTCTCATAGGCAAACAAATAAAATCTACAACAAAGTTTCTTTCTCCTATAACAAGTAGACAGCTTTGACATAAAGATTGGGTCTGGACACGACCCTTAGCAGCAATTAAGATGGTTATCGGCTCGGATAGCGGAGATAAAGCTAAGCCCAACCGATCTACACATGCTTGAAAAATAAAGCAATGGGTTGCACCCGAATCATATAATATACTGACGGAGTTATAGAAAAGAGATCTCATACCCCTCAGTAAATTGTCTGCAGGCTTGACTGTCTGGGCATCCAAGGTGTTGACTCGCTCATGGGTTGGAACAGTTTGGGCTTCTTTGAAACTCTTTCTTGCTAGACACTCAGTAGCATAGTGACCCTCTTCTTTGCAATAATAACACTGATTTGAACCCCGCTGACATTCACCACGATGATACTTCCCACAATTGGAACATTTGCCGAACTTTGAAGAATCAAATGATTGTACTTGCTTTCCCTTATTGTTGTTTCCTTTGAACTGTTTACTCGGAGTAGAAGATTCAGCCACTTTCTTCTTACCCTTCCAATACTCTTTTCTTTCATCATACATCTTCTTAAGATCCTCTTCAGCAACATAGGCTTGTTGTACTAAGGCAGGATAATTGATCACAACATAAGAACTGAGACCTTGAGCCACATCACCCCGGAGACCCTGTTTGAACATCTGCATCTTCCATATATCGTTTGGAGCATACCTTCCCAATTCATAAAACTGAGACAATCTTTCAAACTTAGCAGCATATTCACCAATTGTCAATTCACCCTGCTTGAGATTTACAAACTCAGCCTGCTTACTCAAAGGTGGAGGGCCCAATAGGGTAAAACAACATTTTGCTGGAACAACAGAGATTGTGTTAGGTTTCAAAAGAGTGGGTCTTGATACTATATTTAGAATGGAAGTGAAATTGAAAGAAATTTTAGGAATGAGTAAAGTGGCATTGAAGTATGGGATGAAGAAAATCCTCATGTCTTAATGTCATTGAATTAGATGGGGATGACGATCTAGCAATACCTCCACCACAATCTACTGAAGTGGTGGCTAACAATACTGAACCTTCCTTACAAAATGCAAAAAGGAGAACAACCAGAGGTGTACCTGATTTCTTTGCTCCAAGAACTACCTCGGGAGCTCAACCAACATTAAAGAGCATGCATTCTTGCAGGTAAAGAAGTTAAGCATAGGGTTGACCTTGCTAATGCAACATTTTTCTATGAAAATTTCATTCCTATGAATGCATTAAATTCAATTTCTTATCAGAAAATGATTGAGGCAGTTGCTTCCTCTGGTCCTGGTTATAAAGGGCAAACTTTTTATGCAATGAGGAATAAATTATTCTGATATGAAAAAGAAGTTCAATTGTTGGTTGATATCGATGTTGTTGAAACCAGACAAGAGAGATCGTCTGTGTCTGCGGTCTTGCTGTCTCTTTTTACCTCAAACAAAAAGAATTGGAATAAGCAGTTTAAAACAGCGTTAACCCAACAACTCGTTGAACCAGAGCGATTTTGGGAAACCGCACGTTTTAGTGTTTTTTTTCTTTTTTTTTCTATCTCTTGTCTACTATATTTTCACGTGGGACGTAAAGAAAACAAAAAATGAACATTTTTTCACAAGCCTGGGTAAAAAACGTGAAATCTCTAGAATAAAAACCCATCAACATTATCCACCTCTGCTCCGGCCACCGCGTACTCCGCGTCCATTCACAGTGATTCCTCTTGTGGTGGTCGATGGCGCTGCTTCTGATTCTTCCTCTTTCAAACGATGTTTCCTTGCTTGTGCGAATCACTCCACCTCAAACATCCCCAACACAAGCCAAAACACCAACCCAACCACCACACATTCCACAAACCACCAAGTCAACACCATCAACAAATCCACCACCCAAAAATCAAGAAAAACAATCTGTTCCATCACCATTTAAAGAAACAACTGAGCCAGAAATTCCAACAAAAGAGACCCCCCCCCCCTTGAAAACCCTGTTATTGTTGCAGCATCTGCAACATCTGTTTCTAACATTGAACATGTAGGTACAAAGAGAAAACTGCAAGATATGTCTTTTGTATAAACTAACTGAAATATTTTGTGACCATAACATTTGCAAGTGTTTTATCTGGTTCCCCCTTAATTTAAGCAGTGAGGACACTCCTGAACTTTAAGTTGGGGGGAGACTATATTTTGTGAACTGTTTAAATACTGTGTAAACTTTAAATACTTGCTATGTTATGATGCATGTTTGTTAGTAATAGCTTGTTTATGTTAATGGGTAACAAAATTCAGAAGCATGATCAGCTAAACAAATTTTTGGGAAAAAAGAAAGAAAAAAGTGCCTCTTTGAAACTCAATTTTTTGAAAACTAGAACCTTTTTTGCAAAGTAGCCTAAATTCTAAGCAAATGATCAATGTTATTTCTACCTTTACACAATAACAACTGAGCTTAGAAAGGAACTTAGCTAGTTAAGAAAACTAACTAAGTGCAAAGGATAGCAATAGTGACCCAAGATCAATTGCTAAATTTTTACTAAAAAAATAGAATAGCATAAAAAATTAAGTTTGGGGGTGCATCGGTGATACTAAGGATAAGTATGAGAAGGAGAGGAAAGATAGTGCAATTAGGCTTGTGAACTACTATAAAAAGCAAAATCACGAAAAGCTATTTTCTCCAAAACAAAAGCTGTACCCGTTCCAAAAATGCATGATAAAATGATCAAAGTGAAAAAGAAAAAGAAATGCAAAAAGGGGGTCAGTAAGGAGAACAATATAGCTAAATTCTCTTCAAAGTAGTTCCCATTGCAGGAGCAATCAATTTCCCCAGCAATCATTGCTCCAGCAACCAAAAAGGCCATAAAAAGATTAGCACTGACCCTGAATTTGAAATACTTAATCCAAGACCCTTTGTTGTGCTTTGAAGCCCCCCCATTACATTGAGGAAATTGATAGTCTATTCTATCTTTTGAAAAATCTTTTAGCTTGATCAAACGCAAACTTTTTCTATCCAAAGCAAAGTGAAACTTTTGAAACTAGTTAAGAATCAATCTGAGTTCAGTGAAGCACACACTCACATAAATGGGTAGCAATAACCTTGAATGTCGAGAAGAGCTTATGGCTATGAATTTCTTTGAAAATCCAAAACACAAAGGTCCTGGATATGCACTTATTGAAAGACATGTTTTGAGATGTCTAGCTGATCTGATCTTCTGAAAAGGATCAAAACCCTTTTTGTTATAAATTTTTGTCTTGTTCAAGTGTCATTACTTGAGGACAAGCAATGATTTAAGTTTGGGGGTGTGATAACTCTATTTTTTATAGAGTTATTTACGCTTTCAAATCTAAATAATTGTGAGAATCTCAGTAATAATATTTTGTTAAATAAAGAAATACAAAAGAAATGCAACATTTAAAGTTAAGAAAGGTTAGGCTCACTTCATGACTGTTTTATATAATTATGGTATTTTATGTGTTTGTTCAATTGCTGCAACAATCAATTGCCCCATCAATGAAGGAAGCAATCAATTGCCCTAGCAATAGAGACAGAGGCATTGCCCCAACATCGTTGCCAGCATCAATTGCCCCAGCAATCCTCACAACACAGAATGCCCCAGCATCCAAGTGATGACATCATGATGCGTCTAAAGTAATGCAAGTGGCCATGTGGGTGAAATTTCGACGCCTACCATAGACCCTCTAGCTCACAAGAGTCGCACCTCTAAGGGACACATGTCTTCACTTAAATGGACCTCCTCTTTCAACATGTTGGGTGATCTCATCAAAGCCTTTGAAGAAGAATAAAAATTTGAAAACCCTAACTTCTTCTCAAGGTAACCTTGGAGCTCAAGACAACCTTCAAGAAGCCTATAAATACATCTCCTCATCTTCATTTCAAATCATCCCAAATTTTAGGAAGTAGTCTTAGATATAATATTTTGGTGCGAAGGAGAGAAAGAAATTGACAACTTCTCTCTCTACTTTTATACCACTTTGTATTGTTGTTTCATTGCTCCAGCATTGCTAGGCAGAATATCCAAAGGAACTTCATTTGTGTAATTTCTATCTTATTTTCCTTCCTCTGTATTTTCAATCATATGAATATGACTTATTCTATTTATATGAGCTTAGTTATGTCAAGTATGAACTGAATACATTAGTTGGGATGCTTTAATTTCGTAATGAGTGATAACCTTATTTTATATAGGTTATTTATGCTCCTAATACTTAAGTCAAAGCTCATTTCTCAAGTAATTCTAGTGCTTAAATATGTGAATATATGAATATTAGAATAAATATAGGTTATAAGTTAATTCCCTGAACCTTGGGCATAGTCAATGCCTTTGTGAATATGTTTGATGTTTTGCTTTAGCGCTGCAGCGGTATGCTATCTAGGAAACGCTACAGCGTTATATGACGGCTGACCATTGAGATATTTGTGTGGCCACTTGAGGACATGATGAGTCACCACCCTTATCTCTTCCTCTCAGCTGGATATTTTGACTTTCAAGTGGATGCTAAATTACACTTGGCGCCTCCTAAATGGAACCCATGTGATAGTTGTTGTATTCCATCATTAGCACTTTTTTGTAAAGTACTTTAAGGATAATATCTAAGTCTAATAATCTTCATGTAATATTATTATTCTATTAAGACTTAGTTATTAATTAGATTAATTAAGATTGCTTCTCTAGGAGGTAACTTACATATACAAGTAGTTGTACTTTGAAGAGAGACACACACGATAGATGGTAGCCATTCTCCATTGATACACTACCTTTAAGCTTTTTATTTTTAGCATAGTTTTCTAGTCTTCAATCAAGGTTTTGCTTACGCCTCAACTTCATCTCTTGTATGCTACTTGGGATCATTGGAGTGTATCTTTTGCAACCACTCTTCCTTTGTCTTCATACGGTAATACATACTCTCTAGTTGTATTATGTTGATGGAACTTGTGATGAGCTAACTTTGTTGTAGTTGGATTGTTGTTGGTATGTAATGAACCTTGAGTAACTTTTGTATAATATTATGATGTTTGTGTTTTATTCCTTGTGTCATAATATTTTCAATCTTGATTTGGGAATGATCAACTAAAACAAGGTAACTTTGTGGGTACAGACATGGTTCACAAAGAGAACTCAAGGAATGATATGAATGAAAACCCTTTAAAGACATTTAAAGGAAGCACTACTTAACTCTAGACATAGGGGAGTAATAGTTCATAAGGCAAATGTTGTAAGAGCTTAATATACAGGGGTAAAACTTATTTAGAGCCTAGACATAGGAGTCTTGTAACATAGCCCTGACGAAAGTGACTGAAAGGCACGCCACCAAGGCGCTACAGCGTCTACGGATTCTGCGTCTAATATTATCTGAACATTACTCTTGGGGACTTACATAACTATTGAGCTATCCAACTCACCTTTAATTACTTCAAACTTAATACTGTTTTATCACAACTTATAATGATTACAACTCTTCACCTTTACTTGTTAGTAAATTCTTTTCACAAAGATTCTAATCACCTAAACTTCTTAGATTAATTCCAATCCCTGTGGGAACGAACTTTACTTATCATTATATTACTTGTTGCGATTGTGTATACTTGCACATCACCTTTTCGCACAACAAGTTTTTGGCGCCGTTGCCGGGGATTGCATTTAATTTTCATTGTTTAAGTTTTTAGTAAACTTAGTGCCTATTTTACACCGGTGTGTTGTTTCTTGTTGCTGCAGCAGTAAGCGCTACAGCGTATGCCCAAGTCTCAACCACCAGAATTTGAACCATACTCAGAACCAGAGAGAAGGTTCAGGAAGCTAAGACATCTTCACAGGCTCAGACCTACCATGTCAGAACACAGCCATAGGACCAATTCTGGTAGAACTACCACTCTACATGGCAGAACTAGCTCTGGTAGAGGAAGGACTGAACCAGGTGGAAGGGGTAGAGGTAGACATCAGCAGCCACCAACTCCAACCTTACATGACCAAGAGGACTG
Organism: Astragalus membranaceus; assembly: GCA_039519185.1. Classification (NCBI taxonomy): domain Eukaryota; kingdom Viridiplantae; phylum Streptophyta; class Magnoliopsida; order Fabales; family Fabaceae; genus Astragalus; species Astragalus membranaceus. The sequence continues at coordinate 71,279,424 of CM076850.1, forward strand.
GCACAGACATCAATTCATAAATGAAGGACCTGCTCAAATGGTAAATGACAGAGATAGACCAATGAGGGACTATGCTGTGTTTGATCCACAAATCATGGAGACAAGCATAGCAAGACCTACTCTCAACACAGCTCAGTTTGAATTCAAACCTATGATGTTCCAAATGTTGCAAACAGTAGGACAGTTTGGTGGTGCTCCTCAAGAGGACCCATATTTACACTTAAAGCAATTTTTGGAGGTCTGCAGTAACTTCATCATTCCAGGGGTAAGTGATGATGCATTCAGATTAAAACTTTTTCCTTATTCCTGGAAGGATAGAGCAAATGCCTGGTTAACTTCTCTTGAGCCTAACTCTATCCATACTTGGAATGAAATGGCTGAGAAATTCTTAGCAAAATACTTTCCTCCAAGTAAGAATGCAAGAATGAGGAATGAGGTTACTGCATTCAGACAAAGAGATGCTGAAACACTGTTTGAGGCATGGGAGAGATGGAAGGAATTGTTGAGAAAGTGCCCTCATCATGGTATGCCTGTGATTATCCAAATGGAAACCTTCTACAATGGACTAGATCCAACAACCAGACAAATGTTAGATGCTTCTTCAGGGGGTGTGTTGTTGAAAACCTCCTATAATGAGGCATGTGAACTGATTGATGATATTGCCACAAATAGCTATCAATGGCCTACAGAAAGGTTAGCTCAGCAAAAGAAGGTAGCTGGTGTGCATGAAGTAAGTGAAGTTTCTGCTTTATCTGCACAGGTTGCCTCTCTTACTAACTGTTGCGCCCGAAAAAGTCCCCGAGGGAGAACCTTCCTCGTTCACAACTTTTCTTAAGACAATGAAGCCGCCACCAATATTTATTAAGGAAAATATTAGGAAAACCTTTATTGGGAAAGCGATTGGCCTTTGAAAACTGAGAGTTTGGGTTCGGGGGTCGGTTACGCGCGGGGAAGGTATTAGCACCTCACACGTCCTCTCTACTGAGAGGGAACCTTTAATTAAATGTGTGGTTTTTATATGTTGACCTGAAAAATACCTAATTTGCCTCTTTATTTCTTATTGAAAATGAATTAAAGAACTTAATAAATTTTTTATTTTTTGGCGAGAAAGGAGAAAAAAAGGGTTTTTAGAAAGAAGTGCTTGACGGGACGTGGCCCGCTCCTACGTATCTCCCGGTGCGATGGAGAATTCAAAGCTACGTAGTTCTTGTAGAAAATGTTCGTGTGTTTGGTGTTTTTTAATATAGGGGTTTTAGGATTGTGTGATCTGTGTTGAAGGACCACTGGGGGTCTGAAGGGCCGCTGGGGGCTGAAGGAGCGCTGGGGCTCTGAAGGACCACAGTTCACTTATCCTAAAACAATGATTAACCCGGCCGTACGACCGACTTAATCCCCTACTTTGAAAACAAGATTTTTGATTTTTGAAAGAGATGTGTTTGTATTTTTTATTTAGAAATTATTTGTTTTTGCGCTTGACAGGGGCGTGGCCCTGCTCCTACGTATCTCCGGGTGGAGAATCAAAGGCGACGTAGTTATTGTTCTTTTGAAAATAATTGTTGAAAACTTATTGTGAAAATGATTTTTATTTGTTATGCTTGACGGGATGTGACCCGCTCCTACGTATCTCCTGGTGCAATGGAGAATTCAAAGCTACGTAGTTCTTCTTTCTGAAAAAGGTTTTTGTTTTTATCTTTTTATGAAAATTGAGCTTTCATGATGATCAATTGAGCAAAGGCTCCAAGTGACCACCATTAGCACTCCATAGCTAATAATCATGCAAGCAAGGGCTTCGCAGGGCTACTAGCAAAGTTTTGGTTTAGTGAAAATCTTTAGGAAAATTAGGCATGCATGATGATCAATTGAGCAAAGGCTCCAAGTGATCACCACTAGTACCTCATTGTTAATAATCATGCAAGCAAAGGCTTCGCAAGACTACTAACAAAGTTTTTGATTTAATGAGTTTTCGCAATTGGGTTGATTCTTATTTAGGGAAAAGAAAATCTGTTATTTGGGAAAAAATAAATTTATTTAGGGGAAAGAAGCAAAATTTAAAAAAAGAGAAACAGGGGGGTGCAGTAGTAAAATAAGGGTGTAAGTAAAAAGGGGTGTATTATAAAATCTGGGGTGTAAACAGTGAGCCCAGCTTGTTTTCGCAAGCTGGGCTGCGCTCCAAAAATCATGGGCTTCAGGGGGTGTGCGTGAATCAAAACACAGGGGTGTGAAACTGAATCTGATTATTAAAAATTAAAATAAAATAAAATGGGAAATGGGAAGAGGTATAAAGGGAAATTAGGTTTTTTGGAAAACCTAATTCATTTCTCTCTCAAGTCTCAGCTGCGCCGCGCCTTCTCCTAATCCCCCTTAACCCTAATTTTCTGATCTTCCCTCTCGCCGCCGTTCACCGTGTGCGACGCCTCTCCCCTCCCCCATTGCGCCGTCTCCTTTCTCTCCACCGCGCCATTCAACCCTCAACCTCTACTCCTCTTCTCTGTGCGCCGTTTAGCCCTCTTCTCCCTAGCTCTGTTTTTCTTCCTTTCACCACCGCCACTCCCCTCTCCTCGCCGTCGCTTCTCTCCCTCAAAACCTAGCTTCGATTTTCCCCCTTACTCACCGACCCTCGCTTCCTTTCTCTCTAAATTTCCGCTCTCTTCTCTCCTCTCTTACCTACTATGGTGTGCGACGGTGCTTTCTATGGTGGTCATAGTGGTGTTCGCGGCAGTCACGATATGGGGTTTTGGTAAGGTTGGGGAGATGGATCGTGGTGGCTGAGATGGCCGTGGTGTGGTTTTGCTGCTGGGCGGTTGTTCGGTGGCGTTTTTTTTGACAGCGGTGGTGGTCGGTTATGGCGACGGGAAGGATGAGGGTTGACGGTGCTTGGGGCGAACGGCCACCGTCTACGGTGGCCGGAACTAGTGGGTAAGGCTACGGCTCCTCTTGTCTTTTTTTATTATTTTTTTTTATATTTTCTATATTTGCTCTTCATTCTTCTAATCTGATTGCCCTTCTCTTTTTTTTATATGTTGTTTTTTGCTTTTCCTGGGATTCACGGCCAACGGTGACAGGAGGGACAACACTGAGCCTTACGGTGGTGCTTGCTGATGGTGACGACGTGATTGGGGAGGACGACCGCCGTCTACGGTGGTCGGAACTAAAGGGGGTAAGCTTCAGTTCCTCCTGCTTTTACATTTTCTCTTTTCTTATTTTGTTTTCTCTGTTTTGATTTCTGCTATATCTGTTTCTGGATTTCTTTGTATTTGCTGTCCTATTCCAATTCCAAATTTAAGACCTAAACCGAATTTGGGGTATGATTTTGGCCTTCTGTTTTTTTGATTTTTTACCTACAAGTGTGATAATTTAAAAAAACTAATCTATTTACTGTCCTGAGCTGCTTGTGATCAAACTAATCTGTTCATGTTTTTTTTAAAAGGATTTAATCTACTTTCAACACTAATATTCACATTTTTAAAACTAAACTATTCTAGTTAACAGAATATAGTTATATACAAGAGTAGAAGCTAACTAACCTGTTCTCCAGCTTCTGATCTTCCTTCTCTTATTGCTCTGCTACCCTTGGATTTCTGCTGCTGCTGCTGAACCACTACTACTTCTGTTTTAGAACTTTGTGATTAGGATTCCAATGTGGAACCCTATTTTTCACTCTGATTTTCTCTCAATTCTCGTCTCTGATTTTCTGTGTTTGAATTGTTGTCTAGACTTGTTTTTATAGGCAGAAATTCGGTTTAGGCCATTAAAAAACGATTCTGACCTGATTTTGTTTCCATTTCAGGTTTTGGCCAGCTCAAGGAGAAAACTTTCTCAGCAAGATTAGGGTTGGAACAAAGACTTGCTCACCAGGGAGCATATGGGCAGCTGCTGCTTTCGTTTTCTAATTTTTTTTGTAATTTTCGTTTTTTCCTATTTTTTGTATTTTTGGTTATTATTTTCGGATTTGTATTTTTGGTATTTTTTAGTATTATCATTTTTGTATTTTTTAGACATTTGGACTCCTAAGACACTATTAAATTGTAAATGAAACAATAAATAGAATTTTTTGACATTTTTGATACTATATTGCTTAAATGAATTATATAAACAAAATAAGATTAATAACAAGAAAAAGGAGTCGGGCCAAATACAAAGACGAGAACGGGCCAGACTAAACAAATACGCTAAAACGAGGCCCAAAAATAGAAAAATGGGCCTGTTAACTAAAAGCGCTAAAAATTAACTTGGAATCGCATTCTTAAGCCCGAATTGAAACGACAAGCCCAATCGCGAGAAAACTGACTTTGGTAGTCTCAATTAGGTTCGACTAAATCCAAATAAAAAGATTAAATTGAAGAACGCACGAAACGACCGATCATTCGCGTGCATGCCTAATTTAAAACAATGGTATTTCGATTTAGTTGAACAGGGTAATTGAAATTGGCTAGGATTAGTAACTGAGACGCCATACTGATAATTCTCGTAATCACGCGACTTCAAAACACGATTTACGAAAAATAAAATAAACGACTAAAACTAGAAGAAGACGGACAAAATTGGGGTATAACAGTACCCACAGGGATTGGTTTAATTTTTGAGAGTTTAAAGTGGTAGCAATACTAGTGAAAAACAGAAATCAAAATCAAAAATAAAATAAAATAAAATAGGAGTGGTGTGTTGGAAACAAAATGTAAAGTAAGCAAGATAGAGATTGATTTTTAAATTAGTTAAGAGAGATAGTTGGAATGCCCTTCAATCAGTAATTTACTTTTAATAGCAATTATGATATATGTGATGCTGGAGCAATTGATTGCTGGGGCAATTATTGCTGATGGATTGCTCATGCAATAGATTGCTCCTGCAATGGGTGCTGCAACAAATGATGAGTTCCTTTCAGCAACAAGCGTCAGGGTTTCATTATAAGTCTTATGTCTAAACTCTAAATAATTTCATCCCTGTATATGAAGTTCCTACAGTATCACCCTATGGACTATGCTATCCTATGTCTAGGTTTTAGCATGGAATTAACAAAGTTTTATTTTATTAAAACACTTATCCATATTAGTTCTTGAGTTCAAATCAGAAACCATGTCTGTATTTGTGACCCTACTTATTCTAAGTGATCAACCTCAAAATAAGTTTGAAAGAATTATAGCACAAGAACTAAATTGCAAGCATCAATATAACATAATAACTATTTAAATGCTCATTGTTGTGCGAAAAGGTGATGTGCAAGTATACACAATCGCAACAAGTAATATAATGATAAGTAAAGTTCGTTCCCACAGGGATTGGAATTAATCTAAGAAGTTTAAGTGATTAGAATCTTAGTGAAAAGAATTTAGTAACAAGTAAAGGTGAAGAGTTGTAATCATTATAAGTTGTGATAAAACAGTATTAAGTTTGAAGTAATTGAAGGTGAGTTGGATAGCTCAATAGTTATGTAAGTCCCCAAGAGTAATGTTCAGATAATATTAGACGCTGTAGCGTTAAGCGCTGTAGCACTGCAGAATCCGTAGACGCTGTAGCGCCTTGGTGGCGTGCCTTTCAGTCACTTTCGTCAGGGCTATGTTACAAGACTCCTATGTCTAGGCTCTAAATAAGTTTTACCCCTGTATATTAAGCTCTTACAACATTTGCCTTATGAACTATTACTCCCCTATGTCTAGAGTTAAGTAGTGCTTCCTTTAAATGTCTTTAAAGGGTTTTCATTCATATCATTCCTTGAGTTCTCTTTGTGAACCATGTCTGTACCCACAAAGTTACCTTGTTTTAGTTGATCATTCCCAAATCAAGATTGAAAATATTATGACACAAGGAATAAAACACAAACATCATAATATTATACAAAAGTTACTCAAGGTTCATTACATACCAAGAACAATCCAACTACAACAAAGTTAGCTCATCACAAGTTCCATCAACATAATACAACTAGAGAGTATGTATTACCGTATGAAGACAAAGGAAGAGTGGTTGCAAAAGATACACTCCAATGATCCCAAGTAGCATACAAGAGATGAAGTTGAGGCGTAAGCAAAACCTTGATTGAAGACTAGAAAACTATGCTAAAAATAAAAAGCTTAAAGGTAGTGTATCGAATGGAGAATGGCTACCATTTATCGTGTGTGTCTCTCTTCAAAGTACAACTACTTGTATATGTAAGTTACCTCCTAGAGAAGCAATCTTAATTAATCTAATTAATAACTAAGTCTTAATAGAATAATAATATTACATGATGATTATTAGACTTAGATATTATCCTTAAAGTACTTTACAAAAAAGTGCTAATGATGGAATACAATAACTATCACATGGGTTCCATTTAGGAGGCGTCAAGTGTAATTTAGCATCCACTTGAAAGTCAAAATATCCAGCTGAGAGGAAGAGATAAGGGTGGTGACTCATCATGTCCTCAAGTGGCCACACAAATATCTCAATGGTCAGCCGTCATATAACGCTGTAGCATTTCCTAGATAGCATACCGCTGCAGCGCTAAAGCAAAACATCAAACATATTCACAAAGGCATTGACTATGCCCAAGGTTCAGGGAATTAACTTATAACCTATATTTATTCTAATATTCATATATTCACATATTTAAGCACTAGAATTACTTGAGAAATGAGCTTTGACTTAAGTATTAGGAGCATAAATAACCTATATAAAATAAGGTTATCACACCCCCCAAACTTAAACCATTGCTTGTCCCCAAGTAATGACACTTGAAGAAGACAAAATGCTCATATAACTAGCTGCAGCTTTTAAATTAAACAGGATTTATGCATAAGCTAATTCTTATCATTTTCACACACCATAGTGGTCCACAATTCAAATAGAATCATTACTGCTCAGTTGTGAGTGTGTGATATCAAAGCTTAACTCAGTTCCTAGTTAATTTCAGAATTTCTCCAAGGTTTGGGAAGAATGGATTTCTTTTGGGTTAGGCAAAGAATGTTTTCAAAAAGAAGAGTGGAATAACAATTTAACACAAGATCTGAGGGGCTTCAAAGCACATCAAAGGGCTTTAATTAGGCATTTTTCAGAATATTGGTCAGTGCATAAACTTTTGGTCTGGTGATCAAACGCTGTAGCGCTTCAAAGTCCGTAGACGCTGTAGCGCTAGATTTTAATGATTAAAACTAGATGCTATCTTCATTACTGAGCTCCTTTTTTGCATTTTCTTTTTATGCTTTTTTTTTTTGGAACAGCTCAGCAATTTATTTAAGATATTTTGCAACTTTTTTCAAGACCACATTCATTTTTATTTTTCATTTTGCAAAGACCAATTTATCATCTTTTGTTCCTAGCCTTAACATAACCGATGCTCCCCCAAACTTAGCTTTTAAAACAACTCTCAATTTTTAATGAAAACTTGACTAACCCTTTGGTTATCCAAAACTTAACTTTATCCTTAGATTACTCCTAGCTAACTAGGTTCTTCACTAAGCTTGGATTTTGTGTAAAAGCAGCAATAAGATCATTTCATTGTTTACACAATGCTGCCTTACTAAAAAAATTCTTATTTAAATTTGGCTATATGAATTAGCTTTTTTTTTGCTTACTAAGAAATTTAAAACATGCAGCTAATCATACTTTCTATTTAAGCATACAAAATATTCAAAAACATGCAACACATGCAAAACATGGCATAATTATACTAAATATTTAAAAACATCATTGTACTTAATTAAAACACTATTAACCATAAGGTCCTCCCCCAGAAATTAAATTTGGCAGTGTCCTCACTGCTTGCTTGACAAGAAAGGGAGAGGCCTTAGAACAACAACAAAATAAAGTTCAAAGTACATAACCGGCATAAGAAGCCAACAAATCTTGCCTTATTAGGCCTTCTTGAGCCTCTTACTGGCTCTTGAAGGTGCTGGGGCTCCTTTTGTTGCCTTCTTCTTCTTTGGCTGAGGTGGAGCAGTCTTTTCAACCGCTACAGCGGTTGGTGGCGCTGTAGCGCTTGCTTCCTGTACTGATGCCGCTGCAGCGTCTGATTCCTGCACTTCTTCTTCCTCTTCTGTTTGCTCTTGCTCCTGCTCTTGCTCCTGTTCTTCCAGCACTGGCTCTGTTTCATCCTGCAAATTCACTAGCTCCTCAGCAGCCTCGTTCTCAGTTTCCTCCTGTGTCAGAATTACCTCAGGCATTTGGTCACTAGGTACTGCAGACATAGTTGCTGCAGCACCTACTGGCTGAACACCTTCTTCTGGGTACTCAGCCAGTTTGACACCTGGGTTTCTTCTAGCCTTTGTGTATGACTGATAAATTTTCTTCAGCTGCTCAGTGGGTTTTTCTTTTGTTGCTGGTTGTTTTGGTTCAGGCTTCTTTGGTGTTACTTGCTTGGCAGGTGTTTTCTTGGGTGTTAATTTGGTTGGTTCAGGGATGGAGGTGGGGGTTGATGGTGGATTGGCTGTTTTGGCAGGGGGTTTTTGGTTTCTTTGGGCTTGGGGTTGGGTCACACTGTATTTCTTCTTCTTGCTCATCTTCTTCAGTCTCAGATTCTTCTTCAGTATCACTCTCCTCTCCTGATGATCCTTCATCATCCTGCTTTTCCATCTCTTTCATAACTGCAATAGTTTCTTCTTCATCTTCCTCACTTATGTTTTCAATGTCATCAGAATCCAAACTTTCTTCCTCTACTACAGCTTTTTGTACTTTCCTGGTTGGGCTAGGCTTTGCTTTCTTTGATGGACTAGCCACAGCCTTTTTCTTTTCTGCCCTAACTCTCTTTTTCTCTTGTTTTTTAATTGGCTCTTCTTCCAGTAGCCAATCAGGGAATTGAGGAGGGGGAATTGATGTTTTTCCTTTGGATATCTGGGCATACATTGCTTTTTTCCAGTCAAATTTTTCTTTCACAAATTTGCAGAGGACCTACTGCTTCAGCTCTAAGCGCTGTAGCGCTGCAGAGTCAGGAGACGCTGCAGCGGCAGGTCTCTGCTTAACTTTGAAAACGCAAGGAAATGCCCCAAGAGGAGATCTTCTTTCTTCTTTCATTTCTACCTCTACATCAGCTTCCAAACACAACTCAGTAATTAAACAAGGAAAATATAAATTACCTCCCTTTTTAACTCTGCACTTCTCTATCTCCCTTGCTATCAATCTTCCCACGTCTATCTTTTCTCCTGCCATTATAGCATCAATGACAATGAGTCTTTCTTTTTCCACAAATGTTGTGTGAGATGTAGGCAGCAGGGAGTGTTTGATAAAACTACACCACAGATTTGCTTCTTCACACAGATATGCTTTTTTAATTTTGTATTCAGCCCCAAATTTATCCCAAGTTGCTCCTTCAACACAAATCCTTCTTCTAACAGCCTCCATCTCTTCATCTCCCCAGTTCAGAACTTTCATTTCCAGTGCTTTTCCATGATAGCCCAGATGGAAAATATCATTGATTGTTCTGGAGTTGAAGTTTACAGTTTCACCTCTTACTAGTGAATGTGTTTGAGGATTTCCCTCCTTAGGCTCTTCAATGCCAGAGTAGAACTCCCTTACCAAAGACGTCATGTAGTCTTTGCGATGCTTAATGAAGCTCTCCCATCCCAACGCTGTGACAGCGGTTGAGAAAGCTTCAGGAGCACTTTCTGTCTTGAATCCCCTTTCAGCTATGAAATCCATATTCCAAAACCTCTGAGGATCTGGAGTTGCCTTAGCCATGGTGGTTTTGATAGGATTTGAGGGTTCTGGTTTCCTAGTAGCTCCCTTACCAGATCGTTTGAGGGCAGCTTGCTTTTTGGTCATGATTGGTTAAGAGCTTGCGTATTTGTTTCTGGGTGTTTTGGGAAGTGTTGGTGTGTGTTGGGACGAAGGAAGAAGAAGGAATGGAGGTGATGAGTGGTTAGTGGTAACGGTTGAGAGGAGTTTCAGAGAGCAAGGAAAGAGAAAGAGAGAGTAAATGGAAGCGTGAGGAGTTGTGGATATTAAAGTTACGGTTTTGTGAGTGAAGTGGTAGAGAGAAAAAGAAACTGTTGATTTGACAATTGCAGGTGAGTAGATGCACGTGCTGGTCAGGCTAGGGATGAGGGTACAGTGCCAGCTCATCCTGAGGAAGATCTTTTTATTTTATTTTATTTTTTGTTTGACCACACCCAGCCCTGATTTAAGACAAGCGCTACAGCGCTGTTGTTATAAGCAACCGCTACAGCGGTTATCCTAATTTCCTGCATAGAAAATAAACATAAAAATTTTGTTAGAATCCTTGGGGTGCCTCCCAAGAGCGCTTGCTTTTAAAGTCTGCAGCCAGACTTTCTCTTTCAAATTAGAGATCTTTAAGCTCAATTGTGGTTTTGTCCCTTACCACATTTTCACCAAAATATTGTTTAACCCTTTGGCCATTCACTTTGAAGGTGGTATTGGTTGTTACATCATAGAGGTCCACAGCCCCATGGCTATATATTTTTATCAATTGAAAAGGGCCTGACCACCTAGATTTTAACTTTCCAGGAAACAATCTTAGCCTGGAGTTGTAAAGCAATACCTGTCCTCCTTCAATGAGATCTCTTTTTATCAGTTTTTGATCATGCCATACCTTGGTTTTTTCTTTATAGATTTCTGCATTCTCATAGGCAAAATGCCTAAGTTCTTCCAATTCATTCAGTTGCAGCAATCTAGCATCTCCTGCTTTCTTGTAGTCAAAATTGAGTTTTTTTAGAGCCCAATGGGCCTTGTGCTGAAGTTCAATTGGTAGGTGACAGGACTTCCCATAAACCAACCTATAGGGAGACATCCCCAGAGGTGTTTTATAAGCTGTTCTGTAGGCCCATAAAGCATCATCTAGATGTATTGACCATTCTTTCCTTGAAGGCCCTACCATCTTTTCCAACATTCTTTTTATTTCTCTATTTGACAATTCAGTTTGACCACTAGTTTGTGGAGGATAAGCAGTTGCTATTTTATGTTTGACTCCATATTTAGCCAATAGGGTCTCAATTAATTTATTACAAAATGAGATCCCTCATCACTTATGAAGGCTCTAGGAGTTCCAAAACGAGTGAAAATGTTCTTCAATAAAAATTTGCTCACAGACCTTGCATCATTGTTGGGTAAAGCAACAGCTTTCACCCATTTTGAAACATAGTCTACAGCTACTAAAATGTATAGGTTTCCATGAGAAGGGGGAAAAGGTCCCATGAAATCCATTCCCCAAACATCAAAGAGTTCAACCTCTAGAATGTTTGTCAAAGGCATTTCATGTTTGTTTGAAATATTCCCTGTTCTTTGGCACCTATTACATTTTTTAACAAAGTCTTGAGCATCTTTGAAAAGTGAAGGCCAAAAGTACCCAGATTGCAATACCTTTGCAGCAGTTCTAACACCACCAAAATGCCCACCACATGGTGCAGAATGGCAGTGCTGTAGCACTTGAATTTGTTCTTCCTCTGCTAGGCATCTCCCCATTAACTGGTCTTGACACTTCTTGTATAGAAAAGGTTCATCCCAATAATATTGTTTCATTGTGTGGAAGAACCTTCTCCTTTGCTGATAAGTCATCTCAGCAGGTACCACCTTGCTAACCAGAAAATTCACTATGTCAGCATACCAAGGTGTTGCAGGTTCAGCCGCTGCAGCGTCAAGTGTTGTTACACTGGCCGCTACATCGGTTGATGAGTCATCAGTCATTGCCAACAGCTGTTCATCTGGAAAGTATTCCTTGATCTCCCCACCTGCTGTACCTGCAATGTCTCTCTCCAATCTAGAAAGATGATCAGTAACTTGGTTCTCCACTCCCTTTTTATCCCTTATTTCTAAATCAAATTCTTGGAGTAGGAGAACCCATCTAATTAGCCTAGGCTTTGCATCTTTTTTTGTTATCAAATATTTAATGGTTGAATGGTCTGTGAAGACAATTACCTTGGTGCCAACCAAATATGATCTAAATTTATCAAATGCAAAGACTACAACTAATAGTTCTTTTTCAGTGACTGTGTAATTCAATTGAGCTTCTACAAGTGTTTTGCTAGCATAATATATAGAGTGAAAAATTTTATCATACCTTTGCCCAAGAACAGCTCCAATGGCAAAGTCACTAGCATCACACATAAGCTCAAAAGGCTTACTCCAGCCAGGAGCTATAATAACTGGTGCTGTTATTAAAGCTTTCTTTAATTTATCAAAGGCTAATATGCATGGCTCATCAAATATAAAGGGGTTATCATGCTGTAACAGTTGGCACAAAGGTTTGGAGATTTTTGAAAAGTCTTTTATGAATCTCCTATAGAACCCAGCATGCCCCAAAAAGCTTCTAATACCTTTGATGTTTGTTGGAGGAGATAGCTTCTCAATGACCTCTATTTTAGCCTTGTCCACTTCCAATCCTTTTTTGGATATCTTATGCCCCAAAACTATACCTTCTTGCACCATAAAATGGCATTTCTCCCAGTTCAGCACAAGGTTAGTTTCTTCACATCTAATCAAGATTTCTTCCAAGTTGGATAGGCATAGATGGAATGTTTCTCCAAACACAGAAATCATCCATGAAGACTTCCATGGATCTTTCAATGTAATCAGAGAAAATTGCCATCATACACCTTTGAAAAGTGGCAGGTGCATTACACAGGCCAAATGGCATCCTTCTAAAAGCAAAGGTGCCATATGGACAAGTGAATGTAATCTTCTGCTGATCTTCAGGTAATATTGCAATCTGGTTATAACCTGAATAACCATCAAGAAAGCAATAAAATTCTTTACCTGCTAGCCTATCCAGCATCTGGTTAATGAAAGGCAATGGAAAATGGTCCTTTCTTGTTGCCTTATTCAACCTCCTGTAATCCATGCATATTCTCCAGCCTGTTATTTTTCTGGTTGGAAGCAGCTCATTCATCTCATTTGTTATTACTGTTACCCCTCCATTCTTTGGCACACACTGCACAGGACTAACCCATGCACTGTCAGAAATGGGGTATACAATACCTGCATCCAACCACTTGACGATTTCCTTCTTCGCCACCTCTTTCATAATTGGATTCAACCTCCTCTGCCCTTCAATGCAATTTTTGGAGTCTTCTTCTAACACTATTCTGTGCATACAAATGGTTGGACTGATACCTTTTATGTCTGACATTTGCCAACCAATTGCCTTTTTATGCCGCTGTAGCGTCTGAATCAGATCCTGTTCCTGCTTTTTAGAAAGGTCAGCAGCAATTATAACAGGCAAAGTACTATTGTTACCTAGATAAGCATATTTGAGGTGTGAAGGCAACTCTTTAAGTTCCAGAGTTGGTGGTTGTTCAGTGGAGGGGAGATCCTTTCTCATGTCTGAATTCTCCTGCTCCAAAGATTCATATTTCTTAGCCCAAATTTCTTTGGTTGTCTGTTCCTCCTCTCCTGTAGCTTCTGTATCAGACCCTGTATCTTCATTGCTGTCCAGTAATTTCCTCAGATGATCTGTGCTTTTCTGGAAGTGATCCTGAACTACTTTGTCAATAACAGACACAAAGGAGCACTCTTCAAGATTGGGACCTGGAAATTTCATAGCATTGAGAATGTTGAACTTGACTTCTTGGTCATTGACCCTCATGATCAATTCTCCTCTTTGCACATCTATCAAAGTTCTTCCAGTGGCCAAGAATGGTCTTCCCAATATGATGGGTACTTCTTTGTCTGCATCAAAGTCCAAGATTACAAAATCAACAGGAAATACAAATTTGTCTACCTTTATTAGAACATCTTCTAAGATTCCTTCTGGATATGCAAGAGTTCTATCAGCTAGCTGCAGTGTAAGTGAGGTAGGTCTGGCAGTTCCCGCTCCTAGCTGTGTATATATGGACTTGGGCATAAGGTTTATGCTGGCTCCCAAATCACATAGAGCACGGCCAGAGTAAAAATTTCCAATTGAGCATGGTATAGTAAAACTGCCAGGATCCTTTGATTTGGGTGGGAGCTTGTTTTGCATCAACATGCTGCACTCCCCAGTCATTGCTACTGTTTCAAACTCCCCTAGTCTCCTCCTCTTAGTAAGCACATCCTTCATAAACTTTGCATAGTTAGGCATTTGTTGGAGAGCCTCCACCAAAGGAACATTAATGTGCAACTGTTTAAGGACTTCTAGGAATTTGTTAAATTGCTTGTCTTCATGAGCCTTTCGAAGTCTTTGAGGATATGGAGGATCTGGGTATGTTGGGATAATTTTGGGTGATGGTGGTGTTTTCTCAACAACAGGCGCTGCAACGGTAGGTTCAGGCGCTGTAGCGCGTGTTGTAGGTTCTTTTTGTTTTTCAGAATTTTTGTTTTTTTCATCATCTGAAACAGTTGATGATCCTATCAAATCTCTCCCACTCCTTAAGGTTATAGCTTTTACACGCTCCTTCCCTGTAGTACTTGAAGTTGAAGCTTCTGTAGTGGATGGTAATGATCCACTAATTCTTTGGGAAAGGACATTAGCCATCTGCCCCATCTGTACTTCTAGATTTTTAATGGAAGCTTCATGAGTTTTCAGGGCTGTCTTGCAATCACTCATGAAACCTTTCATCAATCCTTCTAATGAATTATCTATCACAGGGGCATTCTATCTTTGGTAGTTCTGAGCAGGGAATCCTGGTGGATTTGTTGGAGCACTATAATTAGGTGTTGTTGCATTGTTGGCTCCCCATCTGAAATTGGGGTGGTTCTTCCAATGTATTTGAATAGGGATTATTGTTTTTATTGAAACCCACAAAGTTCACAGAGACAGGATTACCAGGACATTCTTCATACAAATGCTCTCCTCCACAGTATACACAGCTTACTGACCCTGGAGAGGCTTGCTCAATAACAGCTACTGTAGGTTCATGTACCGCTGCAGCGGTAACCGCTACAGCGTTTGATGTGCTCATAGATTTTATCATGTTAGTGTTATACCCCAATTTTGTCCGTCTTCTTTTTCTAGTTTTAGTCGTTTATTTTTTGTAAATCGTGTTTTGAAGTCGCGTGATTACGAGAATTATCAGTATGGCGTCTCAGTTACTAATCCTAGCCAATTTCAATTACCCTGTTCAACTGAATCGAAATACCGTTGTTTTAAATTAGGCATGCACGCGAATGATCGGTCGTTTCGTGCGTTCTTCAATTTAATCTTTGTATTTGGATTTAGTCGAACCTAATTGAGACTACCAAAGTCATTTTTCTCGCAATTGGGCTTGTCGTTTCAATTCGAGCTTAGGAATGCAATTCCAAGTTAATTTTTAGCGCTTTTAGTTAACGGGCCCATTTTTCTATTTTTGGGCCTCGTTTTAGCGTATTTGTTGAGTCTGGCCCGTTCTCGTCTTTGTATTTGGCCCGACTCCTTTTTCTTGTTATTAATCTTATTTTGTTTATATAATTCATTTAAGCAATATAGTATCAAAAATGAAAAAAAATTCTATTTAATTTTATTTACAATTTAAGAGAGTTCAAAGGTCCAAATGTCCAAAAAAAAATACAAAAAAAAATTACATCAAAAAAGGCCCAAATGGCCAGATCCGAAAATACAAGTCATAGAGCTGATTAGGGTTTCCTAGCAGCACTCCAAGCTGCTGCAGCTGCTGATGGGCTTGGATCCAAATCTGAAAAATAATTCAGAGCCCAGTCAAAATACAATCAATGCCTAAACCTGAAAATGCAGTATAAATCAGCAGTCAAACAGCAGTGGACAGGGACGGAATTGGAGGCAGAAATAATACTGCGAAAATCACAAAAAAAAGGGTTAGAGTTTCACATTGAAACCCTAACCCACCAATCACAGTTCTGAGTTCCTAAATGAAAAAGAGGGAAGAAGCAGCAGTCACGAGGGCAAAACAAAACTGTAGCAGGAAGCACAATAGCAGTAATAATCAGTCAGACAGACACACAAGGATACCTAACAGAAGCTGGAAGATAGGTTGGTTTTATCCTTAAATCAAAAAAACATACATAAAGATCTGTCATGTTTATATACTAAACTGTTAAAGAAATAGCGATCACAACAGTATTGCCATTATCATCACTTCTTATTTCCTGTTCAATCAGAATGTCAACAAAAAGAATAATAATCAAAAGAGGGTTTGTATGGTTATTTATACAATATGGTTTCGGGTTCAGTATAGAATAGAACTACCAGTTGTTTTCTTTTGTTTTATTTTTTAGAAATAGTGACTGAGAGATCCTGCTAAAACAAAACCATGAATAAATAACAGAGACCTAGGGAAGAAGAGAATCACAAAACTGAAACTAAGAATAAAAAAAAATAATAATAAAAAAAACTAACCTTTGAAGTCTCAGGCGAGACTTCGTCTTCTCCGGCGAAGCTCCGACGAGCCACCAAACCGAAGCCAGCAGCCACCCAATGACCGAGCTCATCTCCCTAAACCGAGCCACCCCCAAAACCGAAGGTAACACCGCCGGCCACCCACCTCCGACGGAATCATCTTCAACCTCCTCCTCTCTCCCCGGCTGTCCCTACCATCGCATCCTCTCCCTTCTTCTTCTCCCCTTCTCTGTTTTCGTTCTCTCCTTCCTCTCCCTCCACCGTAACCGTACCACCACCACTGGGTTCCACCATCAAACCGTTACCCACCCACAATCATCTCTGTCCCTTCGCCTCCAACCACGAACCGAACCATACCTTCACGACCACCTTTCCATCACAACCACCGCAAATCGTCACACTCCACCCCAAACCTCCCCCTCGCCGAAACCAGCACCATCGCGTCCCCCTCGCTCACCGTCCCTCTACGTCCTTCTCTCTCTTCCTCCTGTTCGACGCCCTCTTTCCCCCTTTTTTGTACTTAGTCGCGGCTCAATCGCCAAAGTGAAGGATTAGAGTCAGTGGAGAGAAAAGAAAAAACGTGATTAGGGTGATAATCGGAGAGGAAGTGAAATCAGAAGAGAGAATGAGGGGCAATGAGGGTTGAACGGCGTAGGGAGAGAATGAACAAAAAATTAGGGTAGGAGGTGAAGAGTGAAGCTGCGCGGCGGTGGAGAGAAGAAAGGAAGATTAGGGTTGAGAAGAAGGTGAGTGCGGCGCTGAGAGGGGTGGGCTGCGAATTTTAGGGTTAGAATTTTAGGGTTTTACTTTATATAGGTGTAGTTTGAATTAATTTTAATTTTAATTTTATTTAAAAAAATATCAGATTAGGTTTCGCACCCCCTCAATTCACGCGTGCACCCCTCCCTCACTTAAGCCCAGTTTCGCATACTGGGCCCTCAGATGCGAACTGGGCTTCCTTTTTACACCTACTATTAATTATACAGCCCCCTTTCTAATAACACCCTATTTTACCATTTCACCCCCCTTTTTCTCGTTTTTTTGATATAATTTAATTCTCTTCAAGACCAAATATTTTCTCATAAATTAAAAACTTTGTTAATAGTCTTGTGAAGCCTTTGCTTGCATGATTATTAACAACGAGGTACTAGTGGTGATCACTTGGAGCCTTTGCTCAATTGATCATCATGAATGCCTGAATTTTCCTAAAAAGTTCATTAAGTTAGAAACTTTGTTAAATAGTCTTGTGAAGCCTTTGCTTGCATGATTATTAACAATGAGGTACTAGTGGCGATCACTTGGAGCCTTTGCTCAATTGATCATCATGAACGCCTAATTTTCCTAAAGAATTTCACTAAATCAAAAACTTTGTTAGTAGTCTTGCGAAGCCTTTGCTTGCATGATTATTAACAATGAGGTACTAGTGGTGATCACTTGGAGCCTTTGCTCAATTGATCACCATGAATGCCCAATTTTCATAATTAAACAAGGTAAAAATAAAAAAATAAAAAAAAAAACGTTTTCCAAACAAAGAAGAACTACGTAGCTTTGAATTCTCCATTGCACCAGGAGATACGTAGGAGCGGGTCACATCCCGTCAAGCATAACAAATAAAAATCATTTTCACAATAAGTTTTCAACAATTATTTTCAAAAGAACAAGAACTACGTCGCCTTTGATTCTCCACCCGGAGATACGTAGGAGCAGGGCCACGCCCCTGTCAAGCGCAAAAATAAATAATTTCTAAATAAAAAATACAGACACATCTCTTTCAAAAATCAAAAAACTTATTTTCAAAGTAGGGGATTAAGTCGGTCGTACGGCCGGGTTAATCATCGTTTTAGGATAAGTGAATTGTGGTCCTTCAGAGCCCCAGCGCTCCTTCAGCCCCCAGCGGCCCTTCAGACCCCCAGTGGTCCTTCAACACAGATCACACAATCCTAAAACCCCTATATTAAAAAACACCAAACACACGAACATTTTCAGCAAGAACTACGTAGCTTTGAATTCTCCATCGCACCGGGAGATACGTAGGAGCGGGCCATGTCCCGTCAAGCACTTTTTTCTAAAAACCCTTTTTTTTCCTTTCTCTACAAAAATAAAAAAATTTATTAAGTTCTTTAATTCATTTTCAATAAGAAATAAAGAGGCAAATTAGGTATTTTTCAAATCAACACTTAAAACCACACATTTAATTAAAGGTTCCCTCTCAGTAGAGAGGACGTGTGGGGTGCTAATACCTTCCCCGCGCGTAACCGACCCCCGAACCCAAAACTCTCAGTTTTCAAAGACCAATCGCTTTCCAAAAAAGGTTTTCCTAATATTTTCCTTAATAAATATTGGTGGCGGCTTCATTGTCTTAAGAAAAGTTGTGAACGAGGAAGGTTCTCCCTCGGGGACTTTTTCAGTGCAACAGCTGGCGACTTCACTGGGGACACTAAAAAAAATTTTAAAAGTGGGTCAAGCCTAAATTAATTAAATGTGTGGTTTATATGATTGATTTGAATATCTTGCTTTGCCTCTCTTCTTTTTCCTTTTTCATAAGCATGTTACATCCATGTGCATTCTTATTCTATGTTTGCTTTTGCAATAGATATCCTCATGCATTTCTTCCCCTTTCTTATCATGTCCCCTTCTTCTTTGCTCCCTTTCTTGAGGTAAGTAATGCATTGTTATCGGCACCCTAGATTAGTTTATATTGGATCGATATTGAACCCTAGGATAAACAACATGCTATTTGTCTGGACTGCTCTGGATTTTCATTTGCAGGTGGGGAAGGGTAGTTATTCCTAGGTGTTGTGCCCTCGACACACACTTCACATCCTATACTTGTGAGCATTGAGTGGGGCCTAAAACCCAAGGTCTGAACAAAAACCTAGGAGAGTGGGAACG
The DNA here is from genome assembly GCA_039519185.1 of Astragalus membranaceus. Classification (NCBI taxonomy): domain Eukaryota; kingdom Viridiplantae; phylum Streptophyta; class Magnoliopsida; order Fabales; family Fabaceae; genus Astragalus; species Astragalus membranaceus. The sequence continues at coordinate 71,298,505 of CM076850.1, forward strand.
ATTAGTGACTGCCATTCGTAGACCTTTGTCTGTATGGCTCTCATGAAAGTTCCGCCCAAGAGTGCGCTTTGTCAGGATGCCTCACACTCGGTAGCTTTCTACGATTGTGGGTGCCATCATGAGAGAGACTTTAGCTCTTGGTTGCCATTGCAAGGAAGAGATTAGAACCTACATGGGAGTATTACCCCTTTCGTCGACTTTAGACCCTAGGATTCCCACCCTTTGTAGGACACGGGGGCACGCCTCTGTTTGTTGTATTAGTTTAGGCATTCCTTTTTCTTAAACTCTATTTCAAAAAATCATAGAAAAAAATATCCTTATTTTCTTACCCTCTTTTTATGTAAATGACACATCATTTCGCATTCACATCGTTTCACATCATTGCATCACTGCATCATTGCATCATTTGCATTGCATAAAATTCCAATTTTGAAAAAAAAAACCATTCATCTTGCATTCCCTTTCATCACATAAAGATAAAACAAAAACAATTACCATCTGCATAGCATAAGCATTTCATTTATAATCATGCAAAAAAAAAATCCTCGTCAAGTTCATCCAAGATGAGACATTATTTCAAAAAAAGAGACACACTAGAACTACGTAAGCTTTGATTCCTCATTACAATGGGGATACGTAGGAGCGGGTCATACCCCGTCAAGCACATTTTTCTAAAAACCTTTTTTTCAATAAATCATTTGCATCTCCAAATAATTTTCAAAATCATGTTCCAAAACTAAAAAACAAAAAAAGAAAATCATTGTGAGTACCATGCATTTCATTGCACAAAAAATGAAAACAAGAAAGCATCTCATTCATAATCATGAATAAGAATCATCATCAAATTTATTCAAAATGTAGCATTCATGCACCATTTCATTAACCTCATCACTTTGGTTCAAATACGTCATTCCTCCATACATGCGTCTTTCAAAAAAGGAAGGGGCATTGGCATTTCATACCTTGCCTTGCCTCTAAAAAAAAAAAATCATCATCATTTAGAGAAAAGCATCATTCTTGCATCTTGCATCATTCAAAAGAAAAAGGGGGCATTGGTATTTCGTACCTTGTCTCGCCTCTAAAAAATAAAAAAATAAAAAATCAAAATCAAAAATCATTTTGAAAAAAAAGGGGAATCATTCTTGCATCATTCGCATTGGCATTCCATGTTTTGTCTTGCATTAAAAATAACAAAATTATTTAGAATAAGCCACGCTCTTCGAGTGGTCATTCTCCACGCATTTGCATCATACTTGCATATCATAATTTGTTCATTCATTCATTACATAAAATAAGAGTTGTGATGAGAAGCGAGACGTTCTTGCGAAACAATCATCCTTTTTGAAAAAGTTTATCCTTACTTGGTTGCAAACTCAAGGTGTTCCAAGGCACTCAGTTTTTCAAAAGCACTGCATCCCATCCATTCCATGACAAAAGACTGAAATAGTGTATCAAAGAAAAAACAAATTTTTAACTGATGTTAACTCTCTGTGAAGCATTCTTCTAATGAGCGTGCATGCTATGAGTACATTCTCTTGCTTGGGTCCGTTGGTTTTCCTCCCTTACCACAGTTTCCCGTCCAAGTCTAGCCCCGCCCCGTCCACCCATAAAGTGCATATTCTCCCCATCAGTGCGTATTTGACTTTTGGTTCAAGTCCTCAATGCTGGGGCAGGTCTGTGATCACTTATTTTCCTTGTCGGTATCATATTCGCTTCAGTGCAAGTCTCTCAAAAAATAATAATAATAATAAATATAATAATAAACAAGAAAACAAGCTCGCTAGGTTGAAAACCCGCAAAGGGCGGCCTAGGCAAAAAGGAGCGCCCGGTGGACTGAAAACTCGCAAAGAGCGGTCCAGGCAAAAATTAGGGCACAAAAAAGAGCAAACACATGAAGATAGATAAATTATTGTTCTAAAGTTAAGTCTTATAGAAATAAGCAACCGGGATTTGAAATGAAGTTTGGCCATCTCCTCAAAAACCCCAAAATCCCAGAAAGTCCCTTTCCTACCCACCGTGAGCCATGAAAAACCAAAATCCAAAAATCACCCTAGACAAGGATCACCCCAAATAAAAAAAACAATGCATCACTTTTTATCAGCTCACCCGAGTCGAAGAAGGAAAAGAATCATAAAAAAAAAAAGAGGAGAAAAAGAAAAAAAAAGGGGATTCAAAAATGAAAATCCCAAAACAAAAGAAAATAAAGTGGTGAGCTGGTACATGTTACCACAAAATACAAGAGATCCTTGTCTAAATAAACCTTCAAACACTTCATCATTCCAACACCTGATTCCATAAACCTTCAAACACTTCCTTTGGCCTCAACATCAAACCCCTTAGTCATTCTATCATGAGACACGAATTTACTTTAATAGAACCCAAACAAGCCCAATAACCATCTTCCTCATAGACCATTAACCATCAATCAAACGCCGAACAAAACTCATCCTCCCATTAGCCTCAAACACTTCATTAAGCCTAACCCTCCTTCTTCCACAAAACACCACAATCCCGAAAAGTCCATTCCGATCAATGACCGGTTGCTTTTGTTCACTCAAATTCTAATCTTAGGACGAACAAGCTTATCTATGTACAATGTGTTTGCTCAAAAGAAAAACAAACGATCAGAAAAAAGAAAGCTGATCAAGAAAGAATAAGCCCTCAGAAAAAAAAAGAGAACTGAGGAAACAAAAACGAACAGTCAGAAAAAAGAAAGCTGACAAAATAAAAAAAGAGGGACTTGCACTCCAAAACACATTCAAGACGCATTAAAACAAGGTTTAGTGATCACCAGGTAAAGATTCTTTCGCACCAAAAGTCAAGACATCAGTAGAGAACCAAAGCTTTGCACTGAGAATACCACTCAGACCCAAAAGTTGGGGCATTCTCTTCACCACCCACACACCCTAGTTTTGGGAAAGTCTGTTCAATGCCCATCCCATGTCATTCCAGTTGTCAAGGTCAATCCAAAGTGGGGCAAGTGCACTCTCATTCCTTCACCTCATTCATTCCCGTAAAAACCTCACCGGGGCAATCTCTCAACTCACTATCCTAAACAAGACCTTGTCATCCTGATTGGGACAACTTTGTCCTTATTATGACTGGGGCAACATCAAATTCCGTAGGTTGAGGCAAAACCCCTTTCATTCCAGCTTTCATCCCAAGAGCCGAAACGTTCCCAATTCATCATCTCCTACACCCCTAGTTGTTGTAACCACTAGACGGGGGCAAGTTATCACTCGTCAAAGACCTGAATTGGGGCAATCTTGTATCTCTTGGTCCCTCATAAGCTTCGGCAATAACCATGTCTGTCATTCCTTCACTTGCCATAAAAGTCCATGCCCTAAACCAATTCCAAGTTAACTGACTCATTCATTAACATTTGCACTCTTATGCATGCTTACTAGACAATGCTTCAAAAAGAGAGAACACCAGTTGTTTACGTGATATCTAAAATTCAGTCATCATGGAAAGAAGGAGAAAACAAATGAGGTTGTTTGTAAATAAAAACCTTGAGAACACCGGAGTTTGAATCAAATTCAATTTTTCAACAGGATGGGCAATAGCCATCTCAATTCCTTGCATTCAAAGTCTCGCATCTCATCATCACAAAAATGTCTACCTCACGCATCTAGGCATCTCAATCTATTCATTATAGCATTTGCATCAAAGCATTACATTTGCATCTTCACATTTTGTGCATTCATCACATAGTAAAAAGAGAAAGCGTTCCACATCAGTTGCACCATATTAATACTTGCATTTCATAGAAGAAAATTGTAAAGAAGAAAAAGCAGAAATCTTTTCATTGCATTGGCATCATATTCGCACTTCATAAAAAAGGAAAATAACAAAATCATTGCATCATTAGAGCATCACATTTTGCATCAGATATTCCATAGAAAAAGCAAAGAAAGCAAAAAAAAAAACAAAGAAAAGAAACCACAAAAGCAACACAAAAACATTCCCTGTCATCCAGCATTCCATATCATTCATCATTTCACAAGCATTCCTTTGTCATTCAATCATCAAACATTAAAGCAGTGCATTGCATCATATTAATGTCTGCATTTCATAGAAGAAGCAAAAAGAAATAAACAGAAGTTAGAACAGGAGCATTTCATTCATCAAAGCATCAATCACCGCATACATTTGCATTCAAACATCAAAGCAATACAGTTGCATCACATCAATGCTGGCATCTCATAGAAGAAAAGAAAGCTAGAACATCCCGTGTCATTCATCATTTCATGTCATTCATCATCTTACAGCAATACCCCCATTTCATAAAAAATAAAAAAAGTAAGAAAAAAGAGAGCTTTCCTTTGCATGTCATTAAAATACATGAGCATTCCATGTCATCAAATACCAAAGCTTTGCATTCGCATACCCATGATTCTTAAAAGAGCAAAAGTAGAAGCCAAAAGAGAGAAAAGAAAAGAGCCAAGAGAGCAACAAAAAGAAAAGAAAAGAAAGAAAAAGAAAGAAGAGAAGCTAGAGAAAGAGAAAAAGCATATAAGAACAGTAGAAAATCATGCATTCATAAGCGAAAGAAAAAGAAAAATCATGCATTGCGTACAGACAAGAGAAGAAAAGGAAAATCATTGCATCCATCAAGCATATAGGAACAGTAGAAGATCATGCATTCATCCGACATAGACAAAGGAAATAAGAAACTCATCATTCATCATAAGAAAAAAGAAAACAGCAATCATGGCATTTGCATTGCATGTATTTGTTCATTTTCAGCTACAGGTACAAAAGAGGATGAGCACTTCGGTGTTAGCCCTCGCCCCCAGATTCCAGAAAATGTTCCCCAAGTTGGGAGTTCAGAAAGAAAAAAAAAGGAAAGAGAGAAAAGAAAAGTCAGCGCTCAAGCGTGCATTGCAGTTTGGAGTTCAAAAACCGCTCTCATCAGAGTTCAACGCTCCCTTCTGTCCAGGTCTCACGTCGTGTACGAGCAACGCGATGGACCGCAGCCCCATGTGAGGTTCAACGGAATAGTTGTATCAGCCTAAGATACAGTGGACGCCGTGCATTGATCAGTATATCAGTTCCGGAGCTGATAACGATCCCCCCGGTCGCTCGAAAAGGCCAACAGGAAGCGTGCTCCTCAAAGCCACGTGCAAACTCGGATTCGTCAAGAGTCCGTTTAAGGATTACAGGTTTTAGGCAGCCTGGGCAATTTATCGCTTTCTGCACGCCAAGTGCCCATTTACCGCTTTCTGCACGCCAAGTGCCCATTTACCGCTTTCTGCACGCCAAGTGCCCATTTACTGCTTTTCTGCACGCCAAGTGCCCGTTTACCGCTTTCTGCACGCCAAGTGCCCGTTTTACCTTTTTTGCCCCAGGTTTCTCTAGGTAGACAAAATTGGTATAATTTCTGAATTCTTTATTTCTATTTTGCCTCGGAATATGTTTCGGCCAATTCATATTCCTTGTCAAAATCCAAATAAAGAGGGGCAGCTGTTATACCCCAATTTTGTCCGTCTTCTTTTTCTAGTTTTAGTCGTTTATTTTTTGTAAATCGTGTTTTGAATTCGCGTGATTACGAGAATTATCAGTATGGCGTCTCAGTTACTAATCCTAGCCAATTTCAATTACCCTGTTCAACTGAATCGAAATACCGTTGTTTTAAATTAGGCATGCACGCGAATGATCGGTCGTTTCGTGCGTTCTTCAATTTAATCTTTGTATTTGGATTTAGTCGAACCTAATTGAGACTACCAAAGTCATTTTTCTCGCAATTGGGCTTGTCGTTTTAATTCGAGCTTAGGAATGCAATTCCAAGTTAATTTTTAGCGCTTTTAGTTAACGGGCCCATTTTTCTATTTTTGGGCCTCGTTTTAGCGTATTTGTTGAGTCTGGCCCGTTCTCGTCTTTGTATTTGGCCCGACTCCTTTTTCTTGTTATTAATCTTATTTTGTTTATATAATTCATTTAAGCAATATAGTATCAAAAATGAAAAAAAATTCTATTTAATTTTATTTACAATTTAAGAGAGTTCAAAGGTCCAAATGTCCAAAAAAAAATACAAAAAAAAATTACATCAAAAAAGGCCCAAATGGCCAGATCCGAAAATACAAGTCATAGAGCGGATTAGGGTTTCCTAGCAGCACTCCAAGCTGCTGCAGCTGCTGATGGGCTTGGATCCAAATCTGAAAAATAATTCAGAGCCCAGTCAAAATACAATCAATGCCTAAACCTGAAAATGCAGTATAAATCAGCAGTCAAACAGCAGTGGACAGGGACGGAATTGGAGGCAGAAATAATACTGCGAAAATCACAAAAAAAAGGGTTAGAGTTTCACATTGAAACCCTAACCCACCAATCACAGTTCTGAGTTCCTAAATGAAAAAGAGGGAAGAAGCAGCAGTCACGAGGGCAAAACAAAACTGTAGCAGGAAGCACAATAGCAGTAATAATCAGTCAGACAGACACACAAGGATACCTAACAGAAGCTGGAAGATAGGTTGGTTTTATCCTTAAATCAAAAAAACATACATAAAGATCTGTCATGTTTATATACTAAACTGTTAAAGAAATAGCGATCACAACAGTATTGCCATTATCATCACTTCTTATTTCCTGTTCAATCAGAATGTCAACAAAAAGAATAATAATCAAAAGAGGGTTTGTATGGTTATTTATACAATATGGTTTCGGGTTCAGTATAGAATAGAACTACCAGTTGTTTTCTTTTGTTTTATTTTTTAGAAATAGTGACTGAGAGATCCTGCTAAAACAAAACCATGAATAAATAACAGAGACCTAGGGAAGAAGAGAATCACAAAACTGAAACTAAGAATAAAAAAAAATAATAATAAAAAAAACTAACCTTTGAAGTCTCAGGCGAGACTTCGTCTTCTCCGGCGAAGCTCCGACGAGCCACCAAACCGAAGCCAGCAGCCACCCAATGACCGAGCTCATCTCCCTAAACCGAGCCACCCCCAAAACCGAAGGTAACACCGCCGGCCACCCACCTCCGACGGAATCATCTTCAACCTCCTCCTCTCTCCCCGGCTGTCCCTACCATCGCATCCTCTCCCTTCTTCTTCTCCCCTTCTCTGTTTTCGTTCTCTCCTTCCTCTCCCTCCACCGTAACCGTACCACCACCACTGGGTTCCACCATCAAACCGTTACCCACCCACAATCATCTCTGTCCCTTCGCCTCCAACCACGAACCGAACCATACCTTCACGACCACCTTTCCATCACAACCACCGCAAATCGTCACACTCCACCCCAAACCTCCCCCTCGCCGAAACCAGCACCATCGCGTCCCCCTCGCTCACCGTCCCTCTACGTCCTTCTCTCTCTTCCTCCTGTTCGACGCCCTCTTTCCCCCTTTTTTGTACTTAGTCGCGGCTCAATCGCCAAAGTGAAGGATTAGAGTCAGTGGAGAGAAAAGAAAAAACGTGATTAGGGTGATAATCGGAGAGGAAGTGAAATCAGAAGAGAGAATGAGGGGCAATGAGGGTTGAACGGCGTAGGGAGAGAATGAACAAAAAATTAGGGTAGGAGGTGAAGAGTGAAGCTGCGCGGCGGTGGAGAGAAGAAAGGAAGATTAGGGTTGAGAAGAAGGTGAGTGCGGCGCTGAGAGGGGTGGGCTGCGAATTTTAGGGTTAGAATTTTAGGGTTTTACTTTATATAGGTGTAGTTTGAATTAATTTTAATTTTAATTTTATTTAAAAAAATATCAGATTAGGTTTCGCACCCCCTCAATTCACGCGTGCACCCCTCCCTCACTTAAGCCCAGTTTCGCATACTGGGCCCTCAGATGCGAACTGGGCTTCCTTTTTACACCTACTATTAATTATACAGCCCCCTTTCTAATAACACCCTATTTTACCATTTCACCCCCCTTTTTCTCGTTTTTTTGATATAATTTAATTCTCTTCAAGACCAAATATTTTCTCATAAATTAAAAACTTTGTTAATAGTCTTGTGAAGCCTTTGCTTGCATGATTATTAACAACGAGGTACTAGTGGTGATCACTTGGAGCCTTTGCTCAATTGATCATCATGAATGCCTGAATTTTCCTAAAAAGTTCATTAAGTTAGAAACTTTGTTAAATAGTCTTGTGAAGCCTTTGCTTGCATGATTATTAACAATGAGGTACTAGTGGTGATCACTTGGAGCCTTTGCTCAATTGATCATCATGAACGCCTAATTTTCCTAAAGAATTTCACTAAATCAAAAACTTTGTTAGTAGTCTTGCGAAGCCTTTGCTTGCATGATTATTAACAATGAGGTACTAGTGGTGATCACTTGGAGCCTTTGCTCAATTGATCACCATGAATGCCCAATTTTCATAATTAAACAAGGTAAAAATAAAAAAATAAAAAAAAAAAAACGTTTTCCAAACAAAGAAGAACTACGTAGCTTTGAATTCTCCATTGCACCAGGAGATACGTAGGAGCGGGTCACATCCCGTCAAGCATAACAAATAAAAATCATTTTCACAATAAGTTTTCAACAATTATTTTCAAAAGAACAAGAACTACGTCGCCTTTGATTCTCCACCCGGAGATACGTAGGAGCAGGGCCACGCCCCTGTCAAGCGCAAAAATAAATAATTTCTAAATAAAAAATACAGACACATCTCTTTCAAAAATCAAAAAACTTATTTTCAAAGTAGGGGATTAAGTCGGTCGTACGGCCGGGTTAATCATCGTTTTAGGATAAGTGAATTGTGGTCCTTCAGAGCCCCAGCGCTCCTTCAGCCCCCAGCGGCCCTTCAGACCCCCAGTGGTCCTTCAACACAGATCACACAATCCTAAAACCCCTATATTAAAAAACACCAAACACACGAACATTTTGAGCAAGAACTACGTAGCTTTGAATTCTCCATCGCACCGGGAGATACGTAGGAGCGGGCCATGTCCCGTCAAGCACTTTTTTCTAAAAACCCTTTTTTTTTCTTTCTCTACAAAAATAAAAAAATTTATTAAGTTCTTTAATTCATTTTCAATAAGAAATAAAGAGGCAAATTAGGTATTTTTCAAATCAACACTTAAAACCACACATTTAATTAAAGGTTCCCTCTCAGTAGAGAGGACGTGTGGGGTGCTAATACCTTCCCCGCGCGTAACCGACCCCCGAACCCAAAACTCTCAGTTTTCAAAGACCAATCGCTTTCCAAAAAAGGTTTTCCTAATATTTTCCTTAATAAATATTGGTGGCGGCTTCATTGTCTTAAGAAAAGTTGTGAACGAGGAAGGTTCTCCCTCGGGGACTTTTTCGGGCGCAACAGGTACGATCTCTATTTTCTACTATATTACTTGTTAAAGACTGTGTACACTTGCGCAACTTTTTGCACAACACTAGGACTGTTTTGGATTGTTGGATATATGTTTTAAGATGAGTTAAAAACAAATTTTGAGGCCATTGTGTGTTTGTGATGATATGGAATGAGTGATGTGTTTGATGATACCTATGAATGTTAATTGATGGTATATATGTGTATTCTGGTCACAAATTGTTAGTTAGTTTTGGTTGGATTGAAGGGAGATGGTTTTGGAATGAAGAAAACTGGTTTTGAAGTGATTTTTATGCAGAACAACAGGTCTTAATCGATTAATACGACTTGTTAATTAATTAAGGTAATTCTGGATTCGTTTTCACAAAAACTGTCACATCTTTAATCTATTAAGGATATTCTGGACTTGTTAATTGATTAAGGTAATTCTCTATGATATGGACAAGAACTTGGTTGTATTAAGTTTCTAAGATTTTATGTATTTATGTTGGATTAAGTTAAGAATTGACTCCGATAGGTGATTTTGAACTAGTGGTTTGGATTGTATTTTGAACTAAGTTTCTATTTTGAGGAAAAATTCTATCATTGTGAGCACTTGAAGTTAGTGTGTGTGTATATATATATATATATATATATATATATATATATATATATATATATATATATATATATATATATATATATATATATATATATATATATATATTAATAGAGTAAAACAACATCTTGTTGGAAAGACTAGCGATGTATTAGGTTGCAAAAGAATGGAAGAGAACTTGAAAGAATTTTTAGGAAGGGTGAAAAAAGTTTGGGAAGTCATAGATGACGAAAATCCTTATAGTCTTAATGTCATGGAATTAGATGGGGATGACGAGCAAGAAATACCTCCTCCACAATCCGCTGAAGCGGTGGTTAACAATATTGTACCTCTCTTAAAAAAACAATATTGTACCCTCATCGCAAAATTCAAAAAGGAGAGAAAATAGTGGTGTAGCTGAACTCTGTGCTCCAAGAACTACCCTAGGAGCTCAACCAACAATTAAGAGTATTCTTGCAGGTAAAGAAGATTTGCATAGGGTTGATCTTGCTATTGCAACACTTTTCTTTCAAAATTGCATTAAACTCAATTTTTGGCTTACAGAATCCATTCATAAATATAGAGACCTTCCCTTACTATTCCTGCCGACAAGACCTTTCATAAATATGAAAACGAAGACCTTCCTTTACTATTGCTGCCGACAAGACCTTTCCGCAGCCTCTGGCTCCAATTCTAGAAAACTCAATGAACATTGTATTCATATATGGCCGAACAATCGCAACATAAAACTCATTGGAGTGAAGATTACATTTTTGAATCACACGCATTTCACCTCCACCACGAACTCCCTTTTGGAATAAAGAACCAACTTGAGCACCTTCTATATAGGCATTGCATGCCTCCAATATGTTAGTTGCTCGGCTAACAAAATGGCCAACAACAAAATCTTCAAATTCCTGAAACCATAAATAAATCTTAGGGCTAAAAAGTAGGGACTAAAATGTCAATAAAGCGCTATTAAAAGTCACAAAGTCTAAAAGCAAAAAACCCAAATTTTATAGGAACCAAAAATTGGTGAAATTTTTTGAGGGACTAAGAATAAAAAAACCCAAATTTTATAAGGACCAACAACATATTTAACCCTAAATCGTATAAACAATTTATTCAAGCTAAACTAACATAGCAAGGCAACAAGACCACTCAAAACAAACGGGCGATCCAGGTGAACATGGCAATCCAACAAATTAAAATCAAATCAAGACTAGAATCAAACCTTTGGTCTTTTTGTAATTGTATGATACATCTTCAACAACGAATAAGCAAAAGCCTGCTCATTGTAAAGTAAGGAGATACTTGCCACATCTATAATATTGGCAATTAATCCTGGAGGAAAACTGAGGAACGGATTCGCACTCAAGACAACATCTCGTATGAAGATTAGTACATCGAGGGTTGAAACAGGTGGATACCAACACTCATTCTCGTCATTGTTTTTCTGCCAGATTCCAAGGAAATTAAGGTCTAGTTTACCCGATCCCTCAAAAAATGGACTCAATGTGTTGTTTAATGAAGGTGAGTAGACCAACTGTCACAAAATTTTCCCTTTAGTTAGACTTGGGGAAAAAAGCGTAATAACAACATAATATGTGTGAAATAATAATATTAACCACATACCGGCAGTACGTAAGGAAATCGGCGGGGAAAATAAATATCAAAAATAAAAAGCCCATTCTGGTACGGGGTTCCTTCTGGTCCAATAACCATAGCTTTTAGAATATCCATCCTTGATTCGTAAACTCGCACAAATATTGATGAATCTGATGATGATGATGATAAAAAAAAGTCAAAGAAATAACAAGATTGAAAAAATACCGAAATGACTTATGGTATTAGACCACACTTTTATAGTATTTAACGGTTATAAATTTTAATATCAAAACAAATATCTTGACACCACCAACAAAAAATTTGATAAGCAATATATCATGAAAATAAGCAAAAAAAACCATTGACGTGACAAAAATCAAATCTACCATTTCAATAGCAATGGGATTGGAGTTCTATGAAAAATTATAATAATGATTGGATACAACCCAAGGAATAACGATTCATCAGCCTGGAAAGAGAAACAAGATACCTAAGAACCCTATATACACAGATCTAAGATACAATTTTTTTAAAAAAAACTCAAGATACGACATGACGAAAATACGTATATGTATGTGAGACAGACTAGCATTTAGGAGAGAAGATTACTTAAGTGTAAGAAAGGGGAAATGAAGGTCTAGGAAATAGGCCCAAATAGGTCAACCACCAAATTATTCCCCAAGGGAAAATGATTAGTGCTAGCTCAACTTCTGCCATGTGGGGTGTGTGTGTGTATTGCATGGTAGTTGTAAGAATCGGGCGATTCGTATCGCGATACGATCCAAAATATGTATCAAACGAGGCAAATCGTGAAGCGAATCGTTTGCATGTCTGAATCGTGGTCCGAATCATTGGAATCGCGTCGGAATCGCATGAATCGCGATTCGCAAGCGCTGCGTACGATTCTGTGAGCATCTCTGTTCGGGTCGGGTCGGGCAGGCCGTTTCTCTAGGGAACTTGATCATGCTGTTACTCTGAAGGAAGGATCCTCTATCCCTAATACTAGGCCATATAGATACCCCTATTATCAAATAAATGAGATAGAGAAGTTTGTGAAGGATAAATTTCCCATGCCCATCACAGATGAGTTGCTTGATGAAATTGGGGAAGCCAAAGTGTTCTTCAAGCTTGATTTGAAGTCTGGGTATCATCAAATAAGGATGAGAGAGGAGGACAGACCCAAGGCAGCTTTTAGGACTCATGAAGGCCATTATGAGTTCCTAGTGATGCCTTTTGGGCTAACAAATGCTCCCTCAACTTTCCAAGCCCTCATGAACAAGGTACTTAATCCTTATTTGCAGAAATTTGCTTTGCTATTTCTGGATGACATCCTAGTTTATAGGGTTGATGAGGAAACACATAAAACTCATTTAAGATTGGTTCTGCAAGTGCTTCAAAAACATCAGAGGCATGTGAATAAAAAGAAAAGTTCTTTTGGGTAGCTCAGTTAGAGTATTTGGGGCATATATAATATTGGCAATTAATCCTTCTGGTCCAATAACCATAGCTTTTAGAATATCCATCCTTGATTTGTAAACTCGCACAAATATTGATGAATCTGATGAATCTGATGATGATGATGATGATAAAAAAAAGTCAAAGAAATAACAAGATTGAAAAAATACCGAAATGACTTATGGTATTAGACCACACTTTTATAGTATTTAACGGTTATAAATTTTAATATCAAAACAAATATTTTGACACCACAAACAAAAAAATTGATAAGCAATATATCATGAAAATAAGCAAAAAAACCATTGACGTGACAAAAATCAAATCTACCATTTCAATAGCAATGGGATTGGAGTTCTATGAAAAATAATAATAATGATTGGATACAACCCAAAGAATAACGATTCATCAGCCTGGAAAGAGAAACAAGATAACTAAGAACCCTATATACTAAGTACTATACAGATCTAAGAATAAGATACAATTTTTAAAAAAAAAATTCAAGATACGACATGACGAAAATATGTATATGTATGTGATACAGACTAGCATTTAGGAGAGAAGAAGATTACTTAAGTGTAAGAAAGGGGAAATGAAGGTCTAGGAAATAGGCCCAAATAGGTCAACCACCAAATTATTCCCTCAAGGGAAAATGATTAGTGTCGGCTCAACTTCTGCCGTGTGTGTGTGTATTGCATGGTAGTTAGTATTGTAAGATTCGTATCGCGATACGATCCAAAATATGTATCAAACGAGGCAAATCGTGAAGCGAATCGTTTGCGTGTCTGAATCGTGGTTCGAATCATTGGAATCGCGTCGGAATCGCATGAATCGCAATTCGCAAGCTCTGCGTACGATTCTGTGAGCATATCCGTTCGGGTCGGGCAGCCCGTTTCTCTAGGGAACTTGATCATGCTATTACTCTGAAGGAAGGATCCTCTATCCCTAATACTAGGCCATATAGATACCCCTATTATCAAAAGACTGAGATAGAGAAGTTTGTGAAGGATAAATTTCCCATGCCCATCACAGATGAGTTGCTTGATGAAATTGGGGAAGCCAAAGTGTTCTTCAAGCTTCACTACAAAAAACGAATCAAATAGTGGGGGTTTTATTGCGGAGGTTTTAAAAACCCCCTCAGTTTAACAATAAAAAAGGAACCCCTCGGTCAGGAAGTTGAAAATGTTGATTCAATTTACGGAGGTTTTAAAACCTCCGTTGAATGTCAAGAAAAACCCCCGCTAAATGTAAAATAAAAAAACAAATTTTTTTTTCGCTAAACCTGTTTCCCTCCATCAGTTTCACGTTCCCTCTTCTCACTTTGACTGCTTCACAAAAAAAAAAACCTTCACTCTTCTCGTTGCATTCACGTTCCTCATACGCTTTTGATTCTCACTCTGCTCCTTCGTACGCTTCCCTCGCACCATCGCCCTCCACGGCTCCGCCCACCATCGCCCTCCACCCACACTCCCCACCCTCACCCTCCACCCACACCCATCATCCTCCCCCACCAGCGCCCTCACATTTCCCCAAATCGTAAACCAACTTCTCAATCTCAGCAATACTCTCCTCCCTCGACCTCCGCCTTCCTCCGCCGTTTCTAGGCCGTTCACCGTCGTATCTCTGCCTCTTCACCGCTACAACCTTCTTCTACTCAGGTATTCTATTAATTTTCTTAATTTGTCTCAAATTTCACTAATTGCAAAACCCTAAAATGATTTTATGCAGATTCCACACCGTCCTCCTTGGTTGTCATTATCGTCTCAAGATCCGTGTGGATCATAGCAACGAGATGATTTGGGGTTTCTTCGATTCGGATTTGGGGTTTCTTCGATTCGTCTCGCAAGAGGTTCATGGGTTTTGATTTCACATGATTTGATCCTTTTGCTGTTGATTTCTCCTTCTTTTTCATCTTTTTTTTTTGTATATTGTTGTCTTCTTTCAGCCAATCAGTTCTTCGATGCTTCTTTGCAGCGAGAAGTTGGCACCCTCTTTGTTGTGGAAATAAAAAACTATACGAGAAAAGGTGTGCTCCCTTTGGACGTTCCTGGAATATTCAATGTTTCATTTGGGTTCTTAATTGTTTTCTATTGAGTCATAGGGCTTATTTAATTTTACTGGTTTAGGTTTTTTCCAGGTTTCCTCCATCCATAATCACTCTGTTTAAACAATTATTTCTTTTCAAAATTATTTTTAGGAACCGAGTGAAAGCAAATTTCCATGGGTTTCCATTGTTGTGAAGGAAAGAGGTTTGAAGGTTTACCTTATCATTTTGTTACTCAATAGCCACTTGGTTTTTTATCAGGCCTCAGCCATGGGCATATTTTGTTCTATCTAATTTCAGTGAGCTTTGCACCAAGTTTCATTAGGTTTCGTTATTTGCAGGAGAGCTATTTGGCGGGCTCATTGCATTGATGGTCATGCAAGCTATCAAAGTAAGACTGATTATTAAATACCTTTCTCTTCTATTCTTTTTCCTGTTTATCAATAATGTTGGAACCTATGAAAAGGTATCACTACAATGATATTCTGATTTGGACTATTAAATGCTATCACAACAACAATTTTTTGTATTCAATTCTAATACCAAATATATAATTTTATAGTTGATAATTTATTGATTTCTACAATGATATATTGGATTCCTCCCACCTTCACACGACCTTACTGCCTTATTGGATTCTTTATTGTAGCTCTCATTTTGGAAACATTTTTTATATTGTTGATTCCTTTTTCTTAATATATGTATTTGGTTCAAATATGATTTGTTTCCAATATGACTGAGGTCTGGCCATTTATATTGATTCCAGTATGGTTTTCTTCATCACCTTTGTAGCAAATGATATCTTCAATAGTAAATGTGTTATATGAGGTGTCATCATTGCCTGGACTGACTGGTCCTTGGTTTCTGTCATATTCTCAGTTGACAGAGAATGTTTACATGAATTTAGACATCATGACATGATTTACGAGATTCATTTTGCCTTTCCCCATCTTTGCATATCCCCTTTATTTGGTGAGTTCCTTTTTTTAAGACAAATATTATTGTGATATTATATGGTTCAAGAATCTGACTTTTCTTTGTGATCTAATTGCATTTCAGTGGAAGGAACGCCCTGTAAAGAAAGGCTTCCACTTCAATCCCTGCAAAAAAAATCTTTTCTCACTAAATGAGAGAAAAGAAGAGATAATCTGTCATTCTTAACCAGTCCATCTTTAGTACCATTCTACAGGGATATCTCCATCTTTATTGTGTTTTCCATGAGCATTTCGTTTGTTTCTCTTGTCACTCTACACTCTTGTTTTCGTTGCATATTTTTCTACTTACGGTTTTCCTTATTTATGTCTAACAGAGCAAATTATCCGGCAGTTATGTAAGATTGGTTCAAAACGAGTTCTCTGCTTCCCGTCAAAGGACTTTAGATAGAGGTTTTTCTTTATTAAACCTCATTATTACTGATTCCACATACAGGATGTAATGTAGTTGAAGTGATGGCTTCCCGAACTTTTTGTTGTTTAATATTAATTGATTTTCTCATTTGGCATAGTATACCTCATGTGAGAGTCATTGAACTTATTACAGTGGTAGACTTGAATATGTCAAGTTCAGCTACTTTTCTTCAGGCCATTCCTCATTAGTTTCATAATTGTGGTCCAATAATAAGTTTAAATGTTTAATATTGATAGAGAATGTCAATATGAGCACCTCACATCACAAGTTAACTCACCAACAGTTCCACTCAGCAACAGATTCAGTTGCTTAGTTAATAATAGTTAGTTTCCCAGCTGTACTTATTAAGACAACTGGCAAAGTTTGTTAGTTAGTTAGTGAACTTTCAAGGCTCAATACTTACTATAAATAAGTGTATTTATTTCTGGTTCAATCAATGAAAACATGAAAGAATTCAGTTTCTCTGAAATCCATTAAATATTTTTACTAAGATTAAGCATGTAAAGTATACTCTAATAGTGCTCACAATAGCTAATGTAATTGGTAGTGTGTGTAAGAGGATGTCCTGACTACTACCGGGAAAAACATATAAAAGAAAAGTTTGGATAGTTGTCTTTTAGTACTTATCTATTAATCTATTAATAATATTTAGCATATGTAACTTGACACTTGTAACTATTTATATTCATATGTGCCAGTTTTCTTTTGTTTGCAGCTCTTGAGGAAATGAAATACTTAAGTTACAGGCTTGGAGTGCCTGATGAGAATTTGTCCCAACAAGCTGCGAAGTTTTATAATGTATGATACTGTTTCAATTTCATCCACGTCATTGCTTTCTACTTATTTATATATCGAATGAAGATGATTTTCTTTTTATTTAATCAATCAATCCTTGACTTTGTCATTGAAGATTGCACTGGATCGAAATTTCACCCGAGGGCGTAAATCAGAACTAGTACACGCCTCATGTCTCTATATTTCATTCCGGTATGTGATCGTTATGGCATGCGTTTTTGCATCAAGATGCATCTCTAGCATTCTTCCTACATTTATTATCTTATAGTTCAAATGAATGACTGCATGATGTGAAAATTTTGAAGATCCCTTGTCCTAAGCTGTTCCGATAATGATCTTAATATATATATCAAACCATTATTTTTCAATTTTTTGGTTAGATAAAAGATATCTGTTTTTATCACTTGTCTGCTTTAAAATTAAGCCTGCATATCTACCGGTTATGATAGGCTAGCCTACCGGCGCAAAGGCGTGCATTCGTGTGGGACACAAGTCATTTTGGTGTATTTTTGTGGTGAACTATTATTCATCTGTTGGATTGTGGTTCTATATTTTATTTTTCTAGATTTATGAGATAGTGATAAAACTGGAGCCGATAATTGAGAGGAAAAGGATTGTATTATTCAAGAATTGGGCAAAACTCCCCATTGAATGTTGTTACAGAATCTCACAGGCTATTCGAGGTGCCTGAACCATCCCAAAACACATTTACAACAAACTAACTGCTTACTTCATCTCTCCTTCTCCTATAATAGGTATTCCTCTAACTACTAACTAACCTGCCATAGTCAGTTACAGTTATAGGAGGTCACCCCGTTCTAACAGATAGCATTTAAGATTAGGGTGCATGTAGTCAGGGTAGAATTTGAAATAGGAATTAGGAAACAATGTTAAGACAGTTTGGTTCTTAACTTCATTTAGAATGACTATTTGAGCTTGAGCTTCCAATTCCAATTCCAATTTATGGATGAATTTCCTACTAATGTAGCAATATTGTCTTTTCAATATTATGAAACCATTACTTCGTTTGATGGGAAGGCATATAGACAGAGTCAGAGGCTACTTATTACAACTACATTGTAAGAAACTAAAGAGAGAGGTAAACTCTTTCTGATTGAAAATATGCTGAAATCATGTGTTGGAAGGTCTACGTGACATAGTCATATGACCCGACTACTAGTTGTAATAGAGGCCTTTGTGAGATTGTCTTATATTAATTGACATTGTAAACTGTTAAATAGTTTGATTGCATCATATCTTTTTCTTTATTCTTTGCAATATTTTATTTTTCATGCTGAAATTGTGTTTCTTCTTGCAGGCTTGAAAATAAGCCATTCCTTCTTATTGATTTTTCAAACTTATTAACGACAATTGTGTGAGTATACTTTTAACTTTTGTTACTAGAGTTTTGACACTACTTATATTTTCCAATATTTGGGTTACTTATATCACAACGTATCTGTTTTTGTGAATGTTGTTTGTTCATTTCTTTGTTGTCCAGATTTGTGCTTGGACCAGTTTTTTTGCAGCTTTGTCAAAAACCTGTTGATCCTAGTCTTTTTATCATGAAATATACTACTTGTAAGCATCCTTTTTTACCTCAGTTTGTTTGATTAGTTGAGTAAAATATTTTGTGCTTAGGATAGTTTGGTTGCTTTGCAGCACATAGGTTATTTGCAGTAAACCTGTGAATTTTTCGCACTTCACGAAAATAGACATTTTTATTTTAGAGCTGCTGATGTGGCTGTTTGCACTTCATGACGTATGTTAGTTTTTAAAATAATAACTATGATTTGGACTTGTGCTATTGATTTTTTAAAACAGATAATTACAATGATTTGGCTCATCTCTTGAGAACTGAACTAGGACAACAAGCTCAAGGAAGGCTTGTAGTGGCTCAAAGGGAGAGCATTGATGCCACATTAAAGGTAATGTCTATTTTCTTATAATTGGAAACACTTATAGCATTTGTTTCTTCACATTTTTGCTGTTTTGGTTAATCTACTTCTTCTTAGCTAACATTATCATATATATATATATATATATATACTCTCTATGTTATTAGATTTGAAACATTGATTTGTGCATGGAAATGAATCTTCCGATTGGCTTTATTAAAGGGAGTAATACACCCCCATTGCTTTGAGGAGCTGAATGAACTAAACAAGAGGACGTTAGAAGACTCCATAAAAATGGTAGAGACTATTGCTAAGGAGAATATAGCCAAGAATTAGCAAGACAAGAAAGAGAGAAATATGAAGTTGTAGCATTGGTTAATGTTTTTTAGGAAGGATCTTTTAGTATAAGATTGTTTTAAGCTATGATAGATTTTTAAGTTGTATTACACTGAATATTTGAAATACATTTATGTATCATGGTTATATTTTAAATAAAGTTTTGAGCACTTTGATTAAATTCTCATGGTTATATTTTTCATGAAGTTTTGAGTACTTTGATTAAATTTATTGTATATAACACTGGGTGTTTGTAATAGAAGCTAATAAAGAGGTGAAGGGAAAACCTTCTCAATTATAAATAATAACAAAAGAGTATTAAGATTCTATATAGAACATTTAGAGGAGGTTAAAAAACCCCCACAAAATAACCCCCACTAATCGTGGGGGTTAAAAACCCCCGCAGTAAAACCCCCGCAAATAGTCTCGATACCAGCGTTTTTTAAAAACCCCCGCAAAATGATTGCGGGACTTGAAACTCCGGCGGTTTTGAAAAACCCCCGCAGTTTGATTTGCGGAGGTTAAAAACCTCCGCTAATTGACTTAAAAACCCCCGCTATTTGATCTGTTTTTTGTAGTGCTTGATTTGAAGTCTGGGTATCATCAAATAAGGACGAGAGAGGAGGACATACCCAAGACAGCTTTTAGGACTCATGGGCCATTATGAGTTCCTAGTGATGCCTTTTAGGCTAACAAATGCTCCCTCAACTTTTCAAGCCCTCGTGAACAAGGTACTTAATCCTTATTTGCGGAAATTTGCTTTGGTGTTTCTGGATGACATCCTAGTTTATAGTGTGGATGAGGAAACACATAAAACTCATTTAAGATTGGTTCTGCAAGTGCTTCAAAAACATCAGAGGTATGTGAATAAAAAGAAATGTTCTTTTGGGCAGCTCAGTTAGAGTATTTGGGGCATATAATATTTGGAAAGGGAGTAGATGTTGATCTAGGAAATATCCAAGCTATGTTAGATTGGCCCGTACCAAATAATATGAAGAGATTCAGAGGATTTTTGGGGCTGACTAGTTATTACTAGAAATTTGTACAGAATTATGGTAAAATAGCTTGGCCTTTGAACCAACAATTGAAGAAGGATAGGTTTATGTGGGATGACAAGGCCCAAACTGTTTTTGAAGCACTGAAAACAGCAATGAAATCATTATCAGTGTTGGCTGTTCCGAACTTTGACAAGCTATTTGTATTACAGACAGTTGCTTCTGGAAAAGGAATAGGGACCGTTCTGATACAAGAAGGGATATCGGTAGCGTACATGAGCCAAACTATGTCTGATAGAGCTTTGAACAAGTCTGTGTATGAGAAAGAGCTTATGGCAGTGGTGTTAGCTATTCAAAAATGGCGGCACTACTTGCTAGGGAGGCACTTTGTGGTCCACACAAATCAAAGAAGCTTGAGGTATCTCACAGAACAGAGGCTCCTAGGAGAGGAGTAGCATAGGTGGATGTCTAAATTGCTTGGATTTGATTTTGAGATAAAATACAAGCGTGACATTGAAGACAAGGCAGCAGACACACTATCCCAGAAATTTCCATTTCAACTGTGCGGCTTGGTGATTGGGCAAAATTAGATGAGCAAGTGGCAAAGGATGTGAAGCAGAAACAGATCCTGCAAGGGCTGTTAATTGATGCATCAACTCATGTTGGATATAAATTAGTCAAGAATCACCTATACTACTAAGGGAGAGTAGTGATCCCTAAGAAGTCTACCCGAATTCTTATGATTTTGAAGGAATTGCACGATGAAGTTAGTGGAGGACACTCAGGATACTTCAAGACTTATAAGAAGGTGGCAGATTTGTTCTACTGGGAAGCAGCATGAAGAAAGGAATTCAAGAGTATGTGCAAAAGTGTGAGGTGTGTCTAATGAACAAGTACCAAGCCTTAAACCCAGCTGGCGTACTGCAACCATTGCCTATACCTTCTCACATTTGGGAGGATATTTTCATGGATTTCTTAGGTAGTTTACCCAAATTTGGAGGGTATGACACCATCTTTGTTGTGGAGGATAGACTCACCAAAAATGCTCATTTTTTTGCTCTTTATCACCCCTACACAGCCAAGGATGTGGCTGAGCTATTCCTTAGTAACATGGTGAAGTTGCATGGGTTCTTGGCTTCAATTGTTTCAGATAGAGACGGGGTGGGACAGGGTTTTCATCAGCTTATTCTAGACGGAGTTATTCAAATTAGCAGGCACAAACTGAAATATAGTTCAGCTTATCATCCCCAAACCGACGGGCACATAGAGGTGGTGAATAGATGCTTGGAGACCTATTTGAGGTGTATGACAGGATTTAAACCTCAGCAGTGGCATAAGTGGTTGTCTTGGGATGAATTTTGGTATAATACTATCTACCATTCCTCTATCAAAATGACCTCATTCAAGGCCTTATATGGGAACCCTTGCTGTTATTAGAGGTGAAACTAGTAAAACACTTATGGAAGAGGTGACTCGCGTGACCATGGATAAAAATGAATTGCTGGATTAATTAAAGAAACAATTGGAGTTGGTTCATAATAGAATGACACAAGACAACAAGCTGACAAGCACAAGAGGGAGTTGAAATTCAAAGTTGGTGATTCTGTGTATCTGAATATTCAACCTTACAAGCTGAAGAAGTTAGCTACGATGGTCAATCAGAAGTTGAGTTCAAGGTACTATGGACCCTTTGAAGTGTTGGAAAAGATAGTGGAAGTGGCACATAGACTGAAGCTGCCAGATGACACCAAAGTGCACCCTGTATTTCATATAGCCCTGCCGAAGAAAGCTGTGACAGCAGACACAGTTGTGCAGCCCCTGCATTCTTTCATTACAGCTGACTGGGAATTGCAAACTGATCCGGAAGTAAAAATTAACAATGACGGGGACAAAGATAGATGACATGGAGGCGATAGTGAAGTGGAAATACCTCCATGATTGTGAGAATTCCTGGGCAAATCTGAGGGATATGATGGAACAATTTCCAGACAAGGTACTTTTTCACGGGGGGGTTTTCAAGGGGGGGGGGGGTGTTGATCGGACCAACATTTAGGATAGAAGAAAATTACTAAAGTGTATGAAAGGGGGAAATGGAGGTCTAGGAAATGAGCCCAAATAAGTGAACCACCAGATTAATCCCTTATAGGAAAATGATTAGTGCCAGCTCAGCTTAAATCATGTGGGGTGTTTTGGAGAGAGGCAGGCTAGAATCGTTTTGGGGAATCAGTTGGGATTTTGGGGAATCAGTTGGGATTCTGTAACAGGAAATTTGGTTTACTAGGGAAGATTGAATTCCGAAGCAAACCACCCCATAACAATGGAGTCTCAATGAGAGAATGAAACTCGGATTGCTATGAGGAAGAAGATAAAATGCATTTCTGCAAGAGAGTATTGAGTGAGAGAGGAATAAGTTTGTTTGATTGCAAATTGGTTGCCTCTTTCATTTCTTTCACTCACTATATAGTGTGAGTTGGTTACAATGTATCTAGAATATTCCTCAACCAGGAGGTGGCAAGTAAAATGGTAAAAAGATAAGTAAAATGGTAAAAAACCTAAAAACTAGTTAAGCAGAATTAAAATAACCAATTACAGTATGGTAATACTGTAACAATACCCTCCCCTTCAAAAGATCCTTGTCCTTAAGGATAAGTAAAAAACAAGTGCCATGTTTGAGAGGTAAAGCTTTCCATTTGATAAGAAAAACCCTTGGAGCAAGAACACTTCCATTGTAGATCATCTTCCTATGCAAGACAACCACAACTACATGATGTTGAGGGAAAATCTTACTATAGGCCAGGAGCAAATCACAGCAAGTGGTCAAAACTGTCTTCCATTTCATCAATACTTTAATAGCTGGATCTTTTCCCCTATGAATCATCTTCCTATGCCAAACATCCATATTTTCATGATGTCGAAGGACTAGTGGAGAACTTTTTGGTACCTGGTGGGTTGTAGCAGAATTGTTATCTAGACATAGCTTGTACTTAGGCATCTGGGACACCTTTGGAGCCTTTAGATAAAACACACATTGTTGAGCAGCCCTTGTCAAAATAGAACAAACCAGAACAATATGTTCACCATTGGATAAAATACCATTTGCTCCAATAAAATTCAAAGTAGGATTGGTCACAGTAAACTTAACCATATAATCCATGTGAATTGATTCTATAGCGTGACCATATTCTAAGTGCGCAACATATGTAGCATTCCTATCAGCATTTGCAAGGAAAAGCATATCAATAACCCAAATTACTCCAATGGCAATAAAATAGTTGTTGATGTTACTATACCACTCCGGAGTAAGTTTGACATATATCCCTGTTGTTATGAATATATTTCTGCTCCAATCCTCCCCTAATGCATGTTTGACAGATTGTATTTCATTCACATGCTTCAATATTTTTTTTAAAATGTCCCAGTACAGTACCACCCCATTAATATCAACACTATCCTCAAATGCTTTTATGAATTCAGTCCATATCCCAAAAGCAAACTTGCCACCTTTCCTGATCATTCCACCATCTAAAGTCAGAGCTCCATCATCAATGTATGGGAGAGCATCTAGCATTTCCTTCTTGGTTTTATATCTTTGTAGACAAGAAGAAAGGCCATGGAAAAATATTTCTCTAAGAATCTACCCGCTAGTAGCAAGCAAACACAACTTATTTGGATTCAAATAAATCATGTTCACCCCACAATGACAAAATAGTCTTAAACCTTCAAGACAAATGATATCCAATCTCAAAATTAGTCTTCTGCTAGTATAATATCCAATCCCATTATCCTCCAAACTAAAATCAATTGAAGGCAGTAGCTTATTGGTTATCATTCTACCATAAGACCACAAGATCAATTTCTCACTTAACATTTCCCTATCAAATAACTGTTGCCAAGCTTCTTCTATGTGAGTTTCAAAATTATCAATAGAAATAAATATTTCTGCTCTCAGAAGACTATGTCTTGATTCATTTTGATTGTTAGTAAAGGAAGCGTCATCAACAAGGACCTCGGGAGTTTCAAAATCATCAAAAAACCTAGAAATTTCCATTGCAGCAAGCTTAATCCAATTCTCACAAGGATCTTCAAGGGTGTAAATCATGATAACAATATGAAGTTTTTGGCAAAGCATCCTATATATAAAATTTAGGTATACCTCAGCACCATTGTCAGTTTCCTTTAGTCACTAGTGGACCTGGATCGTAGGGGATGGAGATGATGCACGACACATCCACGGTGAAGAATCTAATCGCTTCACTGAGACGAAAGTGACGCAACTGGTTACGACAATGTTAACTGGGATGATGGAGGGAACTTGCGGTGGAAGTGAGATCTAATGGAAACAGACCCGAATTCAAAACGGGATGTAGCGGCAGAAATGAGAGCGACAATGGACCACCGGGATCGAAACATCTGAGGCTTCCCATGCTATGTAGATCTGATTTTAAGAAATGCGACTGTGGTGGTGCGATATAGATCTGATGGAGAGAGATCGATTTTGGAGTTTGTTGCTGGATACACATGGGCAAAGGCTTGGAACTTGCAACTATTTCTTCGATTGGTGCCTTCTCTATGATGTCATTTCTGATTATTTGGGGATCCATGAGAGGAGGAACTGAATCAGAAATACTTGGGAGCATTTGTGTCTTCTCCGTGTCGCCCTCTTCTACTTCATCGCTGGTCATCAACGACGCTAGCTCATAATCTATATCAGCAACGATTTCATCTTCCAAAGTTGTATTCACGATGTTTGCATTTTCAGGTTCGGGCTCTTCTTCTTCATTTTCGAACCAAAGGAACTGAACCTTTTTGTGAGCTGATTCGTAGTGGTTCTCTTCGGTAATTAGTTTATCACAAATAAAGCATACACCCATTTCCATCTTCTCAAACACTTTTAAGTAACTCCAGATTTTGTTGGCCGCCATGGAAGCAAGCAACAGGATCGTTGCTTTGATACCACTTGTAACAGGAAATTTGGTTTACTAGGGAAGATTGAATTCCGAAGCAAACCACCCCGTAACAATGGAGTCTCAATGAGAGAATGAAACTCAAATTGCTATGAGGAAGAGGATAAAATGCATTTCTCCAAGAGAGTATTGAGTGAGAGAGGAATAAGTTTGTTTGATTGCAAATTGGTTGCCTCTTTCATTTCATTCACTCACTATATAGTGTGAGTTGGTTACAATGTATCTAGAATATTCCTCAACCATGAGGTGTCAAGTAAAATGGTAAAAAGATAAGTAAAATGGTAAAAAACTAAAAACTAGTTAAGCAGAATTAAAATAACCAATTACAGTATGGTAATACTGTAACAGATTCTTGGGAGAGAGAGGCACTAATTGCCTTATTTTGGCTTTTTATTTCATACTAGTTTTCTTGCCGTTGTTTCCAATTCTGGGTGTTTTTAGAATTGTTTGATTAAAAGTCCTTTTGTTGGTGATTTTCTGTTATTTAGATACCTATCAGTATGTGTGTATCATACACACACATATCTACACACAAAATGTTTGTAAAGAGACACTCACATTACTATAAACATATCACTCATATTACTATCCTATCTTAATGTCGATATATGACTATCCTATCTTAATGTACAACGAAAATTAGTTAGGATCCTAACAAGTGAACAGTTAGTCACATATATTTTACCCACCCATATCAGAATATATTATGTCTGCTTTGAATGTATCACAATTTTAGTTTGTAAGAGGTCTCGAAGATGTTACGCATCAATGTGACAATCATGAATTCAGTTGGTAAGAGGTATAGGAGATCTATCTGAGAAGTATATTTAGTTGGATAAACCTATCAAAGTTGTATTTGAGAAGTATCTAAGAAATTTCAGGGAAAATATTTTTAAAAAGAATAAAAACCTATTGTAGACTTTTGGGTACGTATCAATCAGGTGCATAGTTGTACGGATGTACAGTAATACGTTTTCACTTTTGAAGTGTGGGGCTTAATGGCTAAATACTAAATGCAATGACATGGAGATGTTACATTTTACAAGTCATTTTGTAACAAGGAACACCGAACAAACTCACCAAGCAAACCTTTTTCCAAAGTCTCCCACTCCTTTTGCATTACTTTAACCCATTCCTCTGAATTCTGTTAAAAAAAGGTTCACCCATATAGTTAAGATTACAACTAAAACACCGTCTTTTTAGAGGTATTGAAAAAATAAAAAAGTTACCAATGAATTTTCACTGATAAATTGATGTACTGAGGGTTCTTTAACAGAATCAAAATTTTTAAAATTTTGAAATCTTCTCATTATTTCCCGGTGTAATTGGGCACTAGCTGCTGATTCATTCAAAAATTTGATTGCAGTTGGGGGCAATAGGCTTCTAGCTTCTGAATTGAGGCCCAAATCATGCTCTTTGGAACCAATATTAGAAGACTTTGTTTTACTGTCGGAAGATTTCAGAGACTTCTTAAACTTAGATGATTCTACTCCTCCCGAAATATTCAAGCCACGTCGATTGCGCTGTGATGTAGCTGATGACTCTGTCTTCCCATCTGGCTTCATCTGTATATGAGAGAGTCGAGGATAAAAACAAGCTGAAAAATAACCCTAACTCGGTGTGTGTGTGTGTGTGGAGCAAAGCCAAAAATCTAATCACCGGAGCAAAGGAGTGAGGCAAAATCAAATCAAAGGCAGCAAATAACCATTTTAAAATAGTACTAAACCAATGAACAAAGGGAAAATCTAATCATAAACAATTTTATTAGAATTGACTCTCACTACTCATTGGAACCACTCCATATTTGTGTACTAATGTTTTTGGAAAGAAATACTACAGTAAGGAAGCCACCGAAGTAATCAGAATACATATTACAGCCCGATGGATAAAAATGCTATTCATGTTGGAACTGAATAGGCATCACACTGTATTATTAAATATTTTGTCACTCAGAGTGTTACATATATATATACTAATTGCATGACATATGAAGAGTCAGCAATTAATTACACATAATTAAACATACGTAACTGAAAGGAATTTTGACAGTCAACACGAGACTTCGACAGCCAACACAAAACTTCGACTATACTGGTTTACAACAATACACCTCCTAAACCAGTTTAGTTACCTTCTTCAATCCAATGAGCTTCCTCAATTCTTCGAATCTGCTAATCTTCAATGGTTTCGTCAGCAAATCAGCTATGTTGTCCTCTGTTCGACAATATTCTACCTTCAGTTTCTGCTTTGCGACTTGATCACGTAGGAAATGAAATTTGGTCTCTATGTGCTTGCTTCGACCATGAGCAATTGGGTGTTTTGACAAATCTATGGCAGATTTGTTGTCAACTTTCAGTTCGACAGCTTCATTATTCTTCAATTTTAACTCACACAACAGCATGTCGAGCCATTGTGCTTGGCATGCAGCCATAGCTGCAGCTATATACTCCGATTCACACGAGGATAATGCCACCACACTCTCCTTCTTCGAACTCCATGAAATTGGAGCATCTCCATACATGAACACATATGCGGCTGTGCTCTTTCGATCTCCTTTGTCACCGCACCAGTCAGCATCAGAATAACCAAACACTTCTTGGTTGTCTATTCCATTCCCTCTGGGATAGAACACACCCAGATCTATAGTACCCTTGATGTATCTCAATATCCGTTTTGCAGCAACCAAATGTGAGGTATTTGGTTGCTCCATAAACCTGCTTATGAGTCCTACACCATAGGATATGTCAGGCCTTGTGTGACACAGGTACCTGAGAGATCCCACTATCTGTTTGTACAGTGTCGAATCTACAGCCTTTCCTTCGACATCACTTGTCAGCTTCACTGCTGTGTCTGTAGGAATAGCAGCAGGATTGCAATCACTCATATTGAATCTCCTTAGAACATCAGTAGCATACTTCTTCTGATGTAGCAAGGTTCCAGCTCCATCACCAACAATTTCGATTCCTAAGAAATAAGTAAGAATGCCCATATCTGACATTTCGAACTCACTCATCATGTTTTTCTTGAACTCCTCCATATCCTTCTCGTTGGTTCCTGTGAGTAACATATCATCCACATATAGACAAACTATCAGCCAGTCTTCTATATTGGACCCCTTCACATAAATGCCATGCTCATTTACACACTTCACAAAGTTCAGTTGGGATAGAAATGAATCTATCCTTTTGTTCCAAGCTCGTGGAGCTTGTTTTAGGCCATATAGAGCTTTTTTCAATTTGTACACCTTTTCCTCCTTACCATTCATTACAAATCCTGGTGGTTGGTTAACATACACTTCTTCCTCTAAGTAACCATTGAGGAAAGCAGACTTCACATCCAATTGATACATAGGCCAGTTTTTGAAACTAGCTATTGCAATGATCAATCTTATTGTCTCAATCCTTGCTACGGGAGCAAAGACTTCATTGTAATCATATCCAGCCCTTTGTAGAAATCCTCTTGCAACCAATCTTGCTTTATACTTCCCAATTTCACCATTGGGTTTGATCTTAGTTTTGAAGACCCACTTGACTTCGACAACCCTCTTCTGTTTAGGCAATTCGACCAATACCCAAGTATCATTTTTTTCGATTGAATTCAGTTCTTCTATCATTGCTTGCTTCCATTTCGACTGCTTGAGAGCTTCTTCGATAGTTATTGGTTCACAATCAGCAAGTAATGCTTCTTGCAGCAATTCTCCATTTTCTGCAATGGCATTGTCAGGAAATAGTTGAAAATCATTCAATCTCTGTGGCTGTTGTCTGTTTCTTCTTGGTCTACTACTTGCACCTCCTTGTTCATTCATCACTTCATTCACTTCCTCTTGTTGCTCATTCAATGTCACTGCCACTGGTGTGTCCTGCACAGGTTCCAGTAACACAGCTTCGACAGTGTCACTCTGTGTCGAATTGTTAGTGATGTTCGACACACTATAGTTCTGTCGAATTGTGTTTGTCGAATTGTTCCATTCCCATCCCTTCGATTCCTCAAAGATCACATCCTTGCTAATCACCACCTTTCGTCTATTTGGATCATACAACTTGTAGGCACCAGTCGAATGATAACCCAATAGAACCATTGGTTGAGCCTTGTCATCCAATTTCTTTCTCAATTGATCTGGAACATGTCTGTAACACAGTGCCCCAAACACCTTCAAATGCTTCACACTTGGTTTCTCACCACACCACGCCTGTTCAGGAGTCATTCTATCCAGTCTCTTAGTTGGGCTTCTGTTTAAGATATACACAGCAGTGGTTGCTGCTTCTCCCCAGAATTGATTTGGCATGCTTCGACTCTTCAGCATGCTCCTCACCATATTTAGTACAGTTCTGTTCTTTCTCTCTGCTGTACCATTATGTTGTGGTGTGTATGGTGCTGTGATTTCATGCCTTATTCCTTCTTCTTTGCAGAACTTCTTGAACTCTGTGGAGGTGTATTCACCACCTCCATCAGTTCTAAATCTACTGATGCAGCATCCAGATTCCTTCTCAATCATTGACTTGAAGCTTTTGAAAACTTCGAACACTTCACTTTTCTTACTAAGTAAATAGATCCACATTTTCCTAGTAAATTCATCAATGAATGAAACAAAATAGCTATTACCTCCCAATGTTTTCACTTCAAAGGGCCCACAAACATCTGAGTGAATGGCTTCAAGTTTCCTGGTTGATTGAATCTTCACTTCAGTGTTGTAGGAGTTTCTCGCTTGCTTCGACTCACAACATTCCTTGCACACTTCGACAGGAAGCGTCAAAGCAGGCAATCCATGCACCATACCTTGAGCAGTTAGATTCTTCAGGTATCTGAAATTCAAGTGCCCATACCTCTCATGCCATCTCCACACTTTATCACTGGTGACAGCCTTCAAACATTCATCATTGACTATATTCATACCAACTTTAAAAGTTCTTCTCTTGTTCAATGTTGCTTTCAACATCAGCCTCTTCTTAGGATCATATAGCTTCAGTTCCATATCCTCCATATGAAGTGAACACCCCTTCTCTAGGAGTTGTCCTAGACTTATCAAATTGCATTTCATTGATGGAACGTACAACACATTTGTGATGAGGTATGTTTTCCCATTATTCCTCCTGAATCTCACTGTGCCACACCCTTCAGCATTTATCACTCTATTATCACCAAACCTTATCGATTTCTTTACTGATTCGTCTAGATCAATGAACCAGTTTTTGTTGCCTGTCATGTGGCTTGAACACCCTGTGTCGAGATACCACAGATCATCATCACTATCTCTTGATTCTGCCATCATCACTAGTTCACCACCACCTACTAGTTTGGCCACTTGTTGCTGCACATCTGTGCCACTTTCACTGACTTCTGCCATCAGCATCATTTCATCATCAGATTCACCTCTGACCAACTGTGCTTCTTCGTGAGTACTCTTCGACCTGCATTCATCTGCGTAATGGTCGAATTTCTCACAGTTATAGCATTGCACCTCCTTCTTGCTATAATTCTTGCTTTCTCCTTTATTCTTTTTCCACGCTTCTTTTCTCTTTTGGAAATCACTTTTTTGATCATTGCTCTTCTTCGACCCTTCACCTCCTTTGTTCCACTTTCCTTTCCCTTTCTTGTTCTGGGATTGTGCCAACATCACTTGTTCACTTTCTTTCTCAGCTTGCTTGTTGACCAATCTTGCATGAATTCTTGCTTCACTTGCTTCCAGAATTCCTTGCAATTCAGCCACCTTCAACGTATCCAAATCTTTGGATTGTTCGATTGAAGTTACAACATAGTCGAAATGTGGAGTCAGTGTTCTCAACACTTTGTCGATCTTTCTTCTATCAGTCACAGTTTTTCCATTAGTGCGCATTTGGTTCGTAATCAATGTCAGTCTATTGAAATACTCCCCAATCGTCTCTTTCTCGTTCATCTGAAGCAGTTCAAATTTCCTACGCAGCGAATTCAATTTCACTTGCTTCAGTGATGCATCCCCAGAATAAACTATTGCTAGTTCATCCCATGCTCCCTTCGATGTTTCATATTCTGAAATCTTCTCAAATGCTTCGCCATCAACACCTTGATGGATCAAGAATAAAGCTTTGCTGTCTTTTCTTTGCCATCCACGAAGCGCTTCTCCTGCAGCTAATTGGGGTATTCCGGTTTGCACAACATCAAGCACTTCTTGATACCGGAAAACCACCTTCATTTGCACAGTCCACTTATCGTAGTTCTTGGGATCAAGAACTGGGATCTTCGTTGAAAGGTTGTTCAGATTCGCCATTGCCACGCCTTAAGATCACGAACACGATCGTAAAATCAACGCTCTGCAATTCACTCACTCACCAACACTCGTGTTTCCCTTCCCTAGAATCAAATTGCTCACCACTCACACTTCACTCGTGTTTCCCAGGGATTTCGCACTCGCTCTGATACCAATTTGTTGGAACTGAATAGGCATCACACTGTATTAT
Source organism: Astragalus membranaceus (assembly GCA_039519185.1). Classification (NCBI taxonomy): domain Eukaryota; kingdom Viridiplantae; phylum Streptophyta; class Magnoliopsida; order Fabales; family Fabaceae; genus Astragalus; species Astragalus membranaceus. The sequence continues at coordinate 71,330,281 of CM076850.1, forward strand.
TAAATATTTTGTCACTCAGAGTGTTACATATATATATATATATATATATATATATATATATATATATATATATATATACTAATTGCATGACATATGAAGAGTCAGCAATTAATTACACATAATTAAACATACGTAACTGAAAGGAATTTTGACAGTCAACACGAGACTTCGACAGCCAACACAAAACTTCGACTATACTGGTTTACAACAATAATTCATAGGTATTTTACCAAAAATTTTAAAGACATTCTATGAACACAACTTCTTCATTTTCATTCTTTAAGAAACCGTAAACAAAAACAATTTTGTTTAAATATTACCATATGCATCTTCAGAACAAGATAACTAAGAAGATTATTTTTTAAAATACAAATTGAAGCTTACCATGATCAAAAACAGACACAAGTTGTTGTTTTCTGTAGATATCTTGTGTTGCAGGCTAAGTTTTGATGATGAAGTGGTTAAGAGGTTTTGATGATGAAAAAGACAAAAGCTAAAGTTGATAATAGTAAAAAAGGCCAAAGCCAAAGTTGATGGCCAAAGTTAATGAAAGTGACAAAACATCAAAGTCACAATCCAAGACAATCAAGCTCAAGGATTGAAGATTCAAGTTTAAGGGTAGTCCTTAAATATAAAGGTAGTCCTTAGGGTTTGGGTGTGTCTTAGGAAAAAGTGTAAGCTCTTACGAAGGTCAGCTCATCTCTCAAAGTCCCTTGATTTTCAAAATGCATGCATGCACACGTAAACATAAAAAGCATTTTTGAAAAACCCTAAAATCGATTTCTAACTAATTGTGAAAGTCCAATATCGATTTCTAAACTAAATGAGAAAGTGCATAATCGATTTTGCTAAGCATAAAAATTGATTCTCAAGTGTCTTTAAAAGGAAAGAATCGATTCATATTATTTTTACCAAAGTGCATAATCGATTCACAAGTATTTTTCAAAAAGGAAAGAATCGATTCACACTATCTTTCACTTAGCAAAAGAATCGATTCCTACATGTCTCGGGAAAGCCAAGAATCGATTCATACAAATTACATTGAGTATAAGAATCGATTCCTAGCCCTCCTGGATCTCAAGAATCGATTGCCACCTTTTTTCAAAGCAAGTCAAAATCGATTTTTAGTTAAAAGAAGAATCGATTCCTAGATCCAATGTTTTCAACAAAGAATCGATTCCTACATTATTTTCAACGTAAACTTGTTTTTCTCATAGCCTATAAATAGGCACTTCATAGTCTTCATTTCAAACAACCCATTTCACGAATCAGAGAATTTTTGAGAAAAACTCTTCACGCTTTTACTTTTGCTCGTCACGCACCGTTGGTCCGTCTGAGCTGATCTTTTGCTAAGAGTTAGTTGGGGTTGCATTCTTCAAGTTGTAATATCTGCCTTCATTAGAGGTATTCCTGTCTTTACATTTGTTATTATTTAATTGTTTGTGATTTGTACTAGGGAGTGGGGTATCTCTCTAGGGTAGCTGTTTGTACTAGGAAGTGGGGTATCTTTTTGGGGCAGCTAATTGTAACAGGGGTGGGGTATCTCTTGTTATTGTTATATTAGATTTGAGGGCTCTCCATAGGTGGGGTATCCTAGGAGGAGAGTGCCCGAGTCTGTAAAGGTTTTCCAAGGCACCTGTAAGCCTTGTTGTTTTGGTTAGTGGAAAATCTCACGAGGGTGTGAGGACTGGACGTAGGTCACTAGGAGGTGACCGAACCAGGATAAACCTCTGCGTGCTTTACTGTTTTCCTGCTTTACTGTTATACCGCTTTATATTCTAATTCCTTCGCTTCCACTTAACCTGCGCGAAAATCGATCTAAGTCATTGAAAAGGGGAAAAACGTTTTCGAAAGATCTAAAAAGTTTTAAATCTCAATTCACCCCCTCTCTTGAGACTGAAGCCACTTGGTAACATTTTCAACATGAAAAGGAACTTTACCTCTGATAGAGTCCTAGCCTATTTGCAAAATCCAAAGGACTAAAGAATAGAACTGGAATTTTATTGGTATTTGGTAGCATAACCCACCTCTAGAATTCTATCCTAACCCAGAGATTCTCTACTACTACACAATAATTTCCAAAGGTGCATTAGAAGGGGATGGAAGCCTTTATCTATAGGCTTCCCATAAAGGGGTAGAAAGAAGTGGACCTAACAAATATAACTAACTACCTAACTAACTACCATTACAAAACAACCCTCTAACTAATTAACTCCCTTACAAAACATCCACATTCCCCTCATAGAATAAAACCTGAAAGTGCCTTTACTTGGGGATCCGTCAACCTCACAAAAGTTTTAAGGATATGAAGGACTCGCGGTTAACACAAAAGATGGATGAGGGGTCTACTGCGGCAAGGGAGCTGAAGAGACATGTTGGTAGAAATGTATAATACATAATACATAATACATTTAGATACACATAGAGGAGCAGAGCATAATTATTTGATTTACATAGGATATGAAGGATATGAAGGACTCGCGGTTAACACAAAAGATGGATGAGGGGTCTACTGCGGCAAGGGAGCTGAAGAGACATGTTGGTAGAAATGTATAATACATAATACATAATACATAATACATTTAGATACACATAGAGGAGCAGAGCATAATTATTTGATTTACATAGGATATGAAGGATATGAAGGACTCGCGGTTAACACAAAAGATGGATGAGGGGTCTACTGCGGCAAGGGAGCTGAAGAGACATGTTGGTAGAAATGTATAATACATAATACATTTAGATACACATAGAAGAGCAGAGCATAATTATTTGATTTACATAGTGTATGCAAACCAAGAAATGTAATAATAACCAAAGAGCAACCACGTTTTAGTCTACTTATTTATTATTTATTCACTGAAGTTTTCCTTTTACTTTTAAAGGCTCACAAGCATGCATGGGCAGGAGCTGCATTGTGGATGTATGCTTCCTCTATTGCAAAGTTTGAAAAAAAAAAAAGATGTCTCATAAGCAAAAGAAAGGGAGAAATATTTTGTGACTAAGGTTTAATACTTGTGAAGTTGTGATTGTGATAACTCAAATGTGTGGACAAGTGATGGGGCAGAAGGGAAAATTAATTGCACAGCTTCACTGAACTATGTTAGTGTCATGGGTAAATTCTTGGTCATTATAAAAAAAAATAAAGACATCTATAAATGTTTTTCCCTGTATAGCTTAATAGGTGTTTCTTACATTTTAAAGGAAAATATGGAAAAATACAATAAAGGAAATTACTTATCAAGCATTTGGCCTGCATCTTCTATCAACAAATAACAACAACGATAATTCCAAATCGAACCTATTATCAATAATCAAACTACCAATGCAAAAATAATTAAAAATTACATCTAATTTCCATGAAAAATCTATAAAATTTGTGTGCATTCAGTGATCAAAAAAGATAAAGGGACTTGCTCAAAAACGATAAACAAAGTATGGACAAGTGATGGGGAAAGAAGGAAAACTAATTTCACAGTTTCATAACTTCACAATTAACTTCATCATGATGCCCTTAAAAAGTTACCTTCCGATGAGACACGTTCAGGAAGAAACGCACCAATTCCGTCGACAGCTAAATTGAAACCTGGCTCAATCTCATTGATTTTCTATTATTATGTTAGAGAGGAGGGTTAGGTTAGGTTAACTTGCATTTTGGGCGGGCTGGTGCTAATTTTACTGTGGATTGGGCTGGTTACACGTATGCGGACAATTAATTTTCTACAAAACAACGTTTACAACTCACCCATTCGGCATCATTGTCTGGCTTGGTAGTTGGTACAAAATTGTTTATGGCAATGTGAATCCAGATTATGCAAAAATATTTATTACTAAAGTGTAATTTCAAAATTGAGAAGTCGTGATAGCGAGTCAGAACAATTCACATCTTTAGGTTCATATGTGTGATTCAAACATTTGCCAAGAACTAGAAAAACCCCAAAACCACCTGATTTTTTTCTAACCTAAAAAGCTCAAATCAAATCAAATCAAATTCCACAAACCACAAACAAAGAAAGCAAAATACAGAAAGCAAATCAAATCATTATAATTTCCTATAATCAAAATGAGAGGATATGGAGAAGAGAGAAGAGAGAAACCAGAATGAGGGAGAGAGTTCTTGACATCCGCCCGCTTATTAAAAAGTGGTTCAAAATGTTAAGCGCAAACCCAATTAGACAAGCTACCAAAATCAGGCCCAAAATATTGGACATAGGCCCAATTGGATAAACCATTTAAAATCTAGCCCAAAATGTTGGACATAGACCCAGTTGGACAATCCAGTCCAAATTAAAACGAGACAGCGCTCGAAATGTCATCATTGTAATGATATGGACTTATGACACGAGGACTAAAACAATTGCGATAAAAAGATCGGACAAAATTGGGGTATAACATCATTGATATGGTAAATGTTATCATTATGCTATTTAAATATTAGTATATGATTTGTAATAATGATCTTCTTATTGGTGTAGGAGCTCATGAATTTTGGAAAAATGTAACTTTTCCAATCTCTTATGCTTGGAATTCCATATAAAAATGTTGCAAAAAAAGTGGGATAAGAAGAGTTGACTGTATGACTAGATCCTAAAGAAGTAGACACTCTTATGTTCTTATTTCCCATCATAACGTCTTATTATCTTATTGTAATTTCATGTTACCATAATATTATAGCACATGTGAAATCACATTTCAAATTGCGTGTCTCAAATTCTTTATGTATAAATGGTATTTTTTTTCTTAAACTAGTATGTGTGGTTTATAAGGTTTTGTTTTTTGAAGAAAATTGTGCGTCCCCAATTTTTCTGTATATATATATATATATGGTAATTTTTGTTATACGCGTACTTAGTAGTTTTATAATTTATTTTTTTGAATGGCCAAAGTTTAATACATTATTTTTGCTTAAATAAATATGAGCGTGGTTAAGATTATGCTATATGAACCAAGAAGTTTGATATGCACGTATGCAAGAATAAAGTGGTGTTTCAAACCTATTGATGTTTTGAAGGAGTGAAATATTCTTCAATATAATTGAAGTTTTATCTATCATTTTCTCTCAATGCCTTTTAACTATAATGCTATTGATTAGCTAACTTAAAATAGAGTTAAGTTTGATAGCTATTCTAAGTTTTTAGAATATAACTAAGATTAAATATGTGTATTTTATATTAGATTGTGTACATTATCTAGCTATGACCAGAAGTCATATAGTACCATGTGTACTTTTTATCAACTTGCAATCAGAAGTTTGCAAAATGTAATTTAAAGCTCCAGAAGAGCTAGTGTATAGCTAATTACCTAGAGAACCATTTTTGTACACATTGTACCGTATTATAATCTCTAAAGTCTCATAAAAATTTATTAAGTTTTAAGGATATCATTCCAAATGGATATCATATTGAAACAAAAAATGAATATGTTGAATATCTTTATATAACGAGACATACTTCAGATAAAATAAGTGTAGTGGAAAAATTGTCTCCTTTTTCCTCTGATTTGTACTACACTTATATATGTTCATCACAAACCAAAATTCATCAGAAAAAAGGGGATAAGATGCATATTTATGTTTGACTATTGTAATGAATAAATCATTTTATGTATGTTACACAAATTAACCATGCAGATATAAAGTATTTTTCTGATCTAGATCAAGTCAGATTAAAAGTCAGCTATTATCTACTTGTGGTGACATTGAAATATCTTTATGATCTATAAAACAATCTATGGTTATTGCTTCTTCATTTCATGCCCAAATGCCAACAATTCAAGGAATGTTTTGAAGATAATATTGATTGGAACGCTCCATCAAAAGAGGATACATCACAAGTGACGGCGGAATAGATTGCTCCATATGCACTCACGGAGAAACTCCAGATGTTGAAATTCATATTCTGAAGATGACGCTTCATTCAGGGGGAGAAATTAAGCTGCACTCTTTTTTCCTTTGCCATGGTTTTGTCCCACTGGCTTTTCTGGAAAGGTTTTTAACGAGGCAGTTCCCACTGGCAGGATATTGTACTCTTTTTCCTTCACTAGATTTTTATCCCACTGGATTTTTTCTAGTAAGGTTTTAATGAGGCATATATCCTCGATGGACATCCAAGGGGGAGTGTTATGAATATTATTATTATGTAGTGGATGTCCATCTTTCTCTCATCTTCTAATTACTCCCTTGTAGTGAATTTTCATTAGTGACCACTCACTTGCCAATTCTCACCCTATAAATAGGGTTCACCTTTTGCATAGACACACTTGTGTAGAGTATAATGGAAAGTCTCTCTCATTCTCTTCTCTCTTCTTCTTCTCTATTCTCTTATATGATGGCTCATATTTGTTCTTACTCAAGTTTTGGCTATTTTCATAACAAATGCAAAATAAATATTAAAATCCAGCTTCAGCAATGATGACACCAATCCAAATCACTTTTCATCATCCATCAGTTTATGTTCTGCAAAAATAAATGAAAATATTATGTCAAGAGTTGCATTAAGATCATTCATTATTACTGCCTAAATTTTTGTCTTATAATACTTATAGATGACTGTAAATTTAAATAGGTACCGTATCAACAGTTACATAATCGCTATCTTCAATCCCATCAGTGTTGTTTGCACACCTAGGCAAAAATCCACACCTGGGCAAAAAAAAAGCAAATTTTTATCATCATATATAGACTTTAAAGTCACCTCCTTTTTCATAAATTCACAAATCATTGTAATTCACAAATAAACAAATGAAAGTCATTTATATAAACCCTTTAATAAAACATAAACACACTCATCAAATCTTTGTTGAAAATCCCTGTGTGTAACTGTGTATACAGGTGAACAGAAGATAAGAGAAGGGAATGTCTTTAAATAGAATCAAAGAGAGAAGTGTAGAGAATAATATAACTGCCACTGCAGAAATAAAGAACAAAAAAAACTAAAAACAAAGCAATTACAAAATGTTATCTACCTAGTACCTTGACCACAAACAGAGTGAAGAGAGATTAATTTGAGAGACCCAAGAGGAGATATTTTTGTTTTGCCCACTGAATAGAAGAATGTTTATTTTTTTTTAATTTTTTTGTTGTTTGGTTATTATCTCAAGGGAGATGCAGCTGCAGAGACCAGAAAGAACAGTGAGGGTGTTATGTGAGAATGGAACTATATAGTGAAATGGAATATGGTGAGAGAGAGAGAGAGAGAGAGAGAGAGAGAAGTATCAAAATCATTAGTTAATACTTTTGTATTGTAAGAAGTAATCATTTTGTATTGTAAGAAGTAATCATTTTTAGCTCTTTTATTTGTTAAATTTTTTTTTTAAGCAACCAGGCCGGCAGCCCGAATTTATTAATAAAATAAAGAGAAGACATAATGAGCACAAGGGGGGACTAGACCAAAACCCTTGGTAATGATGACATAATAGAAAGCCCAACAAAGGCCCCTAAAATTAACAACCAAAGAGCTCTAATAAAAGAAAATCTATGGCGACGAGGACGATTCGAAAAGTAAGCAGGGAAGCACCTGAAGCCCCCACACCCTCCACCCACCGCCAACTAAGCACACACCAAACCACCACTGCCAGAACCACCTCACTATCCTCACATTAAGCACACTCCCAAAGATCGAGGTTAGAGGTGGAGGCCAAGAGACGATTGGGACGGGGTCAGAGGCTGCAGCCAAAGGGAGGAGCCCGGTGAAGAGAACTGCTACCTGTAATCAAAGGACCCAAACTCCGAAGCAGGGCAACACCTGAAAGCCCCCGCAGAACCACCGCAACACCCAGCCTCACCTCACTATCCTCACATTAAGCGCACTCATATCTGATCGAGGTTAGAGGTGGAGGCCGGGCGAAAAACAGAGGGGAGGAGCCCGTCAGAGCGAACTGCAAACTGCAGTCTGGCGCCCAACAATGGAATTGCGACAACAGCCACCAAAACAAAGCTGATAAACACAGAGAGAACCCACCAAAACAGCACCCACAGAATCAGCACGCCCCCTGTCTTCCTGCGTCGAAGCACCAGCCGCCACCGTGAAGCCGTGTCACCGGCCAACACCGCGACACAACCGAGCTGGACCGAGGTCGTCGATCATCAGCCACCACCACGGCATTGCGCCACCGGCCAACACCGTGACACAACCAAGCATGACGCAAAATAGCGACATTCAGCGAATGTCGACGACGAAAGACGAGGAAGCGGCATCGAAGGGGGATGATGCAGTGATTGCGGATCCAAGAGCGATCCACCAGCCTCAATCGCGATCAGCACAGACCCCTTCCTGTTGAAATCTTCAAACACCGCGAAACAGAAGCCCACCACGGACCTCCAAAAGCGCGCAGATCCACCAAAAAGGAGGATCCAAACCAGCAACGCCGCGGGGCAGAGTCCTTGAACGGCAGAGGAAGAACAAGATCACGAAGCGAAGCAAGCGGAGATCGAGCAACCCAGATCCCGTATACAGATCGCCGCAGATCAGAGGAACGAACGCAACAGCTCAGAAGATTACAGGGCAGATCGTGAAACATTCACGAACAGAACAAGAAATCGCTCCAGAACGCAAATCTAGAAGATTACAGGGCAGAACGCAACAACTCCAGAACAGCAACAACTCAGAACGCAACAACTCACAAGAAGCACGGCGAGATCCAAATCCAGAAGATTACAGTGCAGATCGTGAAACATTCACGAACAGAACAAGAATAGATGCAATCGAAGAGCAACAGTCTGGAGAAGAGCACACAGAACAGGAAACCGATCCAGAAGAACGAACGCGAACCACGAACGAAAAATCCAGATCCAACTGTTATGTTCAGAACAGAAGAACGAACCACGAACGCAAACCACGAACGCAGAAGAACGAACGCGAACCACGAACGATAAATCCCGATCCAGAAGAACGACCACGAAACACGCGAAACGCCTCCGCAGAAAGAAGCCTCCGCGGAACAGTGGATCGCGAGCACAGATCCATGGAGAAACGCAGATCAGAGGAACAGCTGGGCGAAGGATCGCTGAGAGGAGAGGAGAAGAAACCGGGGAGGGAGCCCCCCCCCTCCCAGCGGCGGCGGCGCAAAGTTCTTTTTTCGCTCTCTTGGTATCCCAATGGTCTTATTTGTTAAATATTTTGCCATTTTAATAAAGAAATAAGACAAATAATAATAATAATAATAATAATAATAATAATAATAATAGTAATAGTAATAATAATAATAATAGCCAAAAGCCAAAAATTTGATATTATTCTATATTTAAGAAACTTTTAATTACCCAGACAAAATTAGGGTGCAATAACCTATAAGTTTATGGTGTAAAATATTTTACTTTCACTGTGTATACTAATCAAATAGAAAACTACAATGATTTATTCTATCTTAGTTTAAAATTATATTATATCTTAAGTTTATTAATTAATATACATATAATATTAAAAATAAAAACGTAATTTTAACCAATTCTACCATGATTGAACCATTGAAGTATCTTTACAAGTTCAATGATCAGTTTGATTTTCAACATATTGGTTTTTTTCTCCCTATATTTAATTTTTTGTCGATCATCAATTTTAAATGTGGTTGAGCGAAATGAACTAGCGAGTTCAACTACACGTTTTAAATCAGGACCTTTCAGTAGGGGTGGACAACAAAAGGGAACCCGCCCAATCCGATTGTTAACCGAAAAAAAAGAAGGCCGGTCGGTTTTTGGCCATTATCGGGTATTTGGAGGCCCAAAATGGTTAAAGGTGGATTCATTTGGTCGGAGGCGGTGGGCTCAAGGGGATCCGGCCCAAACCGAACCCGACCGACCCAGAATGTGACAGTCACACACACGCATATATCACAAATAGAAACAGAAACACGCCTAAAATCTCACAAATTCATTTTCACTCTGAACCAAACATGAAATGAAACCCTAGGTGCGAAATAACCCTCTCCACGCCGCAACTCAACGTCTCCCTCTCCCACGAAACCCTAGCAGTGAAGCTCCCCTCTCCCACGAAACCATCACCGTAACTACAACGAAGCCATCACTGCAACTCACTCACAGTGTACAGGAGGTTCTCATCTCTATTTTTGTCGTCTTCATTTGGTTCTCTTGCAAGTGGTAAGCTTTCTTTCTCCGATTTTATTCTTCTCATCATCTCGTAGTTATTTTGAAGTTGATTATTATGTTTTCTTTGTTCGTTTTTTGTGATTCAGATTTCAAACCTAGGGTTTCATTTATTTTCATTTCTAGTGTAGATCCACTATTTTGAAACTCGGATTATGTTCGTTTCTCTTGTTTCTGTAGCAGCAAAGGAGCTTCGTTCTCTTGTTTCTGTAGATCCATCATTTCGTTCGTTTTCCAAGTGGTAAGCTTTCATTCTCAGATTTTCTTCTTTCCATTATCTGTTTGTTCTTTCCATTCTCTTGTTTCTGAGTTTCAAATGGATTCACTCTATTTTCGTTTTTGTGGTGTTTAAAAATTTTTAGGGTTTCAAAATTGTTGGCTTAAAATGGTTTCTAAGTTCCTTTATCTTCTCTGTTTTAGGGTTTCGAAAATTTTAGGGATATTTTGTTTCAAATGGGTGTTTATATCCTGTTTATATTAGTCATACATGTCATATATGCTATTTATATGTGATGTTTGTTAGTAGTTTCTTGATGCTTGTTAGTTTCTGTTTGTAAAAAGAAATTGAATTGGGTAAATCTGTTTGTAAGTTGATGGTTTAACGGTCTATAAGTTGCTGGTTTAACATGTTAGTTTCTTGATGTTTGTCTATAAGTTGCTGGTTTAATTGGTAAATTTGTGATGTTTGTTTGTAGTTTCTTGATGCTTGTCTATAAGTTCCTGGTTTAATTGCTAAATCTGTTTGTAAGTAATGTGTTTAACAATTTTTCTATTGTATGATCTGAGTTTCAGGAATGGAAGCTCAAAACCCCCCTCAAGCTGCCACTGGCCAAGCTACCACTGGGCAACCAGCAGCTGCTGCAGCTGTAGCTGTTGCGAAACCACCGCTTGGAAAGAAGAGGAAGCCAAATGCAAACAAAAAGAGGGAAAGGTCTATAGCGTGGGATCATTTCGTTAGATTACCGGACGAGGAAGAACCCATAGCAGCTTGCAAACACTGCCACATAAAGTTCCGATGCGACTCCCAGATTCACGGTACGTCTAACATGAAGGCACACATCACACGTTGTCTTGATTATCCGTATTCTCTTATTAATGACCCCAATCAAACTACTCTTAACTTTAAACCTGGGGAAAAGTCTAGTTTAGTCAGCACTAGCACTAATTGATGCTGATAACTGTAAAAAGGCGGTTGCTATTTTTGTAATAGTTGATGAGCAACCATTCAAGGTGGTAGAGGGTGATGGGTTTAGGTACATGATGAGTCAAATGCAACCCCAATTTACTGTCCCATCTAGGAGAACTATTGCTAGGCACTGCTATTAACTCTATCTTGAAGAGAAACAAAAACTGAAAAACCTTTTTAAATCTGATTGCTCAAGGGTAGCACTTACCACTGATTGTTGGACCTCAATTCAGAATCTGAATTATTTAACCCTCACTTCATAGACAACAAGGGAGAGACAGTTGGTAGGAAAGTGGAGGAGGTTCTTAGAGAATGGGGTATTAGGAATGTGTCCACAATTACTGTGGATAATGCAAGCTCAAATGATGTTGCTGTCGCCTATTTGAAGAAAAAATTGAACAATATGAATGGGTTGGTTGGGGATGGGCAGTTTTTTCATGTAAGATGTTGTGCTCATATTCTTAACTTAGTGGTGAGTGACGGATTGAAGGACATGAGTGACTCTATTTCCAGCATTAGACATGCTGTTAGGTTTGTTAGGTCTTCACCTCAACGGTCTGCCAAGTTCAATGAGTGCAAGGAAATGTCTAACATAGTTTGTAAGAAAATGTTGTGTCTAGATGTTCCCACTAGGTGGAACTCTACGTACATGATGTTAAATGCAGCTGAAAAGTATCAGCCAGCCTTTGATAAGCTAGACTATGAAGATTCTAGTTATGCCGAGTTCTTTGGGACTGCTGGAATTCCTACTACATCTGATTGGAACAATGTCCGGGTGTTTGAGAAGTTTTTCAAGTTGTTTTATGATGCAACTAAACAATTCTCAGCCTCACAGTGTGTTACTCTGCATGCTGCGTTTTGTCAACTTGCTTCCATCCACATCGAACTTAATAATTCTGCCTTGAACCTAAACTCAATTCTCGCTAACATGGGTATGGAAATGAGGAAAAAATATGAGAAATATTGGGGGAAAATTGAAAATATTAACCAGCTTCTCTATTTTGGAGTTAGTTTTGATCCTAGGTATAAGTTGAGGTATGTTGAATGGTCATTTCAGTCAATGTATGTTTCAAATTCCACCTTTGCTACTAAACTTTTCAATTCAGTGAAGGTAAATCTTTTTAAGATGTACAATTGGTATAAAGATGCATATGAATTGAAAAATAGTGTTGGGCAGCAACCTGTTCGTCCTTCAGTAGGTGGGGAAATACCTATTGTTTCTGAAATTCTCTCAACTCAAGCAAGGGAAAGTGCTTTTAAGCCACATTTGAGAGAAAGGGATTCTATTGATAAGCAAAATGAATTGGAGAGGTTTTTGGGTGAACCTAATATAGATGCAACAGCCACTTTTGAGATTTTAGGTTGGTGGAAACAAAATTCAGACCGGTACCCTGTGTTATCTACCTTGGTTAGAGATCTTTTTGCTACACCGGTTTCAACTGTGGCATCTGAGAGTGCATTTAGCACTGGAGGGAGGGTTTTAAATACATATAGAAGCTAAGAGACTAGATTTTCGTGCATCTAACAATTTTGGTGCAGTACACAAAGGGGTTCCCTACCGTTGATATATTATAAACATATTAATGGCCAGGATTTTCGACTGCGTACCTGGAGACTAGATTTAGCTCCCAAAGTTTCCAATATTTGCATGTTAGGGTGTCATGTTTTCTTAAATTTATATTTGTGATAATTTGTATTATAAATAAAATTTGTAATGAAATAACATTTGAGTAATTTTTTTCACCCAACTTTTATTTCGCCCAATAGTTAAACTACATTTTTACTGTTTGTAAGAATGTTTCTTCCCCCTTCCCTGAAATTCATGAAACAAGAATCTCTAAAGGAGGAGAAGAAGCGGGAATTCAAAAGGAAAAGAAGAAGGCGTTCAGACCAATAACAAAGAAGAGGAAGGTTGTAGGGCATCGATTTAGGTTTCCGTCTTGGCGACTGCAACCAACATCGAAGACGATTGCTCTTTTGCTATCGCTGGATACTCTGGAGGAGGCGGAGATACGGTGATGAATAAATGTATTTTCCTTTTCAGATAATCGTTGTTTGTGTTTGGATTTGTTAATAGAGTATGATGAGTTTCAGAAAAACGTTGTTTGTTTATCTAATCAGTATGATTGGGGATCGATTAATCAATATGATTGGGGATTTTACTTAAACCCTAATGAATACGATTTTCGATTATACCTTCAAAATTTATTCCCAAATTCTGCCATCAAGTTTTACAATCTACCCTAAATTTTTCGACCAATTATTCTGTTCCCAAATTCTTCCCTATTGATTATAATGATGTGAGGATAACTTAGTAGCTTAATGCGTCGCCCTAAACCCATGTTCAAGTGTTACTCTATTTAGAATAGATTGTATTATATGATTTGATCTGTTGAAGCTTAAATTAAATTAACCAACCCAACCTAATTCTAATATATATTGGAAGCACTTTCTTGTTAATGCAATATTACAGTTAATACTGCTAGTAACAAAATCTTTTAATCCTTTATATTGGTTCTGATAACACAATTCATATAACACAATATCTGTGTAGGAAACTGAAATGAGGAGGTTTTTGGTTCGCTCTGACCATTGTCGTGGGAAGTGTATTGTAAGTATAGTTTTAATTGATATTGCGTTACTTGATTATATAGGAATATAATGTATTCGAGTGTATGATATCAATGATGTTATGTTCATAATCATAAAACTGAAAAACGCTAATATGTTAGTACTTGACATTATCATACATTTGACAAATCATTCAGTAACCTAAATAAACTGAATTGTTATTATTCAAAAAGAGTAGCAGATTAGAGTTCATTCTGTGATCCAACAAGACTATTACCACTGAGATCAAGATGTTGTAGTTTGCTTATTGAAGGATTGATTCCACCATTTGCATCAGTAAATGGATTACTTGTTGCATTATTTTCTTTGCATTTAAAAATGTAATGATCACTTCGTCCAGAGGCTTTCACCTAGATTTACAGAGAAGTGGAGTGCATCAATCGATGATGTGGTATTATTGAACACAAAAGATAGAGAGAGGTGGGTAATAGATGTTGAGAGACACCACAGTGATATTTGGTTTGAAAAAAAACGTGGAGTCAGTTTAAACTACGCCACAACATATAGTTTGGTGATTCAATTTACTTTAAATACAAAAGAGAATTAAAACGTATTTAAAGTTGTAGTGTTTGGTATGAATGGATTGGAAATGCAAACAAAGCATAGAAAAAGAGTAAAATGGCTGTGCACTTTTGCAAGCAAATAGTGACAAGGGGTTTTGCCCCAAAGATGGTAAGTTTTCTTGTATTTAATAAACAATTTATTGAAGTGGTGCTTTGAATATTTAGAGGGATTAAATGCATGATATATAGAGTGATTAAATGCTTTGAATATTTTGACCTAAGTTTTAAGGCCTCACAAAACACAGTGACACAGAGGCACATTAACAGGGCTACAGCTGAGAGTGATATTTGGTTCCAATTTTGCAAATGATATTTAAAGTTTCCTCGGGAGGGACTGATATTTGGTTCCAATTTTGCAACTGAAATGTATTTCAGTTAACTAATGCTTTGAACTAGGTCAAAACTTAATTTTTTAGAATTGAATGTGTATTTGTTAAATAGGTTGTGCCAGATGGGTTCACTGCATCATTTGGAAGACAAATACAAAATTTGCTTACTTTAGTTGGATTTGACAACGTGGGGTGGACGGTTCATTGCTCCTTAATCGCTGGGTCCATCTAGTTTACCGATGGATGGGAAGGGTTCGTGACAAATTACAAACTGAAGAAAAATGATTTCTTAATTTTTAAGTTTGATGGGACCCAGTGCATGCAAGTCGACGTCCTTCGCAGCGATTGTGGGTGCATAGACAAATTTCATAGACAGTATGCTCCTGACCCGTTAGACATCAATGATCAAGTAAGTGAACTATGGACAGCCAAACTTACCGAAGCAGCAGCGAGGAAGGGTAACCCAATGGTGAGTTCACATTCATATTATTATGTAATCAACAGAATTGAAATTTAATTTATTAAATTGATTGGAAATTATTTCTGATGAAATACTATTTCATTTGCATTATAGTACATCCCTGTTAGAGTTGTTAATGATTGCCTACTCATTATGCCAAAACGTGTTCTTGTTAAACTACCTTCAGGCGATTTTAAATATTGGGGCCTGATTGGGAGTCCAGGTCGGAACTACGAATACCACATTGGAGAGGGGTGGTATGAATTCAAAGATGAAACTCATCTAAAGCCTGGTGATCGTGTGAGGTTTAGCAGGAGAGGATATCAGCATTACATGATCGTTGAAGTTGTCTGAGGGAGGTATTTGGGATGATTGTTGGGACATGCGACAATGATGTTTGATGTAGTTGACAATTAGAATGATGGTTGATGTTTTGGATGTAATTGATGTTTTGATGATGTATTGTATAAGGTGGAAGCCTCTTCCAAAACACTTTGAGATATATGTATATGATGTCTACATTAAGACTACTAAGGTTGTATCATTCAATTATCGTTATATTTTTTGAGGTTTTCAAGTGGGTTCTCTAACACAGGTCTGTAGTTGTGTACATCATTGAGATATTTTATGTACCATCGCTCGGACAATTCATCAACATGGACTCGAAATTTGGCCCGACATCCACATCTAGTATAAAATTTTGCTTTTCGGATTTTACCCTCTATATCGTAGTGTTTTTGTTTCCTGTGACATTCCTTGTGGCATACAAATGTCTGCTGAGTAATTTTACCTCTGGAATTCCTCATCACCCTACATTTTCTGGTAGAAAAACCTTTTATGCTCCCATACCAGTTGTAGAACACAAATGCAACACCCATATCTAGAAAATGAAACTTAATAATATACTCTATTGAATTCAAATCTGTCATATTTACTTTAACTAAATCCTCCTTGTTGCGCCCGAAAAAGTCCCCGAGGGAGAACCTTCCTCGTTCACAACTTTTCTAAAGAAACAATGAAGCCGCCACCAATACTTATTTAAGGAAAAGTATTAGAAAAACCTTTTTAGAAAGTGATTGGCCTTTGAAAACTGAGAGTTTTGGGTTCGGGGGTCGGTTACGCGCGGGGAAGGTATTAGCACCTCACACGACCTCTCTATTGATAGGGAACCTTTAATTAAATGTGTGGTTTTAAGTGTTGATTTGAAAAATACCTAATTTGCCTCTTTATTTCTTATTGAAAATGAATTAAAGAACTTAATAAAATTTTTTATTTTTGGCGAGAAAGGAGGAAAAAAGGGTTTTTAGAAAGAAGTGCTTGACGGGACGTGGCCCGCTCCTACGTATCTCCCGGTGCGATGGAGAATTCAAAGCTACGTAGTTCTTGTTTGTCCTGAAAAAGGTTTTTTGTTTTTTATCTTGTTTAATTTTGAAAATCAAGCTTTCATGATGATCAATTGAGCAATGGCTCCAAGTGATCACCACTAGCACTCCATTGTTAATAATCATGCAAGCAAAGGCTTCGCAAGACTACTAACAAAGTTTTTTATTTAGTGAAAATTTTTAGGAAAATTAGGCATTCATGATGATCAATTGAGCAAAGGCTCCAAGTGATCGCCACTAGTACCTCGTTGTTAATAATCCTGCAAGCAAAGGCTTCACAAGACTATTAACAAAGTTTTTGATTTATGAGAAATTATTCTGTCTTGAAGAGAATTAAATTAAATTAAAAAAACGAGAAAGGGGGGAAATGGTAAAATAGGGTGTTATTAGTCGCAAGGGGGTTGTATTATTGAAAACTGGGTGTGAAAAGCAGCAGCCCATTTTGTGAACCGGTCCACAAATTCATGGGCCTTTTTCCGGGGGATGCGTAATACGCAAATGAGGGGTGTAAGTAGTATTGAGTTAAGTGAAAAGACCAAAATGACCCTGGATGTCCACACTATATATGGAAATCCAAAAAAAACCTAAACCTAATTTCCTTCACTCCCTTCTCCAGCCGCGCCGTTCCAACCCCAAATCCTTCCAACCCTAATTTCTCTAATTTTCCCCCTTTCTCCGCCTCGCTTCACGGAACCGTGGCTCCTCCCCTTTCTTCTTCGACCACCACTGTCTAGCCTCATCTCCTTCTTCCTCTCTATTCCGGCACCGTACAGACATACATCATGGGAGAGAGAGATTTTGAAGAGTGAGAAAAACGAAAACAAGAATGGGAGTTCAGGGGGAAAGAGCAGTGGGTTCGGCGTGAGAGAGAGATGGGTGAAAACGCAAAGAGGAAGAGGGTGATGGTGAGGAGTGGCCGATGACCACATCGGTCTATTAGCTGACAGCGGCGGAGGGGGAGAGACCAACGGCGGTGATGGTTGTCGACGCCAGACGCGATAATGGAGACGGCGGCAATGGCTATGTCCTGGTTCGGTTTGAAAGATCGCAGGAGAACAGGAACAGCGACGGCTCGGCGGTGTTTGGAGCTAACGGCCACCGTCTATGGTGGCCGGAACTAGTAGGTGAGGCTTCGGTTCCTCTTTTTATATTTTTACTTTCTCCCTCCTCTCCACTCTTCTAATCTGATTGTTTTGGTGAGAGAGATGAACTTCAGTGTTTTGGTGAGACAGTGATGAACAAGATGAACTTCAACAATGAAAAATAATTTTTTTTGGTGAGTTAGATGAATTAAGGCTAAATAGCACTTTTGGTCCTTTATCTTTGCTCCAGATTTCACTTTGGTCCTTTATCTTTTTTTTGGTCCGTTTTGGTCCTTTATGTTTCATTTTCGTTTCACTTTGGTCCTTTATCTTTTTTTTGGTCCGTTTTGGTCATTTATCTTTCATTTTCATTTCATTTTGGTCCCTCACATTATTATTTAATTCAATTAAAACATTAAAACAATTAAAACAATTAATTCAATTAAAACAATTAAAAAAATTAGAGAAATTACTCCCCCCACCGTGAACCACCGTGAACCACCGTCAGCCACCAACAACCACCACCCACCACCCACCACCACCACCTCCCAAACCCAGATCTGGTTCGCCTAACCACCACCCACCCAACCACCACCCACCTAACCACCACCCGCCGTGAACCCCTCCCCCCTCCCAAATCCAGATCTGGAGAGCTCAAAGCACCACCCAGATGCGACTGCCAGAATCGCAAACCACCACCCACCCCCAAATCGCAAATACCAGATCCAAATCGCAACATCGGAAGGTTGGTACTGGGTAACAGCAACATCGGTGGTGATCGTGATCGATTCACTAGAAGTAGATGGTTGGGTAACAGCAACATCAGTATCACTTTTACGAGGTTGGAGATCATGTTCGGCTTCACCTACTCCTAAGTTTTGGAGGGGATCGACGAGGGGTTGCGATTGCGAACCAGAACACGAGGTTCTGCGATTGCGAACCAGAGCGTGAGGTCAGAGAAGAGGTTCTCGTCAAGGGGCTGCGATTGCGAACCAGAACTCGATTCCGTTGTTAGTTCTGAAGTTGCCGCATCACTTTTACGATTTTGAAGAAGAAGATTGACAGATTAAAGGGTGGGTGGTGGTGGACGGTGGGGGGGGGGGGGGTTATGTTTTATTTTTTTAATTGTTTTAATTGAATTAATTGTTTTAATTGTTTTAATGTTTTAATTGAATTAAATAATAACGTGAGGGACCAAAATGAAACCAAAATGAAAGATAAAGGACCAAAACGGACCAAAAACAGATAAAGGATCAAAACAGACCAAAAAAAAAGATAAAAGACCAAAGTGAAATCTGGAGCAAAGATAAATGACCAAAAGTGCTATTTAGCCATGAATTAATGTGGATACTTAATTTGTTTGGTCCGATGAATCAAAAATAAATGTGGGGTAGTTAATATAAAAAGGAATTAATGTGGGTGACGTGTGTAATTGAACGAAAACTTGGAAACCCATAATACCTAGTCAAAAGTGACTTTGTGTTTGGTACCCAAAATGTCAAATGCCGGTATGCTAAAAGCCACCATGCAAATCTCAAAAAAAAAAAACCACCATGCATATAATTGATAAGAGCAATAACCAACGAAACGAATTATTATTCAATCAAAAGTAAACCACTAACGCGTACAGTTGAAATCATACTGCATAATAAATCAATTTAATAATGCTTCATAAATCAATTTAAAGAATGTCTGGTTCTCCTTTTAATTATATTGTACAGAACTTTATGAGTTTTTTATTAACTTATTGAATTTTTTAAAAAATGTAATTTACTGGATAATGGGTTGATTAATTTTTAATAAATATTTTATTTTTATCAGATGATAGAATAAATATATCAATAAAGTAGACTATATATAGTCAAATTATAAAAGTTAGATTTTAAATAATGTTTTTTCAGTAAGTGTAAAATAGGAATATAAATGCTATAATTGATTCTGTTCCGTTCATTATTCAAACAATGGAGTGGGATTTTTGTTCCGTTCCATCATAAAATACCCAAACAGGTGAAATGAAAATTTTATTTCATTCCGCTCCGCTCCATTCCGTTCCGTTAAGTTTAAAGTATCCAAACATACCCTTAGGGTTTGGTTGAGACTTTGAGAGTTTCTAATTTAAGAGAGGTAATATTGTAATTTTGTATATTTTGGGTAAGTTCGAGGACGAGTTCGGGGTGGGTACCTATATCCCCATTATCCGCCCCGTCACCATATTTTGGTTTTGGGGAAAACCCAAACCCAGTCAAAATAGGAAAAACTCATCAAATCGGGGGGGTTTGGCGCGCGCGCGTACAAGTTTTGTTGTCATACCTAACATGAGGAGTGATGATGTACCGAGAACCTTAGATGAAGTTGAGGCTTTTATTGGTTCTAGTGTACCTAAGGAAGTTGAAGTTCTTCCACCCGAACCTTTACGAAGCAAAGGATGTGGAAAACGAATTAAAGGGGGGAAAGAGAAAGCAATGGAACAACAACAAAAAGTTGTAAAATCGTGCTTGTTTGTGTGTCTTCTTAACAGGGAAATTTCGGGAAAGCAGCTAGCCAAGTATTAAAGTATTTTTTGGGAAATTTTTGCCAAGCAAATGCAAGCAGATAGCTTTAAATGAAAACTTATGTTTGAAATTTTAGTTTTATATATGACTCAAGAGTTGAGAACATTTTGGTGATTTACTGATGTTGGATTGTAATACTTGTTATTTTAGTTTTATTTATCTGACTCAAGACTTAAGAACATTTCGGTGATTTAGTGATGTTGGATTGCAATAGTTGTTGTGGACACCATGGCCTCAAATTAATGGAAATAAAGAAATGTAACTGTACAAGTCTGTACAAAATATGAAGTTATTTGCCACACATTTGGCCATTATACAAAAAATTCTGCCAATGAATAATGATGTTGCAGTGTAGGTAACTACAAAACACCAATGTTACGAACAAGAAAACCAAGAAAATGCCATCTGGTGTTTGTTTTCCTTAAGAAAATGCCATGGGTCTTATTACATGTGTGATGGATACACATTCAACACCTATTGAGAAAAAGCAATTTCCTGGACATACAAACATAACCCAATATGTAATACTCTAATGAATCTCTGACTTAAAAAATGATATCAAATCAACAATTTCCAAAACTAAAACAACGGATTCTGCGTGCAATTCTCAACTGCTATCGGCTCAAGTCATGTTGGAAGGCATCCCCAACGAAGACGACAAAAGATAAACTAGGTGTTACTCCACTGTCGCCGCCAACGTCGGAGATTTCCATGACAGAGATTACAGAGACATCTAAGAACTACACCTACGATAAACCTGTGGACTCATTGTCGTTGAAGATGAAATGGTTTGAAGATGAAACGCGTGACATCTGAGAAGAACGAAGGAAACAACAATGTCACGTGACTCACTTAAAACATTTTTTAATCTCATCCGTACAATTTAATCTAAGAGCTGAAAAGGGTCCTCTCACTCTCATACAACAAACCCCTTTCTCTATGGATTGCGTGTTTGTCTATGGATTGCGTTGGTAATGGGCATGAGAGAGCTGGTGGTATTGCGCTTCTTTGGAAAGAGAGTGTGAACATCTCTGTGATATCTTACTCTCTGAATCATATCCACTGTTCTATTGTGGATGATGAGGATGGAGGTAATTGGTTTTTTACAAGTGTGTATGGCTTCCCGTGTGAGTAGGACAAGTGGAAAACTTGGGATTTGATCCGTAGCATTGGGGGGTCGGTGTCCGGTGCTTGGATTTGTGTCGGGGATCTGAATGATACTATTGCTGCTTCTGAGAAACAATGTGGTAACCCGAGAACTCAACTTCAGCTTGGTATTGGGCGACAAACCATTGATGATCTGAAGTTGCTTGATTTGGGGTATGAGGGGTATCCCTTCACTTGGTCTAATGGTAGAGAAGGGAGTGATAACATTCAGGCTAGGTTGGATAGAGCTCTTGGTAATGCTTCTGCCCTTAACCGATTCTCTCCAATTAAAGTTAGTCATCTTCCTCGTTTCAAATCAGATCATGCTGTGGTGATGGTACAGTTAGAGGCTAGCCAGGGGATCCCTAGGAGGGGGAGAGGTAAGATATTTAGATTTGAGAAAAGCTGGAGCAACGAGTCTTGTTGTGAGCAGCTGGCACGGAGGCACTGGCGAAGTTGTGGCAGATCTGTTGTTGACAAAATTGGGCAGATGAAGGGGTTGGACATTGCTTTTGATGGCCATAATCCGGGTTCCATTAAGAAGGAGATCTGTAGATTGGAGAAGATGTTGAAGGATCCTTCCTTATGGTCCGGTTCTGTTGAGGATATTCAGAGATATAAAGAGCTTGAGAGACAGCATGAGGACCTTCTCAAGGTTCAAGAGACTATGTGGAGGCAAAGGAGTAGGGCTGTGTGGCTAAGGGATGGCGATAGGAACACCAAGTTTTTTCATAGTAAGGCCATCCAGAGGAACAAAGTCAACTCTATTGGCAAGATCAAAGATAACAATGGGGTATGGAGAAGAGGTGAAGATAAGGTGGAGGTTGTGTTTCTCCAGTATTTCAGAGACATCTTCTCTACATCTAGTCCTACTGATGGCGAGGAGATTTGTGATGTGGTTCGTGGGAAGCTGAGTCCGGAGCATAGGGATTGGTGTGGTAGATCTTTCTCTTCTGAGGAGGTGATTGAGGCTATTGGTCAGATGAATCCTCTCAAAGCCCCTAGTCCTGATGGTCTTCCTGCTCTCTTTTATCATAAGTATTGGCATATTGTTGGTGATGATATCCAGTCTATTGTTCTCAACATTCTAAAGAACCAAGGTAATCCTCTTGAGCTTAATAGAACTTTCATAGTGCTAATTCCTAAATGTAAGAATCCTAGTTCTCCTAAGGATTTTAGGTCTATTAGTCTGTGTAATGTTATTATGAAGATTGTTACTAAGGTTATTGCTAATAGAATCAAAGTGACTCTCCCTGATGTGATTGATTTGGAACAAAGTTCATTTGTTAAAGGGAGGCTGATTACTGATAATGCCTTGATTGCCATGGAATGTTTCCATTGGCTTAAGAAGAAGATGAAGGGTAAGAAGGGTACCATGGCCCTCAAGTTAGATATGTCTAAAGCCTATGATAGGTTGGAGTGGAGCTTCATTGAGAATACTCTGTCTTCTATGGGTTTTCCTGTCCATTTGGTCCAAGTTATTATGAAGTGTGTGACTACTGTTTCCTATCAGGTTTTAATCAATGGCCAGCCTAGCGCCTCTTTCTGCCCTCAAAGGGGTCTTAGACAAGGGGATCCCCTATCCCCTTACTTGTTTATTTTGTGTGCTGATGTCCTTTCAGGTATGTTTCACAAGTCTGTGGAAAGTGGGAAGCTTCATGGTGTTAAGATAGCCAGAAAGGCTCCTCAGGTGTCTCATTTGTTTTTTGCTGATGATAGTCTGCTCTTCTCTAGAGCTAATAGTGATGAAGCTACTACTATTCTGGAAATTCTCCATACTTATCAGCTGGCCCCGGGGCAAGTTTTTAACCTTGACAAGTCTGAGGCTTCCTTTAGCCAAAATGTGCATCCAAATGTAAAACAATATATCTGTAACATGATGGGAGTAAAGGCAGTGGAGGCCCAGCCAAGATACCTTGGTTTTCCTGTTCCTATGGGAAGATCTAAGAAGGTTATCTTTTCCTTTGTCATGGAGCGTGTGTGAAGAAGTTAAAAGGGTGGAAAGAGAAGTGTTTATCGGGGGCAGGGAAGGAGACTCTCATCAAAGCAGTGGCCCAAGCCATTCCTAACTATATCCTGAGTTGCTATGAGATGCCTATAGGTTGCTGCAATGAGATTGATTCTATGCTCGCTAAATTCTGGTGGGGGACTGATGAGGAACACCGTAGGATTCACTTGATGAGTTGGGGAAGATTATCTAGACCAAAGAGCAAGGGAGGTATGGGTTTCAGGGGTTTCAAAGACTTCAACATGGCTTTGTTAGGAAAGCATTGTTGGAGGCTGGTTAAAGGGGACAATTCTTTATTGACAAATGTGTTCAAAAGCAAGTACTATCCTAATGGCAATTTTATGGATTCTCAGGTGGGTCACCAACTGAGTTATGGGTGGAGGAGTATTATAAGTGCTAGGAACCTTGTCAAAGAAGGTGGTAACTGGCTTATTGGTAATGGATCTACTACTAGAATTTGGAAGAATCGGTGGCTTGGGGATGACTCTTTTGTCTCTTCAAGGATGGCCTCTAATGCCTTGGAAGAGGATGCTTGTGTTTCTAGGTTGATTGATTTTGAAAGGAGAGATTGGAATAGGCCACTCATCTTCCAATTCTTTAGTCAACAGGAGGCTTCAAAAATCATTAGTGTTCCTTTATCTTTGAGCCTCCCCAGTGCCAAGTTGGTGTGGAGGTGGGAAAGGGATGGCTGCTATTCTGTTAAGTCTGCTTACCATAGCCTCAGTGAGATTAGGGAAAGGAATTGGCCTAGCCCCTCAAGCTCGGTGAATGTCAAGTTGTGGAAGGAGATTTGGAAAGCTAAGGTCCCAAATCGGGTTAGGAATTTCTTGTGGAGACTCTCCAAGCTCATCTTGCCTACTAGATCAAACTTAGCTAAAAAAGGGATCCTCCTTGATGTTACTTGTCCTTTATGCAACTCTGCGGCTGAAACTCATGATCATTTGTTCTTGGATTGCAATATTTCTAGACTGACCTTGTTTGCTTCGAAATTGGGCTGTCATTCTCCCCAACGGGCTGATCTCTCTCAGTGGCTCCTCTCGGGCTTGACCTGCGGGAGTCTTGAGGGTGGCCAACTATTCTGTATTTTGGTTTGAAAATTATGGAAGGCTCGTAATAATGCCATCTTTAATAATCTAAAGCCTGACCCGGTGAAAATAGCTGCTGCTGCTGCAGATTTTGTTGTTGAATATAATGTTGTTGCTGGTCTTAGATCTGTTTCTGATTTGAGAAATTTGCACGTTCCTGTTGCTGCCAGTGTGCCGCAGACCCGTGCTTTTGTTGATGCTGGGTGCTTTGCTGATGGTACCACTTGTTGGGGTCTTTGTGTGATGGACCCTAATGATAATATCATCTTCAGCGGGTGTAAGAAAGACAATATCTCCGTGGAGCCTCTGCTAGCCGAGGCACTTGGCCTAAGATGGTGCTTGCAATCTTTAGTGGAGCAGCATTTGAACCCAAATGTTATTTTTCTGATGCTGAAATTGTTATTCACTGTTTTCATAATATTGCTTCTGTGGCTGTAATTGAACCTGTGGTTAGTGATTGTCGTAGGTGGTTGGGAATCTTCCCTGAGTGCTCTATGAAGCATGTTAGTCGTAATGGTAACATTGTTGCTCATAACTTAGTTGGTTTAGCTAGATAAGCAGGTTGTAGACATTGGTTGGGCCCTCCCCCAGTGGACAATGTTGTTCCTTATGATGTAATGCCAGTGGTTGGCTCTTTTCCACGTTTCAGTTAATGCGAATATGCTTACGTTTCAAAAACAAAAAAAAACAAACCCCTTTCTCACTAGATACATCCCACACACACACACATGTATGTATGTATGTATGTATGTATGTATGTATGTATGTATGTATGTATGTATGTATGTATGTATGTATGTTGTATATATATATATATATATATATATATATATGGGATGTATAAGGTGGGAAGAGAGTTTATTGTGAGAGATGAGAGGATTAAATTTGGGCCGCATAACAATACATGGGTGGTTGTGATTAAAAGGTGGGTAGTTACCACTTTGACTTTTTGTTTTAATCTCAACCGCTCATGATATCATCTATGGCCATGATTTGTTCCTCTCACCCTTTCACTATAAAATTCCTCTCATAATATACATTCCCTATATATATATATATATATATATATATATATATATATATATATATATATATATATATATATATATATATATATAGAGAGAGAGAGAGAGAGAGAGAGAGAGAGAGAGAGAGAGAGAGAGAGAGAGAGTTATCGGAAAAGAAAGAATGGGTTGAGAGAGAGAGAGAGAGGTCAAAGGTGAGAAGAAGAGAGGGCGGGAACATCTTTGATTGTTTGTTGTTCTTTTTTTTGGTAAACCAAGGCATCCTCCACGGCGACTATGGAGACTAATACTTCGAGGTATCTGAGATCCATTCAAGGGGTTCACCTCTCCCAACAAATGTTTTTTCATACGCACCGGCCAGGGATCGAACCCAGGACCAAAATGGTTAAGGGACCCAAGCATCTACCACTTGTGCCACATCATGTTGGTTGTTTGTTGTTCTTTCTTCCACCATTCAATTCCTTATTTCATTTCCTTCAAGTTGATACCAATATCATCACCAAAGCCTCACTCCTCATCCAAACACCATTTTCACACCTAGAGCACAAAAGAGGAGAAATCAAGAGGATAGCTTGAGTTTTTGTGAAGGGTGTTGTGCCCATAGGCTCATCTCACCTTCCTCTTTCCAAAGATACTTATAATTCCATGAGATTCATCCCCAAGCTTTTTCTCAAATTGTGAACCCTAGAGAGAGAAAGGGAAGCTTTGATCAATTGAAGCTTAGAGAGAGCGAATAGTGGTTCATAGGTGCTCTATGGGTAATGGGGAGTCCCTATTAAAAGTCAAAACTTTGGAATCAAGCTTGGAGTTTTGGTGTTGATTTTTGAAGCTTTGGGTTTTATTTTGGAGATTAGGAAGCTTATTGTTGGTGCCTAGGTTCGAAATGGTGCTTCAAGTTAGGAGTTCTCGCGTGGTTGCGTGATGGAATCGACGATCAATGTGAGTTCTTCGAGTTAATTGAGGTTTTGCTTAATGTGTTGTTTATTGGTTTGATGTTAGTCATGGTTATGTGAAAAATGAGTTTGAATTGAGTAAGTTATGTTTTGATGATTGAGGAAGTTGTTGAATGTTTAATGTTATGATTGGAATTGAATTGTTGTTTCGGTATTCCAGTGACTGGGAACATTTTACTGATTGAAAAATTATGTGGTTTGTCATTTTGGAAACTAGACTTAATGTTTGTTAATTTGGCACTGGTTTGGTTGCATTTGGAGTTGTATAGCTTGAGTTATAGGTGATACAAGTTAGGTTAAAATTTTGGAAACAATCTCGATATAGGTTCAGTATTTTGGCACGAATTAGGCTCAAGTCCCATCTAATTTGTGTGAGTCTTGATCATTTTAGGAGGGTTGCAAGTTAGGTCACCGTAGCTGTCCCCTGTTCTGTACATAGTGGCTTGTACTGATTGGCCCACTATTTTGCAAAACCAAAGTCATAATAGTCAGAAACTAGATATCCTTAACTTTCTGTAGAGGGGTCATTTGTTGAATTTCGTCGTCGTTTGGTCGGTCAAATAATTTTCCGAAGTTTATGCATATTTGTTGAAGTTGGGCCCAATGAGGTGTTTTGAGGGTTTAGTGAGACAAAGATCTCTTATGCGCTTCATGGCAAGATGTATCAGCTCACAATTTCTACTTCTTTTATTTTTTTTCCAGGATTTTCAATCCTCTCTTTTTTTGAATTTCACTTTTTTGTGATTTTTCTTTCTCCCTTTTTTTTGGGCTGGGTGAGTTGATAAAAGTGATACACCATGTTTAGGTGTGGAATTGATCCTTGTCTAGGGTGACCGAAATTGTATAGGGTGACTGAAAGATTTTTTGATTTTTCGGCTCAAATGGGTAGTAAGGAGCCTTTTTTGAGGATATGAGAAGATGATCAAACTTCATTTCAAATCATGACTGCTTATTTTCTCAAAGTTAAACTCTTTTTTGAAGTACATATATGATGCATATAGTGGTGGGGGTGGGGGAGGCCGAAAGTGGTTTATTACCAACTCAATTTCTTGGAAAAGGTAATGATCCCGACTTTTATTTGCAAAAGTGTTTGATGACAACCGGTGCCGTTTCTAGTGATGCATCCTCTTCTGATAAAATACACAAAAAACACGAGATAACTGCACTAATTCAAGCCATGAACATATTTGTCAGCCTTGTTCTATCATGTTGGTTTAGTTTGATTACTTAATCATTGAATCTTTCTCTATTTTTTGTTTTTTCACAATCACATCAAATATCCCTTAGTCACGCTTAAATTGATTAGGTACACAAAAGTTAATTGTGAGGAACAATCTTGGTCTTGTGTTTTTCTGAAACTTGCAGCTGTTTTGTGAGCGACCCACTGTGGAAATAATACACAACAAATTCTTGGCAATACATAAAATTAAGCCTCCAGAATATACATTAGTCAAACTACACAGGTGTTTATCTATGCTAACGAGATATAAATACAGAAAAATTCAAGGTTTCCACAACTTCATTGTTCCATCTTCACCAAAAGTTGCAACAAGATTCCTATGGGGATGATGAGTGACACCAATAATTTCCTTTTCATGGACCTGTCCTTAATCAGAGAGAATTCAATTAAATACCAACCAAATTGAACATCCTAAATAGAAAAGCAAATTAAATATGGTTCATGCATGGAAACATAATACAAGCAAATATAACCCACAATAAAATGGAAATATATGGCCATTTAACCATTGTATGACCCTCAAAAATTATTTTATATTTGTATCCGAAGATTGATAAATGTGTTTGGATCCTCTCTTTCCCTCCTTCCTCTCCATCACAAAATATAAGGGTGGTAGGAGGGAGAATGATGAGAGAGAGTGAATTTAAGAGAGAGGTAGAGAGGAGGGAGAGAGATGTAGGGCGAGTGGGAAGGAGAAAATCCAAATCCAAAAAATGCTTAAATTGTGTACACAAACACACACTAGATGAGTTCGAATACAAAAAATGACGTATTGAGAGGTGTGCAAATTTATTTCCAGATTGGTATTTGCGAATTTTACACAAATATGGTTTTAATGCTACATTCAACTCAAAGAAAAAGGTGTCTAAGCATCTAAGACAGATACGCTAATTTAGATCAAATAAAATACATAAAAACAGTATTGCCATGTTTCTAGAAAATAAGACTACTTCGAGAGAAATTTGTATAATCTCATGCTAAATCAACAAAATACCTTCATCAGATGCTCCAATTTTCCAGATTGAAAGCTGAAGCAATACATATTCCTGCATTTAATTTGCAGATCCCATTAAGAACAAATAATATGACAATTTTAGGGCTTGATAAATGCACCACTTCAAAAACGGTGCATCAATGGACATAAAAAAGGACCATAACATGTTTAATTTTTTTCAATTAATGGTAAAGATTCAATAATTTTACAAAGATTAAATCAACATACCTGTCTTCACCAACACAGTAAATCCATTCCCCTTTTGGTGAAACACAGGCTGCAACAAAGTCTCCACCCTCTCTTTTACCAGACGAGAAACTCTTTACAACCTACACCAATTGAAAGAGAAAAGCACGCTAAGAATAGTGATGGTGCTTTCAATTATACCATAAACTTATTTAAAAACCACTTGATAACACTGTCGCATTGAAACATCTTAAGAATTGTCCAGATTCAACATACTGCTAATTTCCCACGTAGTATGTGTAACTATAATTTCCCATCTAATAATACAACAGACTGCTAAAAGAAAGAACAAGATATGTATCCCGTTCCTATCTTAGGACAAAAGTTATAAACTAGATCCACAACTAAGATGGTAGATATAAGACATTTCAATTTCATGACAAGGGCAAAATCTGCAACAGTATAGCAATGTATTTTTGCATTTTGGTTATTAATGGAAAGGACGAGATATTGTAAACTTGTAAGAAAGAAACGCTTTAAAAACATAATTCGGTCCCTCTTACAGTGATACGACACTGTGTACTCAAACCTCTTGACTATTAGTCATAACTCCGATGGTAATTTTCAAACATCCTTGAATTTTAAGATTGATTATAAAATATGCAATAGTAAGCTTCAATGCATCGATAAACCCAAAAAAATTAAATTACAGCTTCAAACACATGCAACATTTCTGCATTTACTTCACATGAAAAATTCAAAGAAACACATAGGTGGTAAGATGAATAACTATGGTCCTTCTAGCCAGTGACTTTAGGACACTCGTCAACATTTGGTAATAGTTATATATCCTATGAAATTCATTATGAAAAGAGAATACGTAAAGTATAAGGTTCTCTAATTTGTGTGTCTGATTCAGTAAATGTCGACATTTAACCAGCATGAACATGCAGATTGGATATACATAACCTTGTCAGATGTCGGAACATTCATAAATCATTAAGGAGAACAACGCCAACAACCTCAACATTAAGTATTGAGACACAGTTGAGACACAGTGGAACTACGTCTAAACAAAACGACTTCCAGTCATCCACTCTTTGATGTTTACCTGTCCTTGAAGTGTCATGATGTATATTGATGATGTTTTGTTACAAACAACAATGTGATCAGCATTCTTGGGGAAAATGTATACAGAGTTAACAGAAGCATCACCTCCCTAACAGCCAAAGAAACCAGAAATCAGACAAAATAAAACTTAGCGGGAGAAATGATATCACTAAATTGAATAAAAAATGAGTTTTTTTTCTTAAAGACTCACCCTTAAAGGAGGCGGCGGCTTAAATGTTTGAATACAGTCTGTAGTCTTCACATCCCAGACCTGCAATAAGGAGAAAAAAATACTTTTCTCATAAACACCGGTGGAATTAAGGCACATGCAATGTGTATATTGTTAAGTAACTAACCTTGACTGTACAATCACTGGACGCAGTAATAACACGGCTCCCATCGTTGGTGAAAGTTGCATCATTCACATAAGATGTATGACCGCGGAACTCTTTCAACATCTTTCCAGATTTGAGTCCATGGATTCTATATTACATAGAGAAAAGCCATTGCAATCAGCAGTTGTTAAACATTCGATTAAATTTGTAAGGTTATAAACATTTGATTTATTGCATGATTATCCCTTAGGTTGTGTTACTTCGGACGAATTTTATTTAATATACATGTTTCTAATTTTATTATTCTTGATATATGCAAATCTTTTATTTTAATTTATTATGGTTAGATACCAAATATATCATAACCTTTCACGGAACAATCAAGAGTTTGGGATAGTCAATTCATAAACATTGCAATAGAGCCTTTACAATGATTTGGTCTACAGTTCAATACCTGTTCCTCTCGTTCTTCTAAATAAATGTTAACTTCCGAGAAAGTTAGATGTGTATATCCATTGTCCAAGCCTCAGCCTAAAGAGCTCTTGTACCAGTTTAAACCTTTTGGATTATTTTCATATGTTAATATATAGGTATTTTACAAGGCAGATTGTCACCAACTGCAATTAACGACACTGGCTTCTAGTCACTCTGTCATTAATGCTCTGCTTGTTTACATGTTATAGAATGGTTATCTCTAGCAAAGACATAAAACAACTAAAATTAACTGGACAAAACCTCGCGGTGCTGTCAAATGAAGTACTTAATAACTGGCTTCCATCACGAGAGAAGGAAAGACTTGTGACACCTTGGGAATGTGCTCGTTCAAGACGCCGCAAGCATTGACCAGTCCTAATACGCCACACCTAAAAAAGGTCTTGCATATTAAGAGTTTCAGGTGAAAATATAAAAACTTTACAACAGCAACTAAAACTTTGACAAACACTGCAGCTCAAGCGACAGAGATGTATATATTACACAACGATAAAACAATCACAAGCATTGCATTATTTTACAATGTACATTGATGTATTAAGCATTTCATAACTAGCTTACAGTAAAACCATTCAGTTAAATAACATTTAAGCAAACGTTACCAATAAGTAAGAATTATAACATCACTTTAATAATGAGCAAGAAGCAGCCAAGCAGAAATCATTTTCACTTGAACAAAAGCTCTGCATCCATATTAATTTAAAAAGCCATAACATGAAAATATTTGTTCTATTGACAATTTGGAGTAGAGTTCAGTACAAAAGAAATGAAACCTAAAGTTTTTCTCATAAGAATAGAACACAAGTTTCATGTAAGCTGAAGTACGAGAATAAATGGATGGGGTAAGTGTAAGTATCATACTTGTATTGATACTATTGTGTGTACAAAACGCTTGAATGTTTATTTTTGAAAATTTTTAATCATACTTGTACTGTATAATAAATGCTCATAAAAAATTACCCAAAATTTAAGATATAGTCACCATTAATAATAAAGAATATTTTTTGTAGGCACATAATTTGCCTTCAATATGAGGCACAATTAATGCCAATAACAACAAAAACGAAGGAGCATAATGGAAAAAGAAGACAGTGCACATTATCACTTGTCAGAAAAAAATGCATAGCTAAGTGATAGAGGAAGAATCTGGGAACTGCTATGCAGTGTGATGCGAAGGACAGAAGAAAAAATAGAGAACCGAGATGTGTTGCCAAAAAAGGGATGAAGCAGAGGTACTTGGGCGCATAGTTGCAAAATATGTAGGAAGAACATTGAAGCGCAAACAGAAGATCAAGTTGATGAGTACTTTTTCATGTCAAAGGGATTTCAACTCGAAATCCTCCAAAATATGGGTGTAAATCGCAAAAATCTTCCTGAAAATTGAGTGAGAAGTCATAAAAAAAAGTGGACAAAATGGGGATGTTGGCTCTGTTTAGTGTTGCAGCTGATTCGACATTTCATCCACAAGGCAGTTATCTCAGTTGCAGTGTTGTCAATGGCGGATGGCGGAGATCCAAAAATCCGCCATTTTAGGCCGCCATAAACCGCCATCCTTCACAAATTGGCCATGGCGGTTGTCAAGAAATCCGCCACCGCAATCCGCCATGGCCGATATTTGACAACACTGCTCAGTTGCAATCAGCAAAAAGCAACGCAGAAAGAACTTAAAGTGGCCATGGGCCACTCCTCCGCACTAATACTATAGTGAAGCAATTTGCCAATATTAACTACTCATCCATGCTTCACAGTTGTACAAAATCAATTTCACCAAATGACTGCTGTTCTGTAGCTCAGCTCTATTTCACAGTACTGTTAAAGACTTAAAGCATAATATGTGCACGCATTGAAATGATAAGAAAGTGTACATCTATGAATATAAGAATTTTTAGAAAAGTTGGCTCCTAACGCCCTAAATGAATATATAAAATACTCACTTTAATCTTTCCATCTTGTGACCCAGATGCAAGCATTTCTGAATCTCTGCTAAAGTCGACACAGAGCACAGCATCATCATGCATCATGAATACTTCCTGCAAGTTATTGGAATCAGAAAATGTCTACAGCAACAATGGCTAGATATATGGTAAGTTATAAGAACTTTTCTTTCATAAAGGGAAAAGATAAATTAACGTGCAACAAGCTAGCTCCCAATGGTAACCATGTTTATATTGATACTATTGCCAATTTCTTTAGCAGATATATATTCACACACTAGACATGGAGAAGAGAGGTCATAAATCACTACTTCCTATCATTAAAGAAAAGATTGCCTCACAAGTAAAAGATGTAATCTGCATATAGATTCTTATTCTTATGTTACATGCGAACCACAATTCATACTAAATGTTGCAGCAAATAAACTGCAATTTGTGATCGAAGTGGAAATTATTCCCAAATTGGCAACAGAGATCTGATAGCATGAAACTTTTCTCTACAGATTTTAATACATTTACGTAAAGGTGCCAGGGCAACCTAAGTGTTTTGAAGACCAGGACGCACAGAAAAATTCCCAGGAAAGATATCAACAAGATAAGCTAATTTCAGATTCGTTCAGCATCACATACAAGAACTTAACTATTGGCACGTAAAACAATTGAAATAAAACTAACTCACATCTGCCTGGTACTGGAGATCTTTCTTCAGCTTTCCACTTATGTAATCCCAGACCTAGAAATATGTCCATAAATCAGGAAGAAAGCAGTAGCCCATGGAAGTTTCAAATCCAACTATGCATACCTCAACAAACCCATCAACTGAACATGATACGAGAAACTGCCCATCTGGTGAAAAGCGAGCACATTCTGCATGACTTTTTGCCCCAAACTACAAGCACATTGACCAACACAAGAAAAGGGTCAGGCCATGTATCCTTTAACGTGTTAGAAGGGTAACCAATGATGAATAAGAAATAACAATAACAAATTTATATAAAAGAATAGTAGATAAATCTAAAGGGAGAGGATAGGACAACCTCTATAAAGTAACATAAATAGGATGTCAAATTAACTTGATTGTTCAACTGACAAAATGCCGACACAGCATGATATGACCATAGAAATTGAAATAGCATCATATGCCAGACAACATTAGTAAAAACAATTTCAAAGACTTGTAAGAATTTAACAAACACAATGTACTAAAAAAATATCTCATTTGTTAGTCATGTGAAATGCAAATGTGAGACCACGATACCCGTGCAGATTCAGAACTGCAGTTAAACACCCAACCACACCCCTTTCAAACTCCCATATATGCAATTCTGCCTAAGCCAAGAACCAATAAAGCAAGAGGGGAAATAGATAAATGAAGAAAACATATTCCATTTAAGCAGGAGTATCACAAAGAACATTAACATCAAACAATAGTGAATCAGCTTTAAAGTAAGACTTTGCATTAAAAGGAAAAACAGAACTTAACAAAAGTAATCAATAATCTTCAACAAATAAAAGTCATGCAAAACTATATAAACAGCACTTCAAATGTTCAAAAACTACTCCTTTAGGCACCGTTAGATTTACCGATTTAGCACAGGGATCTGTTCCATATTAAATAAAAAAATTAGAACAAATCTACGTGCAACCCAATAGATCTGTATATTTGTCTTTTTTGTCTCATCAAGTATTGTTCACATGTCACTATCCATAAAACATAACTAAAAGTCTAACACAATGCCTTAAAGAATAAAAAAGGATACCTTTATAGTGTGAGAAAGCGTTGTTGGATACATGTCATCCACATCTTGTTTCATAGCAGCTGTTCCACGAAACAAATCAAACTGCGTGCCTGGAGGAAGTAACCCTGAAAGATCCCAAAGGCAAGCATCACTTCATCACAATTCAAGATATAAATTCTCCTCTAAGTAGTATAAGATGGCAACATCGTTTCCAGAGATGGAAAATTTAGCCATGCCAAAACTTAAAAGAAATTTCGTCTTTGCTTATCATTAGAGAAATGAAACATGCTTCCGTATAACAGAAAATTTTAAAACTAGTTTATTCCTGGCACAATAAGTTGCAGACATGAACAGTGGTTCACATTGTCATAATACTTGAGCCGGAAGAATAAAAAAGAAACACGTGAATTGCAAATTAAAATACAAAAAGGAAATTATATTTATAAACAGACAACAATAAGAAAATTTTAATTTTCACATAGAAGTTGACAGCAAAAGTTATTTAACGAGGCATCAATTACCTTGATGTTGCTGCCACTTCAAAGCCTGGCCAATTAAAGCCATTAATCGGGAAGGCGGCACCACAGTGACTTCTCCGGCAATAGCTGAATATGCAAGCACAGACAACTTCGATTGTTTAAAATACAAATTAAAGAATGACAGAAATCGTGAACAGTAACGTGAACAGTAGCGTGAACAGTACCCGTGAACAGTACGCGTGAACAGTGCGCGTGAACAGTAACCGTGAACAGTGCCCGTGAACAGTAATCGCAGCGACAGTGGAAACAATTAAACGTAAACAGTGTTTGATTGATGAAAATAACAATCCAAATAGAGTTTGGGTGAACAAAACACAAAGAAAGCCACAAAAGGGAGGCTGCCTCTCCACAACGCAAAACCCTTCCCAAGTCCCAAGTCCAAATCAAAAATAAAACCTAACCTATTATTCCAAAAACACTCCTTTTATACTAATTAGTGCTAATGACATTTTTGCCCCTCCTTGTGAAAACATTACCAAACCTGCGCCTCCCCCTCAGTGAAGCCGCGTGCGCATCAATACTCCCCCCTAAAACATTCACCTTGTCCTCAAGGTGAAAATCTGGAAACTGGTTCTTCATATCCTCAAGGTCCTCCCAGGAGTTCTCAAAGTCGGGTAGATGCTTCCACTTCACCAGGACTTCAAGCACGTCGTCGTGAGCCTTCCTCACCGCTAGGATGTCTTCGGGCATGACCTGCAATTCAAGATTTTCAGCCAGGCACTTTGGTAGAGGTTGAACTGCCGCCGCAGGAGCAATGGCTTTCTTCAAAAGTGATGCATGAAACACTGGGTGAACTCTGCTCTCCGGTGGTAGTTTCAGCTTGTAGGCAACTGTCCCAATTTTCTCCAACACCTCAAAAGGGCCATAGAACCGTGGGCTGAGTTTCTGATTCAGCCTCTTCGCTAGTTGTTTCAGCTTGTAGGGTTGGATCTTCAAGTAGACCATCTCTCCAACCTCATAGGTTACCTCCCTCCTATGCTTATCCGCTTGTTGTTTCATACGATTCTGGGCCTTGCTCAAGTGGTCTCTCAGATCACGGAGCAACTCATTCCTCTCTTGAGTTAGTTGTTGAACCTCATCCACAAAACTACTGTTTTCATCCCCCCTCACTAACACGGGGGGTTTTCGTCCATACAAAGCTTCAAACGGGGACATTTGAATGGAAGAGTGATAGTTGGTATTGTACCAATACTCAGCCCAGGGTAGCCACTTAACCCACTGCTTGGGTTTGCTACCGGTCAAACACCTCAAATAGGTCTCAACACACCTATTGACTACTTCTGTTTGGCCGTCGGTCTGAGGATGGTAGGCTGAGCTATATTTCAACTTGGACCCTGCAGCTGCAAACAACTCGGACCAGAATGCACTCGTGAAGACTCTATCTCTGTCAGACACAATGGAGCTTGGGAACCCATGTAACTTCACTATCTCCTTCATAAACACAAGAGCCACATCCTTGGCATTGTACGGATGAGCCAGGGCTACGAAATGAGCGTATTTGGTGAGTCGATCAACCACTACCAGGATGGTATCCATCCCTGCTGACTTGGGTAAGCCCCCAACGAAGTCCATAGACACATCACTCCAAACCTGAGTCGGTATTGGAAGCGGTTGGAGCAATCCCCCGGGGGTCAGGGCCTGATACTTGTTCTGCTGGCATATGGCACAGGCCTGAACGTAATGCTGAATCCTCTTCCTCATTCCCTCCCAATACACTACACTTGCTATTCTCTTGTAAGTTCGCAGAATCCCAGAGTGTCCACCCATAGCTGAGTCATGGAACTCCTCCAGAATCTTCCCAATCCGAGGAGAGTCTTTGGGAAGGACCAAGCGACCGTGATAGTATAGTCGTCCATTCCTCAATGTATAACCCACATGAGTGTTCACCTTCGCAACTAGGTCTTGCACAATAAGTTTCAACTGTTCATCAGCTTGTACCTCATCCTCTAGACCGTCCCACTCCGGGCATTGCACCATGGAGATGGCACTGTAATTGTGCTGCCTTGACAAGGCGTCAGCTGCTTTATTCTCGATTCCCGGCTTATATTTGATCTCAAAATCGAAGCCCAATAGTTTGGTTATCCACTTCTGTTGCTCCTCCCCCATTACCCTCTGCTCTGTCAGAAACCTCAAACTCCTCTGGTCGGTATGTACCACAAAACGCCTTCCCAGAAGGTAATGTCTCCATTTCTGAACTGCTATCACAATAGCCATCAACTCTCTCTCATACACCGACTTGTTCTGAGCTCGATTGGACAAGGTTTGGCTCATGTATGCCACCGGCCTCCCCTCTTGCATAAGAACTGCCCCCAACCCCTTCCCAGATGCATCGGTCTCCACAATGAACTCTTTGGAGAAGTCAGGTACGGCAAGAACTGGTAGTGTTGTCATGGCTACTTTCAGCTTCTCAAAAGCTAACTGAGCACTCTCATCCCAACGGAAACTATCTTTCTTGAGTTGTTGCGTAAGAGGCCACGCAATTTTTCCATAGTCCTTCACAAACCTTCTGTAATACCCAGTCAACCCAAGGAAACCCCTAAGGCTCTTCACATCCCTTGGGGCAGGCCAATTTACCATAGCTTCAACCTTGGAGGGGTCGGCTGCCACCCCCTCTCCCGAAATGACGTGACCGAGGTATTCAATCTGACTCTGAGCAAAAGTGCATTTCTTTTGGTTAGCAACCAACTGATTACTTCTCAGAATGTCCAACACACTCTTCAGGTGCTCCACATGACAATCCAAGTCCCTACTATAAACCAGTATATCGTCAAAAAACACCAAGACATACTTCCTCAAGATCGGTTTCAGAATACGGTTCATCAAGGCTTGGAAAGTAGATGGGGCATTAGTCAATCCAAACGGCATCACTAAGTATTCGTAATGCCCCTCATGGGTTCTAAAAGCGGTCTTGGGAATGTCTTCGCTCCTCATTCTAATCTGATGATACCCCGACTTCAAATCAAGTTTAGAGAATATCCTCGCATTACCAATCTCATCTAATAGTTCATCGATGATGGGTATGGGGAACTTATCGGGCACAGTATACTTGTTCAAGACCCTGTAGTCTATGCAAAACCTCCACCCACCATCCTTTTTCTTAACCAGCAGCACAGGGCTAGAGAAAGGACTGACACTAGGTCTAATGATCCCTGCAGACAACATTTCACTCACAAACTTCTCTATCTCATCCTTTTGATAATGGGGGTACCTGTATGGCCTGATGTTGGGAGTTGGTGCTCCGGGCTTGAGCACAATGGCATGATCTTGCTCCCTCATAGGAGGCAACTCTGTGGGTGCTTGGAACACATCTGAGAACTCTTCTAGCACTCCTTTCACCTCGGGCAGCAGCTGGGTTTCAGTCCCCACGCCCTGCATTTCACACAATTGAAGTAGATACCTCTCCTCTTCCCTTAGTAGAGCCTTCCTCATGGATTTGAGCGAAGCTTGTTGTCTACTAAGAGACTGTTCTCCTCTAATCTTGAATGTCTGCCCTCCCCCTTTCCACTTGATGACCATGTCTTGAAAATTAGCTTTGATGTCACCTAAGCTAGCCAACCAGTCCAAACCAAGTACCAATTCAGTCCCTGCCAGAGTCATTAAATAAAATTTCTGAGTAAAGTTGATCCCCTGCACTTGCACCTTCAGTCCCCTGCAGACTCCCTTGTGAGTGATCTTCTCACCATTCCCCACCTCGACAGTATACTCCGGAGTGTCCTCCAAGTCTAAATTCAATTCCTCTACTAACTTGTAGGATATGAAACTGCTAGAAGCTCCACAATCAATCAGTATCAACACCTTCCTCCCATTAATAATCCCCCACACCTTGAATGATTGGTTTGAAGTCAAACCCACTTTGCTCTTGAGTGACAGCAATAGAGTCTTTAGTTCACCGTCTACCTCCCCTATCTCCTCCTCGCCCCCCCCCCCCTTGATCTCCCTCTCCCTCACTCTCTTCATCATCAATCAACTCCACTCTAAAGTGTTTCATCTTACAAATGTGATCTTTCCCCCACCTTTCCCCACATTTGAAGCAAAGCCCCTTCCTACTAAGGTCCCTCAGCCCCTCCTGAGTGAGTTTCCTCCCTACCCCCTGTTTCTTCTCCCCTTCACCCCCTTGACTTTTCAATTCTTGAGAGTTGCTGCCACTACCTCCCCCAAACTCAAACTTGGGTTTGGTAATAACAGTTCTATGCTTCCCCGGGTCACTTCCCGAACCCCACCCCCCACTTTTCCACTTAGTCCCTTCACCTCTCCTTCCTCCTTCCTCCCTTAACGCCTTGTTCCTTTCCTCTATGAGTAATGCTCGATCCATCAAAGCATTCAATCCCCGAGTGCTATGGAGTTTCAATTCAGTTTGTATTTCCTCACGTAAACCGTTGAGAAAAATGCTTTCCAACATGCCTCTGTCACGTCTCTTCAATGGAGCCATTAACATTTCAAACTGCTCGCGGTATTCCATCACCGTCCCTGTTTGTTTAACGCTCAAAATCGGTCCCAAAGGGTTGCTGACTAGATTGGGCTGGAAACGCCGTATTAAGGCCTGCTTAAATTCATCCCACGTTGGCTCTGGGTGTTGTTCTTCCCACCATTGAAACCAGTTGAGGGCTCTTCCATCCAAAGCAATCATCACTGCTTCCAACATCTCCTCTTCTTCAACCCCATTAATCTTAAAATACCGTTCCACTTTGACGAGCCACCCATACGCTTCGCCCCCTTCAAAAACAGGGATTTCTAGTTTCCGTCCCCGATACCGGTGTCGCGCGCGGGGGCTGTTCCCCCCGGAGTTCTCGGATTCGGTGGAGGTGCCACCCCCGCCGTCCTCCTCTGCGCTTGGCGTCGCCGCTTCGCTGCCTCTTCGCCGGCGGCGTCGCGTTCCTTTCAAACGGAGCTCCATCCGATCCATCCACTCGCGCATGGCCTCCCCTTGCGTGCGCATCTCTAGCGCCAACCCTTCGAATTCCTGCTCGAGTCGTTCTTGGCGTTCTTCCATGGCGGTCTTCTTCACCATCGCTCAAGCTCCGTTGGACAAGAGCTTTGATACCAATGATAGAAATCGTGAACAGTAACGTGAACAGTAGCGTGAACAGTACCCGTGAACAGTACGCGTGAACAGTGCGCGTGAACAGTAACCGTGAACAGTGCCCGTGAACAGTAATCGCAGCGACAGTGGAAACAATTAAACGTAAACAGTGTTTGATTGATGAAAATAACAATCCAAATAGAGTTTGGGTGAACAAAACACAAAGAAAGCCACAAAAGGGAGGCTGCCTCTCCACAACGCAAAACCCTTCCCAAGTCCCAAGTCCAAATCAAAAATAAAACCTAACCTATTATTCCAAAAACACTCCTTTTATACTAATTAGTGCTAATGACATTTTTGCCCCTCCTTGTGAAAACATTACCAAACCTGCGCCTCCCCCTCAGTGAAGCCGCGTGCGCATCAAAGAACAAATCATACTATGCCATAAGTCGAACAAAATGACTGAGAAGTGAAGAGACGCGTAAAAAATGATTAAGGGAAGTGGATAAATTGGATGAATAGGGCATGATTTGTGATAGAAAGCATCACTAAAGCTTAAGAAAAAAATTAACACACATCTATAAGAGCTGCGGAGTTGTATAGGAATGGAGTGAAAAACCATCAAGAAATTACACTCAAATGATAAGTAACTCGGAATTACAGTAACAACGAATAAGTAAACACACAAGATAAGATAGGATCAGGAGGAAGTTGAGGTAAAACTTATTGATGGTTCAAGCACACATGCAAAAGTTTTGTAAATGCTCCACTAAGGAGGGTATAACAAAAAGAGAAAAGTTTAATAGTAAGACATAAAAGAAGATCAAAATAGAACTATATTTCAAAACAATTAGAAGTTTGTGGATTTAAATGAGCTATCATTATTCATTAGACATGATATAGAATAAAATACTATGTTTGATCTGGATGGCTGACCTCCCCAAGAGAGAGTGAAAAGGCTTTTGGTTATGCATTTATGCCTTAGATTAATTATGACTGCATTTTTATTACAAAAATTTGATTATTAATAGTGCTTATATCTTAATTTTTGAATATTTCTTTAGTTTTGAGCATGTGTATTTCACAAATTATTTGCATTCTATCATTTTTTTCAGAGTAGCACAGTCGCTCCGCAGCACCATCCAGGATTCACTGCTATAAATCTTATATTTTAAATAGCTAGTTAATCACGAGAAATTAAAAGGATAGAAAATAAAAGCATGTCTTTTACTCTAATTTTCAACCAAGAACATTTTAATAAAAATTACAAAAAATAGAACCACAATAAACAGAGATTTTTTTTATTTTCAGTCAAGAAGCTGAATATATTACAATAGTATGGCAATTAGATGCGGTAACAACAAAGAAAGTTAAAGACAAAAACCTTGGGCTATTTGTGCACGTCGCTTCTCTTTTGTTGAATCTTGATAAGCCTATCATATAAAACACAAGTCACAAACCCTTGTACAAAGAAACAAGCACAGGAGGTTCAACAAATATTGATCGTCCATGGCTAGAAATAAAGCTTCATAACTCATTCTACAATACTTATTTTTCCAAGAGCAAACAAGAGAAATAAAGCAAAATCAGAGGTTAAGCAGGACAGTCCCCGGGCACTTCTATGTTTCTTAGCACTCCTTTGCATTTACAAAAGCAGGAAATAATTTATGCACCAGAAAAATAACTATAATTATAATATATGTTAAAATGAATCTGAGAAAGCAAGCCATACCAATTAAAAATTTTCCAAACGAAAATTGTTGAGATCCTACATTGCCTAGAGCTATGACCAAAGTAGTCCTTATAAAGGCTTGGGAAATCCCCAACCCTTAAGCTCGCTTTTGGAGTTGAGTTAGGCCTAGCTCAAGTTCTAAGAACAATATTAGTTTTATTAAAAATAAAACAATGATAATAAAATATCTAATACCTTTCTATTAATTTTGCATGTGATTACAAGTTACAACTACTAATGTCTGCACATGCAAACAAGGATAAGGAGGATATGGAACCTCAAAAGAAGAAACTCCAATAATAAAATGTTTGGATGGAGGACTTCGGAGGTTAACATAA
Source organism: Astragalus membranaceus (assembly GCA_039519185.1). Taxonomy (NCBI): domain Eukaryota; kingdom Viridiplantae; phylum Streptophyta; class Magnoliopsida; order Fabales; family Fabaceae; genus Astragalus; species Astragalus membranaceus. Next base: position 71,372,441 of record CM076850.1, read on the forward strand.
AGAATGGAAAAACTTTCATTTTAACTAAACATTACCCTGAATTGAGATTATTTTTTTAAGGCTTAATTGCACTTTTAGTTCCCTTGTTAGAGCGCTTGGGTTCCTGTGTTTTTTCCACTCAATTTTGGCCCAGATATTTTCAAAACGAGAAATTTGCATCCATCATTCCATCTACTAAGCTACCATAGAGATTTTAACGGACTTGCAGACCTGACAAACTAGGATGACGCGATCTCTTCACATGTGGAAATTCATTAATGTTGCTTCGATTTTTTACCCATGTCATTTATGGAAATTTGCCCTTTAAAAAAGCATGGATCATTAGGATGAATCTTGATGGAAATTTTCCAGGATTCAAATCCTTAGCAGTTGTGTGATGATGAAAGTTCGAGCACTGTAGATTCCAATCGCAAGTCTAGTCTACTAAAAGGTTCTCTTTGGAATGACTACGTCTTCAAGATTGTGGATGCTCGTCTTTCTAGAAAGGGTCTTCAGGACTATGTTTCTACCCTGTTTTTTAAAACCATTTTTTCAATTGAATGCATAAAAAAATCCAAGTCACCATTAATGAATTGCCACGTGTGGAGACGCCACACATCTGTCTCCGCACCATCCCTAGTTTGATAGGTCAGCAAGTCCATTAAAAAATACTCCCTCCGTCTCATTTTAAGTGTCACTTCTGCAATATATTTTGTCTCAAATTATTTGTAACTTTAGAATACCAACATAACATTTACTAACGATTTCCACCAACATACCCGTATTTATTATATCTCTCACCCAACTATTCAACTAACTACTATTAATAAGGGTATATTTTAGTAAATGAAACTCATTTTATCATTGAAAACAACACAACTCAAATAGGACACTTAAAATGAGACGAAGAGAGTAGATGACATTGACATTTTAACAGATGGACCAAAATTAACCATTTTGAAGATGTGTGGACCAAAACTGAGCAGAAAATAACATGGAGGCCAAAATTGCTTGAACATTATAATAGGGAGACCAAAAGTGCAATTAAGCCTTTTTTAAAATGAGGGACGAAATGAAGATTTTTGTTTGACTTTCCAATCATCTCTCATTTGTTTATAGACAGTTTAATAACTCTCTAAGACAAGGTTGTCAAACTAGAGAGTCTATGTAAACTCATGAAGGGTCCATAGATTTGCAAGATTTTTGGACTATTAAAAATAACATTAGAAATATTATAAATGACAAATACATAATAGAACACCAATTAACACAATTAATTCAACATTCCAATTTCTAACTCCATAAGAAAGAAAAATTCTAAAGTAGAAAACTATATAGATAAGATCCTACTGCATAGAACATTAGAACATAAGTTCCGGAAGTGAGACAATTTAAAAAACATATGCTGATGCTAAACATTATGTGACGTAGAAAACTAACCAGAAGTATAGAAAACAAACTAAAACAGAGATAAACCAAATGCGCGCCAAGCGTAACAGAAACAGAAATGAACCAAAGAGCTAAATAAACTGGTGCCAACCAAACGAAGTGCAATGCGGAACAGAACATAACTGAGAAGAACGAGCACAAAATGCCAGAGTGGAGCGTAAGTCAAATGCGACAGAGAAGAAAGGTCAAAGAAACCCTAAACTAGAAAAGTTCTATGAACCGTTGAGAAAGGCACGAGTAAGTAAGAGAGAAACGATAGTGTTTTGATTTTTTTTAATTTTTAAATAAAAAAATGACATTCAGCCATGCGTTTTGGGTGTTTTTAAAAAGAGTAATAAAACTCATTGACTTGACTCGCGTGTCTATCCCAGTTTGATCGAGTCTACTCAAGTCTGACCGAGCTTAGAACATAAATGAGTCTGTAGGTGAGTTAATTCGTTTTCCCTACCTAGAAACATAAATTCAAATGAGATTACGAGCTAACTCACAATCAGTGGCGGACCCAAGACCCCGGGGGTCAGGGGTGTCAAATTTTTTAAGGCCGGTGTCAAATGGGTGCAAAACTTGGTCTACTAGTACAATTTAAAATTTTCAGGGGGGTCAAAATTAAAATTTCAGAAGATTTAGGCTATTTATATAGAGTGTTTAGTGCAAAAAAAAATTTCCAGGGGGTTCAACTGTTGAACCCCCTGGTTGCATGCTAGGTCCGCCACTGCTCACAATTTGACAGCTTCAGATAAAAAAAACTAAAAAAACTCCATTGAAGCATCCATGAACACGACAGCAAAGAAAATCCAGCAAAACATAAACATCTTAATCAGCTACTTAAACTTTGGCTTCTGTTAGCATATTATAGTTTTCTGTTAGTATTAATGTTGCTGAAGCAGTTAGGCTTAGGCATGCTTTATTGTAAACTGGGTTGGTTGAGAAATTACAGCAGATTCTCTATCTATCAGTTTCTCTTGAACTCCCTCATTTCTCTTTACTTTCTTACACTTCCTACCACTTTCCAACACAATTATTCCATTCCAATCATATGTACCATTACCCTCCTCCCCACAAAACAGCTCCAAGGTAGTGACAACACCCAATGCCGTTCAACAACAAAAAGGATTGTAATTTAGGGTCTACTTGTTATCATAAAACATTTCGTTTTCATTTTCTGTCTTTACTTTAATTACAAAACTGCCACCTTGTTTTCACTTTGTTTCCTGTTTTCAAAGATTTCTATCTAGGAAACAATGAAAACAAGGTGACAGCTTTGTAATTAAAAGAGAAAAGAGGTATTGGTTTCTCACTGAAAACCTATTTGGGTCAAAATAGGTTCTGACTAGGAGATCAAACAGGTCAAGCAGGTCAAACAGGTCAGTGATTTCTCAGATCAAACAGGCCAGTGATTTCTCTTTCATTCAAATCTCTACAAACTGAAAACCTATTTCCAGGAATGGTTTTGAATAGAATAAAAGAAAGTAATGCACAAAGGGAATCCTGACCTCATTTGGGTCAAAATATGTTCTGACTAGGAGATGTTCAAGACGCAGATATCTTTCAGGTTGCTCCTGTTTCATGACACCCATCACCTGTGTTTGTCTTAAGATTGAACGTGCGGTATCCAGTTCTCGAAGTTCAATCATTTCTAATACAATCTGCAATCAATCATATCAATGTAAATTCAAATCTGTTAAGAACAATTCTTAAGTAACCGAAACAAATAACATTATTAGTGTTATGACAATCAGATAAAGAGGTGAAAATCTCTCTCTCTCTCTCTCTCTCTCTCTCTCTCTCTTCTAGAAATGAGTTACTAAAATTTATATTTGGGCCAACCAGTGGAAATCTGACAATTGTTTCCCGAAGCAAATGAGTTGAAAATTTACTAAAAATTCACTTATAGCACGAAATTACAAATACATAACAATCTAAATGAAGATATACCAAGCCTTGCTAACACTGAACAGACACTAATTAAAAAAAACAAATAATTAGCCACCTAAAAGCTAGTGAATTAGCTTCTGCAACACAATATACGCCAAGAAAATGTGGACAGTGAATACATAAACATTTCATATAGATAACACGATTTAAAATACACCACATTAACAAGATTGCAACTGAGGGTATAAATTTTGAATAAACTCCTCAACAAGTTCTTATGTAAAAGAAATATTGTCATAATTAGATAAGCAGTATCTTCTCACATAAATTAGCTTCCGCATCTCAAATTTCTCAAAGGTACTTACATTACATACAACATTTCAAAGCGACTCACTGACTCACATGCAAAATACCTGTTCATACAAATCCTCCAATTTATTCCTGGGAAGCTTAAGCTGAGAAACTTGAGGCAATATCGCATCCCATCTTCCACTATTAATATCAGCAACAAAGGTTTCAATACTATCAACAGTATTCAAAGAAACCTGACATTCATTCTGCAGTGTCTGAAATGTCTGGTGCAATGAATTTTCTTTACAGAACTGAAGCACAATTTTAATCACACTGAAAATTGCAAAACAATAATTCTCAACAATAATACACAAAATTGCAAGAGAAACATATAATTATTCCGAACTGAACCAAACAGCTAGAAAAAAAATTAAAACGCGTGATTTCAATTTTCACGTTATGAATGAAAGAACAAGGAAGAATAAACAATGAAGAAGGTAAATGAAACTCACTCTCGTGCTTCGATTTCGAGAGTAGACATTGAAGATTACTGGGGAAGAGAGTGAGTTTGTGTAGGGTTTAGTAGTTCTTTTGTTCTCTCTATACTTTAGATTTAGATTCAACGGGAAAACAATGTGGAAGAGATGAGTGAGGTTTTGGGCTATTAGATGATATGGGTCAGCCTCACAATGGCTAGGCTGGCCCTTTAATATTTGATAGCCACACTTCTCAATTTAATTTTCCCACCACCCCTTCTTCGCTTAAAAAGACTAAAATGTCCCCATTCCCTAAACCTAACCATCTTCCCTTTCCTTAACACTAAGCACCACCACCATCTCTCAACCCATGACCACCTGTAATGGGGAAAATTGGTATTACACCATATGATACAAGTAGAGGTGTGGAGAGGCCAAATGCTGTTAGTGGTGGGCCCTTGCGTCGTGGAAAGAGAAAAAAGGAAAAGAGCTCTCAGTTGAGGGACTTTGTCTTGACATAGGGTACTATTTAGTGAGGAATGATGTAAGGAAAGGGTATGAAAATTGTGAGAATCTTCTCTAGATTTCTTTTCTCTTTCCTTCTCTGTACCGTCCCCTTTCCCTTTTTCTTGTTGCACCTTATTGTACTATTGCCTTCTCAAAGTTCTGAGAAGTTGAATTCCTATTGTGAAAAAAGGAATAACACAATACAATTCCAGATTCCTTGCATTTGATTTTCTGATTTTCTGAGTTCATAACACCACCCTTCATCAACCTTCCGGCCCCTCAACTCGACCCCTACCCTTACATCTCATATCTTTGTCGTCATCCTTTTCTCGACCTTTAACCTCTTTGTTGTACTCTTGAAGCATATTATAATGTTTTGGTGTTTTCAGGCTATCAAGAATTTGGTTAACAAACACATACATAAACTTGATTCCAAATAAGTAAAAAGTGTATCCTTTTTCTCGTATGAAAACTAAATTTCTGACACGTCTAGAAATTAATTTTCGGACTTGTAAAAAAATTAAGGGTCTCCGTCCCTTCATTTTTCACTTCCCTTTAAATAAGTGCATTTAGAGTTTTCATGGAGTTGTTTAAGCTCTACAACATGTTCCTGTTCAATGGCAGCAACAACCACATCCACAACATCAGCTATGTAAAGTGTATCAACCTGCAAGGTATTTTCAATCTTAGCACAAACAGAAAGATTATCAGAACATGTATAATCAACCAAACCATCAAGCAATTCCATTTTACAAAGAGAATGCTCTTCCATGGAGTGTTTTTCAGTCATCACTTCTCTTTGAGGGAAAGGGAGTGGTGGTGTGTACTGCTCATCACCAACGTGTTCAACAACCTTGTAATTTTCCATAGCAATAGATCATTTAGGTACCTCTGGAGTTTCAACAAGAGTAAATGCACTGACAATGGCAGGATTTGGGACATTAGGATTCACTACTTCCTGGGCAGGCAGTTGGTTTGATCTTTGTACCTGTATCTGATTAACTGCAGTGGTTAACTGTCCAACTATTATCTCCAATTTCTTAAGTGTGGAATCCGTTGTTTGTTGGAATTGGAGATTTTGAATAGCCATCTGTTTAATAAGGTCCTCCAGTGAAGGTTCACAAACAACAACCATGTTTTAGTCAACAGAATCAGGATTAGAGTTAGAATCAAAGAAGTTATGCTAAAATTAATGCAAAAAATAAAAAACAAATCAAAGCTAATCTAAAAAATATAAAAACTGCACTAAAAATCTAATAAAATCAAAATAAGATTATAAAAAAAATTTGGATATTTTTGACAATGCGAAAAATTTAAAAAATTAAAACGAAAATGTAAAAGAGGTGATTTCGGATTTTTCGGCCACAGCTCACATTAGGGAGTTCTACTCCATGATTTTTTTCTGATTTACTGACCAATTTTTGTACAAATCTGACAAGCTCACCCGAAAAACCGATTTTTTTCACCTAATTTGAGACAGAATCGAACGAAGCCGAAATCGACAAAACCTGCAAAGAAGCAAAACTAAAAAAAACAAAGGTTAGTGGTTAGTGGGGTTCTTGAAGTTGGAAATCCCTAATTAGAGATCCCTATGAAATTACCAATTTGGATCTCTTATTAACAAGTCACATATATAATTTAAGGGTAAAAATTTCATTACCCTCTCTTTCTTTCTTTTTCTTCTTTAACTCTCTTTCTTCCTTTTTTCTCTTTCTCCTTACACTCTATTTCCTTCCTCCATTACACTTTTCTCTTACACTCTCTTTCTTCATTTTTCTTTTTACTTTTACTTTTCCCGTAAACAATTCTTCACTTTCTCTTATCACTTCATTTTAGTTTTTTGAACTAAATTTCTAAAATCTATTTATACAAACAAACCTACTATAAAATTACCAATTTGGATCTATTATTAACAAGACACATATCTAATTTAAGGGTAAAAATGTCATTACCCTTTTTTTTTCTTCTTACACTCTCTTTCTTCCTTTTTTTCTCTTTCTTCTTACGCTCTCTTTCCTCCTTTTCACTCTTTCTTACACTATCTTTCTTCCTTTTTTCATATGATGTTTTTTATTAACAAGACACATATCTAGCAGTATACCCGTGCATACGGATTTCTTATTAACAAGACACATATCTAATTTAAGGGTAAAAATGTCATTACCTTCTATTTCATTTTCTTCTTACACTCTCTTTCTTCTTACACTCTCTTTCCTTCTTTTCACTTTTCTTTTACACTCTTTTTCTTCCTTGTTTTTATTTTTACTTTACTTTTAATTTTCTCATAAACAATTATTCTCTTTCTCTTATCACTTCACTTTAGTTTTTTTAACTAAATTTCTAAATTTATACAAACACTATTCTACTAAAATTATCTTCTCTTTTCTCTCTGAAATCTGTTTACACTCTTATTGATAATCTACTATCACCTCTTATTGACAATCTACTGTTTCTATTTTACTATCTACTATAATCTAATCTAATATCTATTTATCTATTTATACAAACAAACTTCTTACAAAATTACCAATTTGGATCTCTTATTAACAAGACACATATCTAATTTATGGGTAAAAATGTCATTACCTTTTATTTCCTTTTTTCTTACGCTCTCTTTCTTCCTTTTTTTTCTCTTTGTTCTTACACTCTCTTTCCTCCTTTTCACCATTCTCTTACACTCTCTTTCTTCCTTTTTTTTTTTTATTTTTACTTTACATTTACTTTTCCCATAAACAGTTATTCTCTTTCTCTTATCACTTCACTTTAGTTTTTTAACTAAATTTTTAAATATATACAAACACTACTCTACTAAAATTATCTTCTCTTTTCTCTCCGAAATTTGTTTACACTCTTATTGATAATCTACTAATCAACTAAAATAATCAATTGAAACTTCGAGATAACTGCACTGATATATAAAAAAACACGAGATTAATATTTGTCATTGATAATTAAAAAATTTAAAGACTACTATTACAAACCTACTATCTAAAAAACAAGAAAATTTAATGACTATTTAAACTACTAATTAATATTTAAAACAAATATTTCTTATTCATAATTTACTATCTAACTTTTACTATCTAGTATAATCTACTAATCAACTAAAATAATCAATTGAAACTATGAGATAACTGCACTGATATATAAAAAACACGGAATAACTGCAGTGATATATAAAAAGCACGCGATTAATATTTGTCATTGATAATTATAATTTTTGAAGACTACTGTAAACCTACTATCTAAAAAAACAAAAAGGCTTAATGACTATTTTTGATTAATATTTAACACATGTGACAAATATTTGTAAATAATACCTAAAAAGAACAAATAATTGTCACAGATATATAAAAGAACACGGAATAAATATTTCTTATTGATAATCTACTATCTATATTTTACTATTATAATATACTAATCAACTAAAATAATCAATTGAAACTACGAAATAACTGTAATGATATATACAAAAATACGGGATAACTGCACTGATATTAGGGATGGCAAAACGGGTTTGACCCGCCGGGCCGGCCCGCCAACCCGCCAAAAAAAGGCGGGTTGGGTTGGGATATTGTGACTGCTAACCCGCTGAGCCTGCCCCGCCAAAAGGAGAAAATCGCGGGCTTAAGACAAGAACGGGACGGGTCGGCCCGCAAGCCCGTTTTTTGTTTTTTTTTTTGAAAAAATTAGGGCCCAAAATTAGAATCCAGCGCACTGCGCACCCCAAGCCCAACCCGTTTTGTTCATTTTAGGTTTCACTTTTCACTTCTCAAACAATTGATATATAGTTAATCCTAGTAATTCCAATGCTATTATTGTTTTATGTTTTTATTTCTGTTAAAAAAGGCTTTATAAAAAAAACTGTTTTAAAAAGTAGGTGAAAAATCTAATTGAAATTGAAATGTTAAAAATCGGTGAAAATTTTTTTCAAAAAAATTGCAAAAAAAAAACTAGGCGTGCCAGCCCGCCACTTGGCGGGGCGGGCCAGTATGTTGGGCTCGCGGTTAGTTGGCGGGCCAACCTGCCCCGCCCCTATTTTAGCGGGCTTTAGGCAAAATGTAACACCCCGGTATTTCTAACATGTAGAGAGACCGAAGATGCACAGATACGGAAATTCAGAGGACATAGTTCCTGTTATAGTATTGGACATACAAACTTTTTCCGTAATAAACCCTTAATCGGAAATAGCATTACTTCATAAAAGTAGAAGTTTATCGGTTCCATACCGAATGGATTACATTATCCAAGTCCAAATGCCAAACAGAAACATAAAACGGTTCGTGTAACTCATAATTAATACAAGTTTATACAACCAATAGGACAACCAAAGAACAAAGGATAAAATGACTAAGTCTTCAGCACCTCCAAGAGTATATCAACTACTCGTGCACGATAGTCTTCCTTTTTCCCTGCTTCTCTGAAAAACAACAAATATGGATAGGGTGAGATAACATTATCTCAGTGAGTCCTACCGTGCCCCCTCACTGACACTCGGTTCAATTTATTTAAACCGCTAACAAAAACTGACATAACAATGTCTTATTTATTAATCGAAATGCCACGCACTTCGTGAATTTATTTAACACGTACCGACTGCAATCCAGTGCTAATCCCGGTAATCGTGTGTTCCATTTAGCATAAACCGACTGCAATCCAGTGCTAATCCCGGTAACCCGTGAGTTGACCACGCCAAAACACATTCAGGGCCTAGGTAAGGGGTCATGACTACCCTCCCTAGTATGCTACTTGTCGGGTCGTCACCCAACGCGATACATATGACAATACGCATCAAATTCTCGAGAGTTAGATAATTTATATCTTCTTTTTTTGATTTTGATCACCAAAGGATCAATCACATAATCTCATTAGATAATTTATATCTTTTCGATCACCAAAGGATCATTCACATAAAAATTGGATAAACAATATCCATATCGATCTATAACCCGTTTTGAGGAATTCATAATTTAGACCTCCGGCATTATAATCATTTTCATTTGACATGTATAAACATATATATATATATATATATATATATATATATATATATATATATATATATATATATATATATATATATATATTCAGTCAATCCATCACTCGGTGTACTCACACGCGTACTAGGGTTTCGGTTTTTCGATCAAATGGGCTTTCAAAGTTCTTTTTCAAATCATGAGTTGAATGAGTTCAAAATAAGGTTTTCAGTAGTGGAATCCCTTTTTAAATGATTGAGAAAGAGATTAGGAAAGGTTCGGGATTAAACGGTACGACGAAATGAGAAAACGGAAACCGGGGACAGATCCTCACGCACGGTCCGTGCCCAGGGGCGCACGACCCGTGCGTGAAACACTTCATTAATTCATTCCTATCAGAAAGGTACGCACGGTCCGTGCCCAGGGGCGCACGACCCGTGCGTCCTGTATTACACGCATGTTCAGGCATCAGAAGCAGGCGCACGATCCGTGCCCAGGGGCGCACGATCCGTGCGTCCTGCAACAGTCCCAGATTTCACAGTTTTTCTCATTTTCGCTCTCCGTTTTCGCCCCATTCGATTCCTAATGTCAATCACTCCTGAAACTCAGAAAATGTCCAGGCATTCTAGAACACATATACAAAACATTTCCTTTCAACGATTCAAATCAAAATTCTCATTAAACCGTAAAATAGCGTTTGGACTCAAAATCGTTTTTCGGTTCTAAGTCTTTCGAAAGCAGAAAATGTGACCAAGGAAACCACTACCGAAAACAAGTTCAGAATAGCAAAATGCCCTATCGTGAGTAGAACTCACCGTGATATCGATTTCCACTAGGAGCCACGGTCGAAACGTGAAACGGCCGAACACTAAACGCACGAACAATCACCAACGGGGTACCAACAACGCCGAAACAGTAACTAGCTCGACTGAACAGCTTGGAGCAGCAACTCCAAGTGATTTGGACTCCCTCCAAACTCTAACACAGGTTCAAGACTTCACTTTTGACAGTCACAACTGAACATGAAAAAGGAGTGGCAGCTCAAAACTCCATTGTCTTCACCATTAGAGCTTCAAGCTTCGAAAATGGAGCAAGAGATAGGAGAAGAATCAGACTTCAAAAATAGGCTCATTGAATTCAGAATTGAAAATGGAGTGGGATGGAAGAGAAACCACTTACATGCAACAAGGATTTGAGGTGAGTCCCTCCTTCCTCCTCTTCTCCCCCTTCACGCCCTCTCTCCCTCTCTATTCTTCAGCCTTCAATTTCTGAAATTTGATGGAATGGCCAAGTGTGGCTGGAGGTTCAGATTAGAGGGTATATATATACTGAGGGTGTGAAATTCCAATTTCGCCCTTCAGCTTAAACACTTAAATTGATCATGACTAAGCCATAATTAATCATAGAATAGGATTTATTTGACAATTTCCTCGACTATAAATCCCTGAGACACGACCAATTATTCCCACAAATAATTAATCGGTCCTAGGCATCTTAGTACGAGTCTTTAAAAATTCGGGATGTTACACAAAGCGGGGCGAGCCGGCCCGTTTTGCCATCCCTAATTGATATATAAAAAAACACAAGATTAATATTTTTCATTGATAATTAAATTTTTTGAAGACTACTATAAACTTTTTTTTTTAAATTGGGGAAGGGGAAACTTCATTAATCAAAGTGGAACTAATGACCATTTTACAACGGACCCCGAGGGGATTCGAACTCAGCACCTTGAGTATATAATGCTAAGCTCTTACCACTGAACTAGCACCTCAAGTGTCAGACTACTAAAAACCTACTATCTAAAAAACAAGAAGATTTAATGATTATTTAAACTACTGATTAGTATTTAAAACAAATATTTTTTATTGATAATCTACTATCTCTCTTTTACTATCTATTATAATATACTAATCAATTAAAATAATCAATTGAAACTACAACATAACTGCACTGATATATAATTTAAGGGTAAAAATGTCAGTACCATCTCTTTCTTTTTCTTCTTACACTCTCTTTCTTCCTTTTTTTTCTCTTTCTTCTTACACTCTTTTTCCTCCTTTTCACTTTTCTCTTACACTCTCTTTCTTTCTTTTTTTTTCTTTTTAATTTACTTTTTACTTTTCCCATAAACAATTATTCTCTTTCTCTTATCACTTCACCTTAGTTTTTTTAACTAAATTTTTAAATTTATACAAACACTACTCTACTAAAATTACCTATAAAAATGTAACTGAGTCACACTAAAAAACAAAAAAAAAACTATCACATTTTTGGAAAATTTAAGTTATCACCTTAAAATTTAAATTTTTCTCTCCGAAATCTGTTTACACTCTTATTGATAATCTACTATCTTATTGATAATGTACTATCTATCTTTTACTATCTACTATAATCTATTAATCAACTAAAATAATCAATTGAAACTACGAGATAACTGCAACGATATAAAAAAACAAGGGATAACTGCACTGATATATAAAAAAACACAGGATTAATATTTGTCATTGATAATTAAAATTTTTGTAGACTACTATAAACCTACTATCTAAAAAAATAGAAGATTTAATGACTATTTAAACCACTGGTTAATATTTAAAACAAATATTTCGTATTGATAATCTACTATCACTCTTTTATTATCTACTATAATCTACTAATCAACTAAAATAATCAATTGAAACTGCGAGATAACTGCACTTATATATAAAAAAGCAAGGGATAACTGCCTTGATATATAAAAAAAAACACGAGATTAATATTTATCATTGATAATTAAAAGTTTTGAAGACTACTACTACAAACCTACTATCTAAAAAACAAGAAGAGTTAATGACTATTTAAACTACTAAATAATATTTAAAACAAATATTTCTTAGTGATAATCTACTATCTAACTTTTACTATCTACTATAATCTACTAATCAACTAAAATAATCAATTGAAACTACGAGATCACTGCACTGATATATAAAGAAACACGGGATAACTGCAGTGATATATGAAAAAACACAGAATTAATATTTGTCATTGATAATTATAATTTTTGAAGACTACTATAAACCTACTATCTAAAAAAATAAGAAGGCTTAATGGCTATTTAAACTGATTAATATTTAAAACACATGTGACAAATATTTGTCACTAATACCTAAAAAAGGACAAATAATTGTCACTGATATATAAAAAAACACAGGATAAATTTTTCTTACTGATAATTTACAATCTATCTTTTAGTATCTACTATAATCTACTAATCAATAATCAATTGAAACTAAGAGATAACTGTACTGATACATAAAAAAACACGGGATAACTGCACTGATATATAAAAAAATACGGGGATAACTGCAATGATATATATAAAAACATGGTATAGCTTCATATATAAAAAAACACGGGATAACAACACTGATATATAAAAAACACTGCACTAATATATAAAAAAACACTGGATAAACACACATATTGTTTTTAAATTATTTTTTTACTTTTTTAGATTTTAATATTTATCTATTTTTTATTTGAAACTCCTTCTTTATTTACTTTAAATTAGTCTTTATTTTCACGGGGTAATGTTCAGACTATTTAAATAATGTCTAAGTTTATACATAAAAGAGCACGACAGCATCCGTGCGTATGCACGGGTATCCTACTAGTTAAAAAGAAAATTTAACTGCAGTTTTAGTTTGTAATTCTGATTTGTCTGATTGTCCGTGTGACCGTGTGCGACTAGGTAAGTCGTAAGTCTGTGAGTATTGAGGCATCGTGTGTGTGAGTGCGACTAGGCTAAGTCGGTTTTTTATTTTTTTAATATAATATAGTAATATATGCAGTTTGGTTTGGTTCAGTTGCAAGAGAAAAGCTTCTCATCTAAACCAAGCTGATCAGTTGATTGAAAAAGTGACCCAAATAGATCCATTTCCTATGTTTCCACTTCTGATATCTTACCCTTCTGGTCTCCTACAAAGCCTACGAACCCATCAACTTTTAGGACCAAGTTTTGAAACATATGCCTTTCACCTATCATGTGTCACGAGCACCTACTGTCTATATACCTAGACAAGCGTTGGACTTTACTGTGTAGCATACATAGGTCATCTTACCTTTAGGTACCCAAATTCGTTTGAGTCATTTTTTGTGAGTCATTTACTGTGTAGCATATATGCAACATATGACCAAAATTTCTACACATGTTGCAGAATGTATTGTCATTCTCCACACCTGAGCTTTCTTTAAGGGGATTTTGGGTTTAGAAGATGAACCTTCTTCCATATAGCCAAGGTCAACAGTGTTGGTTGAGCCCATGCAATATATCATTGAAGCAACTATGCTTCTGTTCCGGATTGGGCCTCATCATTACATACTTGGCCTAGCCTCAGCGGCCTATGTAACATCCCTAGTTCGGTTAATTTCACATAACGAAATTAACTTGCGATTGATCGCCAATCAAATGATAAGTCGAGTCATGGCTAAGTTTATGTCGAGAAATCAATGTTAAATTGCTCAATTATATGATTTACATGCACTATTCCTCTAATCATGAATTATTGTGTATTATTTGATTAGATTTGAGGTTAAGTGAAAATTAGAACAAAGGGTATTTTTGGCTTGTCCACACCAATTAAGCTTTCAGCTCATGGTCACATTGATTAACCAATTAAGTAATTTAGTTAATTTGATTATTAAGGAAATAAGAATGTGTATGATTGTTTGATCACTTGTTGTTGAGAAGTAGATTTAAGTGAGAATGAGATATAAGGGTAGTTAGGTCATTTTCATCTCATTTAAACCTCAGCCCTTTAAGTCACCAACAACAAGACTCACACTGATAAAACATGATTCATAATTTAAGAAAGAAAGAGGGAGCTAGAAGAGGGAGAGGAAACGCGAGAAGGAGGGGGAAAAGGGAGGGAGAGACCACCTTCAAACTTCCATGCATGTGAGAGTTCCAGCCACCATTCTCCTTCATTTTTTGAGCTCTACCCATTGATACTAATTTTATCCTCTATTTCTTCCTCAACCCATTTCCACCATTGATGAACCTTCAAGCTCTCAAGACCAAAAAAAATGATGTTTTGGAGTTCCTATGGCTTGCATGTTATATTTAGAGCAAGAATAGAGTTTTAGGGTAGCCGAATTGTGCATTGGAGTTGCAAGAGGAAGAGTTTAGTTGCTGAGTTGAAGATTGAAGTCATGGTCTGTACATAGGAGCTCAATTTCGCGGCTCATGGTGGTTGTAAGTTGAAGATATAAGCTCACAACAATTTCTGCTCAAGAAACAGTTTTGACCAAGTATGGTAAATCCTTTGTAACTCCCTCCACGGTCATCTGTTGAATGTAATTTTTATTTATTTAGAAACTAGACACAAAATTGTTCAGGTTAGGCACAAGAATCACCTGGTTTGACTGAATATTGAGGGAGAAAACTCAGTTACAATTTTCACTTTTGTAACAGTAACGATTTTGAATCAGTCACAGTGTTTTAGCCATAACTACCTGAATACTCATCATATCAGTGTGGGACTTGAACCATATGAACGTAGACAAAATTATCTACACATTAGGCACTGGTTTGAAAGGTTTTGGTTAAGAATCGAATTAGTTATGTTTGTTGCAAAACAGCTCACAGATGCTGACAAACCGATCTTTGGAGTTAGTTGACGCGTTGTAGAAGTTGGGGTTAGATAGGAGTAAAAAGGGGATTACATTGTTGATTTGAGATGCATTTGGGGAAGCTTCAGTAGCTGGACACGTTTGGGGATTCATTCAGGATCGATTTGATGTTCGTGGAAGCAAGAAATTTGAGTACGGGGATTGTTCGTTCGGTTCCGTGCGGTTTCGTGCGATTGTTAAAGTCTCGTTGTTGTCGTTGTGTGCGATTTCATCGTCAAATGTGAGTTCTATACTCGCTTAGGGATTTGTTGTCGAAATACTGGTTGCTTGTTCTGTCAAAACCGTTTTACGAAAATTACGCTTCGAACGAGGACCTATGCGGTCGATTGATTGATAATGTGATTGTTTGGATTGGTTGAGATATTGATTGTTTGATGATTATGATTGTTGTTCTGGACTGGAATAATGTTTGATTGTGTTAGGGTATCGATCGGAACGGATATTGGGATCGAACGGAATGAGAAAAATTACACGAAAACAGGTTTTTCTGAAAACTGGTACTGGCGCACGGGTCGGGTGCCTCATGCGCACGGACCGAGCGCCAGGTTCTGTAACTTTCTGAAAATTTTTATAGAACGCGCACGGGTCGTGCGCCTATACGCACAGACCGTGCCAAACCTTCTGTTACCCATTTTCAAAACATGTCTTAGGTCATTCCGAACGGTTCCAATTGCATTCTAATTGATCCCAAAACCCTATATATTGATAAATAAGCCGTAATTCGTGAAAAAGACGTAGGTATACATTGAGGTGAGGTGAATTACATTAAACTATGTAAATGAGGTTAGTAATTGTGTGAGATCATGTTAATTGTTAAAGCGGACGAAATGTCCTTTGAGAATATATATATATATATATATATATATATATATATATATATATATATATATATATATATATATATATATATATTATTGTTTATGAGACGGCCCAACGCGGGTGTTTATATATAATTATACAATTTGAGGTTATGTTATGTTTATGAGGCGGCCCAACGCGGGTGAAATTATATTTATTTATATAATTTGGGGTTTAGGGTGACGACCCTAATGTTGAAGTTAGCGTACTAGGGGAGAGGAAGTCATGAGCCCTATGAACCTAGGCCCCTTTGAGGTTTGCCCGCAGTTTATGGTAAGCGGATTGGGTTCAGCGGGAATAGAAAATGGTTCTCGGTGATATGTGTAACATCCTCAAAATAATTAGATGAATTATTTGGATGTTAACCCAATTGAATTAATTTAGTACTTAATTGGTAATATTATTGAGTGCTAAAGATAATTATTGGTTGTCTTAGGATCGTTAACCGGTTAATTCGGGGCAAGGTCGCTTCAGAAACGAAATTAGAGATTAAGGGCAATGTGGTCATTTGACGACCTTACCACTTAATATATAAAGGAAAGAAAGAAAAGAATTAAAGAAAGGAAAGAAAGAAAAGAAGCGAAGGAAGGAAGCAGAGAAGAAAAGAGGAGAAAGAAGAGAAAAGGAGAAAAGAAGGGGAAAAAAGGAGGAAGAAGAAGGAAGTCACCACCCATCACCCCTAAGTTTCATCATCACCATCATCATCCTTGCTTCACCTTCCATCCCTCTAAGCTAGGTAAGCTAAAGTTTCTATTTCTCCTCTCCCTATAATTTCGAATTTGAGAGTTGGGAGAGATGGTGAATAGTGATTCCGAATTTGTCTTGATTTTGATGGTTTGAGTTTGATTAGGAACGAACCCAAGGAAGATTACTCGAATATTGAAGTTCGATTGGGAGATTGGGAGCTAGTTGGATGAGTTAGGGTTTGAGAATCAAAAAATTGGGTTTATGTGTGAATAGTGGTGATTGGAGGTTGAAGATAATGAATAGTGCTCCAAAGATGTCTCGTGATTGATTGGAAAGATTTGGAAGCGGATTGGGGTGACGCCGGAACGTGGAGTCGATTCGGGGAATATTCGAGTGGTTGAAAGGTGATTAGAATCAAGCCCAACGAAGATTGAAAGCGGATTGAAGGTCGATTCGTATTCGGGAACGAGTGGGTGATCGTTAGGGCGAAATTGGGGATTTTGGTTACTCGGTGTTTTCGGCTCGATCGTGACTCTCGCGTCAAGGGTTAGTTTTACTCACGTTTAGGACCTTATTTTTACTGTTTTGAATGACTCTAAATATCGGTTTATGAAGTAAATTTCGTTTCGAAAGATTTTACGAGTCGAAAACCGTTTTCGGAAAAATTCCGGTATTGAGACTGTTTGGTACAGGTTCAGTAATTCTGTGATTGTGAATGTTATATTTGTCTAAAAATTATGGGGTTTGTTTTGTTAGAAATTAGACTGAATTTCCTACTGAATAGGCACTGATTTCACTAAATTTCAATGAGAAATGAAGGAGAAAGTTTGATTTCAAAATGACTAAACAATTATGTCCGAATTCTGGTACCAGTGTAGTAAATTGAAAAACTGAACTTACTGAATACTATTTTTGAAAAACTGAACTTAGGAATAAAAACTAGACTCATAGAGCTTTCCAACGAATATTCATTTGTTGAAATCCGATGTCGTTTGCTATTTTAATTAATTCGCTGAAATAGGTGCACGATTATAGAAATTCTGCACTTTTCAGCAGACGGTCGCGTCGCGACCCGTCCCCATCGCCTCGCTACCAGGCTTGATTTTGCAGCGAAATTGTATCTGATGCATTTCGCGTCGCGACGGAAGCAGTTCGCGTCGCGACGCTTTGCAGTTTTTCAGCAAAAGCCACTGATTTTGTTTTCGCGTTTGAAAGCTTATTGAAAGGACTAATCAAATAAATGATTTAAATTGTATAATGAACGGTTTTTGAAGTTATAAATTATTTAGAAAAACCGAATAATAGTACACGTGTGCGGATATGTTTTAGGCTTAAATATGTTTTAGGTCCCTGCAAATATAGGGTGTTTTGGTTTAAGCCCCTGTAAATTTTTTTTTTGTTAAAAGCCCTTGCAAAATGACATATTTTGTTATAAGCCCTTCTATGACTAAAATGTTAGCCTATAACATGGAGTGCTATGATTGCTGGATATGTTGAGAAGGACTTATAACAAAATATTTCATTTTGCAAGGGCTTTTAACAAAAAAAAAATTTGCAGGGGCTTAAACCAAAACACCCTATATTTGTAGGGGCCTAAAACATATTTAAGCCTATGTTTTATTAATAATAAAGCGGACTAGGAGTCCTATGTGATATTGTATAAATGACGTGGGATGATTCTTGAATCATCTAAACCGGTCTATGGTATGTTCTATTTATTGAGTTATATAGTTGATGCGGGATGAATATGATTTCGTCTAAACCGATCATTCTATCTGTTATTATGCAACTGACGCGGGATGTTTATTAATTATTCATCTAAACCGGTCTATGATTCTTGATATATATTATATCTAGTCGGGGTGACGACCCCTATGAAATAGCATGTTAGGTGAGGGAATTGTACACCTATTGGCTATGTTGGGGTTCACTCAAACTTTCGGCAGTTGGTGATGTGCTAGATGTGAAAAGGTTATGTTTGTAATTCACATAGAATTCCCAGTTTATGTTTGTAATTCATATCGAATTAACAGTGAATATTTGCAATTCAATAACAGAATGGCCAGTTAAAGATTTTATAATTGAACCGAGAGTGTTAGTAGGGGTCTCGGTAGAACTCACTGAGATTGTATCTCAGTGTTTAAATGTTGTTGTTTTACAGAGACACAGGGACAGCGGAAATCCAAGAGGCACGAGTAGGTTGTACTCGAATGGTTGCTGGAGTTTCAGCTTCTATGCTTATGTTTTTATTTCCCTTGTTGTCCTTGTATCATTACATTATGTCCGTGTAGGATGTAAACGTTATGTATTTTATTCTGCTTTCTTGTATGATATCGAACACTGGAGTTGCTGATGAATAATGGTCAGAGAACCGTTATGGTCTTATGTATGATTAAGACTGTTTGTTATTATTCAGCGGAAAACTTATAGTGGTGTTCAGTATCTAAGCAGGAAAAATATCTCTGATGTTTTAAGGATGGTGCACTTGGGTATTTTTACTAAATAAAAATACCGGGGTGTTACAATATGCTAAATAAAGCAAAAGAGGACTGCACGTAGTTATCTTGTTGGACTACGGACAATATGAGCATATATATATATATATATATATATATATATATATATATATATATATATATATATATATGAGGTTTCACGTAGTCGCTTAGTAGGGCTACGAGTTAATGATGCATAATAAACCGCTAGAGTTTTAGTAAGGGGTCTCGATGGGACTCACTGAGCTAATGTTTATCTCACCCTTTATAATTGTGGTTTTTTACAGAGAAGTAGGGAAAGGCTAAGGCAAAGAGGCATGGCTAGGTGTGACCTATCCGAGGAGATGTCGAAGATTATTTCATTTGCTTATGCTAGTTTTCCCTAGTTATTTCTGTAATTCGATTGTATGACTTGTACATGTACTAGAAGTTGTAAATCGTTTCCGCTATTGCTGTTTTTGATATTGAATAATAGGGAATAAGATTGATCACTTGATGAGTTATATCAAGTTTTTAATTTTGTTCAATATCCAAATACAGGAATTTTTACTCTGATGTATACTAAGCTGTGCATTTGGTTAGAAATATTAGGGTGTTACAACCCATATCCACAATCCATAGACAATTCAGACGTCCTGCCATCCAATCTACGGAGGAAATCGTTTTGCATCTCATTTGATAGTTCAGAATCGACCTCGGCTCACATGCTTGATAACAAGAATCAGTCCACGCCACTAGCACAGATCCCTATAAATACGTTGTCCCATCAATGCAGCAGATACACATTTATTACTGCTTGGCACCTTTTCTCTTAGCTGGCTTGAGCATCGGGGTGTGTGCAGATACCACCCCCCTTGCAGGATCAATACGACGGGGGATCTCTTGGAGCGATTTCGACATCACACCTCGGTAGCATCTCAGCCCAGCTCTCTCAACTGAGACCAGCTTCCAGAATATCCAACGGCTTGTGGCCATGGTTATCTTTGGTAGCTACCCCGTGGAAGGAGGGGAGACGAGGAAGACAATGAAGAGAAAATGGAAAGAAATACTAAGTGTCGCCCCCACTTCAACGACCAAAGTTAGCTCGAGCCAACCTCCCCTAACATTTGAAGACAAGGACGTCCTAGATGGAAACCCAACAAGTACACCCTCTTGATAGTTCGAGCCTCTATGGAAAACTTCGAGGTAAGGAGGATCCTCGTGGATCAAGGAAGCTCGACTGACATAATGTTTGTGGAATTATTGGCTAAGCTAGGTATCTTGGGGGAGGACCTTATCCCTTATTGAGGGTCGGACCTCTCTGGATTCAACGGGTTGAAGACAAGGTCCCTATGCTATGTCGTGCCCATCAGTATATAACTGCATAATCGATAGGCCGACCTTGGGAAAATTGGAAGCAGTGGCCTCGACATTCCATATTAAGATGAAGTTTTATTCAGTAAAGGACGAGATCATCACGCTGAGTGCCGATTTAGATTTAGCCCAGAAAGCTCTTGCCTCTCCAGGTAGGTGAAGAGCACAGAAAGACAACTACTATTAGCAATGAACATGTTGAACTCCCAACTTGCGAAGTGGATGGCGTACCAGAGTCTTCCCTGAGTGTCGTTGACCGACATATTGCCACCAACCCAAAGGCAAGCAATTGAGAACACATGGGAGCCTGAAGGCATTAAGAAGGTCGAGGTTTCCTCGGGGCCCCAAGAAGCTAAGTACAATAATCTGATCGCCGTTTAGTCGATAAAAATTGTACTAACTGAAGAAATTAAATGAAGAATTCGTTTACCACACTCGTCTTGACAAAGTCTTGTCAAAAAGACTCTTTTTAATTTAAATCCATAAGGGTAGCCATAACTATCATATAAATGCCTCTTGGACTTAAGAAAGCAGAGGCGTCTCGTCAAATAAATGATTTTCGGACTTAACAAAGCGGAAAGCAACTCGCCAAATAAAACCAACAGGGCCTTCAGTCTCAAATTGTGCAAACATCAGAAGTGTACATAGACGACGACATCGCGTTATGCATATTCACAAAAACAGAGCAGTTACCTTAGCTTACCTACAAAACCGAGGCAGCTTCCCAACTAAACTAGGTTTAAGTATTTGGGGGTACCTCGCGTTAGATCGGCAAGTGAAGGAGCAGATAAATCTCTATATCGTACAAAAAGCATTAGAAGCAGACCTCCACCAAAGAGAGTAGGCACTGAGACGTCAGTGTGCTCAAACCTCTCAATGGGAGGTACGCTCGTGCTAAACACGGCTGATGCCGACGCGTACCTCGAATTCTATGAAAGGAACCAAGTGTATCATAGCGTGCCAATAACAAATTAAAAGCTTGTCGGTAAAGGTCGGCATGAGATCGGTGTTATGAACGTTTGTGAAAATATGAAAAATAGAAGCTATAGGTCAAACGACTTAATAAACGAGAACAAACTCTCTAGGTCAGCCTCAGAGGCCCATATCCACAATCCATAGACAATTTACCCGTCCTGCCATCCAATCTACGGAGGAGATCGTTTTGCATCTCATTGGACGACTCAAAATCGACGGCTCACATACCTGACAAAAGGAATCAAGCCACATCACCGTACAGATTTCTATAAATACGATGTACCATCAATGCAACAGGTACACATTTATTACTATCTGACATCTTTTCTTTGAGCTGACTTGAGCGTCAGAGTGTGTGCAGGTACCACTCCCCTCGCCGAATCAATGCGGCTGAGGATCTCTTGGAGTGATTCTGACATCACACCTTGATAGCATCTCGGCCCCAGCTCTCTAAACTGAGACTGTCTTACAAGAAAATTCAGCTTATATCGGCGTTTTCAGCTAAGAATGCCTGAAATGCCTCCTCATATCTATTTGAGTTGCATCTGGAATATGAGCTGTTTTTCAAAATGAGGGTTTCTTTATTAAGATCGTGTAGCTCATACAAAACCTCATAATCCATATTTGTATGTAAATTTTTTAGGCTGGTACAATTTCAAAATGAACCCTTCCTAAATTCCGTTGTGTCCCTTTTACAAGATAGAAAAGTCACTTCAAATTTACTTGCGACAACTCTTTTTTTCTTTCTCTCTCATTTCTCGAGCTTTGTCCGTTTTGGCTTTTCACGCTTAAATAAAAACAACCTACTCAAACTTACATCACCATTTTTGCCTTGTTTCAAAAAAAATTCGTCCAACTACCTCATCATGTTTTTCTGACTCACAATTTCACAATTCTCTCTCGATATGAAAAACGAAAAGTTTCCTGTTTTTTGAAATATTTTATTTTCCTAAATTTTTAATTCTTACATTGTTTTCAATTTCAATTTTTTAATTTTCGTGTTCTCTTTAGTTTCCATAGAGAAATATAACATGTTGTCTATGTCATTTCCTAATGATTAATTACATGCGGCGCATGTATTTTTAATGTTTTATATCTATATTGGTCTTAATTTTTTTTATAGATTATTTTATTTTCCTAAATTTTTAATTCTTACATTGTTTTCAATTTCAATTTTTAAATTTTCGTGTTCTCTTTAGTTTCCATAGAGAAATATAACATGTTGTCTATGTCATTTCCTAATGATTAATTACATGTCGGCGCATGTATTTTTAATGTTTTATATCTATACCGTGTCGTTCTCCCCTCCCAACAGAATTTTTGCCACACCCAAGATTCGAACTCGAGACTTTGGAGTGGGTTCCAAACCCAGTTATCGCTCGGATCAATCCTTGTTGGTCTAATTTCTTACGTTGGTGAAACAACAAAATTATTGCTCTGTTGGCTAAGTGGAAATGGCGCTTTTTGGTTGATGGGGATGCAAGTTGGAGAGATATTCTTGTCCATAGATATGGTGACTTGTCAGATAGTTGCTTAACAATTTTGCACTTGTGGGTAGGAGTCCTGATGCTTTGTGGTGGCGTGATTTACTTGGCATGGGGTTTGAGTGGGCTTCGGACAGGTGGTTCCATGTGTGTGTTAGAAGGGGTGTGGGGAGGGCCATAATGTGGCATTTTGGCATCATTATTGGTTGGGACAACAACTTTTGAAATTGGTTTTTCCTAATTTATTTACTGGTTGTGATGCGTGTAACACCCCCTTCAAATAACTACTATTTATCTTATTTAAAAGAAATCAGAGTTTCCAAAAACCTTTTTCAGTGCAACCGCAAGAGGGTGCCACATTTTAAAACAACGACATATAGCACCAAAATGATTTATTCATAAAGTCATAAAGTGCGTAATACATAGCACCATAGTCAACCATAGTATCCTGTTTAGCTCACGTCAACATCAGTGTAAGGCATCGCAACGGAAAACACCAGTCTCAACATATTAGGTTACATCACCAAGTAAATAGTTTAATAACATCAATTTAAATAAAACAGTAAGCTAAAACGCCCCCCCGGTGCTACGTATCAGAGCTGACTCGACCAACTAGAAAAAGGTATTAGATCACCTTCACTCGCTATCACCTGCACGTTGCCGACATGAGAAGCAACATAAAAGCAGTAGGGTGAGTCTCTTTACATAAATAATAACAAATAAGATGAGCATCATACTAGAGGAGGCAACTAGAAACACCAATACACGACTTCATAAGCATACATCATCATCTTACAACATATATATTATAATCACCAAGGCAACATCGTCAATAATAATCACCAAGAGACATCATCGTCAATAAACATAGGCACTAAGACATCATCGTCAATAATAATCACCAAGAGACATCACCATCAATAAACATAGGCACTAAGGCATCATCGTCAATAATAATCACCAAGAGACATCACCGTCAATAAACATAGGCACTAAGGCATCATCGTCAATATCATCAATCTCGTCGTCGCTAAACGCAAACCAAAGTCGTAATTCATATCACCAGTCATAAACACGTATGCGCATGAAAATGCAACCCACACCTGGGTATATGCATGATGGTACCATATTCGTCACAATTAAGAGGCCGAAGCCTATTCTTCACAGGAGGCCGAAGCCTATTCTTCACAAGAGGCTGAAGCCTATTCTTCACATTATGCACATGCCATGAGACTCTATATACACATGTGCATTTCATCAAAACACTCACCTGGAGTACTCATCATCATCATCATCATCAAACACTCATAGAGTGTATTCGTCATAGTCACCATATTAATATCACAACTTCTTCATAAACATCACACTCAAAAATTGGAGTAACGACATTTTTAAATCTTAAGTAACAATACTCCTAAATTTCTAAGTAACAACACATTAAAAAAAATTTAGGTGACAAACCATTTAAATGTAAGTAACTGGACATAAAAATTTAAGCGACAACCTATTTAAAAATGCGAATAGCAACATATTTAAATTTTGGGCAAACATTTCATCACAAATTGTAATCTGTGGTAAGTGGGGCTTAGAGGCCACTTACCACAGATTCCAATTTGTGGAAAGTGGAATCCAAACAGTCACTTACCACAGATTCCAATTTGTGGAAAGTGGAATCCAAACAGTCACTTACCACAGATTCCAATTTGTGGAAAGTGGAATCCAAACAGTCACTTACCACAGATTCCAATTTGTGGAAAGTGGAATCCAAACAGTCGGATTAAGTTCTTGTTTAATTGCCTTAAATCTTAAGTAACAATACACTAAAAATAGCGCTTCACTTTTATAAAACAGCAGCACATTTTCTTCATAAAAACAGCAACTCTTCTTTAATTATAACAGCAAACAACAACACTATCAATTGGTAGACAGCAACATTTTCTAGCAAACAGCATACTTTATTTTGATAAACGGCAAAACAGCAACATTTTCTTTGATAAAACAGCCAACATTTTCTAGCAAACAGCATACTTTATTTTGATAAACGGCAAAACAGCAACATTTTCTTTGATAAAACAGCCAACAGCAACACTATTGGCTTATGGGCATCAACATTTTCTTTTGATAAAACAGCATACAGCAACACTATTAATTTCTGGACAGCAGCATTTCTTTTTATAAAACAGCTTACTGCAACACTATTAATTTTCTGGACAGCAACATTTTCTATTTTCAATTTGTTTGGTATCATTCGAATAATTATAATCATATCACTCAATCACCACATAATTCTCACATACTCAATCAAACTATAACATCCCTTAATTCAATCCCAATTTACTCATTCATAGGTTCTCGTCCCTATACACATGAAATCGAAACTAACTACACCACATTCGCCAAAATCGAAATTCACCTCATCATATCACATGGTAAATCGCATGTCAACACCAACAATTCATCAAAGTAACACCACAATTAATCCAATCTTTTATCCATCTTAACATATACATCTCTAATCATCCCAACGCCAAAACCCATAAAACCCACCACATACCCAATTATATTCAATTGAAACGCTCACCCTTACTCTCAACCATCACGCACAACACACAACACCACGCAACAACAAGCAACATAGTGCCACAACGCACACGCAGGCAACACGCCACACCAAATAGCAACATAGTGCCACAACTCCTCAAACACCAATTTCCACACCATTTCATTTAAGCAATTTAACAAACACCTCATATGCATACTTAGTCTCATATTCATATTGACACCAATTGACATAGAATCATCTACAACCACATAGAATTACTAATTTGATTTTTTCAACACATCATCAAACACAAAACAACACACCAATCAATCATTTAAACATCCTAAACCTAACTCATATAGGATAATAATCTTATAGGTTATTACGAACGAAAGAGAGCCCCCTAACCTTCGGAAAAATGACGAAACAAGCAAAACCTCTAGCCAGCAACAAACACCACCAACAAGCTTCCCAATAGCTCCAAAATCGAATTCCCACCCCTCAAATCACGAACCCAGCCACTGAACGCTCCCACGAACTACTTCAATCCACTATCGAACACAAACCCACTTCAATCTATCGCTAATTTGAGCTTGCTATGCTCCAAAATCCAACAAACTCCGTTTTTGCTCACTTGAGCTCCAAAGGGTCAACAATGGTAAAACGAAAACGAGTAGGAATTAGGGGATAAAACTTACACTAATAGAAAGAGGAGGAAAAATGGAAGAGAACGGTACCAAAAGCCCCTTACCCGGTTAAGAATTGAGGGAGATCTCACCACTTCTTTTCCTACCCTTCACGTCGTTTCCCTCTCTCTCGCTTCGGTCCTCTCTCTCTCTCTCTCACGCGAGTTCTGTTCCTTATTTTCTTTTCTTCTTTCAATTCTTTCTTTCCTTTTAATTCTCCTCAATCTCACGGCCCATCTTTCTTTCTTCCATTCTTTCATTAATTTCATTTCTTTTCCCTCACTAATGGGCCTTGGTTCTTATTACACCCCCTCCATTTACTTCTACTATTCCCCTAATTTAATTAACACACCTCCCATTTAATTACTAAACACTACTCCATAACACCATAAAATACTACTCACTTAGTTTATTAAACATCCTCCTATTTCCAATAAAACTCCAAACTAATTATTTCTAATATTCTTCCACAACTTAATTCCCTCTAATTAATTAAATAATCATCCAATTAATTTTGGGGCGTTACAACTCTCCCCCACTTAGAATATTTTCGTCCTCGAAAATCTTACCGATCAAAACTAACACCCTCCCACTAACAACTATCGCCATATAGATGACTAGCGCTATCCACCTTGCTGATCATTACTTCCTGGTTTACCGGCGGTAAGTGATTGGGCGGCCGTCCCTCCTACTTGTTCAGCCAGGTAACTCAAGAAATAATAACCAGGCTCATTCATACATACCTAACTCAAGAGACGACCACGCCATCCCCATCGGACTCAACATGCCACAAACAACAACAACAACAACAACAACGGAAGGAACCGGATACCCTGCCCGACAATCCCCTATTACCAACGTCTACAACAACAACCACAACAAGAATAATTCAACAACAACCATAAACACTACAACAACAACTACTATTGGAATAGTCTCAACAGAGTGACATCTTTATTATCTCATCTAATAATATTTAACAGCAACGATAACAACAACAATAGCAACCAGAACGACCGCAACAACAACAACGTCATCGGCAACCACAACAGTTACAATATCAACAACAAATTCCTAGAGTCCAAATAATAAGCTACATATCATCTATTAGACACAGTCAATTTATCAAGAATCCAGATAAGGCATTATTGCATCTAAGATCACATGTATCCACACATGGCACAATGACAATACATCAATTAGAGTCATTTTTAATTTTAGCTAGATATCTCCACATAACAATTAAACTGATACTAAACGATTTGTTCAATTGCTCCTACAATGAACACACCTCAACTAATAATTTGGTCATTGCTCATACAATGGTTCACAAATAGCACATAACACATAAACACAAATCGGGGTCACCGGGTACCCCAAACGAGGAAATACTCACTGCACAAAAACTTTAGACGGCACAATAGTCACACAATTGACATATCACTAAAGTGATACCTCTACCCCAAAAACATTTATAAGACGAAGTGTGAAAAACGAGTGAAAATTGTCTTTCAAACAAAATCAACGATTTATTTCAGGAAATGGTTTTCGCAAGAGAAAGGTGTCATCAGCTCCTCAAATCATATAATAATCATTTAGAAGAACATCAAAACCCATGGCGGTAAAACATTTCTTTTGATACGATAACTAGAATGACCTGAAATACAATATTGAAAATTCATCCCAACCCCGATAACATTTTCCTTCGGTTTCAAAAGAAGTAACTAACGCACCTCTCGAAAACCAAACATTTTCCAAATCAGCCGAGAAGTCAAAATCAAGTTCAGTAATATTAGTCACCAATCTCAAAAGTAATAGCTTTTTAGAATTAATGATAACATGAAATATAATCCACCCTTAAAATCGTTAAATCAAGAAACTTATTATTTTAAAAGTAGATATAGCATGCCAGTCTAGGAATAACACCTAAAAGCAATTAGTTAAATAACTCTACGAAACACTCAAATCCCCGTTTACAAAATCACATAATGCAAGTAATCAAGTCAGATCATAGTAGCCCAGAATATATGATTTTATAGATCAAGAAGACAAAAGTAGTCAAACAAATGCCAACAATACAAGGTTTACACAGAGAAGACACAGAGTTCACACATCGGAAACGCAATTCAGCACACAATACCAGCAGGGGCATCTCCCCCACCAGTCCTCTTACCATCAGCGGTCTTCGGTTTACTTTTTACCTGCAGGAACATCACTACCACACAAGCAATGGTTAGAACTAAAAGTCAATACTCGATTGTCAACTGACACGACGACTCGACAACTTGGTCGGACAGACCGAACTGCTCTGATACCACTAATGTAACACCCCCTTCAAATAACTACTATTTATCTTATTTAAAAGAAATCAGAGTTTCCAAAAACCTTTTTCAGTGCAACCGCAAGAGGGTGCCACATTTTAAAACAACGACATATAGCACCAAAATGATTTATTCATAAAGTCATAAAGTGCGTAATACATAGCACCATAGTCAACCATAGTATCCTGTTTAGCTCACGTCAACATCAGTGTAAGGCATCGCAGCGGAAAACACCAGTCTCAACATATTAGGTTACATCACCAAGTAAATAGTTTAATAACATCAATTTAAATAAAACAGTAAGCTAAAACGCCCCCCCGGTGCTACGTATCAGAGCTGACTCGACCAACTAGAAAAAGGTATTAGATCACCTTCACTCGCTATCACCTGCACGTTGCCGACATGAGAAGCAACATAAAAGCAGTAGGGTGAGTCTCTTTACATAAATAATAACAAATAAGATGAGCATCATACTAGAGGAGGCAACTAGAAACACCAATACACGACTTCATAAGCATACATCATCATCTTACAACATATATATTATAATCACCAAGGCAACATCGTCAATAATAATCACCAAGAGACATCATCGTCAATAAACATAGGCACTAAGGCATCATCCTCAATAATAATCACCAAGAGACATCACCGTCAATAAACATAGGCACTAAGGCATCATCGTCAATAATAATCACCAAGAGACATCACCGTCAATAAACGTAGGCACTAAGGCATCATCGTCAATATCATCAATCTCATCGTCGCTAAACGCAAACCAAAGTCGTAATTCATATCACCAGTCATAAACACGTATGCGCATGAAAATGCAACCCACACCTGGGTATATGCATGATGGTACCATATTCGTCACAATTAAGAGGCCGAAGCCTATTCTTCACAGGAGGCCGAAGCCTATTCTTCACAAGAGGCTGAAGCCTATTCTTCACATTATGCACATGCCATGAGACTCTATATACACATGTGCATTTCATCAAAACACTCACCTGGAGTACTCATCATCATCATCATCAAACACTCATAGAGTGTATTCGTCATAGTCACCATATTAATATCACAACTTCTTCATAAACATCACACTCAAAAATTGGAGTAACGACATTTTTAAATCTTAAGTAACAATACTCCTAAATTTCTAAGTAACAACACATTAAAAAAAATTTAGGTGACAAACCATTTAAATGTAAGTAACTGGACATAAAAATTTAAGTGACAACCTATTTAAAAATGCGAATAGCAACATATTTAAATTTTGGGCAAACATTTCATCACAAATTGTAATCTGTGGTAAGTGGGGCTTAGAGGCCACTTACCACAGATTCCAATTTGTGGAAAGTGGAATCCAAACAGTCACTTACCACAGATTCCAATTTGTGGAAAGTGGAATCCAAACAGTCACTTACCACAGATTCCAATTTGTGGAAAGTGGAATCCAAACAGTCGGATTAAGTTCTTGTTTAATTGCCTTAAATCTTAAGTAACAATACACTAAAAATAGCGCTTCACTTTTATAAAACAGCAGCACATTTTCTTCATAAAAACAGCAACTCTTCTTTAATTATAACAGCAAACAACAACACTATCAATTGGTAGACAGCAACATTTTCTAGCAAACAGCATACTTTATTTTGATAAACGGCAAAATAGCAACATTTTCTTTGATAAAACAGCCAACATTTTCTAGCAAACAGCATACTTTATTTTGATAAACGGCAAAACAACAACATTTTCTTTGATAAAACAGCCAACAGCAACACTATTGGCTTATGGGCATCAACATTTTCTTTTGATAAAACAGCATACAGCAACACTATTAATTTCTGGACAGCAGCATTTCTTTTTATAAAACAGCTTACTGCAACACTATTAATTTTCTGGACAGCAACATTTTCTATTTTCAATTTGTTTGGTATCATTCGAATAATTATAATCATATCACTCAATCACCACATAATTCTCACATACTCAATCAAACTATAACATCCCTTAATTCAATCCCAATTTACTCATTCATAGGTTCTCGTCCCTATACACATGAAATCGAAACTAACTACACCACATTCGCCAAAATCGAAATTCACCTCATCATATCACATGGTAAATCGCATGTCAACACCAACAATTCTTCAAAGTAACACCACAATTAATCCAATCTTTTATCCATCTTAACATATACATCTCTAATCATCCCAACGCCAAAACCCATAAAACCCACCACATACCCAATTATATTCAATTGAAACGCTCACCCTTACTCTCAACCATCACGCACAACACACAACACCACGCAACAACAAGCAACATAGTGCCACAACGCACACGCAGGCAACACGCCACACACCAAATAGCAACATAGTGCCACAACTCCTCAAACACCAATTTCCACACCATTTCATTTAAGCAATTTAACAAACACCTCATATGCATACTTAGTCTCATATTCATATTGACACCAATTGGCATAGAATCATCTACAACCACATAGAATTACTAATTTGATTTTTTCAACACATCATCAAACACAAAACAACACACCAATCAATCATTTAAACATCCTAAACCTAACTCATATAGGATAATAATCTTATAGGTTATTACGAACGAAAGAGAGCCCCCTAACCTTCGGAAAAATGACGAAACAAGCAAAACCTCTAGCCAGCAACAAACACCACCAACAAGCTTCCCAATAGCTCCAAAATCGAATTCCCACCCCTCAAATCACGAACCCAGCCACTGAACGCTCCCACGAACTACTTCAATCCACTATCGAACACAAACCCACTTCAATCTATCGCTAATTTGAGCTTGCTATGCTCCAAAATCCAACAAACTCCGTTTTTGCTCACTTGAGCTCCAAAGGGTCAACAATGGTAAAACGAAAACGAGTAGGAATTAGGGGATAAAACTTACACTAATAGAAAGAGGAGGAAAAATGGAAGAGAACAGTACCAAAAGCCCCTTTCCCGGTTAAGAATTGAGGGAGATCTCGCCACTTCTTTTCCTACCCTTCACGTCGTTTCCCTCTCTCTCGCTTCGGTCCTCTCTCTCTCTCTCACGCGAGTTCTGTTCCTTATTTTCTTTTCTTCTTTCAATTCTTTCTTTCCTTTTAATTCTCCTCAATCTCACGGCCCATCTTTCTTTCTTCCATTCTTTCATTAATTTCATTTCTTTTCCCTCACTAATGGGCCTTGGTTCTTATTACACCCCCTCCATTTACTTCTACTATTCCCCTAATTTAATTAACACACCTCCCATTTAATTACTAAACACTACTCCATAACACCATAAAATACTACTCACTTAGTTTATTAAACATCCTCCTATTTCCAATAAAACTCCAAACTAATTATTTCTAATATTCTTCCACAACTTAATTCCCTCTAATTAATTAAATAATCATCCAATTAATTTTGGGGCGTTACAATGCGCAACAAGTGAAGGTTGCTGATCTTGGTTTTTGGAACAATAATGTGTGGCAGTGGCGTCTGCCTTGGAGGGGATTGGTAGACTAGCATATCGTTGAGGAATTGGATAACTTACAAACCATTTTCCAAGATGTTTCTCTTACCTATGGAGAGGAAGACTCTTGGGTATGGTTTTTAGATTCAATGAAACTGTTCACAGTTTTTTTTGTTCCTCTTGTCTTATGCAGGTATGTTCGGACTCAGACGTTAATAGTGACATGAACTTCGTTTTTAACGAGTTACGGAGGACGGTCATCCCCTCAAAAGTCCTCATCTTTGGTTGGAGAACTCTTACCCACTCTCTTCCAACGCGTGTTAATCAAACGACATGTGATCAATTCTTTAGACGCAGCTGGTTGCTTGATGTGTAGGGAATCTTGCGAAGATTGATTACATTTTTTTCTTGTAAAGCCGTCAAAGAGGTTTGGGACAAGATTTACAGCTGGCTTGGTTTACAATTGCCTAATTACCTAGGGATTGTGGATCACTTCCTGCGGTTAGGGGAGGAATGCAAAGGGAAGAAGGCAAAGAAGGTTAAACATATGATCTGTTGGCGACGCGTTGGCATATATGGTTTGCGCGAAATAATCCCTTATTTAGAGGGGATGATTTTAATAGTAACTCAATTGTTGCCCATGTAAAATGCTTGTCAAGGAGTTGGTTTATCTATAGGTGGGTAGTCGTTCTAATTATTCTTCTACCTCGTGGTGGAATAATGCCTTTTTGTATTAATAACTTTCGATTTCGATTTGTTGATCGGGTTTGAGCACCCCTAGTGCTCAATCAATGAGTCATTGCTTATAAAAAAAATTAACCTTCATTAAAAAAAATGTCACATAACCCTTATTGAAGGTAAAAAAAGTCACTTTTGACTCATTACTTTTTCTCTCTCCTCTAATTTATTTTTGTCTCCATTTCAAATTTTACTGCACTCCCCATGTTTATCTTGCTTAGTCAATTTTTTCTGTTTACTTTCCTGAGTTCCTCCATTCTCTTTCATATCTTGATGCCCCTGTTTAGAAAAGGAGGATGGCCAAAGTACAACAAAAAATAACGAGGTCATTAATTAAAAAAAAGACATAACAAGGTCATTCTAGTGATTGAATTTTTACACGTTTTTCAATGTCAAACACAAAGAAAAGGTAAAGATTCAAAATAAAATCGATATTTAAGAGGAGGTTAGTTTTTTTACTGTTCTGTACCTTGTAGTGTTATAGAGATTGCAGCTGGTAGGTCTTCTGTCGTCCAAGTGGTATGCCAAAGTGATCCCGGGTGGGGTACCTGCGATGCCACTCCGACGCTCAAGTCAGTATTGAGGATTGTAGAGTAGTATAGCAAGGAATGAGAATGTACCTATTTATGGCAATGTTAGCCACTATTTATAGGGATTCGTGCAGGCTTTGAGTCATTGGATCGATTGGGTGATCCGAGTCGTCCAAGTATGAAAGTCATAAATTGGCTGATTTATTGTGGATATGGATCAAAGTGATTGGGCTTATCCATGTCTTATTGCTGAGTGTGCCTCTTGGCCCAGTCCAGAATAGTTTCCCCCAAAGTCGAGATTATTTCGGAGGATGGTCTTGGCTTGAAGAGTCCTTGCTGATGTCATCCCTGCCGGCTTGTCTGTCTTAGCAGGTCGCATTAAGTCTTCTTACTGCTTCGTAGTTGCTTTTTTGCTCATGTCTTACGGTGCCTCACGCCCAGCACCCTGGTCCCGAGACCACGAGGCGCCCTACTCCTTGGGTCATCGCACGTGAGTCCTGAACCGAGACCTGTGACCTGTGACATCACTGTTTCGCGCCTACGCTCTATGCCTCTCGCCCAAGGCCTTCGACTGCGTCCTTCCGTCAGATCGAGTCCCGAGACCCGAGCTCCAATTCGTTCCTCGCGTCGTTCCTCGCCCCATTTCTTCTCCTTGCGCACGCTTCTTGGATCTTTGCAGGCGACTTCGCGCTTTTAGCATACACCCGAGACAAGGGGACCCGAGACGAGAGATTTTTTCAACGCCTCCATCGAAGCGCTTTCGCAAACTCAAAAGGGAACCTGAGACCCGAGACTTTGCAACGCCTCTCAGCAGTACCCACGCCTTCGTAGGCGCCTAGGGGGACCCGAAACGTGAGACTTCGCAACGCCTTCTTGTCCAGGTACGATTTCTGAGTTCTCATTCCTTTTTTGATCGTTCATGTGTTCTTAGTACTTAGGATATTTTGAATTTGAAACTCATTGGGTAGATCTGCACCAGGGTAGGTAGGATTTCATTTTTAGTATTGATTCGGTTTGTGGGAGAGTCTATGTGTATGCATGCCACGCATTTTTCATAGCTTTCAATGACGACCTCAGGAAAGGGGGTTGTCAACAAGTTATCTTTCCGTCTCATGATACTTGTCTTGACTGCTTGCCCCCTGTCCTGCAGGTTTTGATTGATGTAGAGGACGAAGAAGACAGCTCGAGTCCATGGACCGTATCGAGGGCCTATTCATGCTTTGAGAGAGGCTGGCTATCTGATTGATGGTCCGTCAGAGGGACTTAACGAATCTGAGTCTGTGGCGTATGAGGTGCCTCGCTTGGCCATTTCTTCCTCATCCGGAGACTCTAGCTTTCAGTCTGATCTTGAGGTAGTAGAGATAGATGGAGTTAACTATGATTTGGTCGCTCAATATATTCAGTCGTCCAGGAGTGTCTATGCCCCCGGGTGCAAAATTCCCGGTTTGCAGGATTTGATTGGAGGGTGGAGGGAGTTGATCCGGATGATAGGGTTTGTCGTGCTCCTGATGGCCTGAAGTTCATGATGTACCACTGTCTTATTTTCAGGATGGGTATCTGTCCATTTTTTACGCCATTTCGAGACTGTGATGAGGGCTATGAGAAGGAAGAGTGAGGTTAGGGTATTTTTCACCGTCTTTGAAGTGCAGCGCCGGCGAAAGCTCTTATGCGATGGTCCCCGTTATGAGTTTGTGTCCATCCGGGCATAGAAGGATTATCTTTTCTTGAAGCTGCATTCTGAGTCTCAAAAGGATTGGAAGGGCAAGTACTTTTATCTTGTTCCTTCGAGCCAGTGCGCTGCGGATAGCCTGGGAGAGTTTGATGAGGAAGGGACCTTAATTAGGGAAAAGTTTTATCTTGGTTGGTCCAATGTTGGTGCTGCACAAGTCAGCGCTGCCTATGCCATTCCTTCGAGTCTATTGTCCGATGCGGAGCATAGGACTTTGGCTATGCTTAGGGCTGTTTTTGACTGGTTTACCTCTGACCCCAAACTATTTCAGTGTAGCTTGTTAGTTAAGGCTGAGAGTATGGAGGATGCTAGGAAGATGTTAGGTATCTTGTTTTGCTTGCATTTGCCTTCTTTCTCTTTATCACTTTCTTGTTATACTAACGTGTTCCACTGCCCTTTTGCAGATAGCATGGCTGCTCCACTTTCTTTTGATGATTTGGTGACGTTGACTGGGAAGGAAATCCCTCCAGGTGCAGAGTCTAGGCCAACCAGCCCTGCTCCCACTTCTGCTGCCACCTCTGCTAGTCCTCTATCCGGGCCTCGTCTCAACTTGGGAGCACCCTCCACGGCTCTCAAGGATTCTTCTCGCACTCTTTTGGCTTCAGCTGACTGACGAGGCAAAGGAGCCTGCGAGTCGACCGATGTTTCTCCGAGGCCGCAGGCCAAGTCTAAGCGCCAGAAAAATCAAGATCATTGCAATGACCCTGAGATTGTGACTAGGGATTTCACCCCAGCTGATCGTGAGGAGTTCTTGAAAGACCCATTTTCTCTTGCCACACATATGGTCAAGCTTGGGTCAGATCTGTATGCGACATGGCAAGCTGATGCCGGAGGTAGAGAATCAGATAATCCTCTTGGACTTGTTGCTTTGTGTGAAGTATTTTTAATTTGTTTTATGTTGTTCTGTACCTTGCAGTGTTGTAGAGACTGCAGCTGGTAGGTCTCCTGCCGTCCAAGTGGTATGCCAAAGATATCCCGAGTGGGGTACCTGCGATGCCACTCCGACGCTCAAGTCAGTATTGAGGATTGTAGAGTAGTATAGCAAGGAATGAGAATGTACTTATTTATGGCAATGTTAGCCAGTATTTATAGGGATTCGTGCAGACTTTGAGTCGTTGGATCGATTGGAATCTGAGTTGTCCAAGTATGAGAGTCATAAATGAGCTGATTTATTGTGGATTGGATCAAAGTGATTGAGTTTATCCATGTCTTATTGCTGAGTGGGCCTCTTGGCCCAGTCCAGAATAGTTACCATGTCATTGAAGCGTAGTTTCCATCGGCTTTGCCGATGACTAATCTACGCTGGGGAACCTAACTTAGTTCATAACATATTATTTTCTCAATATTTAACAAAAATAAAAATAATCTAAATTGACATTTTGAAAAATCTTAAAATATAATTAAAGATAAGCATTCTTTTAATGGATAAATAATTAATTAAAAGTAAATAAACAACACCAATAATATTTCGATATTCAAAGTTTAAGTAAAAAAAATTATTCGCTAATAAAAAGGTTTAAGTATTTCAAGGATTTCAATGAAAAAAGGTTTAAGTAAATTATATATAAAGAAGTTTAGTATAATGGATAAACGTTTTCTAACTTTTTTTTAATATCCATACTTTTATATATATATATATATATATATATATATATATATATATATATATATATATATATATATATATATATATATATAAAGAAAGTTTTAACATCAACTAATTTTTTCTGGTGTAAAAAAAACCATAACTTTTTCGCGTGTTACTTTTTAGGCCCTTATATCCTTTAATTTTAAAATGAAAATCTAAAATCTATATTTAAAAATTAATAAACTACAACACCTTTTTTTAAACCAAACAAATAGAAAGATAAAATAATAACCAACATAAAAAATGAAAGACAAGACATGAAATTGAAGCAATTTTTTTAAACTTTCTTATCTTCTATCCAACTGCAAAAAGTAGACAAATTAGCAAACATGATTAAAAAAAGTATTCATGCTAGTGCAATAAAAAATGGAAAGTCGGACATGAGAGTGCTTGTCTTTCTGCTAATTAAAAAGTATATGCTGATTTTGTGATTGTCTGTGTCTATAATAGAGCACACTCATATCTATTTATAATGAAAATAGGAATCAATTACAATTAAGACTAATTAAACCTAATTGATACTAATTAATACTAATTGATATGGAAAATCATATCTAATATTCTAACATTCCCCCTCAAGCTAAAGCTTGCTAAGCTTTTAAGCTTGTTACAATAACAAAACATTTTCCCAATAAAACTTGAAACTAAATCTGTCATCGATATTTGTGAGTCATAACCAACATAAAACACCATCGGAATGACCGTCGAAGGGAAGATATGTCATCATTAATGATTAATATGTGGGAAAGAGTCACTACCGGAATTACCATCGATGGGAAGAGAATACACAACATTATAACTCATTAGTGAGAAAGGAAGGCATAACAAACACAACTAGAATCAGATGAGCAAATTTGATATTTGAAGACGAGAGAGAAAATGGAAACTGAGCCAGAATAGGAACAAAGACTGATTTGATGAAGATGCACCTTTGAACAGTTGAGTAGATTGGCGAATTCCGCCCCTATTGGTGGTGGTTTTGCCGGAAACGGTCGCTGAAATTTTTTACCGGTGGCAGCAGACAGTGGCTGGCGGTGGTGGATCAGCCGGAAACTGAAAAGACACGCCAGAATGTTGAAAACAACGCAAGGAAACAAACTGAAAGGGGTTATAGCAACACTGAAAAGATATAAATTGAAAATTAATAAAAAGTGGTGCTGCCGGCGGCGAATGCGGTGGTGAAGCTCAGAGATAGGTTACGGGATCTGAACTTGCTCTGATTCCATGTTGAATTTGTGATTGTCTCTTTGTGTCTATAATAGAGCACACTCATATCTATTTATAATGAAAATAGGAATCAATTATAATTAAGACTAATTAAACCTAATTGATACTAATTAATACTAATTGATATGCAAAATCATATCTGATATTCTAACGGTATAAATTTGAAACATTTGAAATTTTGAATATAAGGATTACTTAAATTTTATAACATCAGATAGAATTTTGAATATTGATTTCTTTTATAAATATTTGAAAAAAGAGTATAGAATTTTTAAAATTATTAATAAAAATATTAAGTTTATTTCAATAGTAATTTTAAATATAAATAAAACCACATTATAATAAAGTTAAGTAAAATAAAAATTCAGTGAAACATATATGAAATAATAAATATATGTACCAAAATAGTACGTTTATCTATTTAAAATACAAACTTATAGGCGCCTCAAAGCACCTCTCTCTTAGGTGTCATCACACCCACATTTCGTGGGGAAAGTTTTAAATTCTCACATGAATTTCCAATCCTACATGGCTATATTTAATTGGTCCATCTTCATATTAGTTACAATACATAAACTAGACCATTAGATCTTTATTGGTAGTGGTCAACCGTTGGATTTTTTTACAACTGTTATCTTTTCATCACTTAATTCGTGAATTACCAACAGACCATTAGACCTTGATTTGTAGTGGTCAGCCGTTGGATTTTTATACATATTCCATATTTGCATTAATCTAAGAACCTAATGATTCGATTTCCAATTTCAAATACAAATTCCCACCATTATTTTAAAGTTGAATTTTCACTTGAACTTTGGATTTCCCACTCATATTAACCCTAATTTTAACAATAAATATAGTCATTCCTAATGCAAACAAAAATCATTTTCCACCTACTCTCATCATATATATCTCGATCAATATGGGTTTAATGGGTTGTGATATTGATGAGTTTTTGTTTCTTATTGATAACATAACCCTATCTAGTCTCAATCTTCATCAAAATGACGTATAAATTGTTTTTCTGTTTAATGTATTAACTGTTATTGGCTACTACTGTCACTAATCCATCGTTTTCGTCTATGAACTGGATCGTAGTTTCACCGTCCTTGCTACCATTGCTGAGGTTGTTGCTACGGGCGGGTAAAAATCTATTCTCTAAAATTCGATTTTGATAAGTTTTTCATTTTACTTAATTTTTTACGATGCAAAATTTTTCTTATTTGATTTATAGAGATGGTCCTCAACTAAGGGTTTTTGATCATACCGGTTATAACATCCCCTAATTAGCTAATTTAATATATTTAAATTAGCGAAAAGGTTAAGGTGAATTATTGGCTAAATCGAATATTTAGCACATGAGGTTATTAAGATTCGATTAATTAGCATAACTATTTACTTATGTGAGGTTTGAAATAGATGATTTATTATTGTGCATAAGTAAAATCTTGTGTTAAGTTAATAGGATTTGGCTAAGTTCATTAGATTAGGCCATGTGATAGTATAGGAAGTGAACAAGATGCTGAAGGGTATAGTGGTCTTTGTACATGATTAAATGAGGGGCAGTTTTGTCAATTCCTAGTTGAGTGAGTCAGCTGGTCACCCAAGACCCAGCCAACCACACACACCCCAAACACTCCCTCATTTTGAACTGAAACCAGAAATTTAGAGAGGTTTTGAGAGAGAGAGAAAACGTGAGAGTGAGAGGGGGAAGAAGAGGAGAGATCATCATCCCATCTTGATGCATGTGAGAGATTGTAACACCATTAAACTCAGCTTCTCAACCTCTATCCACGGATACAAAGATTACCATCTACAACCCTCTCCACCTTATTCTACCATTGTTGAAGTTGCAAGCTCCAAGTGATGAAAATGGGGTGAATGATGAATGCATGTTTGTTTTGAGAGCTACATAGTGATTAACAACCTTCATAGGGTAGATTGGGAGCTGAAGTTCGAAATGGTAGAGCCCAAGCTCGATCGGGTCAATTTTTGGAGCGTTTGGAGTAGCGTAGATTCGAGTTCGGGATCGTTCGTGAAGTTACTCCAACCGTGTCTTTCCGTTGATCCGTTGGTTGTGTGATTATCATCACGTTAGGTGAGTTCTATAACTCTCTTAAGGATGGTTTTAAAAACTGAGTCATGTCATGTTTCCTGAACCGATATTACTGAAATCCGCTTTGTGAAAATTTGACGAAAACGTTTTTTTATCAAAAAACCGTTAATTGTAAATTGTTCGAATTGATGGAATTGTTGATTGATGATATGATGATATGTATTGTTTGATTGTTTAATCGCTTTCTCTGGGCTGGACTGTCGTTAAAATGTTAGGATCTCGACCGGAACGAAATTGGAATCGAAACGGATTTGGAAACAATGACACAAAACTGGAAATCTGGCCACTGTAATGGACGCACGGATCGTGCCTCACAAGGGCACGGGTCGTGCGCCTGGTTCGGTACCAGCCTGAAATTTTATTGTTGATACAGCACTGAGGTCAAGGGTGACGACCCTTAGAGGATTAGCATACTA
The DNA here is from genome assembly GCA_039519185.1 of Astragalus membranaceus. Classification (NCBI taxonomy): domain Eukaryota; kingdom Viridiplantae; phylum Streptophyta; class Magnoliopsida; order Fabales; family Fabaceae; genus Astragalus; species Astragalus membranaceus. The sequence continues at coordinate 71,412,955 of CM076850.1, forward strand.
GGGGAGGGGAAGTCATGAGCCCCAAATCCTAGGCTCACATGTTTTGCCCACTAGAGATAGCGGGATGGGTTCACCAAAAGCCAAAGAAGTGCCTAAGAATAGGTAGGCTTGAGGTGTTATGCTAGAATGATGAAAGTAAAAGAAAGGTAAAGAGTAGTCGCTTAGTAGGGCTACAAATTACAAGAGGCAAAAGACATGTCCACATGGTTGCCTATTAGGGCCATGAGTACACAAGTTAAGAATAATGAACCGCTAGAGTTAGTAAGGGGTCTCGATAGGACTCACTGAGATAATGTTTATCTCACCCTTTAATTATTGTGGTTTTTACAGAGAAACAGGGGAAAGCAAAGGCGAAGAAGCACGGTTAGCCGGTGCGACTCTTGGAGTCATTGAAGATTGAGTTTCATGTTTAGACCTTTGTCCTATTTACCGTTTCTATGTTATCGATTGTATAACTATCATTGTATCAGTTGTAAATCGTTTCCGCTACTTTACGTTTTGAGTATTGAACACCCGGATTATGTACAAATCTTAAGTTATGAAACTTAAGCATTTTGATGAAGTTAAGTACGGTTTGGAGAACCATTTGATATGTATTATCGAAATTTTTAGTTTGTGTTCAATATTCATTAACAGGAAGTTACTCTGATGTATGCCATTTAGTACATTTCGGTAAGTCTACATGTTAGAATTTATCGGGGTGTTACATTATGGTATCAGAGCTGTTCGACCTAGTCGGGCTTAGATAGTTAGGGTGGTTTTGTCCCTCGAGTAATTCTGCTATTTTGCTTCTTATGATGCTAAGAGACATTGAGACTGATCAACTTAATTCTTGGTGTATCGTTTGCAGAATTATGGCAGGAGTATCGAGGAATAACCCACCAATTGATCCACATTCTCATGGATACAGAATATGATCGAGAGGCAACAAAAGATGATGGAAGATATGTTACTAATGCAACAAAATGCTCAAGCTCAGCCTCAACAAGTTCCTGAGCCACAAGTTGACCCAAGGAGGGTTTTCTCTGAATTTCTGAAAATGAAACCGTCCGAGTTCAGAGGATGACCAGATGTCATGGAAGCCCAGCATTGGCTGGATGACATAGAGAAGATTTTCTTAACTATACAAATCACTGATGAGGACAAGCTGAGATTGGCAACACACATGCTGAAGGGAGAGGCTCACAACTGGTGGTCTAATGTTCGGAACATGATGGTCACCATGGGTACTCCCCAGACTTGGGAACATTTCAGACAGGTATTTTTGGAGCAGTTATTTCCGACAGCTATGAGGTTTGACAAGGAGAACGAGTTTTTGACTCTCACTCAAGGAGGTTCAACTGTGGGTCAGTACGCGGTTAAGTTTGAAGAGTTGTATCAATTCTTCGGTTTGGCCGGGTATGCTCCCAATGACAAGTGGAAAACTGATAGGTTCAAGTATGGGCTAAGGGAAGACATTGCTCAGAGCCTAAGTTCTTTTGCATATACCAACTATGTCGCCATGGTTCAGCAAGCTTACATAGCTGAAAGTGATTTGAAGAGGTTGTATGCAAGCATGAGAGTATTCAATCAGAATAAGAAGAATGTTGGATCATCCAACAATCAGATGGGTCCCAGGCACAACTCCAACAAGGGGAAACAAGTTCAGTCATCGAACTCCTCAAGATTCAGTACATGTTCCAACTGTGGAAAATATCATCAAGGTAAATGTCAGATGGGATCCAACCAGTGTTTTTACTGCAAGAAAGAGGGGCACTATGCACTTGAATGCCCAGCAAGGAAGAAGAACCAAGAAGAAGGTCCTACTACTACAACGCACGGGAGGGTCTACACATTGGACGCCCAGAAGGTCACACCATCAGATAATCTACTAAGGGGTATGAGATATCTTTTCTATAACTCCGTTAGTATTTTATATGATTCAGGTGCGACCCATTGTTTTATATCTCAAATCTATGTTGAACGGTTGGGATTGGCTTTAACTCCTTTGCCTCAACCAATTTCCATTAAGACTGCTGCTGAGGGTAGTATTCAAACCCAAGCTCTATGTGAAAAGTGTCTTCTATCCATTGGAGACAGAGATTTTGTGGTGGACTTCATTTGTTTACCAATGAAGGGTATGGACGTTGTCCTAGGAATGAGTTGGATGACAGCCAACCATGTAACTATTGACTGTTTTCATCGGACTATCGGTTTCGCCTCCGAGTCAGTGGAGCTACAACCGACCAATTCTGAAGTTGTTATTTCTTTCACTTCAGCCAGTAACTGTTTGTTCCAAGGCGTAGAAGCTTACGTAATGATGTTGTCTGCATCTACCGAAACAGGTTTAGATCTATCTTCTGTGCAAGTTGTTAATGAATTTCTTGATGTGTTTCCTGATGAAGTTCCTTCGTTACCTCCGGATCGTGAGGTGGAGTTTTCTATAGAGTTGGTTCCTGGCACTGGGCCAATTTCTATAACTCCGTATAGAATGTCGCCGTTAGAGTTGAAAGAATTGAAAGTCCAATTGGAAGAGCTAATTTCCAAACAGTTTATCCGGCCGAGTGCCTCACCATGGGGTGCTCCAGTGTTACTTGTCAAGAAGAAGGACAGAAGTATGAGGTTGTGCATTGATTACCGTCAGTTGAATAAGGTGACTATTAAGAACAAGTACCCTCTACCGAGGATTGATGATTTGCTAGACCAATTGAGGGGAGCCGCAATATTTTCAAAGATTGACTTAAGGTCCGGCTATCACTAAATCAGAGTTCGAGCTTTAGACATCCCGAAGACCGCTTTCCGTACGAGGTATGGACACTACAAATTTGTGGTGATGCCCTTCGGTCTGACTAATGCTCCAGCCATATTCATGGATTATATGAATCGGATTTTTAATCCCTATCTGGATCAGTTTGTCGTGGTGTTCATTGATGATATCTTGGTCTACTCTAAGACAATTGAGGAGCATGTGCAACTTCTCCGAATTGTTCTGAACGTACTCTGGGAGAAGAAGTTGTATGCTAAGCCATCCAAATGTGATTTTTGGATGCCCGAAGTTAAGTTTCTGGGCCATGTGATATCTCAGACCGGTGTTGCAGTGGACCCCAGTAAGATTGAAGCTGTGGTAGACTGGGAACAACCGTCTACGGTTACCGAGGTGAGAATTTTCTTGGGATTAGCTGGGTATTATCGGAGATTCATTCAAGGATTTTCCCAGCTGGTTCTTCCACTCACTCGGTTAACTCGCAAGGGTCAGCCGTTTCTGTGGGACTCAGATTGTGATGATTGTTTTGCGGAATTGAAGAATCGTTTGACTTCTGCACCTGTCCCGATTCTTCCAGATCTGTCCGTAGGATTCCAAATCTATTGTGACGCCTCTGGTAAGGGCTTGGGATGTGTCCTAATGCAGAATCAACAAGTAGTTGCTTTTGCCTCCAGGTAGTTGAAACCGCATGAAGAGAATTACCCAACTCATGATTCAGAGTTGGCGGCGATTGTGTTTGCCCTAAAGATTTGGAAACATTACCTGTATGGGTCTTATTTCGAAGTCTTTAGTGACCACAAGAGCCTTAAGTATTTGTTTGACCAAAAGGAGCTGAACAACAGACAGAGAATATGGGTAGAGTTCCTGAAAGATTATGATTTTGAATTGAAGTACCATCCGGGGAACGCTAATGTTGTGGCCGATGCCTTGAGCAGAAAGTCTATCCACACTGCAGAGCTGATGATTCACGAGATGACATTGTTGGAATCGCCCGCTTACCATCCACAGACAGGCGAGCAAACAGAGAGAACGATTCAGACATTGGAAGATATGTTGAGAGCTTGTGTACTTGACAGTGGAGGCCGATGGGAGGATCATCTTCCATTGGTGGAATTTTCATACAACAACAGTTACCATTCTAGTATCGGAATGGTGTAACACCCCGTTTCTACCCCTTTAATTTGTACGTCATTATCAGAGTACTTTCGTTTTCAAAAAAAATAATAATTTAATTAGTAGAAAAGAAATGTCACATCTTCATTGATAAAACTCATCGACTACGCCATTAACATTCGTGTAAAAACGCATTCGTCACAAAAGTCGAACTTCAAAATTAAATCTCATCACAGCGGAAATAATAGCTCACCAAAATCGCTCAAACACGTCTCACACATCAATAAAATTATTAAAACAGTTAATTAAATAAGTCATCAACTTCAACCCCGCCCCCTAGGTGTTACAATATCAGAGAGCGACTCAAAACATCTCAACAGCTATAAGGGAAGGCGGCATGTCCTTCAATCGGAGTCACCTGCAGCGTTGCCACAATAGAGCAACATTCCAAGCAGAAGGGGTGAGAATTTTCAACAAAATATAATTAAACATACAGCAGAGTAATATGAGCAAACCATCACACAACATCGTCACTAATATCAACTTCATCGTCGTTACACACAACACCAAACAAAATCACAATTCACGTCACCCGTCATAAAAAAAATGAATGCGCATGAAGATGCAACCCACACCTGGGCATATGCATGATGGTACCATACTCGTCATAATAAGCCACTATGGGCACACCGTCACTGTTTTCTCGTCATAAATAAGCCACTATGGGCACACCGTCATTAAGAGGCCGAAGCCTATTCGTCATAAGATGCACATGCTATGAGACACTATGGACACATGTGCAATCACCGAAATTCGCTCACCCGGAGTACTCGTCATCACCACCATAAGACACTCGTAGAGTGTATTCATCATAGTCACCATAGTAATATCACCACTCTTCATAACAATCACATTCAAAAATAATGTAACAACATCTTTCAAATTATGGAATAAACATTTCACTTTACATCTTTAAAATTATGGAATAAACATTTCACTTTCATACTTAGGAAGCGCCACAATTAAATTTGGGAAGAGCATCTCATTTTCCAAGTGGAAGAAAACCTCACATTTTTAACCGGAAAAATAGTAATAGTATCAAAGTCACATTTACACGCTCTTCCCTTTTACAAAGTACAGAAATTCGGTTAAATAAACGCAACAAATCGAAGCTGAAAAACGGTGGCCATTTATGCACAAAAGCAGTAGCACTTTGACATCGAATCAAAACTGAAAATAGTGGCTATTATTGCGCAAAAACAGTAGCAAATTTACCTCAAATCAAAACTGAAACAGTGGCCATTTATTTCGCAAAAACAGTAGCAATTTCTCATCAAATCAAAACTGAAACAGTGGCCATTTAATTCGCAAAAACAGTAGCATTTTTCTCGTCAAAACAGCACTAAACGGTGACTTTCTAATGCGCAAAACAGTAGCCTTTTATAGGCTGAAACAGCAGCAAAAACAGCAACTTTAATTTACAAAACAGCAGTATTTTATTGGTAAAACAGCAACATGACAGCAGCAATTTTTTTGATAAAACAGCAACATTTTATAGACAGCAAACAGCATGATCAAAATACAGCAACAGCAACACATAATTGACAGCAACAGCACCAAAAAAAATTCTGCAACAGCACTACATAATTGACAGCAAACAGCACCAAAAAAAATTCTGCAACAGCAATAATTAAATGACAGCAAACAGCACAATTAAAATACAGCAACAGCAATATAAAATTGACAGCAACAGCACCAAAAATTCTGCAAACAGCAGCATTTGTTTTTTTTATAAAAACAGCAACAACAATGCCTCTAAATGGCAAACAGCACATACAACAAAATTCTGCAACAGCACATAAATAATATGGCAACCAGTAATACAAAATTCTGCAACAACACATGAATAATTAACAAAAACAGCAATACATTTATTTGACTCACAGCAACAATTCATCTCCTCACTTCATAGGGCAATTCGCATATCAACATAATAATTCCACTCATCATTCCTCCTCACCTATAGGTTTCTAATTCAACCACTAACACAAACCCACAAACCCTCCATATACTCAATTATATTAAATTGAAATCGCTCACCCTTACCCGAATTTTGTATGCCCCAAAACAACGATGAATGCGACACGTACAAAACTCCGCAACACGACGAGCCAAGGTCACCAAAAATTCGCAGCAGCCCCTTCTTCCTCTTCTAAGCCAATTCGCATCCATCACCAAAGTTCATGGGAAAAAAATCGTAACATGGAACAAGGAAGGGTTTTAGACTACCACATGGAAGAGGAAAATAAATGGAAGGGAAAGGATTCAAGGAAGCTTACCTAAGCCAAGATGAATACAAGTTCCTCTCCTCCTCTTGCTTGAAGTCGCGCCTCACCCCTTCTCACTCTCTCAGATGCGCTGATTTCCTTTCTTTGGTGGAATGACACTAATTCTTAGGTTTTAGGATAATTGGAATGGGCTTGGGTCACTTAAGTGGCTTGGGCCCATTTTTCACACCACTCTTTTAATTCTTTTCGCCTCCTACAATAAAACAATTATACATAAATTATCCCACTTAAATAAATATTGTATCCCTCCAATAACTTAATTTAATTAATAAATTAAATTATTTTAGGGCGTTACAACTCTCCCCCACTTAGAGAATTTCGTCCTCGAAATTACCTGAATCAAATAACTCTGGATAGGCTTCTTTCATCTTACTTTCCAATTCCCACGTCATGCTCTCGCCTACGGCTCCCAACCAAACCACTTTCACTAAATTAATCTCTTTGCCTCTTAACACTTTTACTTCACGATCGTCAATTCTAACTGGCATAGTCTCCACGGTGAGATTGTCCCGCACCTCAACATCATCTAGTTGAATCACATGAGACGGATCCGCAACATACTTCCGAAGCTGCGACACGTGAAACACGTCGTGCAAGTTTGAAAGGTTAGGTGGTAAGGCCACCCGATATGCAACATTTCCAACTCTCTCCGTAATCTGATACGGTCCGATGAATCGAGGAGTCAACTTCTTTGATTTCAGCGCTCGCCCAACACCAGTCATAGGCGTGACCCTCAAGAACACGTGGTCACCGGCTTCAAATTCTAAATCTTTCCTTCTCTTATCATGGTAACTCTTCTGCCGACTCTACGACGCTTTCATTTTCTCCCTGATCATCTTTACCTTCTCAGTAGTCTCTCTGACTAACTCAGGTCCAAGTACTAAACTTTCCCCAGTCTCGTACCAACACACCGGAGTCCTACACCTCCGGCCATACAACGCCTCAAACGGCGCCATTCCGATACTGGAATGATAACTGTTGTTGTAGGTGAACTCAATTAACGGAAGATGAGTATCCCACGCACCTCCCTGCTCTAGTACGCATGACCTCAACAGGTCTTCCAATGATTGGATTGTCCTTTCTGACTGCCCATCAGTCTGAGGATGATAAGCTGAACTCAACCTCAATTTCGACCCCAACTCCTTCTGTAAACTACTCCAAAACTCCGAAGTGAACCTTGGGTCCCTATCAGACACAATGCACAAAGGAACCCCATGCAGCTTCACAATCACCTGAATGTAGATTTCAGCCAATCTCGACACTGGATACTTAATACCGATAGGAATAAAATGAGCCGACTTCGTCAATCTATCCACAACCACCCAAATTGAATCATGCCCTCTCACCGTATTGGGTAACCCGGTCACAAAATCCATGGATATACTATCCCACTTCCATTCTGGAACATTCAACGGTTGCATCATTCCCGCAGGCTTCTGATGCTCGACTTTCGATTTCTGACAGGTCAAGCACGAATACACAAACTGCGCCACATCGCGCTTCAACCCAGGCCACCAGAACATCTTCTTCAGATCTTGGTACATCTTCGTCGCTCCAGGATGGATACTCAATTTACTCTTATGCCCTTCCTCAAGAATTGCCTTTCTCATTTCCTCATCTTCGGGAACACAAATTCTCCCACGATACCTCAATACATTTTGCGTATCTATCACGAAGTCTTCATTCTCAGACTGACCGATCCCACTCATCAGATCAACTAATTTCACATCTAATTTCTGCGCCTCTCGGATACTCGCCATAAAATCATTGCCAATTTTCAACATACCTAACCTGACACTCTGAGGCGTAACTTCACACACTAAACTCATGTCCCTGAACTGCTCAATTAACTCAAGCTCTCTAGCCATCAATGCCGACATGTGCAAAGTCTTCCGACTCAGCGCATCCGCAACCACATTCGCTTTCCCCGGGTGATAACTCAATTCAAAATCATAATCCTTCAATAGTTCTAACCACCGGCGCTGCCTCATATTCAATTCTTTCTGGTCAAACAGATACCGTAGACTCTTGTGATCACTGAACACCTCAAATTTCGATCCATACAAGTAATGCCTCCAAATTTTTAATGCGAATACCACAGCAGCAAGTTCTAAGTCGTGAGTAGGGTAATTCTTTTCATGAATTCTCAATTGCCTAGACGCATAAGCGATCACTTTCCCATTCTGCATAAGTACACCACCCAATCCCAACTTAGACGCATCACAATAAACCACAAACGGTTCAACCGGATTAGGCAGGGTCAACACTGGAGACGTAGTCAACCTCTTCTTCAGCTCATTGAAACTTTCTTCACATCGGTCATTCCAAACAAAAGCCCTACCCTTGCAGGTCAATTGAGTCAATGGCAGAGCCAACTTCGAGAACCCCTCAATAAACCTTCTATAATAGCCAGCCAACCCCAGAAAACTCCTGATTTCCGTAACTGACTTTGGAGACTCCCATTGCAACACTGCATCAACTTTGGAAGGGTCCACCGCAATTCCCTCACTAGAAATCACGTGACCGAGGAAACTGACTTCTTTCAACCAAAACTCACACTTGGACAGCTTCGCATACAACTTTCGATCCTTCAGAATTTCTAACACCAGCCTCAGATGTTCCGCATGCTCCTCTTCTGACCTAGAGTAAATCAGAATGTCATCAATGAAAACTACGACAAACTTATCCAAGTACTCACGGAAGATTTGGTTCATGTACCCCATAAATACCCCCGGCGCATTAGTCACACCGAAAGGCATAACGGAATACTCATAGTGCCCATATCTTGTCCTAAATGCCGTCTTCTGGACATCTTCATCCTTGACCTTGATCTGATGATAACCAGACCTTAAGTCAATCTTGCTAAATACTTTAGCACCCACTAACTGATCCATCAAGTCATCAATTCTTGGCAACGGATACTTGTTCTTGATTGTAACTTTATTTAACTGCCGATAGTCTACGCACAACCTCATACTACCGTCTTTCTTTTTCACTAGCAACACTGGGGCTCCCCAAGGTGACACACTCGGTCTTACAAACTTCTTTTCTAATAAATCTTCAAGTTGTTTCTTCAACTCTGCCAACTCAGATGCAGACATCCTATATGGCGCCATAGACACAGGCTTAGTGCCGGGAACCAGGTCAATAGTAAACTCCACCTCTCTCTCTGGTGGTACATCCGGAATCTCGTCAGGGAACACCTCAGAAAACTCACGCACTACCGGCAACACATCAATCTTCGCTTGGCTCTCAGCAGACAACGACGCCAACAGAGAGAACAGCTGAACCTCTTCTCTCATCACTCTATGCAGCTGTCCCGCAGATAACAGACCAGACTCCCCTTCAGGCGACTCAAAACTCACGGACCTCTCTCGACAGTTGATATGGACATGGTTATCAACTAACCAGTCCATACCCAGAATGACATCCATTCCAGTCAGCGGCAAACAGATCAAATCAATTAAGAATTCTCTACCATATACAGATACAGGACATTTGGCACAAACAACGGAGGTAGTCACCGAACCCTTAGCTGGAGTGTCGATGACCATCTCCTTCAACATATCAGATAACACAAGGCTTAACTTCTCAACACATGCAGCAGCAATAAAACTATGGGTAGCACCAGTATCAACAATAACAACAAGAGGGAAATTATTGATATAGCACGTACCTCGAATCTCGTTCACTACATCAGACTCAGCCAGAGCGAACACCTTTCCAAAGGACTTCTCCTTCTTGGGTTTCGAACACTGTGTACTAACATGACCACTCTCCCCGCAGTTGAAACATACCACTTCTTTCTTATCACATCCGGAAGATATATGCCCCTCTTGTCCACACCGATAACATCTCTTCTTACCCCCGCTTGGGCAATCTGGACTTTTATGACCCACTTTCCCACACGAGTAACAAGTAACACTGGCCGCAGCATCTCCCCCACTTCGCTTAGGCCCACCAACAAACTTACCCTTGCCCTTACCAGCAGGCGCCTCATATGGCTTACCACGACTTGAGAAATTCTTTTGTTTTTCTTTCATGACTCTGGAGAAAGCATTATTGTCCTCCTCAAAAATTCTGGCACTATTAACCAACAATGGAAACACACGAATCTGCTGGTACCCTATGGCCCTCTTAATGTCAGCACGCAACCCATTTTCAAATTTGATGCATTTGGAGAACTCCGCACCCTCTCTATCATAATGAGGGTAAAACTTAGACAGCTCAGTAAATTTTGCAGCATACTCGGTTACAGTCATGTTACCTTGTTCAAGTCTTAGAAACTCAACCTCCTTCTTCCCGCGGACATCCTCCGGGTAGTACTTTCTCTTGAATTCTCTCTCAAACACAGCCCAGGTAATCCCCTCATTGGCAGCCGTCAACCCCTGACTAGTAGTCCTCCACCAATCATAAGCCTCTTTCTTCAACATATGGGTGCCATAGCGAACCTTCTGAGCATCGGTGCAATCCATAACGCGGAAGATCCGCTCCATCTCACTAAGCCACTCAAGGGCACCATCAGGATTATACCCGCCTTCAAAAGCAGGAGGGTTTTCACGCTGGAACGTAGCCAAACTACGCGTCCCATCACCAATAGCATTGGGTATGTTACCCACAACTCCGGCTATAGCCTGCAAAGCAGCAGCAAGTGCAGCATCGTTCCGTCCTGCCATTCTAGTACTGCAACAGAGAACAAAATTTAGATACGAGTAACAAAATTTAAATGTTACTCAACTTGACAACTCGACCACCGGCCGGACAGACCGAACTGCTCTGATACCACTAATGTAACACCCCGTTTCTACCCCTTTAATTTGTACGTCATTATCAGAGTACTTTCGTTTTCAAAAAAAATAATAATTTAATTAGTAGAAAAGAAATGTCACATCTTCATTGATAAAACTCATCGACTACGCCATTAACATTCGTGTAAAAACGCATTCGTCACAAAAGTCGAACTTCAAAATTAAATCTCATCACAGCGGAAATAATAGCTCACCAAAATCGCTCAAACACGTCTCACACATCAATAAAATTATTAAAACAGTTAATTAAATAAGTCATCAACTTCAACCCCGCCCCCTAGGTGTTACAATATCAGAGAGCGACTCAAAACATCTCAACAGCTATAAGGGAAGGCGGCATGTCCTTCAATCGGAGTCACCTGCAGCGTTGCCACAATAGAGCAACATTCCAAGCAGAAGGGGTGAGAATTTTCAACAAAATATAATTAAACATACAGCAGAGTAATATGAGCAAACCATCACACAACATCGTCACTAATATCAACTTCATCGTCGTTACACACAACACTGTAGCGACCGAAAAATCCGAGAAGGATTCCTCGAAGGTTCAAAGATGAAGCCGCCACCAAAACTTAGTTTAAGGGCAAATATTGGAAAATCCCTTTTGGATAGGATAAGGGTCCTTGAGACCAGATTAGGGTTCGGGAGTCGGTTATGCGTAGGGAAGGTATTAGCACCCCACGACATCCTTCCTAAGGAAGGTTACCTGCTAATTAGTTGTAGGAGCGAAAGTTAATTTAAAAAAAAAACATTTATTTTTACCCTTTTATTGTGAATTAAAAGAAAGAAGAAAAATGGTATTTTATTTGTATTTGAGAAAGAGATTATTTAGGAAAAGACTGAAAAAGGTTTTTTATTAGTGCAATTGACAGATGTGGGCCCCCATCTGCTCCTACGTATCTCTTGGTAGAGAATCAAATCACACGTAGTTCTTGATAGAAAAATGTTTGTTGGTTGGTATTTTTTTAATATAGGGATCTTAGGACTCCTGAGTGATCAGTTCATTTGTCCTAAAACATTGACTAACCTGACTGTACAGTCGGCTTAGTCCCCTATTTTGTGAAAATAGAGTTTTTTTTGGAGTTTTGGAAACGGTTTGAAGTGTGTTTATTTGATTTTATTGGAATAGGGGTTTTATGGTTCCTGAGCCGTACGGCTCATTTATCCTAGAACGCTGACCAACCCGTCTGTACAGTCGGCTTAGTCCCCTATTTTGAAATTTTGATTGGTAGGAAGAAGCGTGTTTGTGTTATCTTAACTTAGAAATTTGTTTGTTTTAAATAGGGATTTCAGGCCATGATCCGTAACGGTTCATTAGTGACCTAAAAAGCAGACTAACACGACTGTACAGTCAACTTAGTCCCCTATTTACATTTTTTTTGAAAATGAAATATCTATTCTAAAAAATGGATTTGTGAAAGAAATTGTTTTTTTGGAAAGAAATAAATAGAAAGACGAAAAGGGGCTGCATTGGTAAAACAGAGGTGCAGTTAGAGCAGATGGCTGCATTATTAAACTGGGGTGTGAGAAGCAGCAGCCCAGTTTATGGACTGGTCCACGAATTCATGGGCTTTTCCAGAGGGGAGGCGTATACAGAAAAAGGGGGTGTAAGTAGTGTTGAGTTAAATGAAAAGACGAAAATGCCCCTAGGTGTCACGCTATATAAGGCAATCCAAAAAAAACCTAAACCTAATTCATTCTCACGCTCCAGCCGCGCCGTCCAACTCCAATCCTCTCAACCCTAATCCTATTCATCTCCCCCCTCTCACGGCGCTGTCTATGCCGAGATTCCCTCAACCCGACTCCCTCTCATTTCTCTTCTCTCTCCGCCTTGCTTCACGGCTCCGTGAGCCCATCTCTTCCTCTGTTTTTCTTCACCGTCAGCCCAAATTCTCTTCTCTCCGCCATCGACGCAACCCAAGCCTTCACCTTCCTTTTCCCACGACGCCGCTTCGCAGAAAGGTGAGAAACGAGGGAGAGAAGTGGGTATGGTTCCTGTTGGAGGCCGAATGAAAGGTGGATTGAACGGACGTCGACGGCGCACGAGTAGATGACAGTGATGTTTGCGGTCTGGGACAAACGGCCACCATCTACGGTGGCCAGGAGTGTGAGTGCGATTCTTAATCTGGGCTTTTTCCGCGAAGGGGGAGGTACGGTGGAGGTTTTTATCACGGCGATGGCGTAAACGTGGGAGACGACCGTAACGGTGACTTGAGGGCCAACCACCGTATACGGTGGCTGGAGGTAATCTCTATCCCTTTTCTTTTTTATTTCGTTTACTGTTTTCTACCCCTCTCCTACTTCCGATTCTGATCTTCTGGTTTCTATGTTTTTTTTTATGGGTGATTCACGGCACGGTGGCGGAACGCAAACGCCGACGCGGAGGAGCACGGTGGCCACGCCTTACGGCGACGATTTCCGCCGTAGTGGCATTCGGAATCTGGGTAAGTTTTTATATTTTTACTTGTTCTCTTTCTGTTTTGTTCTCGGCTACATCTGTTTCTGGATTTCTTTATGTTTGATGTGCTGAACCCTTAAACCTAAATTTTTACAAATAAACCTACTTGATTTTATCCCTAATCCTAATTTTCACAAACCCTAAATCCTAATTTCAAACTGATTACTTAACTTTTGGTCAAATTAAACCTAAGCCTAATTTTTCTAACTACAAGCGAGCTGTTTGTCGTACCCTGGTTGTTTCATTCATGATGCAAATTAATCTTTCTAAACCTAATATTAAAAATCTAGTTGGTTCCTAAATTTTTTTACATCTGAGAAACCGAAGCATGTGAAGAAACATTACAGATTATACTGACGTGTTGCTATATGTACAAATTATGAACATCTCAAGAAACTAAAGCATTATGGATTAAACATCTGCACCTATATGTTTCTTTTGTATTGTCGGATTTTACATGATGAATAGAAAATACCAACCTGTATTCCAGCTTCTGAACTATTGTTTGACTGCTGTTAACCACTGCTACTGTTATCCCTGCTGCTCCTGCTACTTCTATCTCTGAATTTTTCGGGTTTTCTGTGATTAGGGTTTCAATGTGAAAACCCTAATCTTTTGGTTCTGAATTCTATGTAGTTTTTGTCTCTGATTTTCCGTGTAATTTCGGTGTCTATTATTGTCTGCCTTTTGAGTGTGTCTAGGCTTGTTTATATAGGTAAGAACTAGGGTTTTTCTGATCCTTCTCCATATTTGTTACCATTTTCAGATGCTTGGGCTTGGGTTGGAGAAGGTGGGTGCTTGGTGAGCAAGAAATGGACTAGGGTTTCAGCTGCTGTTTTCTTCTTTGGCTGAGGCGCCTCTTTTGCCCCCCTTTTTTTGGATTTTTATGTATTTTTTGTATTTTCGGATTGTGTATCTTTTTATTATTTTCGGATTGTATTATTTTTTGATTTTCTGTATTTTTGGTTATTTTTGGTTTTGTATATATTTTTTAATTTTTGGATATTTGTAAATTAAATTTTATTGATTTTTGATTATGGACATATTTACTGTTTGTTTTTATCTTGGGTCAAAATGGATGACAGCGATTAAATTGGGCCAAGCCCAATCAAAACTAAACATAGGCCCAAATTAGACAAATTACTATCATAGGTCCAATAGCCATAGGCCCAATTAGGCAAGTGACTAAAACATTAGGCATAGGCCCGTTTATTAAACTGGTTCGAAATACTAAGCGTAAGCCCAATTAGGCAAACTAACAAAAATAGGCCCAAAAGGTTGGACGTAGGCCCAATCGGACAAATCGGTCCAAATTAAACACAAAACAGCACTCGAAGTGCCGTGGGCTTGGGACACGGGGCTTAAACAAATACGACAAAAGGGTCGGGCAAAATTGGGGTATAACAGCTGCCCCTCTTTATTTGTATTTTACTAGAAAAGGTGAACGGTTTTCAGATTTTTGTAGTAGAAATACAAATAAAGATAGATTAGACACTAATTTTGTCCGCTTAGGGGGAAGATGAGTTAGGGAAAACAGGGACGATTAACACTTGGCGTGTTAACCGAGAACAATAAAGAAGTGATCACTGGGGATCTAGTTTAGCCTTGGGGCTTTAGAAGAGCATTTGGGCTCTAAGGGAGCACTGGGGCTCAAAGGGGCTGCCTAAACCCTAAAGGACCAATTGGGGTCCGAAAGTGCACTGGGGCCTTGAAGGACTGCCGGGGTCCGAGGGTGGCCTTTTTCGAGCGGCCGCTAATAAGATCAGGTCTAGAACTGATCACGAATGACGTCCACTATGTCTTAGGCTGACACAGCTAGTCTGAATGGCCTGGGGCCGGATGATCCGTCGGTGCTCGATGCCGACGTGCGATCTGGATTGGATGACCGTTGGAGGTCTAAGGAGCGCTGGGGCTCGCGGTGTTAACATTACGATCTGGTTTGCTGAGTTAAGGTCAACACTTATCGGGTTTTTAAAAAAATAAAAACAAACTGAAAGGGTCGACACTTGAGGTCGGTATGCAACATGGGTTATGCATATGACATGCATGTAATGTATGCATATGTAATGAAATATGAAGTGGTTCGCTCTTGCTTTCTTTCCTTTTCTCGCTCTTATTTATTTTTCTTTGTTTCTTTTTGCTTTTCTTTTTGGCTTTCTTTTTACGGGTCTCATCAACTCGCGGGACTTCTGGTGGGAGATATGAGGGTTGCCCCGAGTAATGGCATTGCCGAATTGAAGCACAGGCTATTATGATTCTTTGTTTGAAGTGATCGTGCATGTATTTGTCCTTTTGCAAGCTTTATTTATGAGAGATCATCTCCTTTCCGTAATTTTCAGAAATTTCGTAATAATTGTAATGCTCTTGATTATGCACATGCTTTGCAATTCAGTATCATGTATCATAAAACATCATTTTAAAGTGGATTGGAAACAAGGGGACAAAGCAAGTGTTTAATATTCAAATGGAGGCCGAGTGTGCAGAAGGTCACACTGACCGGAAATTACATTGAGAGTTTTTAAACTGAAAAAGAAAGAAAAAGGACGAGCAGATCCCTTGATTGTTTGCATCTTTGGAGTAACGACGTCAATCACCCATACACATAAACTTGACCACTCATCAATCAACTTCCAGAGGCGTGAACTGCCTTAGCATCTGTTCAAAGTCCAACTTTCTGACCCTAATTTTTGCCTGGATCGCTCTTTAGAGTTTTCAATCCATCGGGTCGCTCTAATTTTTGCCTAGGCCGCCCTTTTGGGTTTTCGACCTAGCGAGCTCATTTTTGCTTGGATCATCTTTCTCTTTTTTTCATATATTTCTTTTAGGCATAGTACTTCTTGATTGCATCTGAGTTCACTGGGAGTGGGAGGTCATCACCGTCCATTTTTGTGAGGATTAATGCCCCTCCAGAGAATGCTTTCTTCACCACATATGGTCCTTCATAATTAGGGGTCCATTTCCCCCGGGAATCCTTCTGGATAGGCAGGATTTTCTTGAGCACTAGGTCTCCCTCTTGAAACTGTCGAGGACGGACGTTCTTCTCGAAAGCTTTCCTCATTCTTTGCTGGTACAACTGCCCATGGCACAGAGCGACTACTCTCTTTTCTTCAATGAGATTCAACTGATCGAGACGAGCTTGAACCCATTCCGCTTCTTCTAACCTTGTTTCCATCAGCACTCGCAGAGAGGGTATTTCAACTTCGATGGGAAGAACTGCTTCCATCCCATATACTAGCGAAAATGGAGTTGCCCCTGTTGACGTGCGAACTGAGGTTCGGTATCCGTGCAGTGCGAAGGGAAGCATTTCATGCCAATCCTTGAATGTCACTACCATTTTTTGCACGATCTTCTTTATATTCTTGTTTGCCGCTTCGACCGCCCCATTCATCTTTGGACGGTATGGAGAAGAGTTGTGGTGTTGAATCTTGAAATCCTCACACAACTCCTTCATCATCTTGTTATTCAGGTTGGTCCCGTTATCTGTGATGATCTTATTTGGAAGGCCGTAACGGCAGACCAAGTCTCTTTTTATGAACTTGACGACCACAGATTTCGTTACACTGGTATAAGAAGCGGCTTCGACCCACTTGGTGAAATAATCAATAGCAACCAGGATGAAGCGATGACCGTTCGATGCTTTAGGTTCGATAGGGCCGATGACATCCATGCCCCACATTGAGAATGGCCATGGTGCCGCTAAAACGTTCAAAGAAGCGGGCGGCACATGAATGTTATTAGCATATATTTGACATTTATGACACTTCCTCATATAGTTAAAGCAATCGGTCTCCATTGACAACCAGTAGTAGCCAGCCCTCAAGATCTTTCTTGCCATTGTATGCCCATTAGAATGAGTGCCGAACGAGCCTTCGTGGACGTCTTTCATAATCCTTTCTGCTTCCTCTTTTGCCACACATCGGAGGAGGACCATATCGTGATTTCTTTTATAAAGTACTTCCCCATTTAGAAAGAAACCCATTGACAATCTCCTGAGCGTTCTTTTATCATTCTCTGTGGCACCAGGAGGATATTCTCTGTTTATTATATACTGCTTGATGTCGTAATACCAAGGTTCACTGTCGGGTTCTTCTTCGATTTCCATACAATGATGTGCTGGCAAATCTCGATGTTGAATTCGGATGAGTGTCAGACTCTTATTGTCATTGATGTTGAACATTGACGACAAAGTTGCTAAGGCGTCTGCCAACTGATTTTCTTCACGAGGGAAATGGTGGAAGGTGATCTCGTCAAACTGTTCGATCATCTTTTGGACGTGATCGCGATAGGGGATCAACTTGGAGTCTCTGGTCTCCCAGTCACCTCTTATTTGATAGATGACCAAGGCCGAGTCTCCATATACATCGAGTCTCTTAACCTTCCACTCGAGGGCCGCTTGGATGCCCAGAATACATGCTTCATATTCCGCGATGTTGTTGGTGCAATAGAAACTCAATCTAGCAGTACACGGTATGAAACGGTTATCTGGGGAAATCAATACAGCTCCGACCCCATGCCCCCATAGATTGGAAGCGCCATCAAATGACATTCTCCACCTTTCGTCGCCTGGAGACTTTCCTTCTCCGAATAGAGCCATTATATCTTCATCGGGGAAATCGCATTGCATTGATTGGTAATCCTCCATGGGTTGGTGTGCCAAGTATTCAGCCAATGCACTACCTTTGATTGCTTTTTGGGTGACGTACAGGATGTCGTATTCAGATAGCAGCATTTGCCAGCGAGCAATTCTCCCTGTGAGTGCGGGTTTTTCAAAGATGTATTTGATTGGATCCATTTTAGATACCAACCAAGTAGTATGGCTTAGCATATACTGCCTTAGACGGTGTGCAGCCCAGGCCAAAGCACAACACGTTTTTTCCAACAACGAGTATCTGGTCTCGCATTCAGTGAACTTCTTGCTGAGATAGTAAATGGCATGCTCCTTCCTTCCGGACTCGTCATGTTGCCCCAGCACACAACCCATTGATTTGTCTAGCACCGTTAGGTACAAGATGAGAGGTCTGCCAGATACAGGTGGCATTAGGACTGGTGGATTTTGGAGATACCTCTTGATCTTCTCAAAGGCTTCTTGGCAGTTATCGTTCCACTTTGTCTCTTGGTTCTTGCACAATAATTTGAAGATGGGCTCACAGGTGGATGTTAATTGGGATATGAATCTGGAAATGTAATTCAATCTTCCCAAGAATCCACGAACCTCTTTCTCGGTTTTTGGCGCCGGCATTTCAAGAATTGCTCGTACCTTGGCTGGATCTACCTCTATTCCCTTTTGACTGACTATGAAACCCAAGAGCTTTCCTGATTTTACACCGAAAGTGCATTTGGCAGGATTTAATCTGAGTTTGAACTTCCTTAGACGTTCGAAGAGTTTTTGCAGATTAACGACATGTTCTTCCTCAGTCTTGGATTTTGCGATCATATCATCCACGTAGACCTCTATTTCTTTATGCATCATATCATGGAATAATGCTACCATTGCCCTTTGGTAAGTTGCACCAGCATTCTTCAGTCCGAATGGCATTACTTTGTAACAGAATGTACCCCAGAGGGTGATGAAGGTGGTTTTCTCCATATCCTCAGGGGCCATCTTGATTTGGTTATATCCGGAATACCCATCCATGAAGGAGAAGAGAGAGTGTTGTGCTGTGCTGTCTACCAGGACATCAATGTGAGGCAAAGGAAAATCATCTTTAGGGCTGGCTCTGTTCAAATCTCGATAATCGACACACATCCGAACCTTCCCATCTTTCTTTGGAACTGGAACAATGTTGGCGACCCATTGAGGGTATTTGACTACTGCTAAGAATCCAGCATCGAATTGCTTCTTAACCTCGTCCCGGATTTTCATTGACATATCCGGCTTCATTCTTCTTAATTTCTGTTTCACCGGTGGGCATTCGGGTTTCACTGGTAGTTTGTGTTCAACTATGTCGGTGTCTAATCCGGGCATGTCTTGATATGTCCATGCAAAAATGTCGACATATTCGAACAAAAGTCGTACCAGTTTCTCCCGTTCGCTGTCTTTCATTGTGGTGCCGATCTTGACCTCTCTCTTGTCTTCTTCTGTGCCCAAGTTAATTGTTTCGGTCGATTCCTCGTGGGGCTGGATCACCTTATTCTCTTGTTCCATCATTCTCATCAACTCTGGAGGGGTTTCCCAGTTATCTTCAATATCTTCCTCAGTTTGATTAATAGGGTGGTCAAAGTTACAGCATGAGTTATCAGCGTCGTTATTTTCAAAGATAATTTTTTTAGATCTGCATTTAGCGAAATTGACAGAATAAATAAAAACGAAAAAAAGAAAAAACCAAAGCAAATGAAAAGGGAAGTGGAAATTCATTGGAGAACTCAAAATAACGTTTCATTAATGATGATACTGAAAAGAAAACATGTGTGCCCTAATGAAATGTCCCAAGGCCTTGGGCAGAGCCAAAGGATTGCATTACAGGAAAATTACTTTGGACTAAAAACTACGGGGAAGTCAACAATCTCCCAATTATTAAGCCTTTCACTTGCAGGACAAGGGCGCACAAGGCTGGCGACGCCATCTCCGGCATTTAGATCATCTTCAATGGCTGCAATCTGATTTGGATTCAGCATTCCCGCGCTCCGAAAGTTTAACTTGATGTCGCCGATGATGATTTTCTTCATGCTTGCCTCTCTACCTTCAAGCTTGGCTATCCTCCGTTCCTTCTTTTCCTCAGCTATTCTTCTCTTGTCAGCACGACCAGGCCAGTGTCCTATCCCATGTCTGTCCTTGTTTCCCTGCAATTGTATCGGGGTCAATATCCCTTGTTCAGTCCTCCCTAAACCGCTTCCAGCTTGGTAACCTTTGCCTATCATGACTTTAGCAACCATTAAGGCAGCCTTGGACAACTTAGGCTTCAATGGAAGGACTTCTCCCTTCACGGAGGTGGCATTTGCAATTTCTAATGCTTGGAAGGCAGTCTCGAGCGATTCTTCGGCAGCCTCAATGCGGCGGGCAGCAGACGACCTATTCACTAGCATTTCTTCTTCACCAAAAATAACTACTAGCTTGTTGTTCACTATGAACTTGAGCCTCTGATGTAGAGAGGAGGGAACAGCCCCGACAGAATGTATCCATGGTCTCCCCAAAAGACAACTGTAAGATGGATTGATATCCATTATTTGGAAAGTCACTACGAAGACTTCTGGACCTACCTGTACAGGTAACTCCATCTCTCCGACGAACTCTCTTCTTGATCCATCAAAGGCCTTGACCAATATAGAGCTGGGTCTCATATATGAACAATCCACATGCAACTTTTCCATGGTCGACTTGGGTAACACATTCAAGGACGATCCATTGTCAATGAGCACTCGAGCAAGTGAGTACTCTCCGCATTTCACGGAGATGTGTAAAGCCCTGTTGTGCCCTCTCCCTTCGGCCGGAATCTCGTCATCAGTAAAAGTGAGGTAGTTGCTTGCAACAATGTTCCCAACGATCCCATCAAACTGACCCACTGTGATATCATGAGTGACATAGGCCTCGTTCAATACCTTCATCAATGCCGCACGATGAGCTTCTGAGCTGAGCAATAATGATAACAGGGATATCTTAGCAGGGGTCTGATTCAGCTGGTCAACCACCTTATACTCACTCTGCCTCATAAGCTTTAAGAATTCACTGGCTTCCTGTTCAGACAGTGTCCTTTGGCCTGCATTCTTATCAACAGGTTCTACTTCTTTGTCTTTACCCTTGCGGGTTCTTTCTTCTTCTTCTTCTCTTGTTTTCCCTCCACCGAGTCTTTCAGGGGCATAGATACGCCCGCTACGAGTCATTCCACTAACCCCTGAGATGTTAATGACGTCAGGGCTGTTCTGAGGACCTTTCACTTGGACTTTCGCGCTGTAATTCCAGGGGACTGCTTTGGTGTCCCTGTAGGGGAAGGGAGTAGGCACTTGGATAGTGATCGGTTTAGGTGTACCCAGGGACGACTTCGAGTCCTTAGTGTAGCGGATCTCTAGCGGCTTCCGGGTATCCTTGTCCTGGCCATTGTTTGATAGGATGGTTGACACTTGATCCTCCCTCTTTTGAAATCCCACTTGTATTATATGTCGGTCCAGTAGATCTTGAAGGACTAGCTTGAATGCTTCGCATGTCCCGGCACAGCGAGGGTTGGTACATAAACCTTTGCCGGCGCATCCCTTCATAACAACTCCGAAGTGGCACGATTCAGCATGGATAATGCTTAGAGGTGTGCTGATATCTTCCACCTTTCTGATTAAGGACTCCTCTTCAAAAATTTCAACAGCATTAACAGAGGAGTTCCCATGCCCTGGCAGAGGGTTAGTGGCAACATTTGGGCCGTCTTCTTTGAAATTCAGCCATTTGGATTCGATTAGGTCTTGTACCACATATTTCAAAGCTTTGCAGTTTTCAGTGGAATGACCGACTGCTCCAGCGTGGAACCCACAGGTAGCATTTGGGTCGTAGTTTTTTGGGAAAGGAGGCTGAATAGGTCTCATCGGACGGGGAGTGATTAGGTTGTGATCGATGAGATGGTTAAACAGCTCTGTGTACGACATGGGTATCGGGTCAAAGCTAACAGGCTTCCTCTCGGGGTAATTTTGTGGTCTGTAGCTGGGAAGGTTTTGGTGAGGTGAAGCTGATGGTGTTTGGGTAGGGAATTGATAGGCTTGTGGCGGTTTAGTGTAGGAGGGTTTTCCGGCTCCAGTGATTGCGTTAGTTTCCCCCTCTCTTCTTTTGGGAAAACCAGCGAAAGGCTTTTTCTGGCTATTGGTTCCGGTGAAGCTGTGTGCAATCTTTCCATTCCTTAAACCATTCTCTAACCTCTCTCCTATGATGACCATATCCGAGAAGCTTGAGGATACACTCCCTACTAATCTGTCGTAGAAGGGCGACTGTAAAGTATCCATGAACATTGTTACCATTTCTTTTTCCAGCAAAGGCGGTGCTACTTGTGCTGCTAACCCTCTCCAGCGTTGAGCGTATTCCTTAAAGGACTCGTTATCCCCTTTCACCATATTCTGTAGCTGTGTCCTATCAGGTGCCATATCAGTGTTGTACTTATAGTGCTTTAGAAAAGCGTCTGCTAGGTCTTTCCAGCATCTGATGTGAGCACGTTCCAACTGCATGTACCAATTCGAAGCTGACTCAGCTAGGCTGTCTTGGAAGTAATGGATGAGCAGTTTGTCATCATGTGCGAATGCGGCCATTTTCCTGCAGTACATGGTCAGATGGCTTGCTGGACAGGTTGAACCTCTATATTTGTCGAAGTCTGGCACTTTGAATTTAGGAGGGATGGCCACATTTGGGACAAGACATAGGTCGTACGCGTCCCTTGCACCGACATTGGATCCTTCGATTGCTCTCACGCGCTCTTCAAGCATTTGATACTTATCCTTGGGCTGAGAGTCCTCCATTGAGTAGTTATGAGTGGGTCCTCTCATGTTGTAGTGAGGAGGTACCGTTGGTATTGCAGCGGAGTTCGCATTCAAGATGTGCGAATTGGGAGTAGGAGCGTGATGAATTACTACTGGTGACGGAGTATAACCTTGTGGAATGACCTGAGGTGCAGTCGTAGGACTTGAGAAGTGAGCTTGCGATATTTCTGCATTTGTATTTTGAGTTGAAGGTCCAGCGACTCCCGAAGGTCCAGCGACTCCCGAAGGTCCCCCCTCTAGATTGACCTCCATGGTAGGAGGAGTATAACCAGCTGGGAGACTGTAAGGGGGCCATGGGCAGCCCTGGATGTTCACTCCAGCGGTGTATGGAGGCTCGAAGCTGGGAGGAGGAAGGCTCGAAGCATTGTTCTCAGTATTCCCTGCCGAGGCATTTTCGTCTGCGCTTCTTTTCTCGAGGAGTTTCATGAGTTCGGCCATTTGATCTTTCAATACCATCATCTCGCTCATTTGATCCTTCAGTTTTGCCATGTCTTCTCTCAGAGCCTGATTATCTTCTTCGGCCATCTTCTTTGCTTGAGAACGAGTCCGGTAGCGATGTTGATGAACCAGTTTGCCTTTTCACTCTGTTTTTTTCAAGTTTTTCGACGTAAGTACATGAATGAATGAATGAATGAATATGCATGGAGTGCAAATGTATGCTTTCGTGTTACGCCAGGAGAATTGTAAGTTTCTATTCAACACAAAATAGATTCAAAGTTCAAAACAGAACGAACGAGTCTTATATATGAAAAACAATCAAGCAAACTGGCGGACTACATTTTTTTCCATGAAACCAGGATAACGTCCTTTAATTTTTAACACAGTAACAAGACGTTTACAAAAATCAATGAATCTTGTAATCTCGATGGGCGTGTCTTTATCTCTGGCAAAGTCCGCTGCTATTAGGTGTCTGGGGATCTCTCTGACAGCCTCATTTGCTAGCTCGGCTAACTGGGAGAATTTGTTCCTCCAGTACTCATAGTCGTCATTCAGCTTCACATAATGCTCTTTCAAAAACACATGTTCCTTGTTAAGGTCATCATAGATTTTGTCTTGATATTCGGCATAAGCCTTTAGGTCGATGGTTTTCTTGCATTCTTCCTGCAGAGCTTCTTGATACTCTTCAAGCTTCTTTTGTATCACTTCTCTGGCCCTTCTTTCAATTACCAGCCTATTCTCACATTCAGCAGTCATTCCCTCTAGCTGAGGTTTCATATCTTCGAGCTGGCTTCGTAGTGTTCTCTCATTCGCGGCACACTTGGTCAGTTGTTTTTCCCATTCATATGCATTGTCTATGGCTCGATCTCTCTCTCGATTGCGCACTTTGAGCTCTTCGTTTGCGCCCATGAGACTTTCTTGCAGGCGGTGCATTTTTTCTTTTCCGGCCCGCTCCCTTTCATTACATTCAGCCAGGCGTTTTCTTTTCGAGATACTTTCCCGTTGCAAATCAGCATTTTCTTGGAGCACTTTCTCTAGCTTAGCTTGCAATCCTGCCTTTTCTTGTTCTGCTTTGGATAAGGCGATTTGGAGTTTCTCTAGATCTTCATCGAGCATAGGGATAGGCGGAGGAACTTCGGGGGTGACTGGAGTTGCCAGACGGAATGGTAGTCCAATTTCTTGGGCTCTAGTTTTGACCCACTGGATGTAGCTTTCTTTGGCATCAATGCCTCTGGGCCCTAGTTCATGACCTTTTCTGGATATTTTGCCCCAAGCCCGACTAATCTTCCTTAGTGTATCAAGATCTTCCGAACCTCTCTTCTCCAGTACAAATGAGAGTAAAGATTCTTCCGGGGGTGGATTCATCATAGGATAACCCAACTGCCTCAAAGCGATGGCGGGATTGTAGTTGATGCAGCCTTTAGTCCCTATGAGGGGGACATTTGGGAAATCACCACACTGATAGACGATTTCTTCTATGTTTTGGTCCCGAGAATACCAAGAAATGTCACTCCCTTTGAGGCCGGCGATGTATTGGGCCCATTCTGTCTTACCCCTGACCTCTATATGATGATTTCTTTTGAAGATGTGAGAAGTGAACCAGCGATACAATACAGGCAAACAGCATAGGATCAAGCCTGATCGTTTTTTGTGACGTTCGTGCATGGTGTAATACACGTCTGCAAGAACAGCTGAGGTGGGATTTTGTCCTCGGAGTTTGAATGCTAAGAAAACGTCTATTGTAGTGTAATGAATATAGCCGTCGTCGTTGGGAAATAGAACAACCCCATAGATGATGAGAGCGAAGACGTCCATGAATGTAGCCCAATTTTCTTTACCAGCCCAGAACAAGGCTTCCTCTTCCAAGTACCATCTTGTCAAACCTTCTACCCCCTTCTTTACAATTATCTTCTTGGCCAAGTGTGATGTTGGAATTTTTAATATTTCAGACAGTTTTTCAGCTATAGGATAATTTTCCACATATCGGTATGGCTTTTTGTTTGCTGGAGGGAAGCATAGTATATTTTCAAACTCTTCTAAGGTCGGGGCCAACTGATAGTCTTGAAAGGTGAAACACCGTAACGGTGGATCATAATACTGGCCCAATGCAGTGAGAGCTTCAGCTTGTACCTTGATATTCAGCAGACTTAAAAGATTCCCATACTTGGCGGTGAAGGAGTCACGGAGCCATGGCGCCATTTTATTGCTTAGGTCTCTCAGACTTCGTAGGTTTGGTTGCTTGATTTTCAAATGTATGGTCTGTCTTAACGTTTGATCCATCTTGTCTGAAAGAAAGCCTTACAATTTCCTGGCGGTACATGAAATGTTGATGTAAAAAGGAGTTTATGTCATGCAAAAAAAGGAACAGGAATAAGTAAAAATGCATGAGGTATGCTAAATAACTTGTCAAAATAACATATGATTTTTTTTTTTTTGAAACTTTTTCTTTTAAGAAGACCGGAAAAACATATCAGTGTTTGTTTGAATGCAGGGGTATGAGGCTCCTTTGTGTCCTACGAGGGTTCCCTAGAGAATAGGTCTAGGGCTTGTCTATTGAGTGAACCTTTCAAAAGGGTATCTCTAAAGAGTCCTACATAAGGTTCCTAGAGCCAACGACCCCAATTAAGAACACTGATCAACAACAATAGGCAAGCTATTAGGAGTGCCAGCATTCTCAAGAGGGACCAAACTCTAGGTGAGACTTTCGTGACCACCCAACAGGACGCACATCCAGTAGGCCATCACTACGCAGTCTCGTTCTAACTTAGGTTATTCTCCAGTCCGGGTACAGGACTATTCTCACGTGTGTGCAAAAGTGTGATAGTGGAGTGTGTGAAGGAGCAAAATATCAATAATACCCCCCAATCTGCAAAACAAACAAATACAGATACAAAAAAATGGTCTTCTATCCTAAGGTTTACATATCACATAAATACATAACATGCAACAAGAATAAAAGATGAAAGGGGAGGGTAAAAAAATAACATTAAATTAACAACTAATCCTATAACTAATTTAAACTAGGTTTGACTCTCTAAATGTCCCCAGTGAAGTCGCCAGCTGTAGCGACCGAAAAATCCGAGAAGGATTCCTCGAAGGTTCAAAGATGAAGCCGCCACCAAAACTTAGTTTAAGGGCAAATATTGGAAAATCCCTTTTGGATAGGATAAGGGTCCTTGAGACCAGATTAGGGTTCGGGAGTCGGTTATGCGTAGGGAAGGTATTAGCACCCCACGACATCCTTCCTAAGGAAGGTTACCTGCTAATTAGTTGTAGGAGCGAAAGTTAATTTAAAAAAAAAAACATTTATTTTTACCCTTTTATTGTGAATTAAAAGAAAGAAGAAAAATGGTATTTTATTTGTATTTGAGAAAGAGATTATTTAGGAAAAGACTGAAAAAGGTTTTTTATTAGTGCAATTGACAGATGTGGGCCCCCATCTGCTCCTACGTATCTCTTGGTAGAGAATCAAATCACACGTAGTTCTTGATAGAAAAATGTTTGTTGGTTGGTATTTTTTTAATATAGGGATCTTAGGACTCCTGAGTGATCAGTTCATTTGTCCTAAAACATTGACTAACCTGACTGTACAGTCGGCTTAGTCCCCTATTTTGTGAAAATAGAGTTTTTTTTGGAGTTTTGGAAACGGTTTGAAGTGTGTTTATTTGATTTTATTGGAATAGGGGTTTTATGGTTCCTGAGCCGTACGGCTCATTTATCCTAGAACGCTGACCAACCCGTCTGTACAGTCGGCTTAGTCCCCTATTTTGAAATTTTGATTGGTAGGAAGAAGCGTGTTTGTGTTATCTTAACTTAGAAATTTGTTTGTTTTAAATAGGGATTTCAGGCCATGATCCGTAACGGTTCATTAGTGACCTAAAAAGCAGACTAACACGACTGTACAGTCGACTTAGTCCCCTATTTACATTTTTTTTGAAAATGAAATATCTATTCTAAAAAATGGATTTGTGAAAGAAATTGTTTTTTTGGAAAGAAATAAATAGAAAGACGAAAAGGGGCTGCATTGGTAAAACAGAGGTGCAGTTAGAGCAGATGGCTGCATTATTAAACTGGGGTGTGAGAAGCAGCAGCCCAGTTTATGGACTGGTCCACGAATTCATGGGCTTTTCCAGAGGGGAGGCGTATACAGAAAAAGGGGGTGTAAGTAGTGTTGAGTTAAATGAAAAGACGAAAATGCCCCTAGGTGTCACGCTATATAAGGCAATCCAAAAAAAACCTAAACCTAATTCATTCTCACGCTCCAGCCGCGCCGTCCAACTCCAATCCTCTCAACCCTAATCCTATTCATCTCCCCCCTCTCACGGCGCTGTCTATGCCGAGATTCCCTCAACCCGACTCCCTCTCATTTCTCTTCTCTCTCCGCCTTGCTTCACGGCTCCGTGAGCCCATCTCTTCCTCTGTTTTTCTTCACCGTCAGCCCAAATTCTCTTCTCTCCGCCATCGACGCAACCCAAGCCTTCACCTTCCTTTTCCCACGACGCCGCTTCGCAGAAAGGTGAGAAACGAGGGAGAGAAGTGGGTACGGTTCCTGTTGGAGGCCGAATGAAAGGTGGATTGAACGGACGTCGACGGCGCACGAGTAGATGACGGTGATGTTTGCGGTCTGGGACAAACGGCCACCATCTACGGTGGCCAGGAGTGTGAGTGCGATTCTGAATCTGGGCTTTTTCCGCGAAGGGGGAGGTACGGTGGAGGTTTTTATCACGGCGATGGCGTAAACGGGGGAGACGACCGTGACAGTGACTTGAGGGCCAACCACCGTATACGGTGGCTGGAGGTAATCTCTATCCCTTTTCTTTTTTATTTCGTTTACTGTTTTCTACCCCTCTCCTACTTCCGATTCTGATCTTCTGGTTTCTATGTTTTTTTTATGGGTGATTCACGGCACGGTGGCAGAACGCAAACTCCGACGCGGAGGAGCACGGTGGCCACGCCTTACGGCGACGATTTCCGCCGTAGTGGCATTCGGAATCTGGGTAAGTTTTTATATTTTTACTTGTTCTCTTTCTGTTTTGTTCTCGGCTACATCTGTTTCTGGATTTCTTTATGTTTGATGTGCTGAACCCTTAAACCTAAATTTTTACAAATAAACCTACTTGATTTTATCCCTAATCCTAATTTTCACAAACCCTAAATCCTAATTTCAAACTGATTACTTAACTTTTGGTCAAATTAAACCTAAGCCTAATTTTTCTAACTACAAGCGAGCTGTTTGTCGTACCCTGGTTGTTTCATTCATGATGCAAATTAATCTTTCTAAACCTAATATTAAAAATCTAGTTGGTTCCTAAATTTTTTTACATCTGAGAAACCGAAGCATGTGAAGAAACATTACAGATTATACTGACGTGTTGCTATATGTACAAATTATGAACATCTCAAGAAACTAAAGCATTATGGATTAAACATCTGCACCTATATGTTTCTTTTGTATTGTCGGATTTTACATGATGAATAGAAAATACCAACCTGTATTCCAGCTTCTGAACTATTGTTTGACTGCTGTTAACCACTGCTACTGTTATCCCTGCTGCTCCTGCTACTTCTATCTCTGAATTTTTCGGGTTTTCTGTGATTAGGGTTTCAATGTGAAAACCCTAATCTTTTGGTTCTGAATTCTATGTAGTTTTTGTCTCTGATTTTCCGTGTAATTTCGGTGTCTATTATTGTCTGCCTTTTGAGTGTGTCTAGGCTTGTTTATATAGGTAAGAACTAGGGTTTTTCTGATCCTTCTCCATATTTGTTACCATTTTCAGATGCTTGGGCTTGGGTTGGAGAAGGTGGGTGCTTGGTGAGCAAGAAATGGACTAGTGTTTCAGCTGCTGTTTTCTTCTTTGGCTGAGGCGCCTCTTTTGCCCCCTTTTTTTGGATTTTTATGTATTTTTTGTATTTTCGGATTGTATATCTTTTTATTATTTTCGGATTGTATTATTTTTTGATTTTCTGTATTTTTGGTTATTTTTGGTTTTGTATATATTTTTTAATTTTTGGATATTTGTAAATTAAATTTTATTGATTTTTGATTATGGAGATATTTACTGTTTGTTTTTATCTTGGGCCAAAATGGATGACAGCGATTAAATTGGGCCAAGCCCAATCAAAACTAAACATAGGCCCAAATTAGACAAATTACTATCATAGGTCCAATAGCCATAGGCCCAATTAGGCAAGTGACTAAAACATTAGGCATAGGCCCGTTTACTAAACTGGTTCGAAATACTAAGCGTAAGCCCAATTAGGCAAACTAACAAAAATAGGCCCAAAAGGTTGGACGTAGGCCCAATCGGACAAATCGGTCCAAATTAAACACAAAACAGCACTCGAAGTGCCGTGGGCTTGGGACACGGGGCTTAAACAAATACGACAAAAGGGTCGGGCAAAATTGGGGTATAACAAACACCAAACAAAATCACAATTCACGTCACCCGTCATAAAAAAAATGAATGCGCATGAAGATGCAACCCACACCTGGGCATATGCATGATGGTACCATACTCGTCATAATAAGCCACTATGGGCACACCGTCACTGTTTTCTCGTCATAAATAAGCCACTATGGGCACACCGTCATTAAGAGGCCGAAGCCTATTCGTCATAAGATGCACATGCTATGAGACACTATGGACACATGTGCAATCACCGAAATTCGCTCACCCGGAGTACTCGTCATCACCACCATAAGACACTCGTAGAGTGTATTCATCATAATCACCATAGTAATATCACCACTCTTCATAACAATCACATTCAAAAATAATGTAACAACATCTTTCAAATTATGGAATAAACATTTCACTTTACATCTTTAAAATTATGGAATAAACATTTCACTTTCATACTTAGGAAGCGCCACAATTAAATTTGGGAAGAGCATCTCATTTTCCAAGTGGAAGAAAACCTCACATTTTTAACCGGAAAAATAGTAATAGTATCAAAGTCACATTTACACGCTCTTCCCTTTTACAAAGTACAGAAATTCGGTTAAATAAACGCAACAAATCGAAGCTGAAAAACGGTGGCCATTTATGCACAAAAGCAGTAGCACTTTGACATCGAATCAAAACTGAAAATAGTGGCTATTATTGCGCAAAAACAGTAGCAAATTTACCTCAAATCAAAACTGAAACAGTGGCCATTTATTTCGCAAAAACAGTAGCAATTTCTCATCAAATCAAAACTGAAACAGTGGCCATTTAATTCGCAAAAACAGTAGCATTTTTCTCGTCAAAACAGCACTAAACGGTGACTTTCTAATGCGCAAAACAGTAGCCTTTTATAGGCTGAAACAGCAGCAAAAACAGCAACTTTAATTTACAAAACAGCAGTATTTTATTGGTAAAACAGCAACATGACAGCAGCAATTTTTTTGATAAAACAGCAACATTTTATGGACAGCAAACAGCATGATCAAAATACAGCAACAGCAACACATAATTGACAGCAACAGCACCAAAAAAAATTCTGCAACAGCACTACATAAATGACAGCAAACAACACCAAAAAAAATTCTGCAACAGCAATAATTAAATGACAGCAAACAGCACAATTAAAATACAGCAACAGCAATATAAAATTGACAGCAACAGCACCAAAAATTCTGCAAACAGCAGCATTTGTTTTTTTATAAAAACAGCAACAACAATGCCTCTAAATGGCAAACATCACATACAACAAAATTCTGCAACAGCACATAAATAATATGGCAACCAGTAATACAAAATTCTGCAACAACACATGAATAATTAACAAAAACAGCAATACATTTATTTGACTCACAGCAACAATTCATCTCCTCACTTCATAGGGCAATTCGCATATCAACATAATAATTCCACTCATCATTCCTCCTCACCTATAGGTTTCTAATTCAACCACTAACACAAACCCACAAACCCTCCATATACTCAATTATATTAAATTGAAATCGCTCACCCTTACCTCGAATTTTGTATGCCCCGAAACAACGATGAATGCGACACGTACAAACTCCGCAACACGACGAGCCAAGGTCACCAAAAATTCGCAGCAGCCCCTTCTTCCTCTTCTAAGCCAATTCGCATCCATCACCAAAGTTCATGGGAAAAAAATCGTAACATGGAACAAGGAAGGGTTTTAGACTACCACATGGAAGAGGAAAATAAATGGAAGGGAAAGGATTCAAGGAAGCTTACCTAAGCCAAGATGAATACAAGTTCCTCTCTTCCTCTTGCTTGAAGTCGCGCCTCACCCCTTCTCACTCTCTCAGATGCGCTGATTTCCTTTCTTTGGTGGAATGACACTAATTCTTAGGTTTTAGGATAATTGGAATGGGCTTGGGTCACTTAAGTGGCTTGGGCCCATTTTTCACACCACTCTTTTAATTCTTTTCGCCTCCTACAATAAAACAATTATACATAAATTATCCCACTTAAATAAATATTGTATCCCTCCAATAACTTAATTTAATTAATAAATTAAATTATTTTAGGGCGTTACAAATGGCACCATACGAAGCACTGTATGAGAGGAAATGTACGACACCATTATGTTGGTGGGATGTAGGTGAGCAGAGATTGTTGGGACCGGATTTGGTCCGTGAGACTACGGAGAAGATCTGTCAGATCAGAGAACGAATGAAGATTGCTCAGAGTCGGCAAAAGTGTTACGCCGATAAAAGAAGAAGGCCTTTAGAGTTTGATGAAGGAGATCATGTGTTTTTGAGACTATCTCCAACCATTGGTATTGGTATTGCATTGCGAGCGAAGAAGCTCAGTCCTCGATATGTTGGGCCTTTCCAAATTATCGAGCGAGTTGGGCCAGTAGCATATCGCATTGCATTACCCCCAGCATTGTCCAGATTGCATGATGTATTTCATGTATCGCAACTGAGGAAGTATACTCCGATCCGAGTCAACCATTAAGTTATGAAACGACCGACATCAGACCGGATTTATCTTATCAGCCTACTCCAGTCAGGATCATCGAACGTGGCTAGAAAACGCTCCGGACGAGATCAATTCCTATTGTCAAGGTGCTTTGGGACGGTGCATCACCCGACGAAGCGACATGGGAAGTAGAGGAGAACATGCGGGTGAAATATCCCCATCTTTTCGATTGAGGTACGTTTTGTCAATTTTGAGGACAAATTTTTTAAAAGTTGGGGTGATTGTAGCATCTCCTAATTAGCTAATTTAATTTATTTAAATTAGCGAAAAGGTTAAGGTGAATTATTGGCTAAATCGAATATTTAGCACATGAGGTTATTAAGATTCGATTAATTAGCATAACTATTTAATTATGTGAGGTTTGAAATAGATGATTTATTATTGTGCATAAGTAAAATCTTGTGTTAAGTTAATAGGATTTGGCTAAGTTCATTAGATTAGGCCATGTGATAGTATAGGAAGTGAACAAGATGCTGAAGGGTATAGTGGTCTTTGTACATGATTAAATGAGGGGCAGTTTTGTCAATTCCTAGTTGAGTGAGTCAGCTGGTCACCCAAGACCCAGCCAACCACACACACCCCAAACACTCCCTCATTTTGAACTGAAACCAGAAATTTAGAGAGGTTTTGAGAGAAAGAGAAAATGTGAGAGTGAGAGGGGGAAGAAGAGGAGAGATCATCATCCCATCTTGATGCATGTGAGAGATTGTAACACCATTAAACTCAGCTTCTCAACCTCTATCCACTGATACAAAGATTACCATCTACAACCCTCTCCACCTTATTCTACCATTGTTGAAGTTGCAAGCTCCAAGTGATGAAAATGGGGTGAATGATGAATGCATGTTTGTTTTGAGAGCTACATAGTGATTAACAACCTTCATAGGGTAGATTGGGAGCTGAAGTTCGAAATGGTAGAGGCCAAGCTCGATCGGGTCAGTTTTTGGAGAGTTTGGAGTAGCGTAGATTCGAGTTCGGGATCGTTCGTGAGGTTACTCCAACCATGTCTTTCCGTTGATCCGTTGGTTGCGTGATTATCATCACGTTAGGTGAGTTCTATAACTCGCTTAAGGATGGTTTTAAAAACTGAGTCATGTTATGTTTCCTGAACCGATATTACTGAAATCCGCTTTGTGAAAATTTGACGAAAACGTTTTTTTATCAAAAAACCGTTAATTGTAAATTGTTCGAATTGATGGAATTGTTGATTGATGATATGATGATATGTATTGTTTGATTGTTTAATCGCTTTCTCTGGACTGGACTGTCGTTAAAATGTTAGGATATCGACCGGAACGAAATTGGAAACGAAACGGATTTGGAAACAATGACACAAAACTGGAAATCTGGCCACTGTAATGGACGCACGGATCGTGCCTCACAAGGGCACGGGTCGTGCGCCTGGTTCGGTACCAGCCTGGTTCGTGCGCCTAATTCAAAATCCTTTTTAATCCGTTTCAAACGATTCCGATTCCTTTCCGATTGATTTTCCAATGATTCCCAAGAATGGAAACACACTTATGTTATGAAATTAAGGAAGTTTGAGGTAAACCTCACAAGTTATAAATGTTAAGGAAAACCGTACATTAGTCCAACGCGAGTGTACACATGTAAATCTATACGAGTCAAGATAAGCAATGTTTAATTCACGACAAGATACCTTCCCTTGAGGAAGGATAGACGGTACATGAATGAAAGTAATAGACGGCCCAATGCGGGTATACTTATATAAAAATATATAAACTGAGGTCAAGGGTGACGACCCTTAGAGGATTAGTATACTAGGGGAGGGGAAGTCATGAGCCCCAAATCCTAGGCTCACATGTTTTGCCCACCAGAGATAGCGGGATGGGTTCACCAAAAGCCAAAGAAGTGCCTAAGAATAGGTAGGCCTGAGGTGTTATGCTAGAATGATGAAAGTAAAGGAAAGGTAAAGCGTAGTCGTTTAGTAGGGCTACAAATTACAAGAGGTAAAAGACATGTCCACATGGTTGCCTATTAGGGCCATGAGTTCACAAGTTAAGAATAATGAACCGCTAGAGTTAGTAAGGGGTCTCGATAGGACTCACTGAGATAATGTTTATCTCACCCTTTAATTATTGTGGTTTTTACAGAGAAACAGGGGAAAGCAAAGGCGAAGAAGCACGGTTAGCCGGTGCGACTCTTGGAGTCATTGAAGATTGAGTTTCATGTTTAGACCTTTGTCCCATTTACCGTTTCTATGTTATCGATTGTATAACTATCATTGTATCAGCTGTAAATCGTTTCCGCTACTTTACGTTTTGAGTATTGAACACCAGGATTATGTACAAGTCTTAAGTTATGAAACTTAAGCATTTTGATGAAGTTAAGTACGGTTCGGAGAACCATTTGATATGTATTATCGAAATTTTTAGTTTGTGTTTAATATTCATTAACATGAAATTACTCTGATGTATGCCATTTAGTACATTTCGGTAATTCTACATGTTCGAATTTATCGGGGTGTTACACCGGTGCCGCTGTTTTGTCTTAATAAATTCTGTTGCACTTCATTTTCACAAACATCATCTGAGTGATAATCGTGATTCTCTACATGTCAAGGTACACTTTTCACACATGTCACTATATTTTACACATCCCTCACTATATTTTTTAATTTATGATCGATTGGATATTAATTCTTTTCATGGATAATATTGTTTGGATTCCAGGAAGATGGAACAATCAAGGTTACCAGATTTTTCAACCAAACCGTGCTCTTCAAAGTTGTAGGTCGAATCAGTCAGGGCGTCCTTCCTTTGTCGACATACCACGTGTCAAGTATTTGCACTGGCAAGGAGATCATCGAATTGTTTCATTATAAAATGGATTAGCTTAGGATCTGTTTACAGTTTTTGATTGATTGAATACTATGCTTAGTCTTGATGTCTACTTTTGTTATTTTCGTTAGTTATCACATTATATTCAAATACATCATCCTTTTTGTTTTGATTAATTTATATATTCAAAATTTCCTTAATAGCATTTGATTAATTTATTCCATATTGGACCCAATTTACTCAACACATATTTCAACGATGTTTCCAAGCGCATACTACATTAAACAGTATTAGTTTAATTTTATTATATTCTTATATATATGTATGTATATATATATTAACAGTATTAGTTTAATTTTATTATATTCTTATATATATGTATGTATATATATATATATATATATATATATACATATATAAACATAATAAGAATTTATTTTGTTAATATTATATCTGATATTGTCAATTTTCATTTAAAATTGAAGACAGCCACACTGTTACACATTCATAAGTGTGAGTTATTATTAACCATAATTTCAAAATTACCTTATTTGTATTTAAATGGTAATTAAAATGAAATATATGGTATTAATAAATTACCATGTTTAATAGGAATTTAAAATTGGTGGGAAATTAAATAAATATTGATGACTAAATAAGAAATTCCTCATTTTGTCCAATATCATTTATAATAGATAATTAGATATTGCTGTTAATAATATATTTGTTAATAACAACATAGAAAATTAGAGATTGCTGTTAATAATATATCTGAAATTTTGAGTTTTCATTTAAAATTGAAAACAGCCACACTGTTACACATTCATAAGTGTGTGTTATTATTAGCCATAATTTCGAAATTACCTTATTTGAGTTAAATATGTTTTAAAAAAAAGGTATTTTGATAATGACATAATAAGGAAATGTATTATTCCTATATGGTTAAGAAATTTCAAATATGTATAAAATTACCTGTTCTGAAACATTTTAAATAAATATGATGTAGACCCATGCTTCTTATGACTATTACAAATAAAAACAATTTAAAAGAGAAGTTTATGAAGAAAACTTCTAAAACTATCGTTAAGGTACTAAATTAATCGAAGCTCATTAATTAAAATAAATTGTATTGTTTCAATTTGATTTGGGCAAATAAATATCCATAAATGGTGGTATTCTATTTAAACCCAAATTTGAAGTGGTATAAAGAATGACCAAAATAATTTCGAGATTCAAAATTGGAAACTCAATAATATGAGACAACTATTGGGTGATTAATATGAGGCAATTATTGTTAATAATAATCTTTGCCGAAATTACCTTATTTGATCCGTATTTATTAGGTAATTATTTCTTTTACCTGGTATATTATTATTTTGTTCAGGTCAACTTTAATCATAATGAATCAATATTTAATATGCATTAAGTGGCGGCCTATAATCACGTACGAATTTTATGGCCTTCACACCAATTAACCCGCCCAATGAAGCAAACCGGCCGCAACCCTTATTTCTTGAATGCAAAAAACCTAAACCCTAACAGAAAATTTGTTCCCTATATAAGACAACCACCAACAATCGAAATTTCATTAGCAGTCCTATTTACGTTATTCACTAAAAAGCTTTTTTTGAAAAAATTTCATTTCCATTTGTCTGTTCCTTCTTCAACGAGTTCAAAGATGAATACCAACCAAATTGTAACACCCCGGTATTTCATTAACAAAGAAATACCTAAATATACAATTTGGTTTACATCAGAGTATAAAAATTCCTGCCTGAATATACAACGTTGCAAGAATACAGCGGAAACTAAAACATAACATAGCTCAAATTCGAGTCATGATATCAAATACAGAGACAACAGCAGAAAAACATAAACAGCTAGGAATAAGTCAATCTTCTATCTTCTCCTCGAGCATGACAACTGACCATCCTGTTTGCTTCTCCGTTTCCTGTTCTCTGTAAAAACAACAACAATGATTGGGTGAGACAACTTTTCTCAGTGAGTTCTACCGTGCCCCCTCACAATCACTCGGTTTATTTTAAAACCGTTGCAACATAGTATGTTTATCACTATTTGCGTCAACATATATAACTAGTCCAATTACCGACCGTGCATACAAACCAACAATCTCGGTAATGAAGTACCATTATATATTATTAAGCCTCGTAGATTAATCTATAATCACTTGCTTATCAAACGAAACCCGACCGTGCATACAAACCACAATCTCGGCGAATCGTGAAACTAACCTAGCATAAATCGGCCGTGCATACAAACCAACAATCCTGATAACCCACGAATTGACCACGCCAAAACGTATCCAGGGCCTAGGTAAGGGGTCATGACTACCCTCCCTAGCATGCTACTTGTCGGGTCGTCACCCAATGCGATATATATGACAATACATATCAATTCTCGAGAGTTAGATAATTTATATCTTTTCGATCACCAAAGGATCGATCACATAAGCCTTTTAGATAATTTATATCTTTATCGATTTATAACCCGTTTAGATGAATTCGAAGTTAGACATCCGGCGTTATAATCATAGCGTCGAGAGGGATCCACGATCCGGATTGTTATGTCAAAAACATTATCTCACACGCGGTCTAAGTCTTCGGTTTTGAAAACAGCTTTGACTTTCAAAAACAGTATGATTTCCAATTCAAATTATGTATATATCGTTAGGTCTTTGAATAAGCTTTCCAACGCATTTTAGAACACCTCAATCGGGTTCCCGGATCAAAAGTTATTGCGAAAACAAGTTCAGGGACTTTTTAGTGAAAACTGCAAACCGTCGCGACGCGAACAGATACCGTCGCGACGCGAAAAGTGACAGAAACTTTTGCGTCACAAAATTCACTGGGGTCGCGACGCGATGTCCACGGGCCGCGTCGCGATGGAAGCCAGAATTGGCTGAAAACAGCATTTTGAGACCCGTTTTGTACCGTTTCGCTTTCTATTCGACCCCGAGACATTTCCTAACCATCAAGACTTCAAAATAAATATTATACCCAACATTTCAGTCCATATTCCAGTGAAAGCATTTAAATCAACAAATCGAAAAAAACATATATATTCATCAAAAAACCGTAAAACGTTATTTTCCCGAAAACGGTTTTAGACTCGATAAAATATTTCGAAAGCGGAATAGTTTCACAAACAGAATTCCAGAGTATTCAAGTCAATAAAAAAATGAATCCCTAATCGTGAGTAAAACTCACCCGGTTTGACGAGTCCCCGAGAAGTCGCGTCCTCGCTCGAACAACCGAACCGTTAACCACTCGAACAATCTCCGTAATCACGAACACGCTCCGAATGCCTCCGTAACTAAACTCAATGGCTCCACTTGCACAAACAACAACTCAATAATTCACTCTTGCTACTGAACTCCTTTCCGGGTAGATAGAAATGATGGCTCTCGAGACTTTGGCGAATCGAACCCAATTTCGACGAACAATGTCCAGCTCTTCTTTCTGTTTTCCAGAATCAATGCACACTTTTGTAACAGCCATAACTAGGTCAATTCGTAACCAAAACTATCCAAATCAGTGCCTATTTTGAAGGGAATTTCGTCTACTTTCATATGGTCAAGGATTCACACGCATGAATCCAGTGGTTTGGGAGATATCACCAAAACAAGGTGACTGGTCCAGGATAGTGCTTGATTTTGAATCCGAAACTTGGGGACATGATATCTCCTTCATTTCTCCATGCAATCATACGGTTCTTGTGCCCAAAATGAAGAGCTTCGTGTCTAGTTTCCAGAGGGACAAGAATCACGATGATCGGAGTAGGGTACAGTGAGATACGATGAAAACAATGAAGGTGGTTCATACGGGTTTTCTCCTATGCTCCCCAAGAACACCACACAATGCAAGAAAACTGAGTTTTGCCAAGGTGGAGCTCAATATTCGAAAATGGAGGAGAAGGGGGAATGTGGAGACAGCTCACAAAACTCACATCAATGGAAGGAGGAGAAGAAATGCTGAACAATGGTGTAGAAGATGGCCACATGCATCAACAATGGGAAACCATCCCTCTCCTCCATCTTCCTCCCTCTCTTCTTGGTTCCTTTCTCTTTTCTTATTTCTGGAGTGTTTTGGTTCTGCCCAGCTGAAAGAGGAATGTCATGTTTTAATGGGCTGAGGGTGTTAAATGGTTGGAAAAGACCAAATTGCCCTTGGTCCATTAAGTCTTGGTTTTGAGGCTAAAACCCCAATAATCTTATGGCTTTCCGCTCGGCATAGGTTTCTCGACTAATCCTCATTAGAGTCGAGACTAGCTGCTCACTCAATTGATACGTCTTCGATGTGAGGCGAAATGACGATTTTACCCTTCAGCTGAATTGTTCATTTAAATTATGACTAAGCCACAATTAAATGTAGAGTAGGATTTCTTTGGACTTTTCTTCGACTATTAATCCCCGAGACACGACCAATTATTCCCACAAATAATTACTCGGTCTTAGGCATCATAGTACGAGTCTTTAAAAATTAGGGATGTTACACACATCCTCCTTTATGATATCGTTGCTGGGCACCAACCCAGTCCCATTGTCATACGAGTGATTCAGATGTGGCATGTCCAAGATCTAAACCGAGGACGGACTCCATACACAAAGGAGATGGTTTTAATGGATTCCGCTGTTAGTATCATATCAATTTTTACTATATATATATATATATATAGAGTTGATTCATTATGAGATAAAGTAATACTAACTGTTGTGATTCTTTGTGTAGGGGAATCGCATTCGAGCAACAGTCCGTAGGGAGTTGATCTATAAGTTTAATAGCATATTGCAGGAGGACTCGGTCTACAGAATTTCTCTGTTTGATGTTGGTGCTAACGTAGGTGGTTTTCGTGCGTCTTCGCACTAGTACAAGGTTAATTTTCAATTCAACACCACCGTCAGACGTGATCACCAGTCTGATGTGCCTGCTATGATATATCGCTTCATCAATCCTAATTCGATATTCGAACCTGGGTTTAATATCGATTATTTAGTTGGTAATCGTTATATATTTTAAATTGTTTATTAGTGATGAATGATCAATATTTGTGATATTTAACAACTTTAATATGTGTTTTCGATTAATCACCCAGTACTATTTTCGAATCTGCCAGATTTTATTGGAATGTTGACCGGAGTGGGTACCGAACTGTTGCCAAGTGGCTTCAATGTCAAGAGGGGGGGTGAATTGAGATTTAAAAACTTTTGAAAACTTTTTCCCCTTTTCAATGACTTAGATTAATTTTCGCGCAGGTTAAGTGGAAGCGAAAGAATTAGAAAATAAAGCAATAAAGCACACAACAGATTTATCCTGGTTCGGTCACCTCCCAGTGACCTACGTCCGGTCCTCACACCCTTGTGAGATTTTCCACTAACACAACAAGGCTTACGGGTGCCTTGGAAACCTTTACAGACTCAGGCACTCTTCTCCTAGGATACCCCACCTATGAAGAGCCCTCAAATCTATTACAACAATAACAAGCGATACCCCACCCCTGTTACAACCAGCTGCCCCAGAAAGATACCCCACTTCCTAGTACAAACAGCTACCCTAGAGAGATACCCCACTCCCTAGTACAAGATACAACAAATAAACAATAACAAATTTAAAGACCAAAATACCTCTAACGTAGGCAGATAATACAACTTGAAGATTCCAACCCCTGACTAACTCTTTGCGAGAGATCAGCTCTGACGGACCAACGGTGCGAGAAGAGCAGAAATGAAAGTGTGAAGAGTTTTTCTAAAATATGTTCTGAGTCGTGAAAATGGGTTGTGTAAATTGTGAAGTGTGAAGCCTCTATTTATAGGCTTAGGAAAATCTGAGAATTAAATGAGGGAAGGATAATCGATTGAGCTTCTTTGAAAGAGTTTGAAATCGATCTTCATTTGAATAAGAAAGCAAGGAATCGATTATGTAGTTTAAAGAAAAAGGTTTGAAATCGATTTTCATTTAAATAAGGAAGCAAGGAATCGATTATGTGCTTTAAAACAAGTAATGTGCAAATCGATTATGTGCTTGAAATAAATGAGATGCAAATCGATTATGTGCTCAATAATAGATTAGGGAATCGATTATGTTCTTAACAATTGATTAGGAAATCGATTTTGTGCTTTAGAGAAATACTAGGAATCGATTCTTTACTTTTGAAACATTATAGGAATCGATTCTTATCTTTAGGAAAATAGTTGGAAATCGATTTCTATCTTTTGAGAGGAGTTGGAAATCGATTCTTGGCCTTATGGAAGAGAGCATAAATTGATTTCTCATTTTCATAAAATAGTTTTTGTGTTATGTGTCTTACCTATGTGTATGCATGCATTTTGAAAAAGCTAGTGAAGATGTGAGACTTTGAGAGATGAGCTGACCTTCGTAAGAGCTTACACTTTTTCCTAAGACACACCCAAACCCTAAGGACTACCCTTATATCTTGAAACTTCAATTCTTGAGCTTGATTGTCTTGGATTGTGACTTTGATTTTAACACCCCGATAAATTCTAATATATAGAACCATCGAAATGCACTAAATGGCATACATCAGAGTAACTTCCTGCTATTGAAATATTGAACACAACTAAAACTTTTGATAATATATATATCAACCGGTTCTCTGAACCTCATAAACTTTCTGAAA
Organism: Astragalus membranaceus; assembly: GCA_039519185.1. NCBI lineage: Eukaryota > Viridiplantae > Streptophyta > Magnoliopsida > Fabales > Fabaceae > Astragalus > Astragalus membranaceus. Next base: position 71,454,707 of record CM076850.1, read on the forward strand.
ATGCTTAAGTTCCAAAACTTAAGACTTGTACATAATCCTGGTGTTCAATATCCAAAACATAAAGTAGCGGAAACGATTTTACAACTTGACAATGAAAGTTATACAATCGGAACATAAAAACAATAAACGGAACAAAGGTCTAAAACATTAAACTAGGTCTTCAATGACTTCAAGAGTCACACCAGCTAACCATGCTTTACCGTCTTTGCTTTCCCCTGTTTCTCTGTAAAAACCACAAATATGAAGGGTGAGATAAACATTATCTCAGTGAGTCCTATCGAGACCCCTTACTAACTCTAGCGGTTTATTATGCCTTGTTTTGAACTCGTGGTCCTAAAAAGCAACCACGTGGAAATACATTCAGCTCATGGCCCTCCTAAGCGACACATGAAGCATGCAATCTTTGTTCCATGTTTTTAGCATAACACCTCAGTCTACCTATTTTATAGGCATCTCTTGACCTTTTGGTGAACCCATCCTGCTATTTCTAGCAGGGGAAACATTCTTGAGTCTAGGTTTTGGGGCTCATGACTTCCCCTCCCCTAGTATGCTAACCTCTTAGGGTCGTCACCCTTTTTCCTCTTGTATTTATTATACATTTCAGTCTGTGTACCCGCAATGGGCTGTTAGTCATTTCAGTCAAGTACCATGTACCATATCATTCAAATACAGTGTATAATATCAGTCAAATACCGTGTATTATTAACATTCTTGGCATATGCACTCTCGCGTTCTCTAATTGCGGTTTTCCATTTTATTCATACCACACAAACTTTCTATCGAACATGTTCAATCTCATACCATTGTTACCTTTACATTGTTGTGGAACCTTGGGAAATGGATTAGAAGAGGATTGGAATCATTTGGAATGGATAAAAAAGGTACTTTGATATTGAAGGTCAGAAGCCCTCACACGACCCGTGTGTGTAGGCGCACGACCCGTGTGTGGTTGAACAGTTTGTAGAAATTTCCAGGAAGATGCGCACGACCCGTGCGAATAAGCGCACGATCCGTGCGTCATCCATAAAATTTACAGAAGTTTCAGAGACTTACGCACGACCCGTGCGACTAGGCGCACGATCCGTGCGAGTTTTAAAATCCAGTTCCTGTCGTATCAGATGGAGGCGCACGACCCGTGCTCGTAGGCACACGATCCGTGCGTCTCTATCAGTTTTCCAGAAAATAGTATTTTCATGAGTAATCCATTCCGTTCCGATTCCAAAATCCCTTCCGATCGAGACCCAAACTCAAACACGCATTAAAACACTATATCATAGCAATCCAATTCAGCTCACCCAACAATCAATCAAGAAATTCATAGTTAAATCACGATCTTTGGGAAAACGGTTTTCAATAAAATTTCTTTTGATAACACAAATTCATGACCATGGTTTTCGAAAAGAAGATTCAGAAACACAAACATATTCCCTAAGCGAGTTATAGAACTCACCTATCGTGATGAAAATCACGCAAACACCGAGACTCCGAGAACTCAACCGCTCCGACAACCACGAACTCTCTTCGAATACGCTCCAACGACGAGCTTAGCTACTCTAAATCGCTTGGACAGCAGCTGATTCTGAATCCTAGCTACCCCAATAACCTCAAACTGAATGGTGGCTTGAATATGAACCTTGGTACTGATTGTATGCCTACAACAAGGACATGCAAGGTGGGTAACTCAGATTTTTCTCAAGTTGAGCTGGATTGCTCTCAAATGGTGATTTGATGGAGAAGGGAGTGTGGCTGATGAAGTTTGCATCATTGGATAGAAGAAAGGAAATGGAAAAGATTGGTGGTGTTACCTTTCACATGCATCAATGAATCATGGAGATCCTACCTCTTCTTCTCCCCCTTTTAGCGAGCTCCCCCCTCTCTCTCAGCTCCCTCTCTTCTATTCTTTCTTCTAATTTTCAGAATGAGGCTGAATGAGAAGTGTGGGGTTGGCTGGGTTCATTTAACATGGTTAAGGACCAAAATGCCCCTCCACTCTAAAATCATTCCTTAAATACCCTTGCCATCATAATACCCTAACTTATTAACTTTGACATAATATTCTAATTATGCACACTATAATTTATATTAATCAATAAATTCATGATAAACCTCTTGCTAATTTAATTAGTCTAATTAGCTAATTGGGGGATGTTACATTGATACTTTGTCACTTTCATCACCTTTGGCCATCAACTTTGGCTTTGGTCAACTTTTACTTTTATCACCTTTAGCTCTGGTCTTTTTCATCATCAAAACTTTGACCTGCAATACAAGTCCTGCAGTACAAGATATCTACACGAACGTCACTACGAAAAGAATAGAGTGCCCTCAAAATTGAACATCATTGAGCTTGATAACGAGGGGTATGCTCACTAACACGTATTTTTGGTGTTTAATATATCTATATGAATATGCTCAAATTACGTTTGTGTTAGATTCTGGTCTTGATATAACAGGTTATAGTCTTTAAGTTCTTAATCATTTTTTTTTTGCATTTTCATATAGATTTAAATTCAAGGTTACCCTGTTTGGTACGTTTGTTGATGAACTTAACAATTTCCTCGCATCTGGTGAGGTTGATAATGCTGTTGTCGCTGTCCTTTATGGAAAGGCGAAGGATTTTGGAGGTCAGATTTGTTAAAAAATCTATTTTTTTAACCTACATACGTACTTTGCAATTTAATACTTTATTGTGTTTTATCCCATTGAGGTTGATAATGCTGTTGTCCCCTTGTTTGTGTGGTCATTAATACATTATTGTGTTTTATCCCATTATTAGGTAGGACTGTGCTGCAAAATTCTATTTATGCGAGCAAGGACGTCATTTTCGGTTTCAACTCAGCTGAGGCTATTGCAATGCGTAATAGGTAAATATGTTTCCGTAAATAATAGTTAGTTATATTAGCCATCTTTCATATTCAACAACTATCATTATTAGTTTCTTATATTCCATTTTCATATTGGTATTGATCAACATTATAGTATTACGAATATGGTATTATATGGTTATTATATATATATATATATATATATATATATATATATATATATTGTAACACCGCAGTATTTCTAACTTGTAGAAATACCAAAATGCACAACATGGCATGCATCAGAATTAACTTGTATGCCTGGAATATTGAACACAACTAAAAACTTCGATAAATAATTATCATACGGTTCCATGAACCTCATTAAACTTGACATAAAGTACTTAAGTCTCATGACTTAAAACTTATACAACCTGGTGTTCAATATCCAAAACATAAGTAGCAGAAACGATTTACAACTGTTAGCTAGTAATAGTTATACAATCGGTAATACAAAGACAACAAAAGGGAAAAAGGCATAATCATAAAACCGATTCTTCAATAACTCCACGAGTCACACCGGCTAACTGTGCTTCTTCGCCTTTGCTTTTCCCTGTTTCTCTGTAAAACCACAATAATAAAGGGTGAGATAACATTATCTCAGTGAGTCCTATCGAGACCCCTTACTAACACTAGCGGTTCATTATGCATCATTTTCATCCGTAGCCCAAGTCTCGATAGCTACGTGTAACATATCATACTAACACAACATCGAGGACCCACAGTTTCAGTTCCCCGATGAACCCAATCCACTAATCCTTTCATCAGTGGGCAAACATAGAAGGGGCCTAGGTTATGGGCTCATGACTTCCCTCCCCTAGTGTGTTATCATAGAGGTCGTCACCCCTTTATCATACATTGATCCTTTCATCAAGTAGTTAATTATCATACCTTGAATAAAATCAAGTAATTATTTAACATACCTTGATACAATATCAAGTCATCTTAGTGGTTACCAAAACCTCAATGAACCTTTAGTCCATTGTATTAACATAACTTGTGTTTTCTCACTCGTAACTCTAATCGGTTATCGTACATTTAACATACTTGGAAAATTTCCAATATCTCATTCATACCTGCGCTTATTTATGCGAATTACAGTTTATTTGTCAATACATAGGGTTGGGGAAGGGATTGGAATGGATTTGGGACCAATTGGAATTGCCTAGGACATGTTTTAAAATAGGGTAACAGAAAGGGACACACGGTCTGTGCGCTAAGGCGCACGACCCGTGCGCATTTTTAAAATTTTTATTGCGCAGGTGCGAACCACACGCACGACCTGTGCGCAGGGGCGCACGGTCCGCGCGTGACCATCAGTTTCTCAAAATTACATTTTCGTGTAACTTTGGCTATTCCGTTCGTTCCAACATCTGTTCCGATCGATTCCCAAACATAACATCATATCAATTCAGAGCAATAATCAGTACAAACATCATCAAACATAGCATCAAATCATCCAATTTCAATCATTCGAACATTCATAACAAAATACATCTTCACAATTACGGTTTTCACAAAACAACGGCTTTCAATGAAATTGAACGAAACGAAACACCAAAACCTATTTTCAGTCACATGCAAGGTTGACGCAAATAAAATGAAAACCCTAAGCGAGTATAGAACTCACCTTTGGCGATGAAATCGCACACAACGACAACAACGAGACTTTAACAATCGTACGGAACCGCACGAACAATACCCGTACTCAAATTTCTCGCTTCCACGAACATAAAATCGATCCCAAACGGATCCCCAAACAGGTCCATCTACTGAAGCTTCCCCAAATGCATCTCAAGTCAATAATGTAATCCCCTTTTTACTCCGAGCTAGCCCCAATTAATAGAACGCGGCAACTAACTTCTAATTCGGTTTGACAGCATCTGAACGCTGTTTCGCAGTAGGCATAACTCCTTCAATTCTTAACCAAAACCATCAAAACAAGTTCCTAACATTAAAGAAATGTTGTCTAGTTTCTAATGGTACAGACTTCAAACTGATTCAACAAATATACAGGGAGTTATGACTAAAACGATGTGAGTGGGTAAATTCTGTCACTGTTTCAAAAGTGTAACTTGTTGGTGCAATTTCTCCCTCCATACTCAATGAAATCAGTTCATTGTTGTGCCTATTTCAAAGGATTTTGTGTCTAGTTTCTGAATAAGCAAAAATTACGTTCAGATGAGTTGTGTACAGAGAGATATAAGGTAAACACCGAAGATGGTCCAAACGGGTTTCAAGCAGAATTTTCCTTGAGTTGGTATCTTCAATCCCAACCATCAAGAACCACGAAATTTAGCTCCAAACCGAACCCAAGCTCTTCTAAATTCGAAACCAGCAACTGAATCACCTCAAACGGGTTCTCAATCAACAATGTAGCTTCAGTATTTTGGTTTCTGTGTTGGTGTTTTTTAAATATTTTGAAATTGGGATAGACATTTGTAATGACCAAACAAGCGAAACTCAGAGTGGTCATCACTCATAGCCCGTTTGAAAACCAAAGCTGCTACTAACAGCCAAACAAGCTAAACTCAGTGACCATTAGTAACAACCTATTTTTATGTGAGTTTGATTGTTTGAAAGAAAAGAAAATTAGTTTGGAAGCATTACGGTGTAATAAAAATGCAATGGGTTATAATTAAAAAAAAAGGCAGGTGCAATAATCAACAAGTGGTATTGTATTAAAAATGGGGGATGCGTTTAGCAAGAAACCCATTTTAGCTTCAGAAACACCGGCCCACAAATCATGGACTTTTCAGGGGGGGGGGGGGGTGCCTGGATTGAAAATGGGGTGCAGGAAGTAATCTGATTAAAAATCAAAAATAAATCAAACCCTAGACTATATAAATAAGAAAACAAAATAACTAACCCTAATTTTCAAACTCTCTCCATCTCTCAGCGCCGCTCCACTCCCATCAACCCTAACTTTTCTTTCTCACTCCCTTCATCGCCGTTTCGCCCTCTCCCTCTCAACCCTAACCCAGATTTCATTTTCTTCCCTCAACTCTCCGTGAATCTCTCCTCGCTATTTCCCCCTGATCTCACTTAACCTAGTTTCATTCTCATAAACCAGCGCCACACAGAGGAACGATGAGAGGGAGAGAAAACGAGAAACTTGGGTGGAGAGAGAATGGAGGACGGTGGATGCGGTTTGGTGGAAGCGACGATGGGGGAAGCTGTGAGCGAGGAGGCGGCGGTGATGGCTGGTTTCGTTTGCAAAGTGAGGGTGAGGTCGTGGTGGTTGTGGGAGGTTGTTAATGGTTGACGGTGGTTTTGGTTGGCTACGGTGAGGGTGGAAGCGACGATGGGGTAAGCTGTGAGAGAGGAGGCGACGGTGACGGGTGGTTTCGATGTGGTGGTGACCGTGGGTGGCTTTAGGACGTGGTGGTTGCGAAGGGGAGGAGAGGGTTGGCTATGTGGTGAGTCGCGGGTTCTGTGTTGGTGACTGGCGGTGGCTCATGGCAAGGCTGCGGCGGCGGCCACCGTGAACGGTGGCCGGAGGTAAAAATTTCCCTTTTCTCACTGTCTCTTCCTTTCCTAATGATTTCTGATTCTACTATTTTTTCTCTTGGATTGATATTGTTTTTTTTTATTTCTATGTACACCTATCTTTGAAAATAAATCATATTCTTTGTTTATACAATAATGATAATAGCCCTATAGAGCAACACATATTTATGTTTCCAACATTATCACATAATCCTAGATTTCATATGTTCTCTGCTTTTGTTTTTTATACACGTATTTAAATTTAAACAGATTATAGATAAAAGTTTCAGCACATATTTCTTTACCTAATGGTTTAGTGGGAACAACCTTAACGCCAGCTTCTGAAAATGCCCCCTTTTTTGCTTTATTTGCTACTGCTGCTCCTTTGCTTTGACTGCCACTGCTTCTATTTTTTGTGTTTGTGATTAAAGTTTCAGTGTGAAATCCTAATCCCTTTTTTGTGCTTTCTTCTGAATTTTTGTGTGAAATTCTTGCGTCTGAATTTGGGTGTTTTTGTGTCTGTGAGTTGTTATGTTTTCTCAGTGACTGTCTCTCTGTGTTTGTGTGAATTTTCTGTGTATTTTGGTGTCAATTTTCCTCCTCCTTGATACTGTGTTACTTTTTGATATTTATAGGTTGATTGATGAGGTGCTGAGGAGTCAAAAAAGACAGTCAGCAATTAGGGAAAATTTAGGGCACAAAAAGAACAGCAATTAAGGAGGAATCAAGAGGACAAAAGACAGCTATTTGAATGGGCAAAGGACAATAGGTGGCAATGGAGGAAGGACAGCATCCAAGGAGAAAACCTAGCTAGGGCAGCCAGCAGCAGCTGCTGTGCCCCCTTTGCTTCTTTTTTCTTTTTTTTTTTGAAATTTTGTATTTTTTAATTTTTTTGTACTATTTTTTTGCTCTTTGTTTTTTTTGGTTCATATGTGTAAAAAAAAAAACTATATTATATAACACAAAAAAAAGCATTTGACCATTCAACCTCTTCATTTTTTTTGCACCAATAACAATAGACTAAATAATAACAATAACGAAATAAAATAAAACGAGTATCAAACAATCGTTGCACGAGAGTGCCAAAGACACGCGCGTTTAAAACGATATGTGACGCAATGAGAATAAGAACTTTTTTTGGATTTTAATTGATCGGACAAAATTAGGGTATGACAGCTGCCCCTCTTTATTTATATTTTACTAGGAAATATGAAGAGCTTCCAAATTTCTCGAGTAAAATAGAAATAAAGATAAAAGGACACTAATTTTGTCAAAACTTTTTTGAGAAATTCATAAAAAACCGGGTTTACATAGAACAAAAGTAAATAGGGATCACCGGGGATTTGAAGGAGCGCTGGGGCTCTGATGGTCTAATTCGCAGTCGATGCTTGGCGCATTGATTGGAGTTAAACTGAAGAACCGACGGGGTCTGAAGGGCATGCCTAAGCCTGATGGACCAATGGGTCTGATGGAGCGCAAACTAGCAACGGTACTAGTAAAACCAGTGTTATCAGACCCGGACCGGCCATCGACCCGGTCAAGGCACCGGGTCACTAGACCCGGGGTCGGACCGCGGGTCTCTAGTCGGACCGGCATGACCCGGTCTATATTAAATAAATTCAAAAAATTATAATATATACTAAGAAAGTATACATTTATTAATATAGAAATTTTATTATAATTTTATTTATAATTATACATTTACTAACATGTTTATGAGTGTTGAACTTGAATCAATTTGTCAAAAAAATGTGTGTTTAATCAAATCTATTAATGAAAGAATGTGCAAAAAAAATTAACATATCCGGAATTGATTATATTTAATGAATGCGGGACAGTATCAACAAATAATAGATAGCTTAGTGGTTAAAAAGTTGAAATGTTGAATACTAGGGAGGGGGTTCGAACCCCACCCAAGCCTTTTTTGTGAAAACATGCAAAATTTATAATTGGTTCATCTTAAAAAAAAAAAAAAAAAAAGAGGATCAACCGGTCCGACCCGGTTTTTCACCGGTCCGACCCGGTTTTCCACCGGTCCGATGACGTCATCACCGGGCCAACTGCAGATCCGGTCCTGCACGTTGCCCGGCCCGGGAAGACCACCGGGTCCCGGTCCGACCGGCCGGTCCGGACCGGTTCTGATAACACTGAGTAAAACGGTCTGCTTGGGGGGTGGCCTTTTTCGAGCGGCCATGGGGGCAAGGTCAGGTCGTTGACCTGATTTGCACACCTCGAAGGACGTGCACTGTGTTTTTTTTGGTGGACACAGCTAGTCTGAAGGACCTAGGGTCGGATGATCCGTCGGTTGCTCGATAATGCGACGTGCGATCTGGATTGAAGGACCAATTGATGGTCTGAAGGAGCGCTAGGGCTCTGAAGGACCGCTGGGGGGTCTGAAGGACCGGTGCTAGACTCAGTGCTAACAATGCATTTTGAATTTATCTCGACAGATAAAAACTATCTATATTTGAACGCATTTAAGGATGCAATGGATGATGTATGCCTGCATGCAGTGTAAGCATGCGCAATGATCGGTATCTAGTGGTAGGATGAATGAAATGTGGAATGATTTTTCTTTTTGTTTTTGCTTTTGGTTTTTTTATTGATTTCTTTTGCTCTTTCTTGACCCTTTTTGCTCTTTTGCTCTTTTGCTCTTTCTTGACTTTTTGCTCTTTTGCTCTTTCTTGACTTTTCTGCTGATCTCATCAACTCGCAGGACTCTCGATGTGAGATACGAGGGTTGCCCCATAGTAGTGGTACCAAAGCGCGGGTTATTGTAATTTGTTGCTTGAAGTGATTATGCATTTGTCTTCTTTGCAATTTTATGAGAGATCATCTCCTTTTTGTGATTTTTAGAAATTTCGCAATGATTGTAATGCTTTTGATTATGCACATGTTTCGCAATTCAGTATCATTTACCACAAAACATCTTTTCAGAGCAAATAGGGAAATGAGAGAATAAAGAAAGAGTTTAATATTCAAATGGAAACCAAATGCGCCGAAGGTCACATCGGCTGAAAATTACATTGAGAGTTTAAACTACAAAAAGAAAGAAGAAAAGGAAAAAGTAGATCTTTTGATTGTTTGTATCTTTGAGGTAACAATGCCAATCACCCATGCATATGACCTTGAGCATTCATCATCCAACTTTCGGAGGTATTGACCGCCTTTGTATCTGTTCAAAGTCCAACTCTTGACCCTAATTTTTGCCTGGCCTGCTGTTTGCTGGTGTTTTTAGCAAACAATCACTGGTTTTATTAGAAATATTTGTGAGATTAAACCAGAAATCTCCAAAGCAATTGCCTTTAAACACCGCAGTTTGTCAACAAATATATTTTAAAAAGGGAGACAATTCACCATGAAAATGGAAATCAAAGAAAAAAGAAGTAGTAAAATGGAACGCAGAAATGTAAAATGACTTGTATTGAAAGTAAAAAATTGCATTAAATGTAAAGAGAATGGTGCACAAATTCACATACGTTGTACAATAATTCTTTTACTCTGTTTTCGCTGTGACTTGGAATTTAGAGTTTCAGAACTGTGTGTATGGTATAATAATTTGCCACCCTGATTTCTACGTAAAAACCACTATTTATACAAAAAATAATGACTGAAATGTAAACTGCTATGGACACGTGGCTACGAATAATGGCTGAAATGTAAACTGCTATGGACACGTGGCTACGAATAATGGCTGAAATGTAAACTGCTATGGACACGTGGCTACGTCTCATTAACCAGTGATGGACTTCGTGCCATGTTCGAGGCCACATACTGCCTACAATGTATTAACCGTAGTCTTGAAATTCGACACAACTGTCTGCCAATAACTGCTTGACGAAGTTCTGAATACACTGTCCTGTCGAAAACTCTTCCCTGTCGAATTGGTGAAGACCTCTTCTGTCGAAAACATGCTGAGATGACTTAAATGTCACTTATTCTTTCTGAAGGCATTATGAATGATCTTTAATGAAAAGTCAAACCCTATTAACTAACCACGCAAAAGCCTTGTCGAAATTCTAGGCTAACAAATTGCCCCCCAAAAATATCTTTTTCGACAGCACAAGTGTTAAGGAAGAAAAAGAATATTTTTGAAGATTTCGAAACGTCACCTCCAACAACTTTGCATTAAATGGTGATAGGCAAAAATGATCATGACCTTACGCAGATAAAGCGAACCGTTTCATTGGGCCACGTCATTTGGTTGGTAGACCACGTCTTTTCAGAACCTCAAACGTGCGAAGCGTCGTAACTGTGCAACCGTTGCACCTCTAACGTATAAATATGTTTCACTTCATCTTCTTCATTGTTACGCTCCCTTTGAACCTTAAACTCTGAAAATTTCTCAGCTAACCTTGCCTCTTCACGAAAGCTTCAAACTTTTTCATCGTTTCGACATCTCCACTAAGAACACAACCCTCTTTGTTCATTATTTACAACAGATGGCTTCTTCCAGCGCTCAAACTCAAAAACAAACAGTTGCTGTGCATGGCTTTGAAGGCTTCGTTGAAGAACCTTCACCAACTTGGTTTAATCAGATACTTATTCCATCTGGTAAACCTTTTACCCATGCTTATTTAGGTCCTCTTCCTGACCCCATAGAAAGCGAAGAAGTTAAAGCGATTTTTCCTAGTCACCGTAAACTTCAACCCAGAATTTTTGAAGAAACTCCTTTTCATTTGGAATTTCTGAAAAACCCCAACAGAGTATTTAGATCTGCTCCTAAGGTAGAACAAAGTGATTACATCGCATGGCTTGACAAAGTTCAAAAACAAAAGGAAACCATTTGGCAAGAACAGGGGATTTTCGACATTATCCAACTGTCGAAATATGGACCCAAATACGACAGCACTATGATTCTAGCAGCATTGCAGTTCTAGGATATATCCACTCATAGTCTCCATCTGAAGTGTGGCATGTGATCTCCCACTCTGTTGGATGTGGCTGCCATTACTGGCCTGAAACCACTGGGTGAAACCTTTGACCCTAAACTGGCCACCAACGACTATGGCTTCTCATTTAACAACCCTACCTTTAGTGCTTATATTGCTGATCATCATGATACTGAGAATGCTGAAGTATCTGATTTAGAACATATAGCTTTTCTTACCCTATGGTTGTCATGCTTTGTCTTTTGCTCCCGTTCTCTCCAAGTAGCAAAAGTTTTCGTTCCTTTGGCCATTCAACTCCATAAGGCCAAGAATATCAATTTAGCGAAATTGGTTCTAGGAAATCTCTATCAGCATCTTGATGGTGCTGCCCTCGAATTAAAAGAAGGCGAACCAACTGACAAACTGCTCATTGCTGGTCCTATGTGGCTTATGCAACTTTGGCTCTTAGCCACTTTTGAATCAAGGCTGAACTTGTTTATTCCCAAGGAAATTCGACCAACCTTACCAACTAGAAGAACAGAAGGAGTTCGACTAGCACAATTAAGGAATAGGGAGAAAAACTTGTCTTATGAAGAAGCGTTTTCCATGTACTTCGACATCTTCAACAAGTGCACTACTTTCGTTGATGCTATGGCGCCTTTTGTCAAATGCACTTTTGGACCATCTTGGTTCATCAACGAATTTCCCTCTAACTCAGCAGAAAATGCCGAAGAGATAAACCAAATCTGGCAAGCCTATCTTTCGCCCTCTCTTCTTTCAATAAGGCTCTCCCCAAGCAACAACAAAAACAATCTTGGCATTAGCAGGTATTTTCCCAGCTACTTTTCAAGGCAATTTGGGCTATGCCAACTTCGACCGGCCCCGGTCTGCTTGCACAGGAGAGAGTTCAACACTCCAGAGACAGAGCAAGCTTATCAGCAAATCTTCAAGAATTTTCGTTTCAAAGATTTGCTCTTTGAACCTGCTAAATTTCAACCAAACTTTTCTTGTACGAAGGCATTCCAAGATTGGTGGGGTGGATACTATACTAAAGCTTCTAGAGGAAAAACTGATGCAGAATTTTCGAAAAATTTGTATTCAGCTTTTCCCTCTCAAATTGCTGAGAAGAACAAATCCCCAGGTATCCTCAGATAATTGGAAACATATTTCTTCATTAGTTAAAATTTAAAACCATTTACCTGATAAAATCTTTGCGTTATGAACAGCTGCTGTTTCACAGAAAAAGCCCACTAAAGCAGCACCAAAGCAAAACAAGCCAACAACAAGAACACCACCCAAAACAAAGAAGAAACTTGTGGTCAAATCCACTTCCAGCTTACCCCAAATAGAGGTATATCTTTGTTAATTGACTAGACCTTTTAAGTAGAAAGTTCGACCATATTTCATCACCTTTATTTCTTTTTCCTCTTTCAGAAGAAGCCTGGAGTAACAAGTCCTCTTGCAATAGGGAAAAGCCTACTTGTTTCCAGTTCTGAGGTAACAAATATATCTTCATTTCTGTTTCAAATTTCTTCGACTCTTTTAACACTTGATTATGTTTTAAACTCATGTTTCTCTTTCGCAGGATACTGATAGTGATAGTGATAACATGCCTCTTATTCACCGGTCAAGGAAACGAATGCAACCCGAATCCCAAGCAAGGGCTAAAGGGATTGTGATCAAAGAACCACAAGAGCAATCTCACGGACCTCCCCCTAAGAGACTTTACACATCAGTCGAAATTCCTGTTGTCGAATCTGTAGCTGCTCCAAATGTTCTTTAGACTGAACAAATTTTACCTGCACCATCAACGCCTGTGGAGATCTCCACAATAACTCCACCTACCCAAAATTCTCCTATGGTTGTTGACGTTGAAGGAACAAACATTGCCACTAATGCGAATGTCGAAATAGAACTTGAGCAAACCAACGAGCAAACATCAGATGTGGCAGGCGCTAAGGATTCAAGCAAAGAAACGACTGAAATTGAGGCTCAAGAACAAGCTTCTACCAAGGAATCAACTAGTAGCGCTATGAGTGACCAGGAGTTTTCGCTGATGAAGGCGACAAATCCTTTGGCTGCTCTTAAACACTTGCTAAGCCTTTCTTCTTCTTCCCCTGCCATGGTCTCCAGTGCTTCGACTACTTCCTTGACCTCTGTTACTCAAGAGTCTACTGAAGAATTGCTTCAGCAATTAAAAGCTAAGGTCTTGGAAGGCAATCTCTTTACTAGGATTGGAGAGAACCCATCAGAAAGCTTTGCAATTAAGGACATCGCTCAAAAATTGCTACAATTAGAGCCTAATGCAAAACTTTTCGCTTTCTTGATCGAATTTTTGCCAGTCTTTGAAACTTTTGCACTTCACATCAGTAAACGCTCTGAAATTTCCAGGTTGAAAAACCAAGAGGCTGTACTTCATCAAGAGAAAATTAATGCCTTCAAGGTTTCTCAAACCCCCATTGATGAATTGGACGTTCAAATAACGAAGGATGAGCAAGAACTTGCTAACTGGAATTCAAAAATTCAGCACTATGATGAAGAGATAAGAATTCTCCAAACAAAACTGGCAAATGCTAAATACCAAAAAAGTTTAGTGCAACAAAGGATGGAGACCCCTAAGTCGAAGATTGAAAAGGCAGCTACTGAGGCTCTTCAACATTTTGATGATGCTCAAAAACACCAAGCCACTATTGCTCAACTGGACAAAGAGTTAAGCTTTCTGGAGTCTTCAATTGCTGTGGGCACCAAAATCCTCTACAGGCTCAAGCATTCTCTTCAAAGCCTTTAGTAACTTGTAATAGTGTAGAATTTCTTTTAATGGCTATGTAATTATTTTGATTGAATACATTACCATTTTGAACCAATTTACGGTTTTATCCTTGCTCGATTCTAACTTCGTTTAATGTTGGCTTATATTGTTTTAAATACTTGCCATTTATTTTGAAGATTCTATTTTCGTCACCCAATTCTTCGACTTCGTATGCCCCATTAGAAAAACATTGCAATATGCGAAGTGGACCTTCCCAACTGGGTGACCATTTACCCAAAACTCTATCTTTTTTATCCATAGGCAACAACACTTTCCAAACTAAATCACCTGAATTAAAGGTTTTTAACTTAACCTTTTTGTTATAAGCTTTAGCTACTCTTTCCTTCTGTCGAATAAGCATTTCCAAAGCTAACAACCTTTCTTCGTCTAAATCAACTAACTCATCAAGCATCATATTCCAATAATGATCAAAAGGAATTTCATACTGTCTTTGAATTCTTGTTGATTGTAAACAGATTTCAACAGGCAATACTGCATCGTGTCCAAAGGTTAACCTGTATGGAGTAGCATTGATAGATTCTTTGGGTGAATTTCTACAAGCCCATAAAACTTGATCCAAAGTGTTATGCCAATTTCTGGGTTTTTGCCCAACATGCTTTTTAATCAAGTTAATAATGATCTTATTGGCAGCTTCCACTTGACCATTGGCTTGTGCATAATATGGTGTCGAAGTTAATAACTTAAAACCAATTTCAGAAGCAAATTCCACCATTTTTCGACCAGTGAAAACAGAACCCTGATCTGTAGTTATGGTTTCTGGAATTCCATACCTATAAATAATATGATTTCGGATAAACCGTATTACTGCTTCTTGATCAACATTGGTTAAAGGTATTGCTTCCACCCATTTGGTAAAATAATCAATTCCTACTAATATATACCTATGACCTTTTGATGATGTTGGTTTTATTTCTCCAATTATATCTAGAGCCCAACCTCTGAATGGCCAAGGTTTCACTATGGCATGCAATTCATTTGCAGGCACATGTTGTATTCCAGTATGCTTTTGACACCCTTGGCATCCTTTGGCGAACTCTATACAATCTTTCAACATTGATGGCCAATATATTCCTTGTCGAAATAATAGCCATTTCATTTTATGGCCTACTTGGTGCGAACCACAAGCTCCACTGTGTGTTTCAGAAACTGCTAAATATGCCTCATTTTCACTAAGACATTTCAATAATACTCCTTCAGGAGTTTTCTTAAACAATTCGTTTCCAATTATCACATAGCTTAAAGCTCTGTACTTTACCTTTTTATTGGTATTTCCTGCGGGATTTTGCAAGTATTCTACAATAGGCTTTCGCCAATCATCATTGGCCATATTGTCAATAGCAAAAACTTCTGCTAAAACAACTTCATCAACAATGTGGTGTTGTTCAATACATTCCTCATCTGTATTTGTTGCCCCCCCAGTTTTTGGTGGTGACAATAATGATGAAGAAATATCATCAGATACGAGTTTCTCTTTTATTTCGATTAATTCTTCAAGGCTTTGTTTTGAAACTCTATAACCTGATGCAATTTGGGCCAAATCATTCGCCACTTGATTATCAACTCGTGGTAAATGTTCTAAATGAACAGAGTCAAATCTCTTTAACAAAGAATTAGCCATAATAAAGTATTTAATAAGGTGCTCTTTAATACATTTATATTCTTTGGTCAATTGTTTGATAACCAATTCTGAATCACCTTTTATTTCGATACATCTTGCCCCCAGCTCAAGTAAAATCTCAAGGCCTATAATTAGAGCCTCATACTCAGCTTCATTATTTGAGCAATGATTTCGAATCTTACACTTGTACTTCGTTGGAATGTTATTTGGTGAAATAATTAAAACACCAATCCCAACTCCTTTTTTATGACTCGAACCATCAAAATACAACCTCCAAGGATAGGTGTCTACGAAATGTAATGTTTCTTCGACAACAGAGTGGTCCACTATAAAATCAGCAACCACTTGTCCTTTAATTGATTTTAAAGGTTGATAAGTTAAGTCATATTCAGACAAAGCTAAAGCCCACTTACCAATTCTACTATGCATTATTGGTTTCGACAGCATATGCTTAATAATATCAGAATGCGAATAAACACAAACATTAGCTGGCTTTATATATTGCTTTAACTTTGTGCAAGAAAAATACAAGCAAAGGCACAACTTTTCTATAGAACTGTACCTAGTTTCAGCATCTATTAAGACTCTACTAAGGTAATATATGGCTCTTTCGACACCATTATCATCCTCTTGAGCTAACATGCTACCTATTGTTTTTTCAGATGCTGCTATATACAATTTGAGCACTTTGTTTCTAATAATAGGCATTAGAATTGGTGGTTTCATCAAATAAGACTTAATTTCTTCAAAGGCTGCTTGATGAACTGATTCCCATTTGAAAACTTCTTCTTTCTTCAGTCTCAACAATGGCGAAAATGCTTGAGTTTTGCCACTTAGATTTGATATGAATCTTCGTAGGAAATTGATTTTTCCCAACAATGATTGAAGTTCTTTTTTGGTTGAAGGAGCTTTCGTTTCAATTATAGCTTTAGTCTTATTCTGATTGATTTCAATGCCCTTTTTGTGCACCACAAAACCCAAGAAATCTCCTGCACGCACACAGAAGACACATTTTAATGGATTCATTTTCAATCCATATTTCCTCATTCTTTCAAAGGATTGTCGAAGATGGTCTAAATGACCATTTTCTGAGGAAGATTTAACCACCACATCATCTATGTATACTTGCATAAAGTTTTCAATAAAATCATGAAACATACAATTCATTGCCCTCTGATATGTAGCACCAGCATTTTTTAAACCAAATGGCATTACTACCCATTCATAAATACCTAATGCCCCTGGACAACGAAATGCAGTTTTCGATACATCTTCTTCAGCAATAAAGATTTGATTGTACCCAGAATAACCATCAAGCATGCTGAGGTATTCAAATCCTGCTGCTGAATCTATTAACATTTCTGCCACAGGCATTGCGTATTCATCTTTGGGAGTTGCATTATTCAAGTCTCTAAAATCTATGCAAACTCTAAGAGTGCCATTTTTCTTAATTACAGGAACTATATTAGCTAACCATTCAACATACCTGGCAGTTCTGATGAATTTGTTTTTGAACAACCTTTCGATCTCCTCTTTAATTTTAGTTAATATTTGAGGAGCAAACCTTCTTGGTATCTGCTTCACTGGCTTCTTCTCTGGTCGAATTGGCAATTGCAATTCCACAACGTCTCGACTCAATCCAGGCATTTCGTCATAGTCCCAAGCAAAGCAATCTTTGAACTCCCTTAGTAATGTTATAACTTGGGTTTTCAATGCAACATCCAGGTATGCACTAACAAAAGTTGGCCTCTTCTTTGAGCCATCTCCCAAATCTACTTCCTCCAATGGATCTTGAGCTTGCATTCGCTTTGTTGAATCCCTAGGATCCTTTTCAAACCCTAATGGCTCATTATCATAAATGCAATCAAGCTTTCCATTCATAATAATGCCATTTTCGTCTTCAGAACCTTTGGCTTCGACAGCCATTGTTTGATGATTTAATTCGGCTTCCATAGCCGCTTTTAACTTATTTTCGGCCAGATAAGCTGTAATCTTGTTCCATGCATTAGGAACTGACATAGGAAACATTTTAAGAATCAGAATACCACCCCTCAGGTTGGGCAGTAGCATCTCCTATTATTTGCCTTTCCCAAACAAAACCATAGTTTGGATGCAAATTAACTGAAGCAAATACATTATCAGCAGGAATGTATGCCTCATTAGAAGATGGACATGGCGCAATGTTCGCCAATCTTTTCTCAAAATTTTCCTTGGTGATGTGATTCACGTCAGCACGAAAATAACTTTTGTCTGCTTCAATGTATTCGACAAGACCATCTTCCTTCCACATCACTAGTCTTTGATGTAATGTTGAAGGCACAGCACCAACTCCATGTATCCACTCCCTTCCAAGTAACATATTGAAGTTTGCTTTGGAAGCAATCACTAAGAACAGAGTGGTCCTCTTGATAGTTCCAACAATCAATTCCACTTCAATGGCTCCAAGAGAATAACCAGTTTTGCCTTCGTAATTACTTAAGACAATATTGTGTGGCTTAAGGTCAGTGATGGATATGCCTATCTTCTTCATAAGCACTTCAGGCATAAGATTCACAGCAGCACCTCCATCAACTAACACTTTGTTGATGCCAATACCATTAACCTTAGCCTGAATATATAAAGGCTTCAGATGATTCTGCATACTCGTATCTGGCCTCTCGAAAGTAGCCATCTGCTCTTCAACACAACCATCATTCATCACATAGTAACACATGGGTTTGTGACAAGCCATATCTTCAGTGAAATCTTCTTCCTCACTGTTAGGCACAGTTATGACATCATACTCCAGTGGCAATATTGACACCACATTACAGACGACATCGAAGTCATCATCAGAATCATCAAAACCAGAACCTATGTCCTCATCGAAGTCGGACTGAGATTCTTTCCCTTTAAATGTCGAAGATGGAGGACAGATCCTTTCAAGTGCAGGCCTTCTAGGTTTTTCCATCAGAACATCCTTGCCTTTTGCCTTATTTACCACACTTGTAGGCTTAGCAACATCAGCACTGGTACTTGCCTCAACCTTAGAAGCCACTTTCTTATCACCCAACTGGACTTTGATTCCAAAGTGACTAGGAACCTTGTTTACGTCTACAGAAGCTTTCTTCTTCTGTTTTCTCTGAAAACGACGCCACTGGGTTTTAGTCATAGGATTCTTGCCTTTATAATTATTCCGACAATTATACTTGTTGGAATAATACTCATCCTGATGGACAACTTGAGCAGGTGCATTGTTGTGAACCCATTTTCCAACAGGGGAATTCGTCTGTGGAACGAAGGATTTACCGAACAGTTTTATGGATCCTTTCTTTCCTGGCTCTTGGCTTGTCGAAGGCTTAGTCGAAGCACTAGCCTTGCTAGATGAAGGCTTAGTCGTAACATTGGCCTTGTAACCAGGAAGTTCAGTGCTACCAAAATCAAAGGATGGCCTATTGTCAAGCCATTTCCTCTTACGTTGTTCCTGATCCTGGTACCCTTCAACAGCTTTAGCTGCCTCTTTGTCGAAAACAGCACTGCACCTTGGACATAGCATAACCTCAGAATTGTTCCACTTACATCTGTTGAGGAAATCTATCAATTCCTCTTCAGCTTTTGGGAACACAGCATGTAGCTTCCCATCGTATTCTTTCAAGGTTATCTCTTGTTTCATCCCTTCAGCATATATAAAGCCTTCCAATTTCTTGGTGGAGGATTTAAGCTTCTTTGGAGGATCTTTCATTTCAGCATCTACCATGTTTACACTTGCTTCGAAAGGCTCTGAATACATGGCTTCAGCTTTAGGTAAAGGGTCATCCACAACTTGCATTGGAGCTTTCATCTTTCTATCCTCAAATTTTAATCTACCTTCTTCGATTGCTTTTTGCACAAGATCCCTGAAAAGCACACAACGGTCAGTGTTATGTCCCAAAAAATTATGGAACTTACAATAACCCTTTTTCTTTCTCTGGTCAAGAGTTGGTACTTTTAAGCCACTAGGTACCAATATCTGACCATCCTTTACTAACAGATCAAATATTTCATCACATTTAGTAACATCAAAAGTATATGTCTTAGGCACAAATCTGTCATTTTTTGGCTCAACAGGATTTTTCCCATTAGCAGGCCTTAGTAATTTACAAGTATAAGGAGGACCAGGCTTGAGTTCAGCCACGTCTATCTCCTCTTCTTCGACATCACCGAATGCGACGTCAAATTCTTCATTGACATATGCAACTTTTTCTTTTTTAGGAAACCTAGTTGACCTAGATTTCTCCTCTTTTAACCTTTCAACTTGTCGAACTCTATCAGCCAATTGGGCCATGTCTCTTAGATAAGATGTGTCCAATTTCTTTCTGATTGAATAATCAAGGCCACCAGCAGCCATTTCGACGAGTTCGTGTTCAGGCACTTGTGTGAAACAACGAGCCTTCAGTAGCCTAAACCTATTCAAATAGTCATCAACAGTTTCAGGCATTTTTCGCTGAACACTGGCCAATTCTTTGAGACTAATCTTAGATTGGCCCATGTAAAACTGCGCATGAAATGCTTTTTCTAATTGCCCCCATGTGAAAATAGAACCAGGGGGTAATGTAGTAAACCAAGTAAAAGCATTTTTTGTTAAAGAATTTGGGAAATATTTCATCTTCAAATTCTCATTTTGGGCTATATCCCCAGACTCAGTCAAATAACGAGCAATATGTTCGACAGTAGACTCTTTTGTGTCACCACTGTAACACCCCGGTATTTCTTTCTACTGAGAATACCCAGGTGCACATTAGTAACACATCAGAGATATATTTCCTGCTTAGACACTGAATATTACTATAAATTTTTCGCTGAATAAAACCCAAACAGTCTTATTTACAACAAGACAATATGGTTCTCAAACCATATACCATCAGCAATTATAGTGTTCAGTATCATACAAGAAAGCGGAAGAAAGATAAACCTTAAATACATAATGTTCTAGTATACAGACAACAGAAGGGAAATAAGCTTAAACGTAAAGCTAGGCTATCAGCAACCAATCCGAGCTCAACCTACTCGTGCCTCTTGGATTTCCGCTGCCCCTGTGTCTCTGTAAAACAACAACATTTAAACAGTGAGATACAATCTCAGTGAGTTCTACCGAGACCCCTACTAACTCTCTCGGTTCAATTAATAAATTCGTTTTAACTTAACACGGCACCGACTGCATGACTGCTAACCCCGGTAAACGTGTTATCACAAAGTGCGGCATCGACTGCATGACTGCTAAACCCCGATGTATCGCACAACAAACAAAGTACGGCACCGACTGCATGACTGCTAAACCCCGGTGTATCGCACAATAATCTTTTAACATAACACCGACTGCGTAACCGCTAAACCCCGGTGAACCCCCCTACCAATAGTACATTCTCCTATTGGCATGGAGCCTAGGGTAAGGGATCATGACTGCCCCGCCTAGTATGTTATACATGGGTCGTCACCCAACTCGATATACTATATACGTATATCTACAATACTATGAACCCACGGTCCATCAAATCAGATAATCAATGAAACACTTTAATCCACATTTTATAAAATTCAAGTTCACACTCGCACTCTAATTGACCACTTTTCGACACAATTTTCAACTTCGAAAACAGTTTGTTTTGCCTTAAAACTAGAATATTCAGTTAGGCCTCTGAATAAGCTTTCCAACGCATCTTAGAACACCTCAATCGGGTTCCCGGATCAAAAGTTATCGCGAAACGAAAAACAGTGTTTGGTTGCTGAAATTCTGCCAACTGGCGCGCGAGTGGCGCGCGGCGCGCAAACGGCGCGCGAACGGCGCGCAAACGGCGCGCAAACGGCGCGTGGACTGGCAGTAAGGGGCCTGTCAAGTGCAGAATTTTGCGATTTTCGCGAAATCCGCTATTCCGCTCAATTCCGATTCTTGTTCCGATTAAAAACAGATTTGACAGCCATAAAAACAATTCCAATCAAAGTCACGCAATCATTCAAGTCAATCAAAAACTCATTCAAAACGGATTTTATCAAAAACGACATAGTTTTCCGAATAACGATTTTAAATCAAAATCTCTCGAATCAAATCACCAAAAATTCCATTTTTAACGCGACGCGACCCGAGACTCGCTCCGATCGATTCCTAATCCGAAACAGACAATATCCAGAAATATTCCAGTCCAGCGAAAGCGATAAAACAATTAATTAATAATTCGAAACATAAAATCCTAAACGTGAGTAGAACTCACCCTTGAAGCGTGTGCCGACACCGAGACTTCAAAATCACCGAGTAGCCACACGAACGCTCCCCGCTCCGGCGACACCCAATCCGCTTCCAAAGCTTCCCACTCGATCACGAAACCGCTTTTGACCGGAATGCCGAATTCCTCGAAATCCTCCATGGACACTATTCATCATCTTCTTCAATCTCAAACCACTATTCACCAAAAACCCCAATTTGATTTTCAACTCCAAATCACCCAATCGATCTTCAATACTTCGAGTAATCCACCTCGTGCTCGCTCCTAAACATCGCCCTTAGCTTTCCCTTGAGTTACAACCATCGAAACACCGATTTTCCCTCTCAAGTTCGAAAATGGTAAAGTGAGAGAGAGTGAGTTGATGATGAAGATCTTGGTACGAAATCGAAGAGGAAGTAACGCTGAGCATTTTTCGTGTTGGAAGGAAGTCGTTTCGTTGAGCGGATGTACTCCCTTTTTCCTCTTCTTCTTCCTCCCTCTTTCTTTCTTCTTTCTCTTTTCTCTCCTTTTCTCTCTTCTGTTTCCAGCGCTTCCTTTTCTTCTTTCTTTTTTTTCTTTCATTTATTCACACACACACATTTATATATTTATTAATATATACGCGGTAACGTGGTCCGATTACCATATTGATCTAAATCTCTTATTTCGATTCCAAAACTTCCTTGACCCGTATTATTCGGTTAACGATCCGATGATGACCAATAAATAATTTTAGCACTCAATAAATTTACCAGTCGGGTACTAAATTAATTTAATTGGGTTAGCACCCAAATAATTCTATTAATTATTTTGCGGATGTTACATTCTCCCCAACTTAAAAGAATTTTGTCCTCAAAATTTCGTCAAGTCTTACGATTGACTAACCGAGAACAGACATTCTCAGAAAGGTCCAAATTCTTGCTGGAAAACATTCCTGAATTAACGAAATGAGTAGAAATCTTCACGAAGTTGGTACATCAATCTCCAAGTATGACCCACTACTGCCTCGATACGAACTCTCTGGTTTCGAATCAACACGAGAAACTTCTCTTTCGCCTACATAGGCTCGGCACCGCGTTCGAAAACACTTTCGAAGCTTCATTCCAGTTATCCTCGCTTACTCCCCAACTTTGATTAATCTAAATCAAAGGGTTTAATACAAGACACTTGATAGAGATACAGGTCGAATATGAGATCCACAAATTGGTACTCCTCGGTAAGGGTAAAAACAAACACGATTTCCTCGAAGGGTGTAAACATTTTCTCAACAAATCTTCTAATATCCTTAACGGTTCCTGCACACATTGAAAAATGTGATGGAAGGTCATCTGTGAAACTTCTTGGCTCGCCCCCAAGATTTCGAGACAACACTTTTCAAAAGGAGATGAAATGAGGATTTACCAGAGACGTTTATCTTAAACGTAGAAATAAACCGCGGGGACATCAAATAAACTTGAAAACAATGAAAATCACCTCTGTTGTTCTCAAAACAACTTTCAAACAGAACTCAGAGTTCTTTTTTCCTCTATTGCAACTTCATCACGAGGTTTTTATCAACGACACACTGGATTCCTTTCCAAATTAGTCCATAGCGTTGAGAACTTCTCCTCAACCTAAATAATCCTCCTAGGATTTTCTTCCTCAATCAGATTTTATTAACCTCCTGATTCGTTCCCAAAATTAACCCTAGCATGCGGGTTTTCACAAAAATTATTTTTCAAAACTATCACGCCGCACACCAAGCTTCACTTCGGAAATTTCAGCTACTTGCAAGCAGATCCATCAATTAATCCTTTGATGGTTATTCGCAACGTGAAAACAGTCAGCAGTTACCTCACTTACATATTCGTATTCACGTTCGTTTTGTCAAACGGAATCTCGTAAGACAATCTCGTTGTCAACCTTCACCAAGGAGAGGTTAACAAACTACTACCTCGCCACCAAAGTGGAAACTTATGGATGTACTCCAACTTAGATCTAAAAGACTCTAACAATCCCATTTCTTGCAGCATCAACTCTGCTATGTGGATGGATTTCCTACTTAGTGCTTCAGCTACAACATTAGCCTTTCCCGGATGATACTTCAATTCGAAGTCATAATCCTTCATAAATTCCACCCACCTTCTCTGCCTGTTATTCAGTTCTTTCTGATCAAACAGATACTTTAAACTTTTGTGATCACTAAAGACTTCGAAACGAGACCCATAAGGGTAACGTCTCCAAATCTTCAGTGCATACACAATAGATGCCAATTACAAATCATGAGTCGGATATCTCTTCTCATGAGACTTTAATTGTCTGGACACCCAAGCTACCACTTGTTGATTCTGCATGAGAACACATCTCAAACCATTCCCAGAAGGGTCGCTGTAACTTTGGAATCCCAAAAACGGATCTGGAAGAATCAGGGTTGGAGCAGAAGTCAAAATCTTCAACTCTTGAAAACGTTCTTCACAATCGGCATCCCACGTAAACGGATGACCCTTACGAGTTAACCGAGTAAGTGGAAAACTAACCGTGAGAACCCTTGGACAAATCTCTTATAGTAACCGGCTAGACCCAGAAACTTTCGATCACTGCGACTGACGTTGATCACTCCCATTCAACACCGCTTCCTTCTTACTGGGATCTACAGAAACTCCCGACTTGGGAAATCATCGGTCCCAAAGACTTTACTCTGGCACCCAAAAATCACACTCCTGAGGTTTCGCGTACAAATTCTTTTCTCGGAGTGCACTCAGAACAATGAGGAGATGTTGGACATGCTCCTCAATGGTCTTCGAGCACATCAAGATATCATTGATGAAAACGACTTCAAACTGATCCTAATACGTATGAAAAACTCGGTTCATGTAATCCATGAATACCGCTGGAGCATTAGTCAAACCGAAGGGCATCACTACGAACTCGTAATGTCCATACCTAGTACGGAAAGCTGTCTTCGGAATATCTAAGGCTCTAACTTTTATTTGACGATATCCCGACCTCAGATCAATTTCTGAAAACACTGCAGCACCTCAAATTGCTCAAGCAAGTCGTCTATCCTTGGTAAGGGATATTTATTCCTGATCGTCACTTTGTTGAGTTGTCGATAATCAATGCACGATCTCATGCTACCATTTTTCCTTTCGATTAACCACACCAGAGCACTCCTTAGAGAAGCACTCGGTCGACAGAATTTCTTTAACATCGACTCTTCAAGTTGAGACTCTATTTCCTTTAATTCTCAAGAAACCTTCAATAAGAAAAAATAGATATTGATCCCGTGCCAGGAATCAATTCTACAGTAAACTCTACTTCTCGCTCTGGAGGTTCAGAAGAAACTTCATCGTGAAAAACATCCAGAGAACATCCAAAAAGTCATTCACAACTTGTACAGATGAGAAATCTAACACTAGTTCCAGTGGATGCAGATAACATACTAACATGTGCTTCCGCACCTTGGAATGAGGATTGACCGTCTAAGGTGAACTGGGTAACCGCTCAGAATTTGTCTTAGACAATTCAACTGATTCTGAAGAGAAACTGGTAGTTGATTAACACAGTCGATTACAACATGATTTGCAGTCATCCAATTCATACCCAAAATGGTGTCCACACTTCTCACAGGCAAACAAATAATCCTTCCTCGAAATTTCTGTCTCCTATAACACGTAGGCAATTCCGACACAAAGATTGGGTCTGGACACGACCCATAGCCGCAGTTAAGATAGTTATCGGTTCGGATAGCGATGATAAGGCTAATCCCAACTGATTCACACGCGTTCGGGATATACAGCAATAGGTTGCACCCGAATCATATAATATAGTGAGAGTTATTGAAAACTGATCCCATACCCCTCAGTAGATTGTCTGCAGTTGTAACTGTCTGAGCATTCAAAGTGTTGACTCGTCCTTGCCTTGGAGCTGCTTGTGACTCCTTGGCACTTTCCCTTACGGGGCACTCTTTACCATAGTGACCCTCTGCATTTATATAATAGCACCGATTAGGTCTTCACTTGCAATCACCGCTGTGAGGCTTTCCACAGTTAGAACCTCTTCTGACCTTTGAAGAATCAGAGAATTGCGTCTGCTTTTCCTTTGATGAAATTATCTTAGGACTTTGCAGTCGGAGTTGATATTTCAACTACCTTCTTTCCTTTCCCATATTTCCTATGAGATCATCCTCGGCGACATATGTTGATTGCACTAAGGCAACATAATTGGTAGCAGTATAAGAACTGAGACCATAAATCTTAAAAGCACTTATGCCCGTCTTATACTTCTGCATTCTCCGTTCGTCATCCGAAGCTTACTTCACCACTTGGTAAAACCGAGACAACTTCTCAAACTTAGCGGTGTATTCTTCCACCGTCATGTCACCTTTCCTGAGGATGCACTGGTTGAAGATTCCGGTTTTGGTCGAGGACTGCATCTTGATCATCCAGTCATAATTCCGCTTATGATGCACTAAGTATTAAGTTGATCAGGCCCAATGTCTCTTAGCATCACAAGTGTAATTACAAAAAGGACTAACAAGGAATCGACTCAACCCTAAACTAAGTCCGACTAGGTCGAACTGCTCTGATACCAACTGTAACACCCCGGTATTTCTTTCTACTGAGAATACCCAGGTGCACATTAGTAACACATCAGAGATATATTTCCTGCTTAGACACTGAATATTACTATAAATTTTTCGCTGAATAAAACCCAAACAGTCTTATTTACAACAAGACAATATGGTTCTCAAACCATATACCATCAGCAATTATAGTGTTCAGTATCATACAAGAAAGCGGAAGAAAGATAAACCTTAAATACATAATGTTCTAGTATACAGACAACAGAAGGGAAATAAGCTTAAACGTAAAGCTAGGCTATCAGCAACCAATCCGAGCTCAACCTACTCGTGCCTCTTGGATTTCCGCTGCCCCTGTGTCTCTGTAAAACAACAACATTTAAACAGTGAGATACAATCTCAGTGAGTTCTACCGAGACCCCTACTAACTCTCTCGGTTCAATTAATAAATTCGTTTTAACTTAACACGGCACCGACTGCATGACTGCTAACCCCGGTAAACGTGTTATCACAAAGTGCGGCATCGACTGCATGACTGCTAAACCCCGATGTATCGCACAACAAACAAAGTACGGCACCGACTGCATGACTGCTAAACCCCGGTGTATCGCACAATAATCTTTTAACATAACACCGACTGCGTAACCGCTAAACCCCGGTGAACCCCCCTACCAATAGTACATTCTCCTATTGGCATGGAGCCTAGGGTAAGGGATCATGACTGCCCCGCCTAGTATGTTATACATGGGTCGTCACCCAACTCGATATACTATATACGTATATCTACAATACTATGAACCCACGGTCCATCAAATCAGATAATCAATGAAACACTTTAATCCACATTTTATAAAATTCAAGTTCACACTCGCACTCTAATTGACCACTTTTCGACACAATTTTCAACTTCGAAAACAGTTTGTTTTGCCTTAAAACTAGAATATTCAGTTAGGCCTCTGAATAAGCTTTCCAACGCATCTTAGAACACCTCAATCGGGTTCCCGGATCAAAAGTTATCGCGAAACGAAAAACAGTGTTTGGTTGCTGAAATTCTGCCAACTGGCGCGCGAGTGGCGCGCGGCGCGCAAACGGCGCGCGAACGGCGCGCAAACGGCGCGCAAACGGTGCGTGGACTGGCAGTAAGGGGCCTGTCAAGTGCAGAATTTTGCGATTTTCGCGAAATCCGCTATTCCGCTCAATTCCGATTCTTGTTCCGATTAAAAACAGATTTGACAGCCATAAAAACAATTCCAATCAAAGTCACGCAATCATTCAAGTCAATCAAAAACTCATTCAAAACGGATTTTATCAAAAACGACATAGTTTTCCGAATAACGATTTTAAATCAAAATCTCTCGAATCAAATCACCAAAAATTCCATTTTTAACGCGACGCGACCCGAGACTCGCTCCGATCGATTCCTAATCCGAAACAGACAATATCCAGAAATATTCCAGTCCAGCGAAAGCGATAAAACAATTAATTAATAATTCGAAACATAAAATCCTAAACGTGAGTAGAACTCACCCTTGAAGCGTGTGCCGACACCGAGACTTCAAAATCACCGAGTAGCCACACGAACGCTCCCCGCTCCGGCGACACCCAATCCGCTTCCAAAGCTTCCCACTCGATCACGAAACCGCTTTTGACCGGAATGCCGAATTCCTCGAAATCCTCCATGGACACTATTCATCATCTTCTTCAATCTCAAACCACTATTCACCAAAAACCCCAATTTGATTTTCAACTCCAAATCACCCAATCGATCTTCAATACTTCGAGTAATCCACCTCGTGCTCGCTCCTAAACATCGCCCTTAGCTTTCCCTTGAGTTACAACCATCGAAACACCGATTTTCCCTCTCAAGTTCGAAAATGGTAAAGTGAGAGAGAGTGAGTTGATGATGAAGATCTTGGTACGAAATCGAAGAGGAAGTAACGCTGAGCATTTTTCGTGTTGGAAGGAAGTCGTTTCGTTGAGCGGATGTACTCCCTTTTTCCTCTTCTTCTTCCTCCCTCTTTCTTTCTTCTTTCTCTTTTCTCTCCTTTTCTCTCTTCTGTTTCCAGCGCTTCCTTTTCTTCTTTCTTTTTTTTCTTTCATTTATTCACACACACACATTTATATATTTATTAATATATACGCGGTAACGTGGTCCGATTACCATATTGATCTAAATCTCTTATTTCGATTCCAAAACTTCCTTGACCCGTATTATTCGGTTAACGATCCGATGATGACCAATAAATAATTTTAGCACTCAATAAATTTACCAGTCGGGTACTAAATTAATTTAATTGGGTTAGCACCCAAATAATTCTATTAATTATTTTGCGGATGTTACAACCACCAAACTTAGTATATTTAGGAACTTTCCAGCCCCTTGGTAACTCAGTTTGCAACACATATTCACACAATGGTGATATGAAATTTGGCCTATGTAAGCCTACATTAACGCCATTTTGTGTCAATATAGTTTCTACTAAAGTGGCTATATTATCTTGAGCGCCAACATTATTTTGTTGCATTTGTCGAACAACTTCATCAGCGTTCTGATTTCGATTTACCAGAACAACTTCAGGAACATGATTTGCAGTTCCCTGACGTTCACCTACATTCATTGGGACTTCGACTGGAATTGTTCTTTGGGTATGAACAGGCAATCCATTATTTACTGTGTTAGGCATCTGCCTATTACTAATATTTGGAGCCCCAAAGAAATCTGCAATTCGACCCATTTGTTTGGCTAACATTTGGTAACTAGTATCAGTATTTTGAATCAATGGATTAAAAACTGTACCGATTTGTTGGGTTAACATATTAACCATATCATGATTGCTCTCATCAACTTGTTGTCGTAAGGCAAACAAGGATTCATTGGTTAATGCTGTGGGATTTCGACCCATTACACTTTCAGAAGAAACATGTACAGGAGACATGGTCGAAATATGTGGCATTCCAGTAGGCATGCCATATGATCCAGAAGGAAATGCAGGAAAACTTACATTATGAAAATGTGGGTTTAAACCGCTTCCTATTGCCATATAAGGACTATGAAGTCCCATATGTGACGGCAAAGGCATAAGCATAGATGCCATGTTTGACTGCGTTGATCCAACGTTAGTCATTGATACTAAAGGAACGATTGTTGATGATGATGGGGATATTGTTCCCACAACTACCCCTGCATTTACGTTTGCAGAGTCTACTATTGTTCCCTGTTCTTGTGAAATCACAGGAGTAGAACTAGACGCATTATTAGTAGGACGAACCATTTTTCCACTTCTTAAGTGCATGCAAATACAAACACATACAAGAACATAGAAAAATTATGTATTAAAGGCAAACTGTCCCACCGGGCGTGCCAATTTGTTTGCTGGTGTTTTTAGCAAACAATCACTGGTTTTATTAGAAATATTTGTGAGATTAAACCAGAAATCTCCAAAGCAATTGCCTTTAAACACCGCAGTTTGTCAACAAATATATTTTAAAAAGGGAGACAATTCACCATGAAAATGGAAATCAAAGAAAAAAGAAGTAGTAAAATGGAACGCAGAAATGTAAAATGACTTGTATTGAAAGTAATAAATTGCATTAAATGTAAAGAGAATGGTGCACAAATTCACATACGTTGTACAATAATTCTTTTACTCTGTTTTCGCTGTGACTTGGAAGTTAGAGTTTCAGAACTGTGTGTATGGTATAATAATTTGCCACCCTGATTTCTACGTAAAAACCACTATTTATACAAAAAATAATGACTGAAATGTAAACTGCTATGGACACGTGGCTACGAATAATGGCTGAAATGTAAACTGCTATGGACACGTGGCTACAAATAATGGCTGAAATGTAAACTGCTATGGACACGTGGCTACGTCTCATTAACCAGTGATGGACTTCGTGCCATGTTCGAGGCCACATACTGCCTACGTTGTATTAACCGTAGTCTTGAAATTCGACACAACTGTCTGCCAATAACTGCTTGACGAAGTCCTGAATACACTGTCCTGTCGAAAACTCTTCCCTGTCGAATTGGTGAAGACCTCTTCTGTCGAAAACATGCTGAGATGACTTAAATGTCACTTATTCTTTCTGAAGGCATTATGAATGATCTTTAATGAAAAGTCAAACCCTATTAACTAACCACTCAAAAGCCTTGTCGAAATTCTAGGCTAACACCTGCTCTTTAGAGTTTTCAATCCACCGGGTCGCTCTAATTTTTGCCTAGGCCGCCCTTTCAGGTTTTCGACCTAGCGAGCTCATTTTTGCTTGGCTCATCTTTCTCTTTTTTCCATATATTTCTTTAGGCATAGTACTTCTTAACTGCATCTGAGTTCATTGGGAGTGGGAGGTCTTCACCGTCCATCTTTGTGAGAATTAAGGCTCCTCCAGAGAATTATTTCTTTACCACATAAGGTCCTTCGTAGTTAGGGGTCCATTTTCCACGGGAATCCTTTTGGATAGGCAAAATCTTCTTGAGCACGAGATCTCCTTCTTGAAACTGCTGAGGGTGAACTTTCTTATCATAAGCTTTCTTCATTCTTTGCTGATACAACTGCCCATGACACAAAGCAACCACTCTCTTTTCCTCTATGAGGTTCAACTGATCCAGACGAGCTTGAACCCATTCTGCTTCCTCTAATTTTGTTTCCATAGCACTCGCAGAGAGGGTATTTCGACTTCGATGTGAAGAACTGCTTCCATCCCATATACTAGTGAGAATGGTGTTGCCCCTGTTGACGTGCGAACTGAGGTCCGATACCCATGCATAGCGAAAACCAACATTTCATGCCAGTCCCTGAAGGTTGTAACACCCCATTTTCATTTAAAGGCTTATTTAATTATTTGTGTGATTCATTTGATTAGATTTATTTGGTAGATTTAATTAAATAGAGATTAAGTGGTAAAAATAATAATAGAATTAATTATTATTACATGATTAGAATTGTGTGGTAAATATAATAATAAAATAGACGTGTGGTATTGTGTGTGGGTTGGTCCATAGAGGGGTTAGAAAATAATTAAGTGAGGTGGATAAGCCCACCATGGTATTCAAATTAGTTAGTAAGAAGAAAAAGCCCAAAGGAGTGGTAAGTCATGAGAAGGGTTTAGTGATTAGGGGTTTCATGAAAGGTTAGCGCATTTTTTAGAAAAAAGAAAAGAAGAGAAACGACTTGGAGAGTGAGGGAGCGGCTGAACTAGTGGAAAAGAAAGGAGAAGAGGCGTGAACCAAGAACAAGAGAGAGAGAAGGAAAAAGCTAGGGCTCCAAGGTTATAAGGCTAAAGGGATTTCGAATTCTTCTAAAAGGTAAGGGTGGGATTTAATTCAATATAAGGGTTTATGAGGGATCTACATGTGGGGTTTTAGGGTGTCTTGATCACCATATTGTTGTCTTGAAAAATCGCATGCCCTATGATTGTGTGCCTTGTTGAGTAACTTGATGTATGCTTGATTTCCTCATATTCCTATGCCTAAATGATATGTTGTTATGCTCATAATAATAATTGTTGCCATATGATGATTTGTTGTTGAAAATTCATGATCACATGTCAAGTGTTTGATTAATGTTTTGATAGTGTTTTTGATTGATGATAAATGGTGATGGTCATGGTAATTGATGTTTATATCGGTAATTTAATCTTGGTGTTTGAATTGGTGATTTAATTGACGAGAAACCAAAAGAATGGTTCCTAGGCGCCTTAGGCGCCATTGTTGTGTTTTTATGTTGCTGGATTTGGATCCCCATGGCTGGGCGCCATGTCAAAGTTTTGTTTCGTGCCTGGTTGAAGGCGTCCTGCCCCTGGAAGCCTTACCTATTGATTCTAAGCGTTTCTAGCTTTGCTCCTTGCTGTTCCGGTGGTGCTGGGGAAGGCGCCCTAGGCTCCCATGCACTTGACCCCGCGCGTGTGTCGCTGGTTCTGGCGCCCCATGCGCCCAGAACCCAATGTCTTACTGTATGTTGTTGAATGGTCCTTGCTCCTGGGCGAATTGTCCACTGTTGTGTCATTGTGGTTGGTTCCCTGTCCCTAGGAGCAATGTTTTTAAAACCGGACCGGAGATCGAACCGGCGAGACCTCCGGTTCATGGTTCAATCGGTTCAACCGGTTCAACCATGGTTGAACCGGATAAGTAATTTATTAAATAAAAAATAAAAAATATTAAATTTTGGAGAAAAAAGTAAATTTAAAAATAAAAAATTGCATTTCGGGCGGTTCAAACCGGTTCAACCCAGTTCGGTTCCCAGTTCTTTCCCAGTTCAAAGCGGTTCTTGGCGGTTCAATCCGGTTCTGGGGCGGTTCTTTGGCCTGCGGTTCAAATGGGGTTGAACCAACCGGCCAGGGGTCCGGTTCCCGGTTCAACCGGTTGAACCGGCCGGTCCGGTCCGGTTTTTAAAACATTGCCTAGGAGCCAAATTCAGTGCTGTGTTGCCATTCAGTGCTGTGTTGCTGTCTTTGGATCCCTACCCATGGGCGCCAAGCCCTATTCTGTTTCTCTTGGTGTTTTGGTCCGTGCCTTTGCTGAATACCTTGCCTAATTATAATAAGTTGTTCCAGTATGGCTCCATGTTGTTCCAGTGCTGTTTGGGAAGGCGCCCTAGGCGCCCATGCACATGTTCCCCTTGCTTGTGTCGCTGGTTCTGGCGCCCCATGCGCCCAGAACTTGTTGTTATATCGTATGTTGTGGGTTGGACCTTGCTCCTGGGCACTTTGTGCACTGTTGTGACATTTTGGTGGGTGCCCTGTCTCTGGGCACCAAATCCTGCGCTGTGTTGCCAATTCTGTTCCCTGCGCCTGGGCCTGCGCCAGTTTCCTGCGCCTAGATCCCTGTTGCTGGGCGCCATTTTCAGGATGTCTTAGTTTTTCTCCTAAACTGTTTTCGAAATAACTTTTGACTCGGGAGTCCGATTGAAGCGTTTCAAAATGTTTTGGAAAGCTTATCCAGGTGCCTAACTGGATACTCTAATTTTAAGGCATTTTGAACTATTTTTCTAACATTGTTCCCTGGAGTTGTTTTGGTGTCCGGGATGCCCTTGAGGCGTCTCCGGTGTCTTTTTCAAAAAGTGGTCGTCAACCCTAAATGTTTTGGAAAAGTGTTGTGGTTGAGAGCTGTTAATTGCCTAAGATGTTGTGTTGTTTTCGTTGTCGTGGGTACCGCCGAATGGCCCACACCTTTGAGCTGTTTTGTTGTGACGGCCGTTGGCCCGCGTTGTTCGATGTCGTAGGCCTATGGCCAGCGTTGTCTATATTTTAGGCCCTTCGGCCAGTGATGTGATTTAGGCCTATGGCCAGTGACGTTGATGTGTGATTGTTTGACTGTTGTGCATACATCATTGAGTCGCATGCATACCATGAACATTAGGCCTTGTGCCAGCGACGAGAAAATTAGGCCTTTGGCCAGCGACGATATTTTAGGCCCTTGTGCCAGTGACGAAAATTAGGCCTTTGGCCAGTGACGTAGGTTGGTACCACATGCATGTGCATTGCTTGAGTCTCATATCGCATTCATATTGCACGACTGATTGAATGAAGTTGTTTGGCCATTGTGATGTGTTGTTGTGAAAGTGACGTGTTAATGTATACTTAGCTGTTATTAACTGTTAAGAGTGATGCTGCTTGCTGTGATTAATTGATGTCTTGAGCTTCGTATGTGGTCTTTCATACACTTCTTATATTGTATGGAATCTCACCCCTTTTTATGGTTGTTACTTTATAGGTGAGCCCGAGTGAAGATTGTAGTCTTCCTTTTGCCTGGTGTCGTCTGCTCTGATAGGTAGCACTTGGGGAAGGGTCGATTACTGTTTTTAATTAAATTTCGGTTGATGTTGAATCTTTTAGTAATTGGTGCACTTTGCACTTTGTCGGTTGTTGATGTTTTTAACGATGTTGAATAGTTCCGCTGCATGTTTTGAGAAAACTACGAGGTTTTGTTTTACGTTGAAAAATGCGACACTCTTTTGGCGCGAAAAACTCTGATAAATTACGAATAAACGATGGGTGAAAAAAGGGTGTTACAAAGGTCACCACCATCTTTTGCACAATCTTCTTTATGTTTTTATTTGCCGCTTCGACTGCCCCATTCATCTTTGGACGGTATAGAGAGGAATTATGATGCTGAATTTTGAAGTCGTCACACAACTCTTTCATCATCTTGTTGTTCAGGTTGGTTCCATTATCCGTGATGATCTTATTTGGATGACCATAACGGCAGATCAAATCTCTTTTTATGAACTTGACAACCACAGATTTTGTTACACTGGCATAAGAAGCGGCCTCGACCCATAAGAATGAAGCGATGGCCATTTGATGCCTTAGGTTCGATGGGACCGATGACATCCATTCCCAACATTGAGAACGACCACGGTGTTGTTAGGACATTCAGAGAAGCAGGCGGTACGTGGATATTATCAGCGTAGATTTGACACTTGTGGCATTTTCTCATGTAGTTAAAGCAGTCGGTCTCCATTGACAACCAGTAGTAGCCGGCCCTTAAGATTTTTCTTGCCATGGTGTGCCCGTTAGAATGGGTTCCGAACGAGTCTTCATGTACATCTTTCATAATTCTTTCTGCTTCTTCTTTTGCTACACATCTAAGGAGGACCATATCGTGATTCCTTTTGTAAAGCACCTCCCAGTTTAGGAAGAAACCCATTGACAACCTCCTAAGTGTTCTCTTATCATTCTCAATGGCACCAGGAGGGTACTCTCTACTTGTGATATAGTGCTTGATATCGTAATACCAAGGTTTACTATCAGACTCTTTTTCGATTGCCACACAATGATGTGCTGGTAGGTCTCGATGCTGGATTCGGATGAATGTCAGACTTTTGTTGTCATTGATATTGAACATTGATGACAAAGTCGCTAAAGCGTCAGCCAATTGATTTTATTCACGAGGGAGATGGTGGAAAGTGATCTCCTCGAACCGTTCAATCATCTTTTGGATGTGATCGCGATAAGGAATCAATTTGGAATCCCTGGTTTCCCAATCACCTTTGACCTGATGGATGACTAAGGCTGAGTCCCCATATACATCGAGTCTTTTGACTTTCCATTCAAGGGCCGCTTTGATGCCTAGGACACGTGCTTCATATTTTGCGATGTTATTGGTGTAATAGAAGTTCAGTCTAGCAGTAAATGGTATGAAGCGGTTATCAGGAGAAATCAATACAGCTCCGACCCCATGCCCATACAAATTGGAAGCGCCATCGAATGACATTCTCCACCTTTAATTATCTGGAGATTTCCCTTCTCTGAATAGAGCGATTATATCTTCGTCTGAGAAATCACACTGCATTGATTGGTAATACTCAATGGGCTGGTGTGCCAAGTACTCAGCTAAGGCACTACCTTTGATTGCTTTTTGAGTGATATACAAGAGGTCATATTTGGATAGTAGCATTTGCCAGCGGGCGATTCTTCCTGTGAGTGCGGGTTTTTCAAAAATGTACTTGATTGGATCCATTTTAGATACTAACCAAGTCGTGTGGCTCAACATCTACTGTCTCAGACGATGTGCAGCCCAGGCCAAAGCACAACACGTTTTTTCCAACAATGAGTATCTTGTCTCGCACTCGGTGAACTTCTTGCTTAGGTAGTAGATGGCGTGTTCTTTCCTTCCGGACTCATCATGTTGCCTCAGTACACAACCCATTGAGTTGTCTAGCACTGTTAAGTACAGAATGAGAGGTCTGCCCTGCACCAGTGGCATCAGAATCAGTGGATTTTGGAGGTACCTCTTTATCTTTTCAAAGGCTTATTGGCAATTATCATTCCACTTTGTTTCTTGGTTCTTGCACAACAACTTGAAGATAGGCTCGCAGGTCGATGTTAATTGGGATATGAATCTGGAGATGTAGTTCAACCTTCCCAGGAACCCACGAACTTCTCTTTCAGTTTTAGGCGCTGGCATTTCTAATATTGCTCGTACTTTGGCTGGATCGACTTCTATTCCCCTCTGACTGACTATGAACCCCAACAACTTTCCTGATCTTACACCGAAAGTACATTTGGCGGGGTTTAATCTGAGTTTGAACTTCCTTAGGCGTTCAAAGAGTTTTTGCAGATTAACAACATGATCTTCTTCAGTCTTGGATTTTGCGATCATGTCATCTACGTAGACTTCTATTTCTTTATGCATCATATCATGGAATAAAGTTACCATCGCCCTTTGGTACGTGGCACCAGCATTCTTTAGGCCGAATGACATTACTTTGTAGCAGAAGGTGCCCCAAAGAGTGATGAAGGTGGTTAATTTTTTCCATGTCTTCAAGGGCCATCATGATTTGATTATATCCGGAATATCCGCCCATGAAGGAGAAAAGAGAGTGTTGCGCTGTGCTATCTACCAGGACATCAATGTGAGGCAGGGGAAAGTCATCTTTAGGGCTGGCTCTATTCAGATCCCGATAGTCAACACACATCCGGACTTTCCCATCTTTCTTTGGAACCGGGACAATATTGGCTACCCATTGAGGATAGTTTGCTACCGCTAGGAATCCAGCATCAAATTGCTTCTTGACCTCATCTTTGATTTTCAATGATATATCTGGCTTCATCCTTCTTAGCTTCTGTTTTACCGGCAGGCATTCGGGCTTTACTGGTAACTTATGCTCAACTATGTTGGGGTCCAGTCCAGGCATGTCTTGGTATGTCCATGCGAAGATGTCAACATAGTCAAACAAAAGCCTAACCAGTTTCTCTCGCTCACTGTCTTTCATTGTGATGCCAATTTTAACCTCTTTCTTATCTTCCTCTGTGCCCAAGTTTATTGTCTCAGTAGATTCCTCGTGGGGTTTAATCACTTTTTCCTCTTGTTCCATCATTCTCATTAACTCTGGAGGAGTTTCCCAGTTATCTTCAACATCTTTCTCAGTTTGACTAATGGGGTGGCCAAAGTTACAGTATGAATTATTGGTGTTGTTATTATCAAAGATGTTTTTTTCAAATCTGCATTAGTATAAATTGACGGAATGAAAAACGAGCAAAAGAAAATAAAAAGAAAACGCAAACAAAAACTGAAATTTATTGGAGAATCTGAAATAACATTTTATTGATATTGATACTGAAAGGAAACATGCGTGCCCGAATTAAATGTCCTAAGGCCTTGGGCAGAGCCATAGGATTGCATTACAGAAACATTACTTTGAACTAAAAACTACAGGAAAATCGACGATCTCCCAATTCTTGAGCCTTTCATTTGCAGGACAAGGGCGTACAAGACTGACGATGCCTTCTTCAGCATTTAGATCATCTTCCACTGCAGCAATTTGATCTGGGTTCAGCATTCCCACACTCTGAAAACTTTGTTTGATGTCGCAGATGACGATCTTCTTCATATTTGGCACTCTGCCCTCAAGTTTGGCTAACCTTCGCTCTTTCTTTTCTTCCACAATTCTTCTCTTGTCATTGAGATCAGGCCAATACCCTATCTCGTGTCTATCTTTGTTCTCTTGCAGCTGTATCGGTGTCAGGATCCCCTGTTCGGTCTTTCCTAAATCCTTTCCGACCTGGTAACCTTTGTCTACCATGACTTTAGCAACCATCATGACAGTCTTGGACAGCTTAGGCTTCAGCATACTGGACGCATTGGCAATCTCTAGTGCTTGGAAGGCAGTCTCAAAAGACTCTTCAGCAGCCTCGATGTAACGAGTGGGAGACGACCTATTTACCAGTGTTTCTTCTTCACCGAAGACAACCACCAACTTGTTGTTCACTACGAATTTGAGCTTCTGATGTAAAGAGGAGGGGACTGCCCCTGTGGAATGGATCCATGGCCTTCCCAAGATACAATTGTAGTATGGGGCGATATCCATTATCTGGAAGGTCACTACGAAGAGTTCCAGAGCTACCTGCACCGGTAATTCTATTTCCCCGATGACTTCCCTTTTCGATCCGTCAAAGGCCCTGACCACTATCGAGCTAGCTCTCATGTAGGAACAATCCACATCTAATTTTTCCATGGTTGACCTGGGTAATACATTCAAGGACGATCTGTTGTCAATGAGCACCCGAGCAAGTGAGTAATCTCCACATTTCGCAGATATGTGTAAGGCTTTGTTGGGCCCCCTTCCTTCAGTTGGAATCTCATCATCAATAAAGGTGAGGTAATTACTTGCAACAAGGTTTCCAACGATCCCATCAAACTGGCCGACTGAGATGTCATGAGTGACATGGGCCTCGTTCAATACTTTCATCAATGCTGCACGATGGGCTTCAGAATTGAGCAATAATGACAACAAAGATATCTTGGCAGGGGTCTGGTTCAGCTGATCAACTATCTTATAATCGCTCTGTCTCATGAGCTTCAAAAATTTGTCGGCTTCTTGTTCCGATAGTGTTCTTTTACCCACATTCTTATCAACGGGTTATTGTTTTATGCCTTTGCCTTTGCTGGCTCTTTCTTCCCCTTCTTTTGTTTGCTCACCACTGAGTCATTCGGGGGTGTAAATACGCCCACTTCGAGTCATCCCACTGGTCCCTGAGATGTTGATGACATCAGGAGTGGTCTGAACTTTCACGTTGTAATTCCATGGGACTGCATTGGTGTCCTTAAAGGGGAAGGGAGCTGGCACTTGAATAGTGATCGGTTTGGGCATAGCTGGGGTCAGCTTTGTGTCCTTTTTGTAAAGAATTTCCAGTGGTTTCTGGATGTCCTTGCTCTGGTCAGTATTTGACTGGAGAGTCCACACGTTTTGCTCCTTCTTTTGAAGACCCACCTGTATTATGTGTCGGTCCAGTAAGTCTTGAAGGACTATCTTGAATGCTTCACATGCCCTGACACAGTGAGGGTCAACACACAAATCTTTTTCAGCACATCCCTTCATAATAGTTCCGATGTCACACAAGTCAGCATGGATGAGGTCTAGAGGTGTGATGATGTCTTCCACCCTTCTGATCAAGAATTGTCCCTCAAAATCTCCAATGGCATTAACAGAGGGTTTTCTGTGCCTCGGTAAAGGGTTAGTGGCAACATTCGGACCATCTTCTTCGAAACTTAACCATTTAGATTCAATCAATTCTTGCCCCACATATTTTAATGCCTTGCAATTTTTTGTTGAATGACCAACTGCCCCAGCGTGGAATCCGCA
Organism: Astragalus membranaceus; assembly: GCA_039519185.1. NCBI lineage: Eukaryota > Viridiplantae > Streptophyta > Magnoliopsida > Fabales > Fabaceae > Astragalus > Astragalus membranaceus. The sequence goes on from CM076850.1 coordinate 71,494,243, forward strand.
AGTAGCATATGGGTTGTAACCCCTAGGGAAAGGAGGTTGAAGGGGTCTCATTGGTCGGGGAGTGATCAGGTTGTGATTGATGAGGTGATTGAACAGGTCTGTGTATGACATGGGTATTGGGTCAAAATTGACAGGCTTTCTTTCCGGGTAATTTTGTGGTCTATAGTTTGGGTTGACTTGGTGAGGTGGGACTAATGGTGTTTGAGTAGGGATTTGGAAGGTTTGTCGAGAATTGTTATAGGGAGGCTTTCCGGATCCAGAGATGGCATTGGCATCTCCTTCCTTCTTTTTAGGGAATCCTGAGAAGGGCTTTTTCTGATTACTGGTTCCAGCAAAGTTATGGGCAATCTTCCCATTTCTCCATCCATTTTCTAATCTTTCTCCTATGACAATCATATCTGAGAAGCTCGAAGACACGCTCCCGATCAACCTGTCGTAGAAAAGCGATTGAAGAGTATCCATGAACATGGATACTATCTCCTTTTCTAACAAAGGTGGTAGTACCTGCGCAGCCAACCCTCTCCATCGTTGGGCATATTCCTTGAAGGACTCATTATCTCTTGTTGTCATGCTCTGTAGTTGTGTCCTATCGGGAGCCATGTCAATGTTGTATTTGTATTGCCTCAAGAATGCATCAGCTAGGTCCTTCCAGCACCTGATATGGGCACGCTATAATTGCATATACCAGCTCGAAGCTGCCCCAGATAGGCTGTCCTGGAAGTAGTGAATGAGCAGTTTGTCGTCATGAGCAAACGCAGCCATCCTCCTGCAATACATGGTTAAGTGGCTCACGGGGCAGGTTGACCCTCTGTATTTGTCGAAGTTCGGTACCTTAAACTTAGGAGGGATGACTACGTTAGGGACGAGGCACAAATCATAAGCATCTCTCGCGCCAACATTGGATCCTTCAACTGCTCTCAACCTTTCCTCAAGCATTTGTAGTTTGTCCTTGGCTTGGGGGTTCTCGATAGAGTAATTGTGAGGGAGCTCACTCATACCATAGTAAGGATGAATCATCGGAACTATGGCTGGGTTCACATTTGGGATATGTGAATGAGTGGGGTTCCTGAGATTGGACCCCTGAGCTTGAGCATCAACTATCAGTGGTGGAGTGTAGCCAAGCGGGAATCTTTGTGGCGCGACGACAGAGCTCGGGTTTTGAATCTGCGACGCCCCCAGATTCCTGAGGGACCATCTTCCGAATTGGCAGTGGCTGTCGGAGGTGTGTAACCTTGGAGAAGTCCGTAAGGAGGCCATTGGTAACCCTGGTCATCAGCCCCAGTAGGGTACACTGTATGTGGGATCCCGGGTCCATTGGGAAGAGGAGGGTTGGTAACTTGGTTTTCAGTGTTCCCAGCGGAGACATCTTCATCCGCGTTTCCGTTCCTCAAAGCTTGTAAAACCTTTAAGATTTCAACCATCTGTTCTTTCATCCCATCTATTTCTGCCCTAAGCTCTTGATTGCCTAGGCTCTGATTACCCTGACCTAAGTCATCCTGATGTGGATTGCCTTGATCTCGGTTATCCTGAGGCGGATTGTCCTGATTTGCTTCCATGTTTCTAGCCTGAGAACGAGTCCAATAGCGATGTTGATGCACTAGCTTGTCTTTTACTCTCTGTTGATGGGATACATGATATGAGTATATGAATGGATGAAAAGATGAGTGATGCATGTGTGCATGAGTCTTATTGTTTTCGGCCGAGAATCGTAAGTGCATCATGATTTGTCATAAGTACACAAATTAACGTTTCAAATGTTTTTAAGAAAAGAGGATCAACAGGTGACACAAACAAACTTCATTGATAGGGAAAAGTACAATATTTTTTGAAATAAAAAAGGAAAAGTACAATGCTCTTTTAAATTTCACTCAAATACATATGGCTTTCATTTTTCCACTCCTCTCTCTTTTTCTACTAGTAGTACTACCAGCTTTCTCCCTAAGTTCTGCAATTAGGATCTTGCAAAATTCCACAAAATCGAAAACTTGGGGTGTTGAACGGGTGCATTGCCGCGTCATCCTTCTTTAGGCGTTCTGGGATACCCATGATAGCTTGATTGGCCAGCCATGCCAACTTTGAGAATTTGTCTTTCCAGTATAAGCTTTCATTCTTCAACTATATGAATACTTCATGGTTTTCTATCCTGCTGACCAATTCTACAAAGCGGCTCTCCCAATGGATGCTTTCAGTCTTCAACTGTTGGTAAACTTCCTCTTGATATCTGATACGGTCCTTCAGCTCATCAGATCTTTCATGCTCCCTTCTCAGGGCTTGTTGGTATTCTCGGAGTATCTCTTCAATTGTCTCTTTATCCCGCCGGATACTTTTCACTTGATCTTCAAACTCATCTATCAATATCCGAGACTCTCTTTTTGATTTCACCAGCAGGCTCTGTGTGGTTTTTTCAGCAACCATTGATTCTTCCCATAACTCCTTCCACTTGTGAGCATCATCAACGACTTGGTTCATTTTCATGTTGCATCGTTTTAGCTCTTCCTTTGCCATTCTCAGGTACTTTTGAACCTCTTGTTTGTTCTTTTCTTCAATCTTAAGCCACTTGTGGCTATCTTCAATGGCCAATGACTTGGTTGCGTTCTCCTCCTCCAATTTCTGGTTTTTTAGGAGCATTTTCTCTAATTCTGCCTGTAAGCCCTTCTTTTCTTCTCCGGCTTTTGACAATGCCATTTTGAGCTTATCTAACTCTTCGACTGTGGGAAGGGTGGGTTCAAGTACTTTTTCCTCAATCCGTAGTGCGCTTCGGTAAGGCAATCGGGTGTCTTGGATCCTTTTTTGGAGCCATTGACGAAATGTGGGTTCCTTATCGCCGCCCCTCTTGGTAAGCTCTTGTCCTTTGCGGACAACCATATCCCACGCTTGAGAAATCTTCCGGAGCATGTCAACCTCTTTTGGGCTTCCCTCATGGAGGTAAAAAGGGATTAACATGTCTTCGGTGGGCGGATTTCACATTGGGTATCGCACCTGTCTTAGAGTTAGAGAAGGGTTGTAATTTATGCATCCTCTTGTCCCCATGAGTGGGACATTTTGAAAGTTTCCACATTGAAAAACTACTGCAGGCCTATCTTTCCCCCATGATGGGTGCCAACGAACCTTGTATTCATGGAGGCCCCTGAACACTTGCAACCATTCACTAGCGTTCATTGTCTTCACATCACACCCTCTAGCGTCTTCAATTGGGCCTTCTATTGTACTTTCACTCACTATAATGAGTGAAAGTACAATAAGTGTCTGCAAGAATGGCAGGAATTGGGTTGGATGGGTTTTCTTCATCTTTAAAGGATAGGAAGGCACCAATAGCTGTCGTGTCCACATACATTTCAAGGCGCGAAAATAGAACAATGCCAAAGATGGTCAATGCCAACACTTGCTTAAAAGGCCCCAATTTCTAGTATCGGCGAAGGACTTCATTTGACCTTCCAGATATTCTTGTGGGAACCATATAATATGATTTCGGTTTTTCTTTTGTAGCTTCAAATTTCCTTTACTGATTTGTAGCATTGAGGCAAGTTTTTCGTCTATGTAGTAGTGCCCCTGATACTGGGAGGGCCTAATGTCTTGTTGAGGAAAACCAAGGATCTGTGTATATTCTTCCAGAGTAGGTGACATTTGGAAAATTTTGAAGGTAAAGCATCTCAAGGAAGAGTCATAGAATTGGCTCAACGCAACAATGGCATTTGTTTGCACCTCCAACTGTAGTAACATAATAATCTTCCCATAAGTTCTATCAAAAGGCCTGCGCTCGATGGGCGGCAACCAACCCGCACATTCCCTTAGACTCGTCAGATTAGGCTGTTTCACTATAGGGTAGTTCAAAGTTTGGATTGCTTCACTATTTGATCCCATATCGTCTTGCTTATGACAAAATTTTCGAGCCTCTTACAATTCCCGGCAAACCTAAATGAGATGAATAACATGCATGTGAGGATTTTTTTTTTTTTTACATTTTTTTGTGAAATAATGATGTTGTATGATGAATGAAATAATGATGTCACGCGTGTTAAAAAGAGTAAAAGAAGATTTTTGGTGATTCAACTTTGAGAAAGCGTTAACTATGTGTCACCTCCTATATATGTAAAAGGGAAAAAGAAATAAATGGTTTTGATGATTTGATTTTTTTTCGAGAAAGAAGAAAATATCTGTAATGATGCAGCGGGTAGGTGAAATGCACTTGTGGCTCTATTCACTTCCTCACAAAGGTTTCCAGAGCTAAAATCCCCTTCATGATATGATCCACAACGATAGCGAGCTACTTGGTGTGGGATACCATGAAAGAGCGTACTCTGACTGAGACTTTCATGAGAGTCAGACAGATAAAATCCAGAATGGCTGTTTCTAATAATCTCCACTCGTCCTAGGTTATTTTCAGACCCGGGTATAAGGCCCCACTCAGAAGTGTGTGAATAAACATGTGTGAGCGACGTGTGTGATATGGGCATAACACCTAGACTACCCAAGCTGCAAAAGAAAATACAGATAATAGTACAAAGGTCTTCTACCCTAAGGTTCAATAAAGCAAATAAATAAATAAATAAAATAGACATGCAAATATAAGCGCTAAAGATAAACAAAGTACTAAATTAACAATAATCTACACATTTAATTAAATTAGGCTTGACCCTATTAAATTGTCCCTAGTGAAGTCGCCAGCTGTAGCGATCGAAAAATCCGAAGGGAGGGATTCTTCGAAGTTTTGAAAATGAAGCCGCCATCAATATTTATTAAATAGGAAAACCATTGAAGAAACCTTTATTTTTGAGTTCGGGGGTCGATTATGTGTGGGGAAGGTATTAGCACCCCACAACATCCTTTCAAAAGAAATGTTACCATTTAATTTAATGTGTAGAAAAAAGTTAATTAAAAGAAAACACTCTAATTTACCCTTTTATTATATGCAAAATTGAAAAGGAAGACTTAATAGGAAATTTTAGTTTTTTGCGCTTGACAGGAGTGGGCCCCTGCTCCTACGTATCCCTAGGTGTGATGGAGAAATCAAAGCCACGTAGCTCTTGGGTAGAAAATGTTTGTGTGTTGGTGTTTTTTAAGTATTTTGAAATTGGGATAGACATTTGTAATGACCAAACAAGCGAAACTCAGAGTGGTCATCACTCATAGCCCGTTTGAAAACCAAAATTGCTACTAACAGTCAAACAAGCTAAACTCAGTGACCATTAGTAACAACCTTTATGTGAGTTTGATTGTTTGAAAGAAAAGAAAATTAGTTTGGAAGCATTACGGTGTAATAAAAACGCAATGGGTTATAATTAAAAAAAAGGCAGGTGCAATTAACAACAAGTGGTATTGTATTAAAAATGGCTAGAATTAGAAATCTAAACTATTAGATTCTTTGTAATTTTTCTTAAACTTATTGTTTAATGTATCTCCTTGCCCCCCATCATCTTGTTCATATAATTTTTTTGCTTTGAGTCATGGTTTATTATTTTAGCATCACTACGTAATTAGCCTATATATTATGATATGATTCAGCAGTGCATAATCTCTACTGTAACTTGTATTCAAGTAAAACATTCATGTCTTCAAAACATCATAATGAATATAAAGTGAAGTTGGTTTATTCCATTGCTGATAGTGTATTGGAAATGAAGGTCACATGCCACTTTGGTGTGTAGTTATATAGGGTATGTAGTTTCGGGTTATTGAGGAGTGGAGAGAGAAGATATAGAGTGAAATGGATAAGGAATTTTACTTGTTTTCAACACATAAAACATAGAATTTTACTTGCAGTTTCAGCACATAATGTACCCTTATAATTTAGATAGTTCAAAATGTGAAGTGAAGTGAAGTGACATACACATGCAGCCTAGCATATATATTTATCCATTACTTGATAGGTGAAATCTAAAACTATTATCTATTTTTTATTTTTCGAGTGTAGATACATGGATCGTAGTTGGATGCAAACTAGTAAGTTGAGTGACGAGTATGCGAAAGGGGTGGAAGAATTTCTAGAGTTTGCTCAAACAAAGCTTGAAGGTTGTGGTGGAATTTTTGACTGTCCTTGTGTTAATTGTGTGAACCGGATACCACAACCAGTTGCCACAATAAGAGATCATCTTCTAGTTGATGGGATTTGTCGTAGTTATACAACTTGGATATGGCACGGTGAAAAGTTAGATATCCAAGTGTGTCCGAAAGAGATAATTTCGCAGATTCAAATATGGATGATCGAATGGAGGACATGATACGTGATATTGGGCCGGAGTCTTTTAAGCAAGCACATGCCTTCGATACTTTGTGCAAAGATAAAGAAGAGCCTTTGTATTTGGGATGTACAACATTCACACGGTTGACTGCGGTGATAAAATTGTTCAATCTGAAGGCGACAAATGGGTGGACTGATAAGAGTTTCACTGAGTTGCTTGAGTTGTTGAAAGACATGCTTCCAGAAGGTAACACATTGCCATGTCGTACGTATGAAGCGAAGAAGATTTTGTGTCCGATGGGTGTGGAGTATAAAAAAATACATGCTTGCTCCAATGACTGCATATTGTATCGGAATGAGTTTGAGGAGCTGCATAAGTGTCCTACGTGTAATAGGTCACGTTACAAAGTAAAGACTGGTGAATCTAGTTGCGATGATGATAACTCAAAGATTTCTCCAGCAAAGGTTTTATGGTACCTTCCAATAATTCCTAGGTTCACACGCTTGTTTGCTAATGCAAAGGACGCAAAGAACATTAGATGGCATGCAGATGAGAGGAAATGTGACGGACAGCTTCGCCATCCAACTGACTCTCTACAATGGAAGAAGGATGATAGTTTGTTTTCGGATTTTGGCGCCGAGTCAATAAATCTTAGGCTTGCACTTGCTTCGGATGGGATGAACCCATACGGTAACTTAAGTACAAATCATAGCTCTTGGCCTGTTCTCCTTATAATTTACAACTTATCTCCTTGGTTGTGCATGAAGCGTAAATATGTTATGTTATCCATGATGATTTCTGGCCCACGACAGCCAGGAAATGACATAGATGTTTACCTTAGTCCGTTGGTTGAAGACTTGAGAAAAATGTGGGATGAAGGCGTGGATGTGTTTGACGGGTATTCCAATGAAACTTTCAAGCTGCGTGCGATGTTATTTTGCACAATCAATGACTTCCCAGCATACAGGAACTTGTCTGGGTATAGTGTTAAGGGACATAAAGGTTGTCCTATTTGTACAGAAAACACGTGCTACCATCAACTAAAACATGGTAAGAAGACTGTATACCTTGTGCATCGGAGATATCTCAAACGTAATCACCCATACCGTAGGATGAAAAAAGCTTTTAATGGGTGCCAAGAGAATGAAACTCTCCCGAATGCCTTGACTGGAGAAGAAGTCTACCAAGTGGTTAAGGACATCAAAGTTGTATTTGGCAAAAAGCAAAAGCAGCTCAATGAGAAAAGCAAGTGGAAGAAGAGGTCAGTGTTCTTTGATCTTCCGTATTGGTCTAGTCTTTATGTAAGGCACTGTTTTGATGTCATGCATGTCGAGAAAAACGTTTGTGATAGTGTTATCGGGACGCTTCTCAACATTAAAGGCCAGACAAAGGATGGTATAAATTCTCGTTTAGATTTGCTCGAAATGGGCATAAGAGAACAATTACATCCAAAGCCAAAAGGTAAACGTACATATTTGCCCCCAGCATGCTATACATTGTCAAAAAAAGAGAAAATAAGTTTGTGCGAGTGTCTACAAGGAATCAAAGTTCCACAAGGTTACTCTTCAAATTTTAAGAGGCTTGTGTCAATAAAAGATCTCAAATTAGTTGGCTTAAAGTCTCATGACTGTCACGTGTTGATGCAACAACTACTACCAGTGGATATTCGTGGAATCTTGCCAAAATGTGTTCGACATGCCATAACTAGGTTGTTCTTATTCTTTAATGCTATATGTGTCAAAGTCATTGACCCTCAGAAATTGGATGAGTTGGAAAACGAGGCTGCATATATATTGTGTCAATTGGAGATGTATTTTCCTCCCTCATTTTTTGACAACATGGTTCATTTAATTGTTCACCTAGTAAGAGAGACTAGACTCTGTGGCCCTATTTATTTAAGGTGGATGTATCCCGTTGAACGATACATGAAGATTTTGAAAGGTTATGTGAAGAATCAATATCATCCTGAAGCATCTATTGTTGAAAGGTATGTCACGGAAGAAGCTATTGAGTTTTGTTCAGACTATTTGGCAGAAGCAAAACCTATAGGGCTTCCCAAGTCTCGTCATACATGGAGGTGTCAAGGTAAGGGTACACTGTCCAAGGGTTAAGAGTATGGGTAGAGCAGAAGTGTTGCAAGCACATTTGTACATATTAAATAACACCGACGAGGTATTACCTTATTTATCTACTCATAAAAAGATTGTCAAGAGTAAAAAGCCTCAAATGAATGAAAAAGCGCTATTGAAAGAGCACAACAAGACATTCTTAACATGGTTTAAAGAGAATATTATGAAGGATAATAGTGCTTCTGATACACTAAAGTGGCTAGCAAATGAACCAATGTTTAGTGTCATGTGTTGGTCTGGGTATGATATAAATAATTTCTCATTTTCTACAAAGGCACAAGATGATAAGAGTACTGTGAAAAATAGTGGGGTTATGGTCATGGCTTCTGCAATGCACTTCTCTAGTGCAAAGGATAAAAACCATGTTCTTGCGTCAATTGCTTACTTTGGGGTTATTGAAGAGATTTGGGAGCTCAATTACTCTAAATTTAAAGTGCCTGTTTTTAAATATAAGTGGGTTAACAGTAACAATGGTGTACTAACCGATGAGTTAGGATTTACATTGGTGGACCTAGACAAGGTAAGTTATGGGGATGAGCCTTTCATCATGGCTGACCAAGCAAAAAAATTTTTTTGTCGATGATCCTTCTAACAAAAAATGGTCAGTAGTCCTACAAGGAAGAATCATGAATGGTAATGGTGAAGACGGAGATTCATCCCTTGAAATTTGAGACTCCTTCTTTTACTACACAAATGCCTATATTCATTGAGGACATAGATGTGGACGGTGTACGTGCGACTCGTGATGATCATAATGAAGGGATATGGGAAGATATTTTAATTTGACCCCTAAAAATAATTTGCCATTATTTTGACAGCACGTGATTGAATAAGTTGCAGGTGATTGACTAAGAATTTGCCATTATTTTGACAGCACGTGGTTGAATAATAATTTGCCATTAGTACTACTGTTTTAAGTTGGTTGTGTGTTATAGCAAATTAACACTTGTTTTAAGTTGCAGAAGCTGAATAATATGTTGAATAAATTTGCAATATTGATGATGTGTGTTATACAGATGATTTGCTATACTGATGATTTGTTATACTGATGATTGCTCGCATTTGTTTTTCTTAATTAGGTATCATGGCTGAATCATCTATCAACCCCCCAACAAAGAAGAAGACTAGACGTGCCACGACGTTACCGGATTTGACGTCTAGACGCTCGCCAGGTTATAGGTACCCGATTGAATTTGATGAACACCTAGAGCCTCTAGGTAAATTGGCTGCCAGATTTAAGAGTTATGTGTCTCTGCTAGCACGACACAAGGCAAGCATATTATTAGAAACTTGGGAAAAAGTGGATGGCGCGGTCAAGGACTTGATTTGGCTGGATATCTTGGTATTAACTTTTCATTGCATATTGAGTGCTATACACCCAAATGAATGATATCGGAGTGATATTAACATTGCCTTTTTTGTATATATACTTTAGGAAACATTTGACATTCCCAATGATGAGAGGTTGAAGAACAAATGGATTGCTTATGCCGGTGAGCGTGGGACGCAATTTAAGTCATCACTCACTAGAAAATTTATCTTTAGTCCCAAAGAGGATCAGGATGACACAACTCCATGTGAGATATACAGTTTCATATCAACTGAAACATGGGAGTTGTTCGTAAAGAGTCGCATGGAAGAGCAGTTTCAGGTAATTATTTGGTCTTTTTTAGTTTTTATTTTTCTGTCTTAATTTAATATGTCATGACCAATAATATTTGGTTTGGTATTTATGACAGACTAAAAGAGAAAGAGCCAAAAAAATTCAATCCCACAATAACTTCTACCACACATCCGCTCGTGGTGGCTATAAGAGGATTAAGGGCAAGTGGAAAGAGAGCTACGTGGAAGCAAAGCGTGAGGAGTCCGGTGATCCACACTTAGTAGTAGAACCTCCATCTCCTCCACGTCATGAGTTATTTAAGTTGGCCCATCAGAGGAAAACAGGATCTTTTACAACCGATGAGTCAGCTTCTGTTGCTTCGAAAATTGTAAGTTAAAATATTTATTCAAACACCAACGCCTTAAGAAATACATTTTACAATGTTGCCTAAAGTGCACATGATTTTTGTTATAGGATGAGTTAGTTGATCAGGCCAAATAGGGAACACTTGTTCCACATGGACGTCAAGATATCTTGACTCTAGCCATTGGAAAATCTGACCTTCGTGGTCGTGTACGAGCAGTTTGTAGAGGGGTGGGTCTATGAAAATACTTTGGACCTACTTCACGTACTAGCGTCACCTCAGATAGTGGGAAACTAGCTACCACTAAGCATGAGTTGAAGGAGGAGTTAACACAGGAGTTTGAAAAGAAACAGGAGGAGTTAACACAGAAGTTTGCAAAGAAACGGGATGAGTTAACACAGGAGTTTGAAAAGAAACACAGAGAAATAGTCGAAGCATTGACAGAGGTATATATATGAACATTAACATAGTTTATGAATTGATTTTAATAACTTTGTGAATAACATTTAATAAATATATTTGATTTGCAGAAGTGGGGATCGTTGCGTAGCTGTTCACCATCTCAAAAAAATACAATCGGATCTAAAGCTAGCTGTTCACCATCTCATATGGAGGAACCGCCCAAGAATGACTAGTTGAAAGAGTTGCATTTTTTAGCTTATGAGATTTCAAGAAGTGTCAAGTTGGACTTGGACCATGAGCACCAGGAACATTTCTACATTGGATATAAAGATATTGTAGAAATGGTTCAAGGTAATGAGGAACTTGAGATGAGCCATTTGGCAATATGGTGCACGTAAGTATATATTAGTTATTTGTAAAACTTATTCCAAATTATTCCAAATACTTCAATTATAAATAGTTATAAATACTGAACAATTTGTTTTCAATATCTTAGGTATTTGCATCGCGAATGTATAGCAAGAGAAATTAGTGATATGTATGGATTTTTAGATCCATACAAAATTTGTGGTAGTTATGGCTACAAACAAGAGACCGTCCAATCATATATCCAGAATAAGCTAATTGACCAGAACAAAACATGCTTTCTAGCGCCATATTTGTTCAGGTACGGTAAAGTATAAATTGTCCAAAGGTTACTAGTGTATATATAATTTCTTTGTTTGATTATGATTTAATTATTGTTGTTCAATTCTGCAGTAAACATTGGCAATTTTTTGTCGTCTGTCCTTCTGTTAATACAGTTGTTTGGATGTGTTCGCTTCACCGCCCTCCAAACGAGACCCTGGTTGAAATAGTTGACAAGTAGGTTTTCTTTAATAATTTGTTGTCACAACTTTATGATTTAATATGCTTTAGACTTGTAACTTACTATTTGATGTTACCCTACAGAGCTATGGATGGATATAATATGATGAAGGGTTTAAGAAAAACAAAACCTCACTGGGTGACACTTAAAGTAAGTATTTAATACATTAATTTTTATTTTCATTTTATACTAGTTACCGTAAATTATATTCAATTTTGATATTTGATATTCATTTATAGGGACCGAAACAAATTGATAGTTATTGTTGTGGCCACTATGTGATGATAAATATGATGACCATTGTCTCCGCAACTATCACTAATAATTGGAATAAGGTAATATAAATTTTCAACTTTTATAGGGTGATTATGTTAGAATGGCAGTTATTTGTGTTAGTTCCATTGCATAGTCTTTTCTGTTATTATAGGATGATTATCTTTTCTGTTATTCAGTGACTTTGCATGGTCTTTGCATAGTAGTTATATTCTGTTATTCTGTGAGATCAGTTTGCATGAACTTCTGTTATTCTTAGATCATTGTAAAATTGGTCACTTGTGGAACTTCTTATACTGATATTCTGAGATCAGTTTGCATGAACTTCTGTTATTTTGTTATTCTGTATTCTGTTATTCTGTATGATGATATTCCGAGATCAGTTTGCATTATTATGCACACAAACATGGCAATGATATTGTATGCTATGCGTGGATATAAATTATTATTATGCATTGAACAAACCTCATGTGGAATGGTAGACCAAAGATGGATTCCATAATTATCTGAAAGAGAAGTAGGAGAATGAAAATGGCATATTAGAAGTTGTTTGGAACACTTTATTTCCCGTAGCACCTAATAAAAATGGCATATTAGAAGCTGTTAAGTATTTTCCATAACAACTCCTTAATCTTATTATCATCAATATCATTGCCATTGTTCCATGCTTTTCTGTTTTTCCTCTACTGTTTTATTGATATCTATCAATCTGCTTTATTATCCAATTTAGTTCTACCCTTTTATTATCCAATCTGTTTTGATAAAGTGATTTAAATCTGCTTTATTATCCAATCTGCTTTATTATCAAGTGATTTAAATCTGCTTTATTATCCAATCTGCTTTATTATCTAATTTAAATTGTTTTTGTAGATGTTTAATTCGAGTTGTCTGTTCACGCATGAAGACTTGACACACGTCAGACAAGTTTGGGCAGAGTTTTTTATAAAGTTGTATGCAGAGCATAAACCCACTTCAAAGGAAGAAAGAAGAAAACAACTTAAGTGATGTTTATGATGTAGAATGTAAGTAGAATGTGATTTAAGTGACTGTGTTGTTCTGTTTGTGACTGTGTTGTTCTGTTTGTTGTATATGAATTTAAGTACAATGTAATTTATCTTTGGATGTATTTTGTACTTAAAGTGTAGAATTCTTACTTAAACTGATGAATCATGTGACTGTGTTGTTTTGTATTTGAATGTATTTTGTATAACCAGGGTGTGATGAATCATGTGACTGTGTTGTTCTGTATTTTGTTCTGTTTGAATGTATTTTGTACAATGTGATGAATTTTAGCTTTGAATTATAGTAGAAGGTGATGAATGACCAATAATGCTTAATGCTTGGTATAACCAGGGTGTATAGAATGTGATGAATTATAGTAGAATGTGATGAATTTCGTATAACCAGGCTGTATAGATTAAACCAAAATTTGAAAGAAAAAAAAAACTTTTAAAGCAGGCGCAATAATGCTTGACTTTAAATCATACTTACGAAGTCAGGCAAGAATAAACGCTTGACTTTAAATCATACTTACGAAGTCAGGCAAAAATAAACGCTTGACTTTAAATCATACTTACGAAGTCAGGCAAGAATAAACGCTTGACTTTAAATCATACTTACAAAGTCAGGCAAGAATAAATGCTTGACTTTAAAACAGAGTTACGAAGTCAGGCGAAATAATGCTTGACTTTAAAACTGACTTACGAAGTCAGGCGAAATAAATGTTTGACTTTAAATCAGACTTACGAAGTCAGGCTATCGCTTGACTTTAAAATTCCTGACATACAAAGTCGACTTAATAAAAGTCAAGCGGGCGCCTGACTTTAAATCCCCTTTTCGCCTGACTTTAAATCTCTTTTTTGCACTAGTGATATAGTCCATTTTTCTTAATGATTTTCCCAGGTCCATTATTGCAAGGTTATACTACACCCACAAATATACCATCAGTGGCGTCGACAACCTACGGTTTGCCTTTCACTAAACATCAAAGTATCTTCTCCACCGTTTATACACCCCTGAATTTTTTTAATTAGCGTTTAAAAGTTTTTCCACTCTTATTTTCTATAAGCGTGGGCCGTTAACCTTCAGGAGTTCGGTGGTCCCGATAGTAGTAAAAGGAAAGGAAAATAATTAAATCTAGTTAAGAAGAGAGAAAATGACTTCATTCCTCAGAACCTTTAGCGAGCTAGGATCCCGTAAAGGAAAGGGTAAATTATTACAAGGGTCATCCTCTAATAGCATGAACCCAAATGAATTAGAAGCTAGAAACGACCAAGATAAATACCAAAATAGAGAATTAGAAATAACTGAGATAGAAAACCAATTACAGAACTGGAAAATGCCAGATATTAAGTGTAAAGAAATTTATAAAACAAGTACGTTTGATAGGTTTAGAACTCAAGCTATTAGTCACACAATAGAAGCGTCTAGGTCTGTGGTACAGCACCATGAGACCATTAATCTATTAAATGAAGAAATAATAGAGGATCACATTAGACAAGGGTTTTAACTACATCCATTTAGGATTAATTCAAGTATCAGTAAAACCTTTAAACAAACTAGGATTAAACACCCCATTATTACTAATCCTAAGAGATAGTAGAATTAAAAGATTCCCAGAATCAATACTAGCTGTCTTAGAATCAAATCTAAGTGACGGTCCTGTTTACTTCAACTGTTATCCCAATTATTCAATGAATTTGGGTAATAGTGCAACCAAAAATTCATTAGTAATAAACATACAGTGTTTAGATGACCTCTTTGATGATGGTACAGCCAACATAGATATATGTTATAGAGTAAAATACAAGATATCCACCATTAATTATAACTTTAAAGCTCTCAGGAGCTCTCCTAAGGACGAAACTATTATAATTAAGGCTAATCTCAAGAAGTCAAACATTACAACGCCCAAGAAGCTATCCACACAGGATATAATAGCTAAATTACCAGAAGAATGGATATTAAAAGAAATAGTAGACATGCCTAAGATAGAATCAAGAAAACCTAGGCAATTCATCTTAGAAGATGATGGGTCCATTAGGATAAGAATGGCTAGAGGTCACTCTATGAGAATAGATGAACCTAGCCGGAGCAGTCTAGGATCTAGGAGATCCATGGATGCAGGCTCCACTATTAACGTTAATTTAGCAGGTGTCAACTTTGACCCTACTATTCCTAGAACGTTATACGAGCACTCGCATGGCTCAGACTCACATACGATGTCACCTACGGCATCTCAGGTATTAAACACAATAACCCTCGAAGAGGAGTTTGAAATAGACAAAGTATGGATTAGAACTGACTTTGAAGCAGAATACAACAAAGAGAAAAGAGACTGGTACTTTAGTACTTTTACTAAAGAACGAGTCACAGATCTCCTTCAAGTATTCTACGCATACATTAGAAGAAACAGAATTAACGTATACTTCTTTGAATGGTTTGAAGAATACTGCGTGGAACAAGAAGTAGAAAATCCATTTATTAAGGAAAAACACCTTAAAGTAAATACAAGAATTAACAAAAAATGGATAACGGCAAGCAATAACATTATTGAAGCAGTACACCCACCATTAGAAACAATCAAGTTAGAAAAAGGAGAATTATCCTTTGAGGCCTCACCTTTTAAGGCTCCCAAGCCAAAAACCTGAGGATAGAGAGATTGGCAAAGTACAATCTCAATTAAACTATTCAAATCAACTTCTATGTACAATAGCAGAGCAACTGGATAGGGTAGAATTGAGAACTCAATCATAACCCAGTAAGATAGATCCAGGTCCTTCAAGAGAAATAACTTCTCACAAGGACTTTGTATTAGATCCCACAAGACCTATATACAAGCTAATTAATGTTCCTGAAAAAGAATTAAAGGAAGCCAGTTTAGGGTATAAAACCAGTGACTTGGTAGAACAATTAAAAAAGCTAACCATTAGGGATAAGCTCCCTCAAGTTAATGTTTTATCCCAGGAACTAGAGATTAACAAATTAGGCAAAAGCCATATGGGATATAGAGGAAAAACCAGAAACTATTATCCTAGGCCTAGTTACCCAGATCTTCAATTTGAAGAAAGAACAAGTATGACTTCCAGTTCATACAGTGGAGGCGCCATTATAGAATGGAACATAGACGGCCATAGCGAACAAAATATATTAAATACCATTCAAGAGATGGCATGGGCGGCTACCGCCTTTAAAACCAGTGGAGGCAACTCCGAAAAGAAAGCTGCGTTACTATTAGTAACAGGCTTCACTGGACAGTTAAAGGGTTGGTGGGACAACATCTTAACTGAAGAACAAAAGGTCGCAATAATAAATGCTCAGAAAAGAGATCCTGATACGGGACTAGAAGCAGGAGAAGACGTAGTAAATACTCTTCTTTACGCAATAACAAAAACATTCATAGAAGACCCACTACAGCTGCAGGAAAGAGCAGCCGACCAATTAGCACACCTATATTGTCCAACCATGTCAGACAATAGATGGTACAAAGACATGTTCTTATCAAAACTATACATGCGACCCGATGGGAACGCAGATTACTGGAAAGAAAGGTTCTTAGCCGGATTACCAAAGCTTTTTAGTGAAAAGGTTAAGATAGACATTAAAAATAAGTTTAATGGCCAAATACCCTATAATACACTAACATTAGGTCAACTATCCAATTATATTGTAGAGATCGGTATAGGTATCTGTACAGACTTTAAAATACAAAATAAAATTAGGAATGACGAATCACAGAGTAAAAAGGAACTAGGTTCTTTCTGTGAACAGTTTGGTGTAGAACCATTAAAGGCTCCTAGCAAAAACAAGAAAGAAAAACATTTAAAACGTTATTCAAAAAGGCCTTACTCAAAAGGAAAAGGATACACTAAACATTACCATAGAAACTCCAAACACGGAGGCCATGGTAAAACTCAGGAAACTAAAGAGTTACCTAGGAAGTTTACCGGACAGGCAAAAGTTAAAAAGGAGTATGGTAATAACCAAGACATTAAATGCTACAAGTGTGGCAGGTTTGGACATTATGCCAGGACATGTAGGGTCAAACAAAAGATAAATAAAATTTCTCAGTTAGATATTAGTGAAGAACTAAAAAGGAATCTTATTAATGTCTTAGAAGGTATTATGATAAACGAGTTAGAATCCTCTGATTCCTCGGAAGGATCCTCTTATGAGGAAGAGGACTATGTTAATCAAGTTTTAAGTGACTCGGAATCTGAAAGGGGATCAGATAACGAACACTACTTAGGACCAGAATTAGGTACATGTGAAAACTGTACAAAGGCAATAAATGTCATCACTTCAGATCAAGCAGATACTCTGATAAAAATTTTAGAAAAAATGCCAGAGTCAGATCAGAAGAATGACTTCATGAAACAAATTAAAGGGATTATGGAAAAAGATGAGATTGAGAAAGACTTGGTCCACAAAATAGAGTTTAAAGAAATTATGGATAGATTTAAACCAACAGTCTCTAAAACTGTTACCATTAAAGACTTGCAGAATGAGATAACTCTCATAAAGCAAGAAATACAGGCATTAAAACATAAAGACCTAGAGCTAGATGTCAAGTACCTAGAGTTAAAGGGAAGGAGCATTCTAGCAACCCAGCAAGAGGAACAAACTGAGTCCAGTAGCAAAACTTACATATCAGTCCTCAACAAAATGATAGTTCACAAATGGCACTGTTCTATTACCATTGTTATTAAAGAACAAAGGTTTGAGTTTATTGCGTTAATAGACTCAGGTGCAGATTCAAACTGCATCCAAGAAGGATTAGTTCCCACAAAATATTATGAAAAAACCTTAGAAGGATTAAGTGGAGCAGGTGGCCACAGACTGAGTGTATCATACAAACTCACCGATGCCAAGATCTGCAAACAAGGAGAATGTTATCGTACTCCCTTCTTACTAGTTAAAAATCTACATGACCAAGCTATTTTAGGAACCCCCTTTATAGCATTATTATACCCCTTCAAGGTCTCTCATACGTCCATAATAACAGAAGCCTTAGGAAAGGAAATCACTTTTGATTTCATAGATCCACCAAGAGCCAGGGAATTAAACACCCTTAAAGATGTTTCCACCTTCAGTGTTAATCAAATTACCCAGAAAAGGAAACAGATATGTATGATCAAAAAGGAGATTCACTATAGGAAAACAGAAGAACAGTTAGAAGACAAGACTGTTCAGGATAGAATTAAAAATTTAAAAGATAAGTTTGAAAGGGACATATGCGCAGACCACCCAAATGCTTTTTGGGAAAGAAAGCGACATGTCGTGTCATTACCCTACGAACCAAACTTTAGTGAAAAGGACATACCCACTAAAGCTAGGCCAATACTGATGAACCAAGAGAATCTTAATTATTGCAAAAAAGAGATACAGGAGTATCTTGAAAGAGGTTTAATCCGAGTCAGCAAGTCTCCTTGGAGCTGTGCTGGTTTTTATGTTATTAACTCCTCAGAACTAGAAAGAGGAGCACCAAGGCTTGTAATAAATTACAAACCCTTAACAAAGTATTACAATGGATTAGGTACCCCATGCCTAACAAGAAATATCTCATTAGCAGGTTACATAACACATCAATCTTTTCAAAGTTTGACATGAAGTCAGGCTACTACCAAATATAGGTAGAAGAAAAAGACAAATACAAAACAGCCTTCATAGTCCCTTTTGGACACTACGAGTGGAACGTTATGCCCTAGGGGCTCAAAAATGCCCCTAGTGAGTTTCAACACATTATGAATGACATATTCAATGATTATCAGAAGTTCACCATAGTCTATTTAGACGATGTTTTAGTTTTTTCTAATTCAATAAATCAACACTTTGAGCACCTTGACAAATTCTTTAAAGTCATTAAAGATAGCGGTCTAGTAGTTTCAGCAAGAAAGATGAAACTATCTCAAGCTAACGTTAGGTTCTTAGGTTTTAGCATTTACCAGGCTATGATCACCCCCATTAGCAGGGCTATAGAATTTGGAGAGAAATTTCCAAATGAATTAAAGGATAAAACCCAGTTACAGAGGTTTCTGGGATGTGTAAATTATGTAGCAGACTTTATCCCCAACCTCAGGACAATATGCATACCTCTCTTCAAGAGACTCAAAAAGAACCCTCCTCCATGGGACGAGTCCATGAGTGAGAGCATAAGGACATTAAAAAACATAGTTAAAAAATTACCCTGCTTAGGAATCCCAGATCCCCAGGCTTTCCTAATAGTTGAGACAGACGCCTCAGGGCTAGGATTTGGAGGAATATTAAAACAAGTATTACCAGGGAGTCAAAAGGAACAGGTAGTCAGATACTACTCTGGAACCTGGAATACGGCCTAGTTAAAATATAGCACTATTAAACAAGAAATTTTAACTATAGTTTTTTGCATTACAAATTTTCAAGATGATTTGTTTTACAAAAAGTTTCTTTTAAAAGCCGATTGCAAAGCAGCAAAAGATGTACTTCAAAAAGATGTTAAAAA